>CM066314.1:63755000-64991928 GCA_033807775.1 Saussurea involucrata | reverse complement strand
TCCTTATCCCCCAAACCAAGAACCAAAACCATTGCTCACAAAAGAAAATATCTGAGCAAATCTGCAGAAACCTCACCAACCAAACCTCAAACCAAACCCACATCGCCATTCAAGACCTCAGAAGCTCAAGTGCCAAATCTAACAGAGGCACCTCCCATAGAATCTGCAGAAGTACCACCACCTAAGGCCTCAGAAACCTTAAAGACTAAACCCACAGAGGCAACCCAAACCAAAAAGACTGAAGCACAAAAGCCTATGGCCAAGGACAAAGGGAAGTCCATAATGACAGAGGAACCAAAGCAGAAGAAGCTAAAGCATCAACCAACAGAAAAGCTGATGAAGAGCGCTTTTGATTCATTTGTTACACCCAAACCTGAAGAAGAAGACTGGGCCTTCAACATTCAACCTCTGTCAACCAATCCCAAGTTGGACCCTAAGGCAAATCCAACAGAGGATAGGGTCAAGGAGGTAAAGAAACAAATGGATGCTCTGCGAAGGCCCATGCCTCCACCTGGTGCACCTCCTCGACAAATGGAAGAAGTTGTGTACAGGTATCTCTACAACAGAACAATCAGAGATCCTCTGCCACCAACCATTCAAGATCCAAATCTCCGCTCTGAGCTCGATAGTATTTTCTCCAGAACAACACCCAAGCATGTCAAAGAAGTCTACTCAATCTCCAAAATCGACAAAGTTATATACTGTAAGTTCTCTCACACCAGAACCACACCTAAGGTTTCCTACAACATCTATAAGGTCAAAAGAGTGAACAGATCCGAGAACCAATTCTCAGATGCTGATCTTAGGAACTGAAGCCCCTACGACCTACCCGACCTTCTGAACTGGACAAAACAGAACTACACAACATATGCAGTTCGAAGGGCATACAGGGTGATCAAGAAAGCCATGCGTGAGAAACTTCTGTTATATAGCCTAGTCGACTTCCAAGTAGGACAAGATCTTGGAGTAAGAAACCTAAGCCTTAGACCACCAGAAGATGAGTGCCCATCCTCTGCCATACCCAACTCAATCATCACATTCCCAAAGGTTGGGTACATCTACCAAGATCGTGCTAGGAAGTTGAGGCTTTTCCTGGAGATGGACTGCCAAAAATACGTAACGAGTACACTCACAGAGTTCAGAGCAAACCTCATGGAGCACAGAGGAACATAATTGATGGACACAACCTCGGCAGATAGACTGATAGAGGTCATCGACTCGGTAATCAAATTCAGAACCCTCTACATCAGAATCTATCATGAGCTTAAAGAAGTGGGACTTGACAACAGAAGCTAGAATGACTTCAAAGACGCCAACGTCTAAAGTCGGCTACCAACCTATGCTACTTTTACTTTCCATATCACAATGTAATCAAATGTAAGTGCCTCTGGCACAATCTTAAATGAAAAGTAAAGTTTTAACAGAGGTCAATCACCACCTGTCGTGTACTTAGTCTAGAAAACCTTGCATCCTCCAAATTTTTATTTCTCAATACTTAGGGAGAGATTGTTAGCTCCAACTTCTACTGTTTATAGAAGTATTGAGAAATTGGCTAAGTATAGACTCCTACAGAGGTTCTGCTAAGACACCGATAGAAGACCAAGTGAAGACTCAACTGAAGACATTCACAGAAGACAAGGCCACAGAGGCTCTGCCAAACTTGACAGAGCCTCTGTGGAATGAAGACTGAAGACTTAGAAGTTTATATGAAGATCAAGACGAAGACCATCATGCCTCTCATGTTGTCTACTGTATGAAGATCCTACAGATCATTCGTTCAAGGCGTGCCCTGACAACTCCACGTGTCAAACTCTGATGGGTTTCAGCTTTAGCAGAAAACGGCGCACTACATTAACGTTGTACCAGTAGCAGTTCCACGATCGTGTCTTGTACCTTTAAGTCCTTTATGTCTAGAACTTGTCCCCTGATGAATAGTATAAATAGAAGACTCATGTTGAGCTCTTCTTTTAAGCTTTGCACGACACACACACACTCTAAGAGAAGAATTCTTGTATAACTTTTGGTGTTCTTGGTGTTCTATTTATATTAATATACAGTGGGTTATTGAGTTAAAACTTGTGTTATTTACATATCACGTATTTGATATAGTGTGTTCTTCTGCCTCATTATATCTTTTAGTTCGTAAAACGCTTCCGCGCCATACTTTGTTTGAACTAATAGATAGAGAGATCATTGTTAAAGTAAAAATGGAACCAACAACTATCTTACAACCTATTCTTGATGTCCCTTCTCAAACCGATTTTGACCCCACTCAGTTGACCGACCAATGTTTAACTCATCGAATGTGTTTCTAGAATAAAATATTGCTTTTCAACATTCTTGGTCGGGCCGGTAACACTGAACGTTAAGGTATTCTCCAATGTTATCTACTCTATTGTCTTTCTAACGACACTTCTGTTGATTCTGTTTATATTATCGCAAATCGAATGGTTGGGTTGAAGAAAAACAAACTTTCGTTACCTTGTAGTTATCTTTAAAAAAATCTATTTCATAACCTCAATCTTCGTTTAGTAAGTTGACCCATTTTCGAACCCAAACCCCTAGACGTCTTGAGCGTGTGTCGAATGGGGGCTCAACCCGGCCCCTCTCGCGGTGTCATGCTTCAATTCCTAATCAAGTCATTAATGATGTTGACAAGGATGAACCTCTTCCTTCCACTTCTTTACCCCCAGGGACTGTATCTACTCGAGACATCCTTACTGCGGTCTTCGGATTGAAACAATCTCAAAATTCTTTCCAAAGGTTGCAAGAGGAGCGGTGGCAAGATGTTTGCCGACGGATCAATGTTGTTCATTAGGATGTTTGGGTTGTGTACGAGGAGCTGCATGTGTTTTGCCTTGATGACAACGATGAGTGATTTACTTTGCTTTTAAACTTACCAACTAGAATTTTTTTGTTCTAAACCTTTCTACTTGTTGATTATGTTCATGCTCTCTTTTGAATTTATGCTTTATCTATTTTATTTTTTTGTTGCACAATGGTCTGTGTTTGAGGGGAGCTCTTTCTAAGGGGGAGCTTATCCTTGCCTTTTTGATCTCGAAAAAAGGGGGAGAATTATACTATAATGTGTCGGGTTTGTCAAGTTGTTTATCGTCATCAAAAAGGGGGTGATTGTTGGTGCAAGTGTATAAAAACGAATTTTATCATAAACACATGACAATCCCATTGTTTTGATTATTGACAAATAAAAACCCGACTTCATCTGTTTTCTAACCATTTTCCCTTTGTGCAAAAACAAACTTCTGTTTTCTTCGGGTCACTTAACGGTAAACACTCGAACAAAATTAGTACAATACCTGGATGATTTATAATCTATTTCCAAAACTATTTTAATCTTTAACAAAAAGAAAAAGGAACATCATCATTGTGTTATGACCAGATCTTAAAAGAAAAAATATGTTGAGTGTTAGGTTGTATAAGGTATTTAATGCATTAAATGCACATAGCTGTTAAAGTCAATGCGGATGCCCGCTTGATCCATCTGGACGCCCGCTTGGTCCATCCAGACTTTTGCGCTGGTATTTTTCCTGACACACGTATTTCTTCAAACAACTAGTTTTCTGAAAAGTTCAATGTGTCCGCCTGGTGCCTAATGCGAACGTCCACATTAGATGTGTTTCCAAAAAAAATATATTATAAAGATAGGGCTTTGTCCTAGTCATAAAAACAATGTCTTGCAACATTAATTGTGGGTTTTCTCTGTTTTTTTGAAGAACACTAAGCAAGCATTCAAAGACTTACACTCTAAAAAATATCCAAGTATTATATTGATTAGACAAGAGTGATTACCATTGAAAATCCATCATCTTGTGAGTATTTACTTTGAGTGTGAGTGATCCATTATTATCTCTAGCAAAAGTTGTAGATCCCAGATTAACAGGTAACAAATGATGAAATGATTCTTTGTATTGAATGATTAACGAGAGTTACAAGATTGGATTGAAGAATAAACTCTCTCCCTCTCAATATTCATGAACGGCCCTTTGAATCTCTTTTTCCTAAATGACCTAAACTATACTTTAAATACCTAGGCTTGACAGGCCCAAGCCCATTAACCCTTAAAGCCCGTTAACACAATAAGGTCTTTTACAAATAAACAACTCTTATAAATACTTTATATAAATTTCTATTTAATAGGATATTTATGGTCCTAACAATCTCCCCCCTAAAGTTATATAAAGAAAAATATGATCTTGAAATCTTCAGGTCTTGATCTTCTCTCCATCTTGAATCTTTGAAAAACTTTGGTGATGTTAGACTTCATGTCTTTCTAGGCCCCCCTTGAATTAAGCTCTTGTTCTTCATGGCTTCAACTTTATAACCAGATTCAATGAACAATAATCTCGACTGAATGCACTATTAAGCAACTTTCCACTGTAGAAACTTCAACATATCCGATAAGCACACAAGAAAGATAATGTGTGAGTTACGTGACATTCCATAGTGCAACTTCGGTTTAAAATAAAGAATCTGTCTTTGAACCGCGAGTTGAAATGGCTTTCAGCTTGAGAACTTGTAGAACCAATATGCTCGAAGGAGAAAACAACATGTAGCGAACACTGCTTGGTAAGGGATAGAAGACAACATATACCTGTAATATTTTCTGCACAGATTAAATAACATTTACTCCCCCTAATTTTTTACTAACTTCCCCTCAACATGATATTCGGCGTCTTTGAATCTGTATCACTTCTCCTCCTCATGATGAGTAGGAGCATCCGGAGCATCATGTAACTTCAAAGACATTACCGGAGAGTAGTAAAATACCAGATAAAATGTTAAGTAACCAAAATGGGGAAATATCTAATATAGAAACACAATAGTAACTGTTATCACATCAATTAAAATAATTTTGTGGCCTATGTTCAGAGTTGGCATTTTGGTATCTTTGATAGGACTTCTAGTTATCACTGAAGTAAAAAATTTTAAAATTACTTCTCAAACTGTTCCGGCTATATCACAAAGATATGCAATGGGAATCAAAAAGACTCGTGCTTGTGTGAGAGAAATAATTTATATCTGTTTGGCTCAAATATTGATTTATCCTGGGACGCGAGTTAAGAATCAATAGACTCAGTGATTAGAGAATGAAGTTCGGAGCTGATGTCTTCCTTTTTCAATATCTATGACCTTCGAGTGAGGATTAGATAGATTATGTGCTAAACCTCTGTGAATATATGAAACAACCATCTTTTGTGAGATACTTGTGTGGCTGGGTGGGGTGACACGAGTTATCGACACTGGGTCCATGTCTGTTTCAATATTCATCTCCAAAGAGGGAGAATGAATAGATTGTGTGGTTACCCGGATAACTAACTCGGTTTGGTAAGGGCCAATATATTCTTTTAAGTCCTGTCATGTAACACCTCGAAATTTTTATATTTATTGTACATTTATTTTGGAAGAACATTTAAATGTTAGAAGATGTTATTTTAAGTGATATGTTATAAATTAAGGTCGAAGGGTTGAAAGTGTATTTGACCATAGTTTTGGGCTAAATTGTAATTTGGTGAAAGTGAGGTATAAGACTTGAAGGTCGGCTGAAAAAATTGAGTTATCTCAATTGTTCATTCTGTGAAGTCGGTTCCGGGTAAAGAGAAATTGAAATCTTGATTTCATTCGGTAAGAGTTTCAATCGTCTTCTCCGATCAATTTCTTTAAAGATCGATAATCGTAAGTTTAATTTGTCTTTCAATTAGGTTATCGAATCGGTTTTCGATAAAAAGGGAATTGAATCTTGAATTGGTTTTGTTGCCGACCCAGAGTTCTTCAAATCAGGTGAGTTCATCTTACTTTTGAAATTATTGAAATTGAAATTGGATGATTCCCATGATTTTGAATTGTCTAAAACCAACGGGCCGAGCATTTCACCTGATGGCTGAAGAATCTAAAGAATCGGCGGATGTAGTTTCTGGTACATTTATTGTTAATTATATTTCTGCACGACTATTATTTGACTGTGGTGCCAATATGTCTTTTACATCGCGATCGTTTTACCAAAAGTTAGCTATACTTGTCACTACCTTGGAAGATTCCTTAGTAGTTGAAATAGCTAACGGGGGTCAAGTCTTAGTTCGTGAGAAACTTGAAGGCTGTACCCTTATGGTAGAAGGAAAGGAATTTCCAATTGATTTGATTTTGATGGAAATAGGTGGCTTCGATATAGTTATTGGTATGGACTGGTTGGTGAGTAATCAGGTAGAAATTCATTGTGCTAAGAAATTAATCTGGATTCCTATACCTGAAAATGATGCTGTTTTCATTTATGGGGAAAAGAGAAAAGGGGATGTTCCGATGATTTCGATAGCCAAAGTTCACAGATGTTTAGTGAATGGATGTTCATCATATTTGACATATATGGTGGATGCTAATGTTGAAAAGAAGCAAATGGAGGATATAAGAGTGGTATGTGAATTTACAGATGTGTTTCTTGATGATCTTCCATGCTTACCACCAGAACGACATGTGGAATTCAAAATCGATCTTGTACCAGGAGCGGCGCCAATAGCACGTGCACCGTACCGTTTAGCACCCGCTGAAATGAAATAGATTATTAGAACCGGAGTTTGTCAAAAAGCTAAGTATTGATATCTGATCTGAAGACTCAGAGTTCTGAGTAGGAGACTCAGAAGTTCTGATGGAGAAGTCTAAGCAAAGATTACTAAGTGTGAAGTCTATACAGAAGACTCAGAGTTCTGAGTAAGAGACTCAGAAGTTCTGAAGATGAAGTTGAAGAAAATGTCCAAGTGATCAAGTGTATGTTCTGAAGTGCTTAATCAGAAGGATATTCAGAAGTTCTGAACATGTTGTTCAGAACTTATGTCTTAGGACATTTTCAGTTATATTATGTTACTAATTAGAACACGTGTAATTGTTCTATTGGTTTGTCATATATATGTACTGTAGCTTTAGCTTTCATTTACAGTATATATAGGTGTTAGCAACAGTAAGCTAACTAACTTTTGTATTACTTTGTATTCACTTTGTAATCTTTGAGAGATTCTCTCTCTAGCTCTGTAATTTGTTCTTAAGCGAATACAAAGCTTTTGGATCCAATTCTCTATTATACTACTGTTTGATTGTTCTTGATTGATTAATTGATTGTAAGATCGAATCCTGGTTTCTACAATTGGTATCATAGCCAATCAACAAACAAATTTGTTCAAGATCGTGTTCTTGAGGGTTTCTTGATCATGTTCTTGAAGATTTCTTGATCAATTCGATAATTGATTTTCGCTGCTACTCGTAATTCTTGAATTCGTTCTGTTTTTGTTCAAGAAAATCGAATTTGTCTTTCTGTTGAATCGATTCAATTCATCTTACAATCATGTCTTCTAAAGAATTTCTCTCAATGGGATATGAGACGAAGCCTCCTGTTCTAATTCTTGAGGAGTATCAACAATGGAAGATCCGTATTATTCAATTCTTGGATAATATTGATGAGAATTTGATGATTTCAATCCGTGAAGGTCCAATTGAAGTCTATGTGTATGTTGCTGCTACTCCTGCAACTACTACTACACCAGAGATCCCTGCTACTAGAGTGAACAAACTTTTCTCACAGTACACTGAAGCACAGAAACAGAGACATGCAATAGACTAAAGGGCTGTAACTCTGTTAACTTTGGCAATTCCAAATGAGGTTTTCAATCGAATTGATAGTGGAACATCCGCAAAAGAAATGTGGCATGAATTGGAGAAGCAAATGTTGGGCACAACCAAATCAATTCAAGCAAAGTTGAATCAATGCATCAATGCATATGAAAGATTCAAAGCAAAGGATCCTGAAAGTTTAACTCAGACTTACAATACGTTTTGCACAATATTGAATGATCTCAGGAGGAATGGACTAAAGAAAACCAAATCAGAGATTAACTATAAATTTCTGAATTGTCTTAATTCAGAATGGTCGTCTTTTGCAATAAGTCTTCAGATGAATAAGGATATGTGTGAAGAAAATCTGAATGATCTATTTTGTGTCTTAAATCAGCATGAAGATTCTGTTAAGCAAGTTGTTGAAGAAAAGAAAAGTGTTTCTGATCAATTAGCTTTGCTTTCAGAAAGAAAGACCAAGATCACCAAATCATCAAATAAATATGTGTTTTTGTCTGAAATTCCAAAGTTAGAGGAGGAATCTGAGAAAGAAGAAGGATCTGATGAGGATGATGATATCAAGTTGATAGTTGAGAAATTGGCATTGTTGACTAATACTTTCAATAAAAGGCATGGAAACAAGAAATTTGAAGGTAAGTACAGAAGAAGTGGACATTGGAATTCAGAAGAAAGATACAAGAAGAAAGATGATAGAGAAGAGAATAAGTATGAGAAGAAAGAATAAAATAGATATGAGAAGAAAGAAGAGAAGGAAGAAAGAAGAGAGAAGGATTTATGTTTCAAGTGTGGAAAACCTGGTCATTTTGCAAGAGATTGCAGAGTGAAAGTGGTTAAAGACTATGAATATTATTCAAAGAAAGCTCAGCTAGCCAAAACCAAAGACAGTGGGATTGCACTTCTGGCAGAACAAGAGAATTGGCTGTACTATTCTTCTGATGAAGAGGATTGCATTCATTTTTCACAAATGCAAAGTTATATGGCTAAGATGAGTAATGAAGAAGATTCTAACTATGAGGATGCTGGTTCTGAATCTTCTGCTAAGGTACATTCTGCTCTTGAAATAGATTTAATGACTCAAATTGGTAATATGAATTCTGAATTTGTTAATCTGAGAAAACAGATTAAAGGTGAAAGAATTATGGTTAACAAATTCAGAACAGAAAAAGAAATGTTTAAAATTAGATTTGAGGAAACAGAGGTTGAGAAACAAGAAGGTAGAAAAGAGAATTCGGATCTTTTGAAAGAGATTTCTGATTTAAAAGTTGAACTTTCAGAAGTAAAAGATGAAAGAGTGGATTTAAAAATAAAAGTAGATATGTTACTTGATGAAAGAAAGAATTTATATACTAAAATCAAAGAGTTAGAAGATTTTAATCTGAAAAGAGGTCAAACTCAACAAACTTTGAGTCTTCTCACAAGCAATGTTAAAGACACAAGGTTTTACAATCCAAAAATGGGATTAGGTTTGGAAGAAAACTCTATTTTGAAAAAGGCTCCAATAAATCTTTATGATTTTGTGGAACTAAAAGGACCCAAACCAGAAATTCCAGACTTAGTTGAAGTTTTTGTGAGACCTGCAAGCTCAATAACAAGTTATGATAGTTTACAGAAACCAAAAATAGAAAAAGTAAAACCTTCTGAATCAAAACCTGAAAAGGTAGAAAGTTCAGAAAAAGAGGTTAAGAGAGAAATTTCAAAACCTATTGAAGAAGAAAAACCAAGGTATAACACTGCTAAATTCAAGTATGATTCTCTGAATGTTAGTTACAAAGATAAACAACAAAGTTTCTCCTATACTGACATTGAGAATATATTTGAAGTAGGCAAGGTTTCTGAAAACAAAGATAAATCTGAAACAGTTAGTCAGAATTCTGAGTTCTCTGGTCAGAATTCTGAGTCTGTTAGTCAGAATTCTGAGTCCGTTGGTCAAAATTCTGAAACTTGTAGTCAGAACTCTGGATCAACTGAAAATTCTAAATCTAATTTAGAAAGTTTTTCAGAACTTGAGAAGAGGTTCGAACTTATCAATCAAGAGCTTGAAGATCTTAGAAAAAGCTTTGATGAGCTTGAAAATGATTTCTGTGATGCTGATTTTAAACTTGAAGAAGTTTTAAAAGAAAACAAAACTTATGTCCAAAAAATAACAGAGCTTGAGAAGATAAAATCTGAGTATAAGCTTTTTAAGATTAATGCTTTAAAAGAAAATAAGAAAATTCTTTGATGAATCAAGTACATATGAGCATGGTGAATCATCTACATCTACTAATTCTGAAAAGTTGAATGTTTCAGAAAAGGAGGAAAGCAAAAGGAAAGGTGATTTGAAAAAGATTTCTGAGAAGATCTTGTTGAATACTACTTCTGAACTCAAAGCAAATAGTTCTTGTAATAGATGCAAATGTAACCTGAAAACTATCAATAAAAATGAAAAATCTTTTCATTCAGATTTGTTGTCTCATGCAAGAAGACATCTGAAATGTGTTCAATGTCGTAGTCAATCATCTCAACTTTCTCAGAATTCTAATACATCTTTTAAGACTAAAGCAAAACAGAATTCAGAAAAGAAGACTGAAATTGGTTCTCAAACTCGGATAAAAAGAAAGAAGACCGAAAACATTTCAAAATCCAAGTCCAAAAGAAAGAAAAATGAAAATATTTCTAAATCTCAACCAAAAGTTTTAAAAGAGAGAAGAAATAATTTTGTAAACAGAAAATGTTCTGATTTCATAAAAGTACAAGGAAAGTGGTTCTTAAAAGAAGATTTTGAATGGAAAGTAAAAGGAACTTTTGTTAAATCTGATATTGAAGATAACAAAGAAGGACCCATTCCTATATGGGTACCTAAATCTAACTAAACTGTTTTTGCACGGCTGTCATGTGTGGTTTTTAGATTCTGGAGCATCAAGACACATGACAGGTCATAAGTCTTCTCTAACAAATTTCACAGAAAAGGCTAGAGGAGCAGTTAACTTTGGTAATAACAGTAAAGGGCAAGTTAGAGGCTATGGGAATTTAACAAAGGGAGATTTAACAAATTAGAAAGTATTCTATGTGGAAGGTTTACAACACAATCTGTTCAGTATAAGTCAGTTCTTGGATAGTCTTTGTGATATCAAGTTTAGCATAACATGGTGTTTAATTCTGAGTGAGAATGGAATAAAGGTGTTTTGGGCTAAGAGACACATGGACTTATTTGTGGTTAATTTTCTAAGATTGAAGCTTTAACTCCAGTATGTCTACTCTCAAATACAATTGCAAATGAATGTTGGTTATGGCACATAAGATGTTCTCACTTAAATTTTAAGGAGTTGAACAATCTAGTTGGCAAACAACTGGTTAAAGGACTGCCAAAGATTAAGTTTGAGAAGGATTCATTATGTTCAGCATGTGAAATAGGCAAAATGAAGAAGAGTTCTCACAAGTTGAAAATGGACTCATCATGCATGTCACCATTAGAGATGATACATACTGACTTGTGTGGTCCAATAGCAGTTCAATCAATGGGAGGAAAGAAGTATATACTTGTCATTGTTGATGAGTATTCCAGATATACATGGGTTAAATTCTTAAGAGCAAAATATGAGGCTGCTGAAACACTGATTAACTTCATCAAAAGAATTCAAGTATTCTTACAACTTCAAGTTCAGAAGATCAGGAGTGACAATGGAACTGAATTCAGAAATGAGACTCTTCAGAACTTTTTACAAAGCTCTGGGATTTTTCATAATTTTTCTGCTATCAGAACTCCTCAACAAAATGGTGTTGTTGAAAGAAAGAACAGAACTTTAGTTGAAGCTGCAAGAACCATGTTGGCTTATTCCAAACTTCCAACCTTCTTACGGGCTGAGCAATTGCCACTGCTTGTTTTACTCAGAATAGAACTTTGATTAATAAAAGATTAAATAAAACTACTTATGAACTGATTAATAAAAGAAAACCACTGATTAAATTATTTCATGTTTTTGGATGCAGATGCTATGTTCTCAAGGATAGAGAAAATCTTGGAAAATTTGATAAAAAGGCAGATGAAGGATACTTTGTTGGTTATTCACTAACTTCCAAAGCATTCAGAATCTACAATAGAAGAACCAAGAGGATTATGGAAAGCATCAATGTTACATTTGATGAGTCAAGATTAAAGACTTCTGAACAAAATAGTTCAGGACTCAATCAGGATAAGACAAAAACAATCACTTCTGAATCCAATTCTAATCCTAATTGTTCATAACTCAATATATTGTTTAAGGATGCATTTCTGGAACTAACTTCTGAATCTTATGCAAGTTTTGAAGATCCTAAAATGGTTCAAGGAATGAAAAAGGGAAGTTCAGAGGTTCACACAACTGTAATTTATGACTCTGGTCCATCTGAAGAATGTCCAATTTTGGTAAATACAAGTGATTTTTCTGAGTCTGGTACTTAGAATTCTGAACAAGGTATTCAGAATTCTGGACAAGCTACTCCGAATTCTGAACAAGGAACTCAGAATTATGAACAAGGTACTCAGAACTCTGAACAAGTTGTTCAGAATTCTGACTCTACTACTTAGAATCTAGACTTGAATGTCACACCTCAAAGGGATAGTTCAGAATTACATGCTGTTACAGATGTGAATGATACAAACAACAATCTATCAGATATTGATGTGCTTCCAAGTTCAAACAAATGGACAAAAGACCATCCTATTCATCAAGTGATAGGAGATCCATCAGTTGGAGTTCAGAAGACCAGCAATAGCAAATGAAGCAATGTTTGCAGGATTTCTAAGTATAATTGAACCTAAGAAAGCCACTGAAGCCCTAGAGGATCCAGACTGGATTTTAGCAATGCAAGATGAATTGCTACAGTTTGAAAGAAACAAAGTCTGAAGACTCATTCCAAAGCCTGAAGGAAAATCTATTATTGGAACAAAATGGGTGTTCAGAAACAAGAAAGATGAGTCAGGTGTTGTGGTCAGAAATAAGGCTAGATTGGTTGCTAAGGGATATTCACAACAAGAAGGAATTGATTATGATGAGACATTTGCACTAGTTGCTAGAATTGAAGCAATCAGAATATTCTTGGCATATGCTGCACATAAGAATTTCAAAGTGTATCAAATGGATGTCAAATCAGCATTTTTGAATGGTATACTCAATGAAGAAGTTTATGTCTACCAACCTGAAGGATTTGTTGATCCTGAATTTCCAGATCATGTATATGTTTTAGATAAAGCATTGTATTGTCTGAAACAAGCAACAAGAGCCTGGTATGACACTCTAACTCAATACTTATTAGAAAATGGCTTCAAGATAGGTAAAATTGATACTACCTTATTTTTAAAGAAAGAAGGTGATGATTTGCTTTTAATTCAGATATATGTAGATGATATAATATTTGGTTCTACTAATGCAGAATTATGTGATGAATTCTCAGAAATCATGAAATCTAAATTTGAAATGAGCATGATGGGAGAATTGAACTTTTTCCTTGGTCTTCAAGTAAAACAATTACCAAATGGAATTTTTATAAATCAAGGAAAATATGTGAAAGATATTCTGAAAAAGTTTAAGATGTCTGATTGTGCTTCTATGAGAACTCCAATGGCTACAAATGTCAAGTTAGATGCTGATCTCTCTGGAGTTTCAGTAGATAACAAAGTTTATAGGGGCATGATTGGTTATTTACTTTATCTGACTGCAAGTAGGCCATATATATATCATGTTTGCTACATGTTTCTGTGCTAGAATTCAATCAAATCCAAAAGAATCTCATTTGTTGGCTGTTAAAAGAATCTTAAGATATCTCAAAGGTTCACCTGATTTGGGTCTTTGGTATCCAAAAGAAACTGATTTCAAGTTAACTGCCTTTACTGATGCTGATCATGCAGGAAGCAGGTTGGACAGGAAAAGTACTTCTGGCGCTTGTCACTTTTTGGGAGATAAAATAGTGAGTTGGGCTTCAAAGAAGCAAAATTGTGTGTTCACATCAACTGCTGAGGCAGAATATGTAGCTGCTGCTGCTTGCTGTTCTCAAACTCTGTGGATGAAAACACAACTCATGGACTATGGATTTCAGCTTAACAAGATTCCAATTTACAGTGACTCAGAAAGTGCAATTGCCATCACTCAGAATCCTGTTCAACATTCAAAGAATAAACATATTGATGTAAGGTATCATTTTATTAAGGATTATGTGGAAAAGGGAACTATAGAAATGCACATTGTGCACACAAAGTATCAATTGGCTGACATGTTTACAAAGCCTCTTGATCACAAAAGGTTTACTTTTCTCATATGTAAGATAGGAATGCTTAATCTGACTAATTGATTATATTTGTTATTTTCAGAAATAAATATTTTTCTAAGTAAGATTTTCTGAGTAGTGTACTCAGAATTCTGACTCTCTTACTCAGATGTTCTGAGTCTTGAGTTCAGAACTTCTGAGTCAATACTTCAGAAATCTGACTTAATAATTGTTTTTCTGATTGGGTTACTCAGATCTTCTGACTATGCCTTTCAGAACTTATTTCTGAAAAAATTTCAAGTATTTCAATTTGTTGACTTCTTTCTGTTTTATCCTTTCAATATTCTTTTATGTCTAATATGTGTTTGAGTATATGCTTAAGTCGAGGGGGAGCATTCATATCTTTCAGAAATCATTCTGAATTGTTTACTAGGTTTGTATTCTTTTCTTATCTCAAATCATCATAAGAAGAACAAGCTTTTAATGATCATTTTTTTTCTTGTTCAAACAACTTCTGAATTCTTAAAAAGGTTTTCAAGGTTAGAAGTTAGTTTTTAAATGATTTTCATAAATCACAAATCATCATAAGAGGGGCAGACTTATGATGATAAAAAAAACAATTTTCTATCTGTTCAAATTACTTCTGGATGATTAAAAAAATTTACATAATCAGAAGTTGAGGGATTAAATGAATTTTGATCAAGGGAATTTCTTCTGAATTGTATACTCAGAATTTCTGAGTATGCATTCTTAGAATTCTGAACGTGTTATTCAGAACTTTAACTTGTGTTAATTTCTATCAAATAACACGTGTCAGCATCTTATTCATTTGATAATACCACGTTTCATTTAATATCTTTTGTGGTATTTCACAGTGTTAGAAATCGTTATAACTCTGACATAAAGCAGTTTTTCATCGTTTAAATCCTTTCAGCTTCGCGGATTTTAAATAGACCTTAGAATCCCTATTTCAAATTCATTTGAATTCCCAGAGTGAAAAAGTGAGATACGCAAAGTTCCTGAGTTCTTTGATTCTGTTTTCTTTCTATCTTCCATATTGAAATCATGTCTGCTGCACGAAGGGGTAGAACCATTTCATTACACTCAACAAGAACTTTAATGGCGTCTTCGGATGATGATGATGAAGTTTGAATGCCTGATAATATAGTCGCAGAGGAAGAGGCTATAGGAGGAAATGTTGGTGAAAATGAAGAGGATGAACAAATGGCTGAGTTTGAGGGCAATGCAGATGAAGGAAATGCAAACATTGAACATCAACATAGTGTTGTGCGATTTGTAATGTCTTCTAGATACATTTCAAGGGAAAGGTCAGTACCAGTGAATGAATATTTGGCGTTATTAGAAAATAACTGTGTATTAGTGCTTGATGAAACTAATTTTAGGAAGGAACATAGGATTGTTATAGAATTATTAAAGTATCATCCGTTCAAGAAGTGGTTTACTCTGAAGAAGACTGTTCCAATTCAATATATTCAACAGTGGTGGAAGAATTTAGAATTGCAAGGGAATAAGTTTGTGTCAAATGTAGGGGGAGTATCACTGACTTTAACTGTTAATTTCTTAAGAATAATGCTGAGGTTGCCAGAGAAAGATGATTTGGAGGGGAGATTAGACTTTGAGGATTCACCTTTAACAGAAGAGATGACAGCTGAGTTTAAAAGGTTGGGATATTGTGATGAATTAAGGAATCTTAGTTCTTTCAGAAGAAATAAACTACCACCAATCTGGGCATGTTTTTTCACCATTATTAACAAGTGTTTATCTGGGAAGCACAGTTCTCTAGATCAAGGATCAAGACAAATCATGCAGATCTTTCATGGGTTAGTGAAGAATAGGCATTATGATTATGCTTCTATCTTATGGGAAGATATGAAGAACACCTTTGAGAGGAATCAGAAGGCACTGAAAGGAGAAACAAGAGATAATCCTTTGGCCTATATACCTTATCAAAGGTACTGGCAGATGGTGATTTGGTATGCAATGAGACAAGATACACAAATTCCATGGAGAGAAAATGACAAGATACACAGATGGTGATTTCATCTCTTAGACTTGAAAATTTTCCTAATCACAAACCATTGCCAAGATCACTTAGGGCTTACATTCCAGGGGAGAGTGAGATTTTAAAAGCATATTGCACCTCTATGGGACTTGAACAACCTCAGGTCCCTACCCATGAGGAAAACCCGAAGAGGAGAGGTGAGGGGTCTAGTGCAAATAGAGAGGGGGAGGATGTTCAGGTGGGAGAATATTCTGAGAGAATTGAGAGGCAAAATTATGAGAGATTGGTTAGAAGTGAGCCTGAAAAACAGATAGAGAGAGGTGAGGATGAGAGAATGTCACCAGAATTAGAAAACAGAGATAATTCTGATCCAGCTGATCTAAACTGGGCATCCACATCTGCTATTGGTTCACAAATCTTGGTAACCAATATTGAATAAAATACCATTCAACCCATGGCAGAATTTGAACAACCCAATCCCATCCTTAGAAGCATTTCAACATGCTACTGTTTCATTTCAATCAGGGGAACCATTACCTACTCATTTGGAGTTTGGTGATAAATCCCAACATATTATTCAACACATTGAGTCTGGATTGCACAGTGATATCCAATTTGGGCCTGATTTTTCATTTCACACAAGCACATCACAGGAATCTCGTATTCATGTTTCAACATTCATAGATATACCTATTACTGGTAGTCAAGGATTGGATGGAAGCCCTGGGGAGGTGAACATCTTAAAAGCTTCCTTACAAAGTGCATCTGTTGCACTAGGTGACTCCGTGACACCTACAGGCCATGTCTTCAATGAACATATGAAAACTGGGTCATCTGTTGATCTAGGATTATCGTTAGAATCTTCTGAATTTGAAAAGATTCAGAAACAAAATCATGATCTAGGTGAGAAAGTTCAGAAATTGGAGAATATTGTAATTTCCTTGAAGGATGAAGTCAAGGATCTTAGAACCATGTTGGATGGACATGCTAAGTCTGTTGAGCAGAAGGTAGACAGTGTTAAAACATCTGTGGAATCTCATCAAAAGGAGATCACATATATGTTTTCAAAACTTCAAGATGATATACTTAAAAGTATGAATGCCATGAAGTCTTTGTGAGTCTCAGATCCGTGCAACGATAATGAAATCAAATAGATAAACAATGTATGTAACGATTTCAACTGGTCATCTCTGATTAAGCTTTCAATATTAGACAGAATTACAATAAAGAGTGATGAAAGCAAATGAGACAACTAGCCTATTTTTCTAAGGCTAGATTGCTTTATATACAGCGGGACCGTGGTTAACAAGCCCACGGCCCGTTCACTAACAAAGCCTAATTTAAACTATTACAATTAGCCCCTTGAACATCTAATCAACCAAATATTACCCTAACAATCTCCCCCTTTGATTTGAAGTTCGATTTGGCGCCAGTTTGCGACATATCTTTTTCGAAGCGCGAAGTGGATCTCGAACCATCTGATAGCACGGCGATAGTCGATGCGTTCTTCAACCATTTCCAAGGCATTCCGAGCAGTTATTTCATTTGGATTAGGATGTAACACCCGTAATTTTCAGATAGGTCCAATGTCGAATCAGTGTGGAACCGATCTTTAAGAAAAATACAAAAAATGAGTTTTGGGGTTAAATCCTAGATTTTATGGTATTGTTGGATGGGGAATTCGAATACGAGTCCAACGGTTCTTTCTGGAGCGAAAACGGAGCTATAACGAAGAAGTTACGGTCGAAACAGTATCCGACCGACCGACCAAACAGGGAGCCGCGCGGCTTTCCACATGACTTCAAAGTCGCGGGACAAACCGCGGGAATGGTCTGGTGTATTAAGACGCGGATTTCATCCTCATACTTCAAACTTTCATAATTTTTGCATCCCAACTCCGATTTTGATGATTCAAGTTGCTACGGTTTCGTTTTTGAGAGCTCTTCAAGGATCTAGAAAGAGTTTTGAAGTATGATGAATGATCCAAGAGTATTTGGTGGTGGTTGAGGTAAACTTCTCACTTTTCTTCATCTAAGAAGTTAGGGTTTTGGTGTTTTGGTGATTTTTGGATGTTTTATGTTAGAGGAAACATATATAAGTGTTTGGGGATGATTATTTATGGTTGGAAACTTATGGATCTAGGTTTTTGGAAGTTTTGGCTTGAGGATGCAAACTTCATCAAAGGAGCTTACGTTGGAGAAAACTCTAGATTTAGCTTAATCTAGCTAAGGTGAGTTCAAGTTGATTTGTGAAAACTTTGTACATGCCAAAAATAGTATTTTCCAAATGTTTGTGTGTTTTACTTGAAAATATCAATTGTTGAGGTATTTGGTTAATTTAACCTTTTTGAAGTAATTATCTTCATAAATGTGTAAAACACCCATATTTGGGATTTTGGAGTAATTGATGTGTAGAAATCACAATTATACTCTTAAAAGAATTATTACTCAAAATGGAGTCTATTTGATGGTTCAATCATATGCGTATAAATGATTTTATAAACCATTTTGGAGAATGCACGTTTTAGTGTCAATAACCATTTTGAGAATTATAAGGGTGTGAGTCCTTTTGGGAAACCCTTTTGTTTAAACCGTGTCGAGTTTTGGAGTTAAGAAATGTGTTGGGGACATTTGTCCGATTTTAAATGGGTCGATGTGGAATCTTATTTTTGGTTTGCTTTTATTGCACCATATTGCATTTTATTTCTCACTATTGATGTTTACATGCTTGGGTGTTTTACTCATTTCGGGATAAGCATGTTATGTAGACTGTGTTGCATTGGATCCATAGGCAAGTGAGTTAGTCTTTAATTGATGGTCTATCTCTTTGTGCACGAGGAGTGGACTATGGGGATGCATGGTTATATGCGTAGGCCGTGGGGGCCACTAGCGAGTAGGCAATAAGGGACATTGAAGTCCTTGAGGTGTAACTCGTCTAGACTGGATATGCAATAAGGTCGCCTGTAAGTCCTTGAGGTGTAACTCTACGGGGTATGCAATAAAGGCAATCTATTTATGGCTTGGGGTTGTGATGTATTTATGGCATGGGAACTAAGGTCGGGGCTTGAGGTGTAATCCAGTAACATCACGAGTGACTTAACTTTGTGTGCCCGTCACTTTCGATGGAATCGGGTCTCCCCCGTCACCGAAAGGTGTAGTTTTGGGTATATGTTTTTATCCATATTTTGGGTGACGTACTTTATTTATACGAACTGTATTCATGGTTATTGGCAGGGTTCTATGCTTCATACTTGTTGGATGTTTTGGAATATTGGAGTTTTGTCCATGTTTATAATTCTTGGGATTTTTACGTCTAAACATGTTTTGAGTGAGTTGGAGTTGGAATTCATTTTAGAAAACGCTTTATACACTTTGGGAACTTTTCTCCTAGATTTTGTGTGCGTTGGAAAATGAGTCATTTATGCCCGCTTGGGAAACCCTTTGGAAATAATAATCTTTGTCGCAACTTTCAACGAAAGATTTATCTAAATCATGACTAAAACCACAACCTTCCGATTTATGATTTTTATGTAGTCATGATAAAATGCTTGAACTCACTAGGGGTAAGCCTAACCCTTTTTATTTGTCGGCATGTGCAACAGGCTCAGGTTGGGGTAACTCTAGCTACATTATGAAGTGGCGGGTGCTAGTAGTGTGTACGAGTGGTGAAGTGTTTAGTGAAGTCTTCCGCACTTGTTTGGACTAGCAACTTGTGTTGTGTTAAGTGACACCCGTTTAGGTTGTTTTATTTGGGGAATTATAATGTTTTTAATTCCAAGGTATTTTGAGGAATAAATTGTAGAAATGAATTTATCCATTTTTGTTGATTATTGAATTTTAAAGTTAGTTGCTCGTTCCAAATTTGAGGGTGTTACAAGTTGGTATCAGAGCATAAGTTTGAGAGATTTAGGTGTTGATTTTGGATACCTAGACTCAAACTAGCGTTTGTTTAAGTAAATTAAAGTGAATTTCACCTTTAGGCACTTTAAGATAGAATGTTTCGAGGTCAATGGGTGTTGTTAGAAACGAGAATCATGTCGAGAGTAACAAGGATAATCATGTACGGTGCGTTCATAGCGACACCTGGCCAGTGCCATGGTGAACCTACTAGTACATGTCCATACTTGAATTACTTTAATGTGATGATCGTTGGGGTAGCGAAGGAGATTCTAAGCTAGTAGTCGTTTGAATAGATGGACGATTCTAGTATTAGTCACTTGAAGTGACGATAAGCATGATATTTGCTTTAAGTAGACCATTTCGGGTCAAGATTGATGGTTGGACTAGAACCATAGGCTTATTGAGCCGACTTTGATTTGAGGAAAACCGTAAGGATAATTGATGTAATTTATGACCTTGCCTTAAGAGGTTAAAGCATCCGGATGACAATAGTGGATCGGAGAATTTTGGAGGAGTATGAGTGGAGACGTTGAATGCCGACTAAGTCATGCACAAAGCTTATTTTGAAAATAAACTGAATCAATTATTTCTTGTGTTTCAAATCCTTATATGGATTGTGTTATGAATTTTGAGAAATGTTTAGCACACACACAAGATTTCAAATCATGGTTTTGAACATGTATGAAACCGTTTTATGGTGGGAGTTGCAAACTCCGCCGGAATATGTTTTGCTTTATTTCATTGTTGTTCAACATTTGTTTTGGATATAACGGCAATCATATTTTATGATGTTTAAGATGTTGGGCAATAACTACGGCTTGCGACTTTAACATTGGATCTCCTCCACATATGTTAGAGTTGGGACGAAAAGTTATCTTCCATTATGTCTACATAAAAATATTTTGGAGAATTTGTTTAATGTGAGTTGTTAAACAAGGTTGTTTATATGGAATTGCCATAGACGATATTTTGGAATTTGGCATTTTTGCCGTGATTTTGCTTAATGCAATTTGACTTTGGAAGCACATTGTTGGTGCCATTTTGTTGACTTTGAGTCATTGAGTTCGTTGAATTTAATGGGGTTTTGTTGTACGACGTTTTGTGTCGTGTGAGTACAATTTTACAATGTGCATACTCTAATTGCTTATGTGAAAAGTTTACGAGTTTTGGTTGGGCATTTGGTCCCACTCGAGTTCTGTTGAGAAAAGAGTAATTTTATGCCATAAGGCGACTAAGAAGAGATGAGTTTGGAACTCTAGTGTTGCATAACTTTTCTTTCAAAAGTTTGTGTTACTAAGTATTTCATTGCAAATAGTTCGGTGTATGGATTGATTTATACGTGGCTTAAGTGATGCATGAAAGAACATTTTGTTGACATTTCATAATGACTTGCTTGGTGCGCTTTTGGTCAGTTAAATGTTTTATTATCATTTCATGTAAATGCGTTATGTCGTCTTAGGGGTATGCATAGCTTGGTAACCATTATTTCTCGACACTTTGTTAAACGAGTCGTGCATGAAAACGTTTTATTAACTCCTTGTTTAAATGAAAGGCCATTTGGTCAAAGCATGTTTTAGTGGTGTGGGGATCACGGGTGGCTTATGATACGTGATCTTTGGAAAACACTAAGGTATGAGTCGTTGACATTGGTCAATTTTGATTTGCCGAATATTTTGGAAAATTGAAAACCTTTTGGTTTTGGGAGGAAATGTGCGTTTTGATTATTTTTGACAAATACATTTTAAGCAATGATGTTTTGACATTTATGTTCCAAGTACGAAACTTTGAGAAATGCTTTGTGAGGAAGATTTTAGAAAAATTATTTGTATAAAACTATGGTGCATGTAAATTCTCATGTTTTTGAACATTGACGCGCACCGTTAGTACAATACGAGATTTGAAGTCGGTTTGACCCTCTACGGTGTCAACCATTTACTAGCAATTGTTCCTCCTAATTTTTTTTTGAAAACACATTGTTGTGTGCAGTTTTGTCAGAAACATTTTGCTCGTGTGTCGTTATGTGACCATTTGAGGAAATTTTGGAAATCGATTTAAAGAACCCCATCTTTTGAAATTTTGGTGTGAATTAATTAATGCATGTTATTTCATTTCAAGGAAATTTCTATGGAAGTGTTACAAGCTTGCATGCCTACCCCAATGTAAGGTTTTAAGATGTTTTAGTCGATATTTTCAAGTGATGGAAACGGATGGGTTTTGGATTTAAATATGGAATTTACACAAGTCATTTTGTGTTTTGACAAAGGTGAATTTGTAAACCGTTTCATCGTTTTATAAAATGAACTGACGCGCACATTTTTTTTTGGTGAACCTTGTTCCATGCCATCATATGGCTATAAAGGAAATTTTGTAGTCAAATGTCGTTTGGGACTTCTTTTGAAATATGTGCACACCTTTCTGTTGCACCCTGTTTTAGGTCGAGCAGTTACTTTACGTGCATGTCATGAGTCAATCCATACTAGAACCGTGGCGGTTTATTTTAAAGAAATTGTTTATTTCGCTTTTGCGTTTTGTGGGTAAACGGAACTACAATGGAATAATTTTCAACATGATTTTCATATGTGGGACGAGCGTGTCCAGTTTTGCGTAACTACCGAATTAACGATAGTAGTTTTCTATGCGTACGATTTATTTGATATGAAAATCTTTACGTTGAAATTTTGTGAATGGTTTTTATTAATTGGCATATTTATTGAATAACGCACTTGAAAACCTTGAACTCGTTAGGACCTTAGAAAGGGTAAGTAACCCGGTTAAGAGTAAATGCGTGTAGCACTTCGACGGTGGAAGCTTGAGTATTTCACGTGTGATAATACCGTAGATTGAATGGTATCGATTAAGGGATGATGGCCTTTGTAATTAAAAGAATAAACTCGCGGTAACCTATTTGAAGTAGGTGACATATTTAAGTGTCGACTTTTGGGCTTGAGGCCAAGCACCTTTAGTGTAATCGGGGGTTTGTAGTCCGATTTTAAAGGAATGATGGTAATGGTAGTAGTAATCTTAAGAGGCTCTTTTGTGATAAGAGGATTTAGGGAAATGACTTTCCTTGTGTGGTAAGCGAGACTGTCGACTTGGTGGTTGATAATTGGACACATCCTTGGGATTGTGTAGCTGATAGGTCAGTGATGGCCGTTTGTGTTAAAATTGATGGAATCCGCTAAAAGTAAATATTAGTTCATTAGCAGGATTGGTTGGGAATTCTGATGTTTTGATTGATGTTGGTAATGATTGAACGTCGGGTTGGTTTGGAGAGAAAACTTAAGAACATGTAAATGTGGTATGATCGGGATGTATGGAACATCTAAGGTTGGGAGACAACCGAAGTCGCCTGACTAGGAGTTATTCCGGTGGTTAGAGTGTTCTCCCGGACATAAGTACAGTGTACGTGAAGGGGCATTGTTGATAAGCAATTGTTCGAGGAATTGTCTTTATAGACTGTGTGGAGAGAATTTAGATTCCAGTTAGGGACTGATAAATTATAGTCGACGTTGAGTCGGTTAGCCTTGGGTTGTAAAGGATGTAGATTTCGAGGACGAAATCATCCTAAGGTTGGGAGGTTTGTAACACCCGTAATTTTCAGATAGGTCCAAAGTCGAATCAGTGTGGAACCGATCTTTAAGAAAAATATGAAAAATAAGTTTTGGGGTTAAATCCTAGATTTTATGGTCTTGTTGGATGGGGAATTCGAATACGAGTCCAACGGTTCTTTCCGGAGCGAAAACGGAGCTATAACGAAGAAGTTACGGCCGAAACAGTATCCGACCGACCGACCAAACCGGGAGCCGCAGGGCTTTCCACGCGACTTCAAAGTCGCGGGACAAACCGCGGGAAAGTTCTGGTGTATTAAGACGCGGATTTCAGCCTCATACTTCAAACTTTCATAACTTTTGCATCCCAACTCCGATTTTGAGGATTCGAGTTGCTACGGTTTCGTTTTTGAGAGCTCTTCAAGGATATAGAAAACGTTTTGAAGTATGATGAATGATCCAAGAGTATTTGGTGGTGGTTGAGGTAAACTTCTTACTTTTCTTCATCTAAGAAGTTAGGGTTTTGGTGTTTTGGTGATTTTTGGATGTTTTATGTTAGGGGAAACGTATATAAGTGTTTGGGGATGATTATTTAAGGTTGGAAACTTGTGGATCTAGGTTTTGGAAGTTTTGGCTTGATGATGCAAACTTCATCAAAGGAGCTTACGTTGGAGAAAACTCTAGATTTAGCTTAATCTAGCTAAGGTGAATTCAAGTTGATTTGTGAAAACTTTGTACATGCCAAAAATAGTATTTTCCAAATGATTGTGTGTTTTACTTGAAAATAACAATTGTTGAGGTATTTGGTTAATTTAACCTTTTTGAAGTAATTATCTTCATAAATGTGTAAAACACCCATATTTGTCATTTTGGAATAATTGATGTGTAGAAATCACAATTATACTCTTAAAAGAATTATTACTCAAAATGGAGTCTATTTGATGGTTCAATCATATGTGTATAAATGATTTTATAAACCATTTGGGAGAATGCACGTTTTAGTGTCAATAACCATTTTGAGAATTATAAGGGTGTGAGTCCTTTTGGGAAACCCTTTTGTTTAAGCCGTTTCGAGTTTTGGAGTTATGAAATGTGTCGATGTGGAATCTTATTTATGGTTTGCTTTTATTGCACCATATTGCATTTTATTGCTCACTATTGATGTTTACATGCTTGGGTGTTTTAGTCATTTCGGGATAAGCATGTTTTGTAGACTGTGTTGCATTGGATCCATAGGCAAGTGTGTCAGTATTTAATTGATGGTCTATCTCTTTGTGCACGAGGAGTGGACTATGGGGACGCATGGTTATATGCATAAGCCGTGGGGGCCACTAGCGAGTAGGCAAAAGGCACATTGAAGTCCTTGAGGTGTAACTCGTCTAGACTGGATATGCAATAAGGTCGCCTGTAAGTCCTTGAGGTGTAACTCTATGGGGTATGCAATAAAGGCAATCTATTTATGGCTTGAGGTTGTGATGTCTTTATGGCATGGGAACTAAGGTTGGGGCTTGAGGTGTAATCCAGTAACATCACGAGTGACTTAACTTTGTGTGCCCGTCACTTTCGATGGAATCGGGTCTCCCCCTAACCCTTTTTATTTGTCGGCAAGTGCAACAGGCTCAGGTTGGGGTAACTCTAGCTACATTATGAAGTGGCGGGTGCTAGTAGTGTGCACGAGAGGTGAAGTGTTTAGTGAAGTCTTCCGCACTTATTTGGACTAGCAACTTGTGTTGTGTTAAGTGACACCCGTTTAGGTTGTTTTATTTGGGGAATTATAATGTTTTTAATTCCAAGGTATTTTGAGGAATAAATTGTAGAAATGAATTTATCCATTTTTGTTGATTATTGAATTTTAAAGTTAGTTGCTCGTTCCAAATTTGAGGGTGTTACATAGGAACATACGAAACCCTTGGATTTTCAGACTCGTGCTGAATGATCTTTCGAAGAGCATCTCGAACTTTGTAGAGCGTGCCGTCGCAGAATCTTTCTACCTGACTGAACCGCAGAAATCTTTTCTCTTTCTGTTCATTGATGTAGACGATCCCAAATTCTGGTCCTAGAAGCATAGCGTTCCCGGGATACATATTCAACTCAGGAGCTTGCAGATTCGGCTTTATCAAATTTACCTTCTTTGCCCTGTTCTCGATAGCCATTTGGAAGTCCGTTAGATAAGACATCATAATTGTGCGGACCAGGAATCGACGAACAACTTCGAGCGCCTTTGTAACGGTAAGCGGTCAGATGGTTCTAGTGCGAAGGTCTTTCAGAAGAGCCAGGAAGTCAAACAGTCGGAGGTTCTGGAAGTCGGCTTCAGATAATTTCCATTCATTACCATCTTCTCGGCGGACGGTGAATACTGGATAGACAATTTTCATTATGCGGCTGGACTGTATGTTGAGTACCTCTGTGATCTGATGCTTGGTTCTAACTTGGCTGACTGGTAGACACCGTTTCATTGCGTAGATGTATCGGCGTTGGTATTCAGGGATGTAGCTGTAAATACCAAGGCAAAAGGTCGGCTCGATCTGGCGTAGCTTGTGTACAAACAACTTCTTCAGGGTTTCCTCCAGATAAGGGATAAGTACAGTGATCTTCTCCCAACGGATTTGTTGCTGAGGTGGAGGAGGAAGATCAGAAGCTGTCTGTTGTTGTAGAGGAGATGTCGTAGGATTGTCAGTTGCAGATTGGGGTCTTTCTGAAGTTTCGGCGGCTTTGCTTGAGTGAACGAGAGAAGTTCCATAAAAATTCTATAGCAGGAACTGATCATAGTCGATGTTGTCGTCTTCATCAGTCGGGAAAACCAAGTTTACCTAGAGATTTACGGCACTGGCGGCTTTTTCGTACCATGCATCTTCGGTCTCCGGGTTGGCTTTGCAGTCTGGATCGATCATATCCAGTAATGGTCTGTGTGATGAGTCAAAGTCGACCAGTTCCTGTGTTGAACCCTCGGGCTTTTCAACCGTCGGGTCTTCATCATCTGAGATGTCCATATCTATTACCATCTCGGCTAATGGCAACTCGGCTTCAGGTTTGGCGTCGGTTGTTGTTGGCGCAGTTGCTGGTTCCAGATGAACCACCGTTGTAGATTCTGTGAGGATAGGGGCGGTCTCGGTAGGTCTTAGTCGTTTCTCCCCCTCACGGTGATCAGGATCATCCTGGTCATCGTGCTTGCGTTTCAGACCGTCTGCTTGACTCTTACAGGTATCTTCGAGTGAGCGGACTCTCTCGGACAGCGTTGTGAGTGCTTGGTTGTAGTCCTTGAGAGTCGAGTCAATGGCGTCTAAGCGAGTGGTAATGGATGATGAAGGAGCAGTGACCTGGGATTTCAGAACGGATATCAGGTCTGCTTCGGTTGAGGCGTCGGTTTCAGATTGTTGGAGCAGCTGGGCTAGAAGCATCGTCTTGAGGGTGTCCACCGAGTATGTAGGCTGAGTATGAGCCGGTGGAGGTGTAGGTGCGGTGTCAGCGTCGACGATCTTATCTTTACCTTTGATTAGGCGCTTAACGGTGTCGATCTGGGCGGCAACGTGCTGCTCCATTGCCTCGCGGACAGCCTTAAGGGTGCTGTCCAGGGACCTTGGTGACACAAAGTCGTGCAAGATAACTCCGGGATCACTTAGATTACCCAATGAGGCGTCTATCTGAAAGGCAGAGCCACCTACGTTCACAGTTGGCATGTCGGTAGTTGTGGTAGGATTTCCCTCCGATCCTCGTGTTCCACCTAAAGGCGGAGACACTACGGTGGTTCCGGTCGAATCACGAAGAGTCTCGACTTGGTGTTGTTCCTCTTGTTGTGTCCTAGCCGAAGAATGTATCGTATAAATTGGCTCTAGACTCAACTGTGCACTGAAAGACGTCGAGACCGGGGGCTGCTGGTCTCTTATTTCAACACCAATACTCTCCGAATGAGAGACTGGTGGAAGTTGTGCTTTATCCCCGTGTTTGACTGAAACATCCGTCTTTTGAGAGACGTATGAGTGGATAAGGGGGTTGTGCAATTGCTCCGCTGGGTCCACGGAGGCTTCTTCAATACCCCGTCCCAACGGATGAGACGAGACAACAGATGTGGCTACCTGGGTGACACGTGGCTGGATTCGCTCAAGAGCCTCGTTATCTTTACGGCTCAAATCTTTCTCAGACCTTAACTCCCTCCTTCTCACATGTTCTATGTCTCGGGGAAGGTCCCTCCGGCGCTGGCTGGACCATGGGATTCCCTAACTCTCGTCTATATGCTATCACAGGTAGGGCTTTAGGTATAGCATAGCTGGGGTATTATCCTGCTCCCCCTCAAAACATACATGGGGTTTGACTTGCTCCCCCTCGGAGTGAGAGTGTTATTTATTTGGGAGACATCGACACAAGGAAAAAATATTTAGACTTTTAGGAAAAAACAGTGTGACGCTTCCCCTCGGATTTTGTTGAGGTTGTTGATCCGCCATGGAATATCTGTAAAATACCCAAAGTTAGTAAACAAGATGGATAAACAAGTTCCGGCGCGTACCTTCGCATTTAATGGCTCAATCTGAGATAGGTTGAGGACTGGCAGTGAGAAAACAGGTACAGAACTGACAAACTCAGAGGTTTCCGGATAGATAAAATGAGAGGTATCCGGATCCTTTTACACGTACCAAGCAATCCGGGTGTGGTATCCGGGATCCTATCCAAACCGGATAAGGCCCCGGTCCGGAAACCTATCCTGAAAGATAGGGTTTCCGGATACTTTAGGATTTTCAGAGAAATTGTCCTATCCTTGACAAATTTGCAAAAATTAGGACTATGAAGAGGTAAAATGAACCTTCTCTTGCTCCCCCTCAAACTGAGCTTGGGGAGAAACTTGCTCCCCCTCGGATGACGCAAAGTTGTGTAATGGAAAGTCCGGAACACAAAAACTTTTGACAATTTTAAAAAAAAATTGTGTCGCTCCCCCTCAAATGATGAACATAAGGGTATATGCTCCCCCTTAGAATGTGCGCATAGTGTGAAGTGCATACGGGAGTATCCACACACACAAAAAACTTTTCATCAGTTATAAAATTGTGTGTGACTCTCCCCCTCAACAATACAATAAACTTACCTGATAGCTTATCATGCTCCCCCTAAACACATGAGCAACTGGTGAAAACCCAGTTATAGACAAACCTCACGTCTTCGCAATATTGTTCCTTGTAGATCGTGAGCAGCTCCCTCCTTTCGGTCATGTGTGTGGAGCATCCAGTGTGTAAGTACCACACATGACCGTCTTGTAAAACAAGATTAGCGGACCTTTGGTACCCAGATTTGCCTGGGTCCGGGAGGGTTAGGTTTGGCACCTCGAGGAGGAACTTGCTTTGACTCAGACTTCCCCTTAGGTGCAGATTGTACACCGTTTGGAGTAACTGGTTTTGGCACATGTTGCCTCTTAGGTGTAGAATTTACACCTTTTGGAGGAACAGGTTTTGTAGCAGGTTGCCTCTTGAGTGCCGGTCTAACCTCAGTGGGAGAAGCCCGTTTTGGAATGGGGTTGGTCTCCTGCTGTGGTTTAACCTCTGTTTGAGAACCCCGTTGTTTATGATATTTTTCTTGTTATTACGGGGTTTGCGTTTGGGTGTATGATTATACATGTGATATGACCCAAACCAATCATTGTTATAGATATCATCAAAGTCATTCCAACCACAACTAGAACAACATAAGCAATCATGCGACAATTGAATCAATTGCTGAATGGAGTAGAGTTTAATTGGAAAATTACCATATCGTTTAACAAAATTATTCCTATGATTCCATGCGCAATAATGCTTATGCATCCTAGGATAGAAAACAGTGTTAAATGACTTCGATGCCTCTTTCTCCATATATTCCCTAGCTAGCCTCTTTGGTTTATCTTGTTTGGGCTGGCCGGTTTTATCTGAACCCGCATTAACAGCATAGTCAGTGACTTTTGAAGAAACATGATTTTTGATAGGCAATCGCTCGGTCTTTTGCCTCGACTGTGATTGGTTTTGAGAAGCTGGTTTAGGTTTGGAAATCTTAATCACAGCTGGGGCCTTGGTGTTAGAACAAGTACCCTTTTCAAAGTTGACCGGTCGATTGACTACGGGGGATAGAAAATCAGTATGGCTCGGAAGAGGTTTGTCGAAAGGGAACAATTCAAACTCTCCATCAGAATTGCCTTCAGAGTTCATTTATTCTGAAAAATCGACTTCCGGAATTACAGGACTTGGATCGGTCAAGGAAGGCGTGGAACACTTAGTGGCAGTGTGCTTTAGGGAATTTGGTGCGAAAGCTAGGAAAAAATCAGAGTTTAAATTCCTTTTAACACACTCATCTTGAGAATCGTTACCGTCTTGTGTGGTAGATATTTGACCAATAAAAGCTTTACACGAAGACGTTTCAGATGAAGTCGAGGAAGATTCGGGTGAAATCTGCTTCTCAGATTTGAGTTGGTCAATATGCTCTTGGAGCTGACCATTTGTCGCATACTCTTGCATCGCATCTGTTGCCAAAGCAGCCAGCTTTGATGTGAGTTTCGTGATTTCTTCCCGAAGGATTTCCAGTCCTTCATCAGACACAACTTCGGTTTTGACCGGTTGTAGATTCTCAAGTTTCTCAGAATTGAGTTTCTCAATCTCAGAGATTAGCGCTTTCTTTTCGTTTTGGAAAACAAACCTTTCTTTCTCAAGCGACTCCTCCAGCTCGACAATCTTTGCTTCCAAGATGAGAGGGGGAGCATAGAGTTTAAACTCGTCCGTCTCAGTCTTGGTTGCGGGTGCTTGGCCCTCATCCTTTTTGGAAGAATCCTTGGGCGTAGTAACCATGTAGGGGTCGAAGTAGTCATTTTAGAGATAATTTTTGTTCTTTTGATAGGAATTATTCAAAGGTTCATAACAAAACGGAAGTTGTATTCCTCGTTTGTGTGCGCGTTTATATTCCTCGGTTTCCTCTTCCTTTTCAGGTTCAAGAGGGCCAGTCCATTGAATGGCATATTCCGGATACGTTTTATCTAACCCAAAACATGCAAAATCATACAAAGTAGGAGTTTTATATATTTCCTTTTTCAAATAGTGTGGGTTATCATATCCGATTCCCCACTCTTTGTTAAAATTAGTGAACTCCTTGGGTTTATTCAGAAAGATGGTTTGATCAGTTTGACCCCTTTTGTGGAGTTTGGTTTCAAGATCAAGAATTTTAGCAACAAACTCCTTGTGCTGAATTTGAAGAGAGGAACATTGATAAACAAGTTCTTCTTTCTCATTCATGCACTGATCAAACTGAGACTGAAGATCAGACAATTTGGCCCTTAAGTCTTTAGGTGCTATTGAAAGATTTTTGCATTTCTCCTTTAACATAGCATTTTCAGACTTATGTTTTTCAGTTATTCTTGTTTGAACATCTAGCTTTTCGGTTAGTGAACTAATCTCAAGCTTTTGTTCTTTAGTGGTGGCCTTAAAGGAATTTGCCTGATCAGTAAGTGATTGCATTTGATTCATGAAATCTTGTTGGATAGAATCACATACCTGGCTTGTCGTTGCCTTTTCTTCATCAGCTGGAGACATCTTCAGTTGCACTAGAGTGATCGTCGGACGATGGTTCGATTCAAAGTGGAACAGTATCAAGGATACTTAAATGTCCCCCTCTTGCGACTTAGCACGGGGTCTGGGGGCAGCGCCCCTAGAAAATTTTGAAAAATCAGGGTTCAGAAAGCTCCCGGATTATGGAATCCGGGTGGTTTCCGGATAAGGAATCCGGAAAAACAAGGTTACTGGATACAGTGGGTTTCCGGATGAATTTAGTTTCCGAATGAAAAATAAACACAGTACTTACCGGGTGATGTGGGTTTCCGGATGCGATTCTTACCGGGTGACAAGAGATTCCGGATAAAATGCTTACCGGATAAACTTGGTTACCGGATAAAACTCTTTCCGGATGCAAGATTGTCCGGGAAGATTGGTTACCAGAAACTTTGGGTTTCCGGAACTAATGTGCCCGGAAAGATTTGAGTTTAAGTGACTTACCCGGAAAGATTTGACGTACCTGGGTAGATTTGACACAAACGTCCGGAAACTAGGGACTTGTCCGGAAAGGGCGGCTGTTTACCCGGGAACTTCGGCTGACTTTTCCAACTCGATTGAAACTCGATTAGGGTTGATCAAAAATGTTCCTGAAAGATTAGGAACACTACCAAACATAAAAATAACACTAACCAAATCAATTTTGAAGCAAAATACCACGATTTTGATGAAAAAATTATGATTTTTGATATGAACACAACCAAAAACCAAAGCTTGATTTTTCTTAAAAAATCACTCAAACGATCGAATTGAGACGAGAAAAATTGCATAATTACTAATATGAGTAATACCAACAATATCCAATAAACAAGAACACTCAATTTCAGCAGAATCAAAAATTCGAAATTTCACTCAAGAACAAGTCGAATTTTAGAGAAATAATTCTTACCAGATATCAAGAATCACTTTGAATCGTTCGTCCGTCTGCTCTGATACCCACTGTGAGTCTCAGATCCGTGCAACGATAATGAAATCAAATAGATAAACAATGTATGTAACGATTTCAACTGGTCATCTCTGATTAAGCTTTCAATATTAGAGAGAATTACAATAAAGAGTGATGAAAGCAAATGAGACAACTAGCCTATTTTTCTAAGGCTAGATTGCTTTATATACGGCGGGCCCGTGGTTAACAAGCCCACGACATGTTCACTAACAAGGCCTAATTTAAACTATTACAATTAGCCCCTTGAACTTCTAATCAACCAAATATTACCCTAACAGTCTTCTATGCTACAAGTGTTCAGTTCACATTTGGCTAGTGTTTCAAAGCCTCTAGCTATCATGCCTTTGTCTGTAGCAGTGCAAGAATCTGAATCAACTCAGATATTGAAAAGAAAGTTTGATGATAATGATTCTCATGATCATCAAAAGGGGGAGAAAAGACAGAAGCAAAGTGCTGAGTTGATAGATGTTCATAATTCTAGTTCTGGGGATATGGTGTCAGAAGAAGTGATAGTTGAAAATACTTCTGAAGTAGTTGCTGATATGGTTCTCGAAAGTACTTCTGAAATAGAGACGATTATGGCAGAAACTTCTATGATGGATATCTCTGAAGTGGAGTTAGTGGAAAGTTCTGAAATGGATAGAGTTGTTACATGTTCAGACATTATTCCCTACACTGGAGGTGATCTTATTGCTGAGTTTGAAGAAAGAAGGATGAATAGTATTTTGATAAGAAGAATGCATACTATATTGGTTAATGTTCTTAATAGTCAAAGAGTTTACAGATTTCTCAAAATGGCGAGGCCAATTGATTTGATGGGAGAATTTGATTGCACAGTCAATTATACAAGAGAGTTTGAAAAGGATATTGCAGAGAATTATTTTAAGGATGTATCAGAAGAAGATCTAGCAAGAATTGTAGACTTCTTTTTACCTTCATACACACACAGAACTCCAATTATCATTCCCAGAATTGATTTGCCGATTCTTGAAGAACCATTATGTGATTTCATTATTCAACAAGATGATATTCCACTTGCCAGAAATTACTTTCTTGACATCTTTCCAGAATACAATTATGAGAATCTTTACTGCAAAGAAGAAGATGAGTATGTTGATATTGAAAACTTCATTGATGGGTATATGGATGGAAAGTTACAGATGGTATATGTTGAAGCTTCAAACAGACTGAGAAAACCTGATGAAAAGTTACTTATTCATAAAAGAATTGAGAAGGTGTTAGAATTTCAGATAGAAGAGTTTGATGGTCTGAAGTATGTCAAGATGGAAGTTCTGAAAGAAGGAAACTTTAAAGTAAGCATGACTAGCTTTGATATTCACAGACTATTCTTAGATGATCAGATTTTCTTGGTGAAATTCTTTGCAAGTACTGAAGAGATTTGGGTGGAACTGGAATGCAGAAGGATTTTGGGGATATATGTCAGAAATATGCATCTTTAAGATTTTCAATTAGCAATTGAATCAAGGAAAGAGAAATGCAACTTGGAATGTCCAATCAGATTTGTAGATGCAGTGAATAGCATTGATGGATTTATCAGTGAAGAAGTTGGTAATGAAAGATTTATTCATTCAGAATCCAATAAAGTCTTTTTGTTCAGATTGAAGGACTTAGTGAAATACAGTGATGCTACTTTGAAATTTACAGTATTAAATATGAAAGCATATGTTGAGAATGTTAGAACTTATGTGAAAGAGAAATGTATCAGATGTATAAATGAAAGAATGGAGCTCAGAAACAAAGTCAGAAATTAAGTCAGAAATTGTTATGAATGGATGCTGTCAGAAGAAAATCCTAAGAAGTTGCTTCACATTGACTTTGTATTTCATTCAGAATACCAAGTTAATGGTGTTTACTATGATGATGTTGATGAATCTATTCCAGAAGTATCAGATGCACAACAAGATGTTCAAATGAAAGATGCTGAACAAGCTGAAAAGTCTGGAGTCAATGAAGAAGAAGTGCTAGTTGACTTAAATGGTTTACTTTTGGAATATGATCTACCAAACTTCTTTCAACCAAGAGATGTTCAGTTTCTGAGTGTGTATCATGATAAGCCAGAGTTCTCTAAGTGGCTTCGTGCTGAATTGACAAGAGTTGTGGGAAAGAAAAACCAGTCTGCATATTCTGATTTTATGATCACTGGAATCAGAGAATTATGTGTCAAGAAGTTCAAGAAACATGAATACTATGGGTTTGAGGTTCTGAGAGAGGATGGAAAAGTCTACTACTTCACTGAAGCTGACTTTGATAAGATCTCAGTATTTGATTTCTACAAGCTGTATTGTCTTTTGGAGAATAAAGATTGTAGCAATTACAAAAAGGAAGAGGAGCATTGGCAACAGTGAGAGAGGCTATGTTTTACATTCTGAGATGGTATGCATATATTGACCTTCAAATTGCTTTGTATGTGCATAGACCATCTGTTTATATTTCTAAGCCAAACAATGATCATGAGCAACTAAGTACTGGATACATCTGTACAGGGCCAGAGTTGGGGGTCATACTGAAAAACAAACAAAGCCAAAAGATCTTTTTCAGAGTTAGTGAAGCTGCCAAGTACTGCTCTAGAACTCTTAGATTTATCAAGACAAGTTTGCAGAAAAAGTTGCAAAGAGGAACTCAAGTTAAAGAGACACAAGAGATTATCGAAAAGATTGATAGAAGACTTGCTATAAGAAATGTAATTCTTCTGAAGATTGTCCCTGCTCTAAAGAAATTTAATGTTGATCAATATAGGCTTGTTTGACAAAAGGGGGAGATTGTTAGAACTGCAGTTTGTCAAAAAGCTAAGTATTGATATCTGATCTAAAACTCAGAGTTCTGAGTAGGAGACTCAGAAGTTCTGATGGAGAAGTCTAAGCAAAGATTACTAAGTGTGAAGTCTGAACAGAAGACTCGGAGTTCTGAGTAAGAGACTCAGAAGTTCTGAAGATGAAGTTGAAGAAAATGTCCAAGTGATCAAGTGTATGTTCTGAAGTGCTTAATCAGAAGGATATTCAGAAGTTCTGAATATGTTGTTCAGAACTTATGTCTTAGGACATTTTCAGTTATATTCTGTTACTAATTAGAACACGTGTAATTGTTCTATTGGTTTGTCATATATATGTACTGTAGTTTTATCTTTCCTTTACAGTGTATATAGGTGTTAGCAACAGTAAGCTAACTAACTTTTGTATCACTTTGTAATCTTTGAGAGATTCTCTCTCTAGATCTGTAATCTGTTCTTAATCGAATACAAAGCTTTTGGATCCAATTCTCTATTATACTACTGTTTGGTTGTTCTTGATTGATTAATTGATTGTAAGATCGAATCCTGGTTTCTACATAGATGATGTCTCAGCTCCAAGAACTACTTGAGAAAGGTTTTGTATGGACAAGCTTGTCACCATGGGGAGCTCTAGTGTTATTGTCAAGAAGAAGGATGGCACTATGAGAATGTGCATTGACTACAGAGAATTGAACAAAGTGACCATTAAGAATAAGTATCCACTCCCAAGGATTGATGACTTACTCGATCAACTCCAGGGCGCGGGATGTTTTTCTAAGATTGATTTAAGGGCAGGCTATCACCAAGTAAGGGTGAGGGATGAAGATGTTCCCAAGACGGATTTTAGAACAAGGTATGTGCATTATGAATTGCTCGTGATGCCTTTTGGTTTGAGAAATGCTCCTGCTGTGTTCATGGATTTAATGAATAGGGTGTGTCGACTTTTTTAGACAAGTCCGTCATGTGTTCATAGATGACATACTTGTTTATTCAAAGAATGAAAACGGTCATGAATTCCATCTTCGTGAAGTCTTAGAGGTTCTAAGAAAACAGAAATTGTACGCCAAATTCTCAAAATGTGAATTTTGGTTAAAGGAGGTACAGTTTCTTGGTCATGTAATCACTTCTGAAGGAGTCAAGGTGGATCTGGCAAAAATAGAGGCAATGATGAATTGGGAAACACCAAAGAACTCATCGGAGATACGGAGTTTCTTGGGTTTGGCAGGCTATTACCGAAGATTCATAAAGGATTTTTCAAAGATTGCCTCATCCCTGACGGTTCTAACGCGGAAGAGAGTAAAGTTTGTATGTACTAAAAAGAAAGAGTTAGCTTTTAGGACTTTACAAAACAAGTTATGTGAAGCTCTTGTTCTTACGCTACCAGAATGAACAGAAGATCTAGTGGTATACAGTGATGCGTCAAAGATGGGTTTGGGGTGTGTATTGATGCAGTGTGGCAAAGTGATTGCTTATGCATCAAGACAACTCATAGAACACGAAAAGAATGATCTTACCCATGATTTTGAACTGGCAGCAGTAGTATTTGCTTTGAAGCTATGGCGACATTACTTGTATGGAACGAAGTGCACACTTTTCACTAATCATAAAAGTTTGAAACATGTTTTTTATCAGAAAGAGCTAAATATGAGGCAATGGCGTTGGATAGAACTACTTAAGGATTATGATTGTGAATTACATTACCATCTTGGTACATCAAATGTAGTAGTTGATGCCTTGACTAGGAAAGAATATAGTGGGTGTTTGAAAGCGACCAACACCCGAATTGATGTGCTGTCGAGTCTGATTGAAAGAATCAAAGTGGCACAAACGGAAGCGTTATTAGAAGAAAATCTGAAAGAGGCAGTTATGGTTAAGCAACGTCTTTAACTGACTGAATATGGTCGTGGAAAGGTATTATAAGATTTGGCAAGCGTGGAAAATTAAGTCCTCGTTTACTTGTGACTTTTATTATACCAAGAGAGTGGGACTTCAAGCGTATCATTTGGATCTTCCACCCGAGTTGGAAGGAATCCATAACACTTTTCATGTTTGCTATCTTCGGAGATTCCTAGCCGAAGTGGAAAATGTTATACCACTTTCTGAAATAAAAGTGGATAAGAAAAGTCGTTGTGTTGAGGAACCAGAAGCAATTTTAAAAAACCGACTAAGAAACTAAGACACAAGGACGTTATCATGGTCAAAGTTCAATGTAAACATCATAGAGGTGCTAACGTAACTTGGGAAGCAGAAGAGGATATGAAGAATAGGTATCCTCATTTGTTTGTATAATTCAGATTTCGAGGACGAAATCATTTTCAAGTCGGGAAGAATTGTAACACCTCGAAATTTCTATATTTATTGTACGTTTATTTTGAAAGAACGTTTAAATATTAGAAGATGTTATTTTAAGTGATATGTTATAAATTAAGGTCGAAGGGTTGAAAGTGTATTTTACCATAGTTTTGGGCTAAATTGTAATTTGGTGAAAGTGAGGTATAAGACTTGAAGGTCGGCTGAAAAACTTGAGATTATCTCAATTGTTCATTATGTGAAGTCGGTTCCGGGTAAAGAGAAATCGAATTCTTGATTTCATTCGGTCAGAGTTTCAATCGTCTTCTCCGATCAATTTCTTTAAATATCGGTCACTGTTGGTTCCTGTTTTCTTAACAATGATCTTAACTTTCAGTTAGTTCAGATTTAGATATGGTGCAGAAGCTGTTTGGGCAAAAAATCACGTCGTACGACCGCGACCAAAACAGGTAAGACGCACGTTATAATCCAAATCTTGTATTAAGATAAGGTCTCGACAAGAACCCAAAAAACATCCGTCGTCTCCCGTAAAAGGTAAGTCGTACGTCCCTCATGACGCTCGACCACAGCGTCGCCCATCCCGCACGAACATCGCGTAAGATCATTGTACCTTCGAGCAAAGCTAACGTTAACCTTGACTGTTACGTGTGTTAAGTATTTAATGCAAGAGTCAAAGCCATTAAGGAGCAACGGATATAACCGACGCAACCATCAACGATCGATAGCCGTAACGGACGAAGAACATTATGGATAATCACTCCGGCGACCGTTTCCAGCCGTTGTAGCCGTTGATCAAAGCATTAATGGAGCTAATTAATGACGCGAAGACTATAAATACCAAGCTAAGTCTTCACATCAAGGACCATAAACTAACATCCGATACATATCAGCAATCATCAGCGAACATCACCAAACAGCAGAGAAAAACATTCAAGCTCATAGCCAAGAACCCTCAAACTCTGGAAATCAAGTACTGAAAGCCAGAACCCTACAGCGAACTCAAGAACACTTGAAGAAAAGCTCAAGTCATCGCTCTCGACGTACACCAATAGCTTTCGACCAACAGTTGTTTACATTTTGTATTCACACACGACAAACACTTGTTTTACATTTCAAACACTTGTACTTTACATTTAGAAGCATTTCCTTCATTTGTATTGTAATCATCGTACGACCGACGCCAGTACCAAGGACATCGCCCCTGATTGGCGACCATAGTGCAGCGACGACACCCACTGTCGTCCGCAGGTTTTTTCCTCGTTTGAGGTTTTTTTTGCGTCATCAAATCCCTTGTCTCGTTATTTTATTCCTCGTCGCACGTCTCGTCGAAAGATCCTTTCTTTAGTTGTTTAAGTCCACATCGACCTTAAGTTGTCCCTTTGGGGCGATTTTTGGCATTAACAGTTCGGCGCCATCCGTGGGACTACATCTAGAGAAAATCCTCGACGAACGTGCATTCTACTAATAGATTCTTGGAGTTTCTTCTATTTTCTGTTGCAGGAAAATGGCAGCCCCTGGAAATCCGCAGCAAGCCGTCGCTCAGATGTATCAGGAGCTCGAGGTTGCCAGGAATCAACTCAATGCAATAGCAGAGCAGAATCGCAGAGCAGCTGAAGAGATTGCGCGGCTAAGGAATCCTTTTGGATCCCAGAATGGTCCTAGACCATTTATCCAGAATCCAGGTTCGGGACCAGGCCCGTCCGCACAGAATCAGCATCCAGGTCCATTCATGCAAAATCAGCAGCCAGGTCCGTTCATTCCGAATCCCCAGTCTGGGCAGATTCCCCCTCAGCACATCCGACCACCACCAGTGAACAATGGATCCCAACCATTGCAAGGTGGCGCCCAGCCGATTCAGGATGGATCCCAACCGTTTTCCCAGCCGTTCCAAAGTGGTCCGCAACCTTTCCAGCAAGGATCGCAATCTTTCCAGCAGAGATCGCAGCTATTTCAGCATGGACCATAGTCGTTTCAGAATGGATCGCAGCAATTCCACTATGGGTCGCAGCCATATTTTGTTCCGTTCAACGGGGACACCAATGGTTCCTCGCATGGTAATGGCACTAGTCCAGGGACCAATCCCTCGACAGGGGAAAATCCTGATCTTAACGATCCCGTCGCCCAGCGTTTGAAGATGTTAGAAGACCAAAATGAGCGCGTCCTGTCCTTGCTCGCCAAGTTTCCTGGGGCAGCCGTGCCTGTCGACGTCGAGCCTCGCTCGGGGTATCAAGCGTCGCCCTTCATCGACGAGATCGCCACCATCGAGGTCCCAAAGAAGTATAACATTCCTGCCTTCGCTCCCAAGTATTCGGGTGTGACCGATCCAACCGAGCATGTCGCGCAGTACAAGCAGCTCATGTGGACGATCTCGATTCCTCACATGTACCAGGAAGTATGCATGTGCAAGAGTTTCGGGGCGACTCTCACCGGTCCAGCTCTCCAGTGGTTGATCAATCTCAAACCCAAATCTATTGGGTCGTTCGCCGAATTGGTCAACCAATTCTCCCGACAATTCGCCAGCAGTCGTAAGATGGAAAAGCAGACTAGTGATCTGTACTACGTCGTGCAGAATACCAATGAGTCTATTCGAAGTTATTTCAATAGATTCAATGCCGAGATGATCAGTATCCGCAACGGTGACATCAAAACCGCGATCGAAGCTTATAAGCGTGGTCTAGACGATAGTTCAGGTTTATATATCGATCTGACCAGGTATCCCCTAGAGACTTTCGAAGACGTCCGAGCTCGAACCTTAGCATATATGAGGGTCGAAGACGACGCAGCCTTTCGTCGCAAACACACTAACGACAAGAAGTCGTTGGGCGTTAAGAAACCAGAGTTCAAGACAAAAGCTGTTTCAATAATAGAGCCCGCGCGCCAAATTTCAAATATTCGTTTAAAGACGAAAGCAGAGGCCAAGACCGCGAATAAGTTTACTCAGTATCCCAAGATATCCTCCTATGGGTTCAAAGGGTCAGCTAAAGACTTAGTCGAAGCTCTGAAGACCACCCAAGCAACCATCCGATGGCCGAAGAAGTCTGACTTGGACGATGCTAAGAAGGATAAATCAAAGTGGTGCGACTTCCACGTCGATCATGGTCATGCAACGGATGAATGTATCGCACTCAAGAAGGAATTGGCATATCATGTTCCACAAGGTAATCTGAAAGATATCATTGATGATGTCGTTCTTCCAGCTAATAGCCACCGATCGTCAGTGCCCAAGCTTGCAAAGATCATCAATTGCATCACTGGTGGTTCAGACGTGTGTGGTCTGACGTACTCCGCAGCTAAGCGTCATGCCAGTCAAGCACCCGATGACCGGCCTATTCCTCGTTCATCCAGACCCAAATGAGATTTGGAACTACAAGCCATGAAGATCGTGTTTGACCAAGTCGACCTCGGCGACTCGTACCAAAAGCATCACGACGGGTTGATCATTCAACTCACGATCGGTAATTGTTTAACTCGTCGAGTCTTGGTCGACGGGGGCAGTTCAGCAAATGTCATTTTTCTCAACACCATTAAGCCATGGGAATCGATCACTCGGAAATCATCCGACGTTCGACAACCTTGGTTGGCTTCAATGGAGAAGCGACAAGCACCTTCGGAGAGATAATCTTGCCCGTCTATGCCGGAGGAGTCAACAAGCAAACCAAGTTCAGCGTCATCGACTGGGCGTCGGCCTATAACATCATCTTAGGTCGACCATGGATCTATAACTGTAAAGCCCGTATCCCAGTATATAATTTCTTTGTTTTAAACTTTTTTTTTAAGATTTAATTAATGTGGTTTCCGTTAACGGGGTTAGACGAATCAGACCTAATCGTTAAAAATATCGGAATTTTTTGTTAGTTGCGAGAGGTTGGTAAATTGAGGGGCTATAAGTGTCAAAGGCCGAAACCCCCCTCATGGGTTCGGCCCATGCAGTTTGGTCGAGACCCATATTGGTTATTATTGAGGTATTGGTGGCGTGGGGAGAAAGGCAAAAGGAAGGAATTCTTTGTTTTGTTATGTTTGTGCCGTGAGAAGGAAAACGGAGAGAAACGCTACAAGGAACCCTACGGCTCCCCTTTGTCTTGATGTTCTCGTTGTCGTCGGCCGGAGTGAGAGAGAAAGAGTCGCCGGAGAGAGAGAAGGCTCGCCGGAGAGAGAGAGGGAGAGCGAGCGAGAGACAAGAGAATCCGGAGTTGTGTGTCACGGTTGTGTCGTCGCGAGGTAAGATTTCTTTTCGTCTTGTTTCCTTCATGCGTTGTTGCCGAAACCGCCACCGCCGGTGGTGGCTGCCGCCGCCGCCGACCACAACTGCCGGAGGCGGCAGTGGGTAGTGATTAGTGTTGTCCAGCCTTCGTACGTCCGTGATATCTTAACCGTAACCCAATCGCGGAAGCATATAAACCGTTTTAAAAATCACTTTCTGTCCCTATTTTGCGTCGGCCATAACCTTTTCTCCGTAGCTCGGTTTGAGGCGAAACTGGTGCCCACGGTTCTAGTTCGGGGTCGGGCACGTTTTCTGTGTTTTAGCGGAAAACTGGTTCGGTCTCTAGCTGGGCGAAAAAGTGGTCGCAAGTTCGGTGTTTCGTCATTTTATGTGAAAAATAGTTTTCTGTCCAGTTCGTATTTCGGCCATAACTTTCTCGTCGTAACTCGGTTTGAGGCGATTCTGGTGTCCACGGTTCACATTCTGTGTCGGGCACATTTTCCGTGTTTTAGCGGAAATCTGCTTCGGCCTCTAGCTAGGTGAAAAAGTGGTCGTTTTTACAGAAGTTCGTCATTTTATGTAAAAAACTGCAGTTTCTATCCCTGTCTTGCGTTAGCCGTAACGCTTTACTCGTAACTCGGATTGGGGTGAAACCGGTGCCAAAAGTTCCCTTTCCGAGTCTAGTAACTTTTCTGTGTTTTGTGCAAAATCCAGTTCGGAGCGTAGCATAGGCCAAATCGTCGTTTTATACCGATAGCTGCTGTTTTTCACTGTTCTGCGAACCATTCTTATAAAATCCGTATTTAATTGTAGAAAAATCGTTAGGAGGCGTATTATATGTCCTTGGAACCCTAACTCAGAGTACTTTCTGGTCATGAAATAATATTGAGAATTTTCTGGGTTTAAAGGGGTCGAAACAGGTCCCGAACACACCTGTTTGGCAAGAGCGGAATTTAGTTTTAGTGACGGTTTAAGCGTGTGTCGTGTCATAGGGTCCGGGTCTCGTATTGACACGTTTTAACATGCGTTTAGGTGCTGGGAAGTGACCGTAATTGTGAAGCTTGAATTGTGTTATTAAGTTGGGCGCGCATTCGAGGTGAGTTCTCTCGTTGTGTAGTTAGGGGTTGTATTTGTGGTGTGAACTAGTTGTTTGTGGTGTGTAATATTTGATTGGTTTGAATGCTTGGTATAAATGTGTTACATTACAATTCGGTGGGACCGAGGCCTCGATGGTACTGAGGTGTTGGTTACATTACAATTCGGTGGGACCGAGGCCTCGATGGTACTGAGGTGTTGGTTACATTACAATTCGGTGGGACCGAGGCCTCGATGGTACTGAGGTGTTGGATACATTACAATTCGGTGAGACCGAGGCCTCGATGGTACTGAGGTGTTGGATACATAATTACTTGTAGGCATTTACTCGTTTTATGTAACTGTGATGTTGTTGCTTATGTGCGGATAGGGGTGATGTGTATATAATTCCTATCTGCGCATGTGTTGGAATTCACTAAGCTTCGTGCTTACCCTTTCCCAATAAACTGTGGTTTCAGGTCCGAGCGGCTTCAAGGCGTGACAAGTACACACTGGCGCGCGAGGAGAGCTGGTTGTTTTATGGTTTATTTTAATTAAACGTTTATTCCGCTGGTTTTTATTATAAAGATATTAAATATGAGTTTGTAAACGAAACGTTGGGATTCATTTAATGAGTTGTTATAAATGAATTGTTTATTTAAAAATTTAAATTTGCTTGTAATTTTTGGGACGTTACAACTTGGTATCAGAGCACAGCTTGAGTGAATCAAACGCACCTCGGTGTGTTTGGTCTCAAGTTGCGGCTGGGGAATTTTCAAATTCTTTATTAAATCTTTTTGGAAATAAAAGAAAAAGTAAAAACCCGTTCGAGGAACGGTGATCGAGGGCGCAGTGTGTACAGTCAGCCGGAGCCGAAGGGAAAGGTACAATGCTTAGTGTTTTATTGCTTTCTAGATCATAGAGTATGCATGCTAGATTGCCTGTTGTGGACACTATGCTGTATGTTGAACTACTTGCTATTAGGAATTTATGCTAATTATGATAGGTTACTAAGTGGATGCCCTCTAGGCTGTATGCAGTAAGAGATTTATAGCCTTAGAATATTCGATTTAGTTCTATTGCGCAACTCTTGTTTGAGTCCAACCGTTCTAGGATAGAGTCTTGTATTCGACTGTCTATTTGTTTCGCACTGCATATAATCGGGTATTCGCGAGGTCACCCGTTATAATTAGTAGGGATTCGGTAGTAGCAAGGGTAGTGGGATAAGAGGAAGTTCCTAAAGAGCTGGGAAGGGTGTTTATGTATGAGTACGTGTGCTAGATTGCTTTCTAGAACATAGGAGTATGTATGCTAAATTGCTTGGTGCTTATTACACTGTATTGCATGTCTGCTGCTTGCTATTAGGGATTTGGCAGTAGCAAGGGTAGTGGTTTGGATGGAATTCCTAGGGAGCTAGGAAGAGTGTGTACATATGCCGGTGCGGGCATATGTGTATAGTTTCGGCGAGAAACTACTTGGACCCCTTGGGATGGAACTCGGAACGGGCGATGATAGGTGTGGATGGTAGTAGTAGAGCTCCTACTACCGGAAGCACAGGATCAATGCTCGAGTCGGGGAAGTCACGAATAATCCAAGGAGTTGAGCGTGAGTGTTGTTAGTATGAGTTACTATGTGCTAATAACGCGTTTTGGGGCCACAAGCATGCGGGTTCCTTGGGAACTCTGTGGTTAAGCGTGCTTGGGTGGGAGTAGTACCAGGATGGGTGACCCCCTGGAAAGTCCTCGCCAGGTCGCCAAGAACAAAGCCGTGAGCCAGTGGGGCAAAGCGGACAATATTGTGTCGTGGTAAGCGGGGTGTTACAAATGGTATCAGAGCCACTCCTGTGCCGTTCGGGATGGTGGGGCAAACCTCATCGAGGACGATGAGTCCCTAAGGGGGGGGGGGGGTGTGTAACACCTTAGGCATATCCCACATCGGCCGTGGACAGGAGAGATGCTGGGTATATTAGTAAACCTTGGCCTTACCAGACACAACGCGTTGTATTGTCTACCCGGAATAGCCATCACAAGGAAGAACAACTATAGTAAACCTACTAGTACAGGTGTGTACTCGAAGTGTTTTGAGGTGATGATCGTTGGGGGTAGTGATGAAGGTCCTAAACTAGTAGTCGTTGGAATAGAAAGACGATTCTAATATTAGTCACTTGGAGTGACGATAAGGATGATATTTGTTGTAAGCAGATCATTTCGGGCCAAGATGGAAGATTGTGCTAGGGTCATAGGCTCATAGAGCCGACTTTGATTTGAGGAAAATCCGTAAGATGATTTGATGTGATTTCCCAACTTGCCTTAAGAGGTTTAAATGTCTGGATGACAATAGTAGACCGGAGAGTTTCGGAGTAGTAGGGGTCGAGACGTTGAATGCCGAATGAGTCATGCACGAAGTTATTTTGAAAATAAGATTGCATTAACAAACTCTTGTGTTTCAAATCTTTGTATGGACGGTGTTTTGGAATTTTGGGAACTGCTCAGCACACGCACAAGATTTTGAAATATGGTTTTGAAAGTGTATGAAATCGTTTTATCACAGGAGTGCAAACTTTGTTAGAATTTGTCTCATTTTCGTTATTTTTCCAACGGTTCTTTCAGATACGATGTTATCCGTGTTTTGGTGGTGGTTAAGATGTTGGGTAAGTGACTACGGATTGAGACTCTAACATTGGAACTCCTCCACATGTGTTAGAGTTGAGACGAAAAGTTACATTCCACGATGTCTGTATAAAGGCTATTTTGGTGATTTGTTTAAAATGAGTTTGGAATTCCAGTGTCGCTTAACTTTTCGTTCGAGAGTTTGTATTACTAAGTGTTTTATTGCAAGTAGTTCAGTGTGTGGATTGATTCATGCGTGACATAAGTGATGCATGGAGGAATTTTGGTAACATTTCATAAGGAGTTGTTTAGTCCGCTTTTTAGTCAGCTAAAGGTTTTATTGACATTTCCATGAAAATGCGATTTATCGACTTAGGGGTATGCATACTGGGGTAACCTTTGTTCTCGACATTTTGATGAACGAGTCGTGCATGAAAATGTTTTAGTTCCTTTTTGTCGAAATGAAAGACCATTTGATCCAAGGAGTGTTTTAATGTTGTGAACATCATGCATACGATTACAATGTGTTATATTTTGGAAATATAAATGCGTAGATTTTTGACATTCGGTTAATTTAGAATTATCGATCATTTTTTTGGGAAATTAAAAACTTTTGCTTTGGAGGAAACGAGTATTTTGAGCATTTTCGATAAATACATTTTTAAACTATAATGTTTTGACGTTATATGTCCCAAGTACGAAACTTGAGGAAGTGTTACAAGCTTGCATGTCTGCCCCCAGTTTGAGATTTTATGAGGTTTTAGTCGATATTTCCAATTAATAGAAGCGGACTGGTTTCTGTCTTCAAGTTTGAAACTTAAACGAGACAGTTGTGTTTTAACAAAAATATATTTGTAAACCGTGTCATCGTTTTGTGTGATTAGCTGACGCACGAAAAATTTGTGGCGAACCCCGTGCCACGTCATTTTTATGATTAAAAAGAAGAATTTTTGAATCAAATGTCGTGAAACTTATTTTGAATTATGTGCACACCTTTGTCACACCCTGTTTAAGGTCAAGCGGTTACTTTAAGTGCACGTCATGAGTCAATCCATACTGGAATCGAGGCGGTTCATTTTAAAGAAATTATTTATTACGCTTGCTTTTGTGTGAGTAAACTGAACTGCAATGGAACGATTTTCAACATGATTTTCCTACGTGGGACGAGCGTGTCCAGTTTTGCCTAACTATCGATCAGGTAATAGTAGTTTTATTACATACGATCTTTTTGAGATGAAAATCCTGATGTTGAAAATATTTTGTAAATGATTTTGTAAACCATTTGGGGAAATGTGCGTTTAAGTGTCATGTGTCATTTCGAGAAATTTCAGGGTATGAGTCCTTTTGGAAAACTCTTTTGTTTAACCCGTGTTGAGTCTGAGACTAAGGTTGACTACAGAGTATTGCTTGCTTAAACTTTGTTTAAACGCATTTTCCGACCGATGGGTCTAGCAAGCGTGGAGCATTTTGCTCGGTTTTGACTTGGAGTTAGTCATGGGCCAATTGCCCGGTGTTAATGGCTCGATGTGGAGTCTAGTTTGTTGGTGCAAGTGTACCACATCTCTATATATTTATATATATTTATTTTGATGATTACAAACACACCGTATTATTGTTTATCTAACAATCTAATCCAAGTGTACAGTTCTTGAAGAACACGAAGATTTTATCTGAAGAGTTCAAGACGGAAGTTTTACGTTGTCATTAGTGGTTATAATTTATAATGATAAACACCCTAAAATAATATACCACTTGGATATTTCGAAAACCAATTCCAATAATGTTTTTGAAATAATTAATCTTTTAATATTAAATTCAAAAGATTTTTAATATATATATATTATATAAACGTATTACGTATATATATATATTATATATTTTCTTTGTCATCATTACTTCTTTTTTATATTATATATATATATATATATATATATAAAGTATAAAGCATGGTAGTCATCATTGCTTTTCAACTTTTGTGTTTGACAATTGAAACAAAGAATGCGAGGTTTGGCTGTGCATCTAAATGGCCGGTATACCGCGAGGAGCCAGGCGGTATACCGCGGCTGGATGTCTGGTGTCAGGAGCTTGCAGGTTTACGTTTCTTGTGTCAGATCACCTTTTCAGGCGGCATACCGCGTGGAGCTAGGCGGTATACCGCGGATTGCATGTTACCGTTGGAAGAGCTGATATATATACATGCATGCTGGTGGAGAAGAGACAACACAACAAAAAATAGCACAACACAACAAGCAGCAACCAAACTCTCAGCTCTCTCATCTAATTAATATATATATTTTATAAAACCTTTTTTATAAAATATCCAAGTGATTATTATACAAGAGTGATTACCCATTGTGAGTTATACTCCTCTTGTAAGTATTTGAATAACGGGTGTGTGATCCTGTTTATCTCATAGCAGAGGCTTGAGAAACTATTACAAATTCCTTTGTATTTGGTTTGTGTTCTACCGTAAAGAATACATTTATTGGATCGTGTCGAGAAGTGTCTCGGCTGCTGGTTTATCACAGTTGGTGGTAAATCAGTAAATCTCCGTGTCAAGTATCTCTTACCTTTATCTCTTTATTTATTCCGCTGTGCTTTATTATATTTGTTTATATAAACTGCTTTGCATTTATATTTATTTATATAATCTCTGTGTATTTGTTTATATTTACACACTTCTTTATTATTTGTATACTCTGATTTATTTTTACTGTTTCCGTACTGTATTTATTTATAAAAGAATTTTTGAAAGTAAAAGATTTTTAAATACAACCTTACCCCCCCCCCCCCCCCCTAGGTTGTTCAACAATTGGTATCAGAGCAGGGCTTTCAAAAATCGTCTATTTAATTTTTTTTTAAAATCCGTTTTTGTTATGGCTCATCAAAATGCTTGGTTTTCTAAATCTCTTCTTATTGATTTCGAAAATTTTGATCTTTGGGCAAATTCTTTTGAACGTTATGTTCGTGGGATAAATCAAAAAATTTGGGATATTATTATTAAAGGAAATTTCAAACCCACAAAATTTCAAAACAACAAAGTTGTTGAAAAACCTAGCTCGGAATGGTCCGACGAAGATAAGGCTAATTATTGTTTAAATTATGAAGCCAAAAATTTTCTCTTTTCGGTTCTTACTAACGATGATATTGAGCGTGTTTATCTCTTTGAAACTGCTCGTGATATTTGGGAGAACTTGAACATCACCTATGGTGGAAACTCAAAAGAAAAGAGAGACGAAACCCGAGATCAAAGAAATGAAGAAACGTGTCTCATCGTCGACTGCGAGAAAGAGGTATGTACTTCATACTCAAGTTATTCTAGTTGTAGTGATAACGATGATGATATTGATATGTTAAATGTCTCTTTTCAAAAATTGATTGTTCTCGTAAATAATTATAAAAATGAGAATGCTAAATTAAAAGAAGAATTATTATTATGTCAAAATGAGTTGAATAATTGTAAACAAACCATTGCATGTGATAATAAAATCAAAAATGAGTTAAATGATAAAGTTATCACTTTAGAAAAGAAAGCATGCGAAAATATTGTTTGCAAATCTTGCATTGTCTTAAATAATAAAATTGCATGTTTAGAGAAAATAACATGTGAAAAAGTTGTATGTGGTAAATGCAATATTCTTGAAGATGAAATTGCTTGTTTAAAAGCAAAATGTAAATCGCATGAAAAAGATAATTTATTAGCAAATGCTTTTAATAGTAGCAATGATAAAGTGCTTAAAATGCTAAATATGCCTAATCGTATAAATTGTCGTAAAGGCATTGGTTCCGATACATGTGTTGATAAATGTTCGTGTAAACCCATTAAAAGATTTTTTGCATCTCCTAAAGTTGATACGAGAAAACCTCCATATATGTCAAAAATAAAAAATGTGAATTATGGGAGGAAACCGTATGCTCGCATGTATAATAGTAATTTTTCTAGACCTAATGCGAATATAAATGCTTCATTTTATGTGTATGATAAATACAATCGTAAAATTAAAATGGTTAGAAAATGGATTCCGAAAGGAATGTTTAATGTTGATAATCCAGGTGGAATGCGTTTATGGTTTTAAACCATTTATATGGCTTTGTATGTTTGTCGTGTTTGTTTTATGTCGACAACATATTTTTTGCAGTTTATGTTTTATACTAACTGTTAAAAGGACCCATATGAAAAGGGTACCACGAAAATTTTCTTTACCTTTTGTAGGTGTTACCTGCCGAGGTTATAATACGTGGTTACCTGCCGAGGTTATAATACGTGGTTACCTGCCGAGGTTATAATACGTGGTTTCCTGACGAGGATATAATACGTGTTTCCTGGCGAGGATATAATACGTGTTTCCTGACGAGGAAATAATACGTGATACCTGCCGAGGTTATAATACGTGGTTTCCTGACGAGGATATAATACGTGGTTACCTGACGAGGTCATAATACGTGGTGATTTTTTTTCCACATAAAATTAACCGAAAATCGAAGCCTTAAGATCCTTTTTGGTGCAAGTGTTTCTTTTTGGTTATTTTGTTTCATGTCATTTATTATGCTTATTTTATCCCTCAAATTTTATAAAATCATCAATTTAATATCGTTATTAATTTGAGGGGGAGCGTTTTATTATCTTTACCCATGAGTTTATGCTACCTCAAATATATGCATATTTTGAGGGGGAGCATCTCTCGAGGGGAAGCATACCGTCTTTCTTGACCCTTTTTGTTTCGACAAACGGGGGAGAGAAACCGCATATGCTCATGCTTAGCGGTTGTGTTTGTCATCATCAAAAAGGGGGAGATTGTTGGTGCAAGTGTACCACATCTCTATATATTTATATATATTTATTTTGATGATTACAAACACACCGTATTATTGTTTATCTAACAATCTAATCCAAGTGTACAGTTCTTGAAGAACACGAAGATTTTATCTGAAGAGTTCAAGACGGAAGTTTTACGTTGTCATTAGTGGTTATAATTTATAATGATAAACACCCTAAAATAATATACCACTTGGATATTTCGAAAACCAATTCCAATAATGTTTTTGAAATAATTAATCTTTTAATATTAAATTCAAAAGATTTTTAATATATATATATTATATAAACGTATTACGTATATATATATATATTATATATTTTCTTTGTCATCATTACTTCTTTTTTATATTATATATATATATATATATATATATATATAAAGTATAAAGCATGGTAGTCATCATTGCTTTTCAACTTTTGTGTTTGACAATTGAAACAAAGAATGCGAGGTTTGGCTGTGCATCTAAATGGCCGGTATACCGCGAGGAGCCAGGCGGTATACCGCGGCTGGATGTCTGGTGTCAGGAGCTTGCAGGTTTACGTTTCTTGTGTCAGATCACCTTTTCAGGCGGCATACCGCGTGGAGCTAGGCGGTATACCGCGGATTGCATGTTACCGTTGGAAGAGCTGATATATATACATGCATGCTGGTGGAGAAGAGACAACACAACAAAAAATAGCACAACACAACAAGCAGCAACCAAACTCTCAGCTCTCTCATCTAATTAATATATATATTTTATAAAACCTTTTTTATAAAATATCCAAGTGATTATTATACAAGAGTGATTACCCATTGTGAGTTATACTCCTCTTGTAAGTATTTGAATAACGGGTGTGTGATCCTGTTTATCTCATAGCAGAGGCTTGAGAAACTATTACAAATTCCTTTGTATTTGGTTTGTGTTCTACCGTAAAGAATACATTTATTGGATCGTGTCGAGAAGTGTCTCGGCTGCTGGTTTATCACAGTTGGTGGTAAATCAGTAAATCTCCGTGTCAAGTATCTCTTACCTTTATCTCTTTATTTATTCCGCTGTGCTTTATTATATTTGTTTATATAAACTGCTTTGCATTTATATTTATTTATATAATCTCTGTGTATTTGTTTATATTTACACTCTTCTTTATTATTTGTATACTCTGATTTATTTTTACTGTTTCCGTACTGTATTTATTTATAAAAGAATTTTTGAAAGTAAAATATTTTTAAATACAACCTTACCCCCCCCTAGGTTGTTCAACATAGTTGATGAGTTGTTTTTGTCGCACCGTTTGGCATTCTTTGCACATTGAGTGTTTACATGTTTGGGTGAGTGAGTCAATCCGGAATAGGCATGTTGTTGGTAGGCTGTTTGCTTTGGATCCTTAGACACGTTAGTCAGTCGTTGGTAATGGTCGGTTGGGTATCTCGGGGTGGGACCCCGGTATTTATGTGTTTTAACCTAGACTTTCCAGTAGGTACTAGGAGGATATAGTTGTGGGCACTTACCTGAGAGGTAGTTCCGGTGTGTTGGGTCTTGAGGCGTTACCTGGGAGGTAGACGTCAAGGTGTATCCTCGATACGGTGTGACTTGGCTTCGTAGAGCAAGTGTGGATGGTGCGTCGACGGTGGAAGGTAGGTATTCCACGCGCGTTAGTACTGTAGGCCGAATAGTATCGGTTAAGGGATTGATGCCCTTTGTTATTAAGAGAATAAATGCGCATCAACCATTTTGAGGTAGGTGGTATATTTAGGTGTCGACTTTTGGGCTTGAGGCCAAACATCTTTAGTATAATCGGAGAGTTGTAGCCGATTTTAAGATAATCATGGTGACGGTAGTAGTAACCCGGAAATGATCACTTGTGATGGATGGTTATGGTGGGATGACCTACGTGTGTGTTAGTTGATTCGGTTGTAGGGGATATCAATTTGTGTTAGTGTCTAGGATAATACCACGCTTATATGATTCATTGTAATCGGTTGGACCGATGTTCGGCGGGTGGCCGATGTTTGTTATTGTAATCGGTTGGACCGATGTTCGGCGGGTGGCCGATGTTTATTATTGTAATCGGTTGGACCGATGTTCGGCGGGTGGCCGATGTTTGTTATTGTAATCGGTTGGACCGATGTTCGGCGGGTGGCCGATGTTTGTTATTGTAATCGGTTGGACCGATGTTCGACAGGGGGTCGATGTTTAGTTAATATAAGTTATTGAAAATCTTTGGAGTCTATTAGAATTCGTGGAAGTTAATCGACAGTTAAGGGTAGGAATGATCGTAGTCGAGTATCCTGTAGGGTATACTGTGAGCAGCTTTAGAATGGTTAGAGCTTGAAATTTGACTCGGGATACATGGAATGTCTAAGGTTGGGGAACAAACGAAGTCGCTTGGCTAGGAATGATTCCAGTTGTTGGAGTGTTCTTCTGATCATAATTTTAGTGTACTTGAAGGAGTTTTGTGGTAAGAAAAGTATTCGAGAAATTTTTTTAGGCGGTGTGAGAAATGTAGGTTCCAGTTAGTGGAAGTCCAGTGGCAACACCGAAGGGGTTCCAAGTGGACTTGGGAACCCGAGGCTGAGATGCGGGAGAATTATCTAGAGCTATTCACGGGCATAGACTTCGAGGACGAAGTCTAATCCAAGTGGGGGAGAGTTGTAAAGCCCGTATCCCAGTATATAATTTCTTTGTTTTAAACTTTTTTTTTAAGATTTAATTAATGTGGTTTCCGTTAACGGGGTTAGACGAATCAGACCTAATCGTTAAAAATATCGGAATTTTTGGTTAGTTGCGAGAGGTTGGTAAATTGAGGGGCTATAAGTGTCAACGGCCGAAACCCCCCTCATGGGTTCGGCCCATGCAGTTTGGTCGAGACCCATATTGGTTATTATTGAGGTATTGGTGGCGTGGGGAGAAAGGCAAAAGGAAGGAATTCTTTGTTTTGTTATGTTTGTGCCGTGAGAAGGAAAACGGAGAGAAACGCTACAAGGAACCCTACGGCTCCCCTTTGTCTTGATGTTCTCGTTGTCGTCGGCCGGAGTGAGAGAGAAAGAGTCGCCGGAGAGAGAGAAGGCTCGCCGGAGAGAGAGAGGGAGAGCGAGCGAGAGACAAGAGAAGCCGGAGTTGTGTGTCACGGTTGTGTCGTCGCGAGGTAAGATTTCTTTTCGTCTTGTTTCCTTCATGCGTTGTTGCCGAAACCGCCACCGCCGGTGGTGGCTGCCGCCGCCGCCGACCACAACTGCCGGAGGCGGCAGTGGGTAGTGATTAGTGTTGTCCAGCCTTCGTACGTCCGTGATATCTTAACCGTAACCCAATCGCGGAAGCATATAAACCGTTTTAAAAATCACTTTCTGTCCCTATTTTGCGTCGGCCATAACTTTTTCTCCGTAGCTCGGTTTGAGGCGAAACTGGTGCCCACGGTTCTAGTTCGGGGTCGGGCACGTTTTCCGTGTTTTAGCGGAAAACTGGTTCGGTCTCTAGCTGGGCGAAAAAGTGGTCGCAAGTTCGGTGTTTCGTCATTTTATGTGAAAATTAGTTTTCTGTCCAGTTCGTATTTCGGCCATAACTTTCTCGTCGTAACTCGGTTTGAGGCGATTCTGGTGTCCACGGTTCACATTCTGTGTCGGGCACATTTTCCGTGTTTTAGCGGAAATCTGGTTCGGCCTCTAGCTAGGTGAAAAAGTGGTCGTTTTTACAGCAGTTCGTCATTTTATGTAAAAAACTGCAGTTTCTATCCCTGTCTTGCGTTAGCCGTAACTCTTTACTCGTAACTCGGATTGGGGTGAAACCGGTGCCAAAAGTTCCCTTTCCGAGTCTAGTAACTTTTCTGTGTTTTGTGCAAAATCCAGTTCGGAGCGTAGCATAGGCCAAATCGTCGTTTTATACCGATAGCTGCTGTTTTTCACTGTTCTGCGAACCATTCTTATAAAATCCGTATTTAATTGTAGAAAAATCGTTAGGAGGCGTATTATATGTCCTTGGAACCCTAACTCAGAGTACTTTCTGGTCATGAAATAATATTGGGAATTTTCTGGGTTTAAAGGGGTCGAAACAGGTCCCGAACAGACCTGTTTGGCAAGAGCGGAATTTAGTTTTAGTGACGGTTTAAGCGTGTGTCGTGTCATAGGGTCCGGGTCTCGTATTGACACGTTTTAACATGCGTTTAGGTGCTGGGAAGTGACCGTAATTGTGAAGCTTGAATTGTGTTATTAAGCTGGGCACGCATTCGAGGTGAGTTCTCTCGCTGTGTAGTTAGGGGTTGTATGCATGTCATAATAGTTTGTATGTACTACTGTCTTTGTGGTGTGAACTAGTTGTTTGTGGTGTGTAATATTTGATTGGTTTGAATGCTTGGTATAAATGTGTTACGTTACAATTCGGTGGGACCGAGGCCTCGATGGTACTGAGGTGTTGGTTACATTACAATTCGGTGGGACCGAGGCCTCGATGGTACTGAGGTGTTGGTTACATTACAATTCGGTGGGACCGAGGCCTCGATGGTACTGAGGTGTTGGATACATTACAATTCGGTGAGACCGAGGCCTCGATGGTACTGAGGTGTTGGATACATAATTACTTGTAGGCGTTTACTCGTTTTATGTAACTGTGATGTTGTTGCTTATGTGCGGATAGGGGTGATGTGTATATAATTCCTATCTACGCATGTGTTGGAATTCACTAAGCTTCGTGCTTACCCTTTCCCAATAAACTGTGGTTTCAGGTCCGAGCGGCTTCAAGGCGTGATAAGTACACACTGGCGCGCGAGGAGAGCTGGTTGTTTTATGGTTTATTTTAATTAAACGTTTATTCCGCTGGTTTTTATTATAAAGATATTAAATATGAGTTTGTAAACGAAACGTTGGGATTCATTTAATGAGTTGTTATAAATGAATTGTTTATTTAAAAATTTAAATTTGCTTGTAATTTTTGGGACGTTACAATAACATGAAAGCTGTTCCTTCGACGTATCATCAAATGTTGAAATTCCCGACGCCCTGGGGAATCCAGGAGATCAAGAGTGAGCCAAAAGTCGCTCGTGAATGCTACAAGTCTACCTTGAAGCCAAGAAAATAAACTGAAGTCGCAAGATCAAGCTCTCGACAGGTTCGTTCTTCTATCCCCAAATTAATATCTTTTCCACAGGGATAAATCTACTATGGTGCCTTGTCGCACGACAACATGGTCAACGCCAGACAGTATTTCACAGGATCGTCGTGTCGTTCTGTCGTTTAAAACCTATCTTTTCCTGCCAAAAAGAATAAGGTAACAAACGACAGGGGGCAAGTAGAGAGAGTCTGAAATGGTACGTTTACGTTCTCTAACTCTTTTTCATACGATATTTTCTCACAAAACGACTACTGACTTAAGCATCGGAGGGTCGTTGGCTAGCCGACGACCAACCCCCGACATCGTTTTATCGCATAATCGCACGACAGCTTATCGCAGAATCGCACGACATAAATGATCAGGTCTTTTCCTCCTAGATCATCCCTTACACAGGGGCATACGATACAAATTCATCGTACGATCTCGTCGTACAATCGCGAAGCCTAAAACAACTTATCTTTAAGTTTCTTAGCTTTCATACCCTGAATGGATGCTTTAATCGCGTGTTTATATTTGTTTTACGTTCTTGTCATCGTATTACAATGAACGCCTTAGTCGCATGATTTCATATGTACTTTATGTACGACTTCATAATCAATGTTATTTGAATAAAGCATAAGATTCAAAACAAAAGATATATTCATTGTGTGAAACGATATATACATACTCGACCATCGATAGGTCGAGCGGCAAAAACGAAGAGAGTGAAAATTCTAGATTGCAGGGGGAACATCGGTCGCATCCCTGCTTGAAGTCCCGACCTGAGGGCTTTCATCTGCCACTCCTCCCGCATGAATCTCCTGCAGTTCATACTGAGCATCGAAAAGTTGGATGGCCAGTTCATCCGCGCGCGCCAAAGCCAACCTCTCCCTCTCCAACGCCGCCTCCTCCCTTTTCAAAGCAGACGCCACTAACTCCTCAGCTTTCGACATCTCGGCGTACAAGGCCAGAGACGACTGGAATGTCTGAAAATACACAAGAAAACGTTAGACAACGAACGACGGACAACGACTAAAACAACGAAACAAGTCATGAAAGATTGACGCTCACCGTGAATGCCAGACTGGCAACTTGAGATCCTATCTCTCTGACCGGAACTCCATGAAAACGCTCCCCGAAAGATGGGAGCAAATACTTCTCCACGTGAGGAAACAACGTCGTCCCGTCTAGGACCCTATCCGCCATAAAGTCAGACGGCAACGAAAAGTTAACCGTCATAACTTTGGCCGATGACCCCTCACCCCTGTCGGTAGACGTGGGGATCGACACTTGAGACATCGGTTTAGTCACCGTCGCCGGAGGCGCAGAACTTGCTGGTGTCGTGTCCATCACGCCAGGACGGCTAGATGACGCCCTCGCCTTCTTAGGCAGAATAACTCTTGATGAGTTATCAACCCTCGACGACGGTTCTGTCCTCTCGATTCTCTTTTGGCTCGACCCAGCTGTCGAGACATTTTTACCCCGAAGGGCTCGCATGACCTGCTTCCCTCTCGTCCGAGAAACTGATTTCCTCTCGGTCGGCACTGATCAGGAGATACATGAAGCGTCAGACAGGCAGAATCAACAAGATAAAATAAAGATTACGGTACGCTTACCAGTCGCCTCTTCCTGCACGTCCTCATCTCCTTCTTCGGAATCTTCTATCACATCCTCGTCCTCAGCCGCCGATTGCCACATCACGAAAGATCGGTCGTCAACGCTAAGACTCAAGAACTTGTTAATCTTAGTCTGGGAATCCACATTCGGCTTCACTTCGTCGAAACGGATCTCTGAAGGCAACAGGAGGAGAATGATAAGTAAAAGTCATAAAAATAAATGAAACTTAGAAGCGATGAAGTATACATGTCTTATTCCAGTCTGATCGCATCCAATCGCTGCTGGAATCCAGTGAATCGGTACGAACAAATACATACCTTGACTTCCACCCACGATCGTTGACACCAGTTCCTGAAACCAAGGTACAATCGCCGCTGAACTTAGAATAAGGACTATAGCGCCAATTCTTATCCCTTTTAACTTGATACGCCGCCAAGATATCATTCATGATCATAGGGGATTCCCATTTCGCGGACGCTCGCTCGATAACCAAAAGAACTCGCCAGAGTTGAGGCATCAGCTTCCCTGGCGACACATCGAAATCATGCATGAATGACTTTGATAAACCCAAAAATGGCCATTCAAACCCTATTTTGAAAGGATACTCGTACAATACAAGATATCCCTCGGGACAATCCTTAGACCGCACGATCCCCGGACACCGCAACTCTATATTTGCAGGGATTTTTGCTAAACTCCTAAAAGCGTCTAAATCTACATGATTCGTGATAAGACTAGCAGGCTCTGTCGACATTATGTATCAGAGGACAGAGCAAGGTCCTATATAAATCAGCAGAATCTCCTACAAACTATGGAAAGGATTCGGAGAGAATTGGCAAGAAGATCGCAAGAATCGCGGAATAGAAACTCTTGCAGAAAAAAATGGAGTCGCTAAGGAAGAATCAGAAAATATCCTTCGATCTCTCCAAAAGTGTAAAAAAGAAGGGGTTCGCTAAAATCTCTACCTATGTAAAAGATCGTGTCAAATCGGGTTCTTTAATAAATCAACATGCGTCCACGTTCTTCCGCATACCCATACAGATCTTCGACACCTGTCTTCGACAGCTGGTAAGCATCATCGTGCATCAGTATGACGTCACAGCTTTTCAACTTCTCGATCAGTTAAAGGCGAACCAGTCTAGTTCCACGACAACCAGGTAAGTCCCTCAACCCAGGTCACAAGTCTAAGCATTCGATAAGCAAAATTTAAAACTTAAATTTGACATTCAATTTTCAAATTTTGGGGGCAAACTGTTTGGGCAAAAAATCACGTCGTACGACCGCGACCAAAACAGGTAAGACACACGTTATAATCCAAATCTTGTATTAAGATAAGGTCTCGACAAGAACCCAGAAAACATCCGTCGTCTCCCGTAAAAGGTAAGTCGTACGTCCCTCATGACGCTCGACCACAACGTCGCCCGTCCCGTACGACCATCGCGTAAGATCGTTGTACCTTCGAGCAAAGCTAACGTTAACCTTGACTGTTACATGTGTTAAGTATTTAATGCAGGAGTCAAAGCCATTAAGGAGCAACGGATATAACCGACGCAACCATCAACGATCGATAGCCGTAACGGACGAAGAACATTATGGATAATCACTCCGGCGACCGTTTCCAGCCGTTGTAGCCGTTGATCAAAGCATTAATGGAGCTAATTAATGACGCGAAGACTATAAATGCCAAGCTAAGTCTTCACATCAAGGACCATAAACTAACATCCGATACACATCAGCAATCATTAGCGAACATCAACAAACAACAGAGAAAAACATTCAAGCTCATAGCCAAGAACCCTCAAACTCTGGAAATCAAGTACTGAAAGCCAGAACCCTACAGCGAACTCAAGAACACTCGAAGAAAAGCTCAAGTCATCGCTCTCGACGTACACCAACAGCTTTCGACCAACAGTTGTTTACACTTTGTATTCACACACGACAAACACTTGTTTTACATTTCAAACACTTGTACTTTACATTTCGAAGCATTTCCTTCATTTGTTATGTAATCATCGTACGACCGACGCGAGTACCAAGGACATCGCCCCTGATTGGCGACCATAGTGCAGCGACGACACCCACTGTCGTCCGCAGGTTTTTTCCTCGTTTGAGGTTTTTCCTGCGTCATCAAATCCCTTGTCTTGTTATTTTATTCCTCGTCGCACGTCTCGTAGAAATATCCTTTCTTTAGTTGTTTAAGTCCACATCGACCTTAAGTTGTCCCTTTGGTGCGATTTTTGGTATTAATAGAAGCGTATTTAAGAACTGAAAGATAATGTAAACGTAGAAGAACACACAATATCAAATAAACAGTATGTAAAGAACAGATGAGTATCTCCAAGATTACTGTTTGATATTTATCAAGAACACCAAGAACATAACAAGAATTATGCTGGTGTGTGTGTTTGTGCGTAGCTTAATTATATGATTCTTGTTCTTGTTAATAGAAGAACTCAACATGAGTCTTCTATTTATACTAATACAAAGGGGACATACTTTAGACAATAAGGACTGATCTACAGTAGACAAGATCGTATGAACAGTAGCAGGTACGATGTTCATTTAATGCACATGTTCCAATTCTGACAGAGCCCTATCAGAGTTTGACATGTGTAGTTGATGTCAGGGCAGGCCTAGAACAAGTGGATGAACGGATCTTGAAACAGTAGAAAGATATTTGTTAATCTTCTAAGTCTTCAGTATAAACCGCAGAGGCTCTGTCAAATGTGACAGAGGTTCTGCGGCTCGGTCCTCTGTGAGCAGTCTTTTGTCGATTCTTGTCTTCGGTCTTCTTAGGTTCTTCTGCAGAGCCTCTGTGGGTTACTTCTGTACTTAGACTTTTTTCACTACTTTTACAAACATAAAGATTGGAGCTAACAATCTCCCCCTAAGTAGTGAAAATTAAAAAATTTGAAAGTGCAAGGATTTTCTAAGCACAAGAACAATTTTCTTTTTACATTAGATTATGCCCGAGGCATTTACATTTGATTGTAATGAAAAGAAAATATTACAGAGGATTTGTTTGACTGACTCAGACGTTGGCATCTTTGAAGTCATTGAAACTTCTGTTGTCGAGTCCTTGTTGTATTAGCTCGTGATAGAAACTGATGCAGAGTTTTCTGAAGTTGATTGTTGCATCGATGATCTCTATCAGTCTGTCGGCTAGGCTTTGATCCATGAGCTCAGTTCCTCTGTGCTCCACTAGGATCGATCTAAACTCTGTCAAAGTACTTGTTGCGTACTTCTGACAGTCTATCTCTACGAACAACTTTGATTTACCTGAAGGATCTAGAAATACAAACCCAACCCTTGGATTTGTAATGATTGAGTTTGGTGTAGCACAGGGAGGGCAGTATTTTTCTGGTGGTTGAACGGTTAAGCTTTTTACTCCAAGATCTCGAGCCAATTGGAAATCTACCATGCTGTATAGCAGAAGCTTCTCGTGTATGGCCTTTCTAGTCACCCTGTATGCTCTACGAACTTCATCTGTTGTGAAGTTCTCTTTCGTCCAGTCCAGAAGGTCAGGTTCTGGTTTTGGAGAACTTACAATAGATGACTTTGATGATCTTGGATGTTGAGAAGACTTCGTATTTAGGCTTGGGTTTTGTTCTGGTGAAGTGGTTTTCGAGGTCAGCACGGAAGTCAGGGTCTTGAATGGTTGGTTCTGATTGATCCATTATGCCCATTCTGCTGTATAAGTACCTGTATACCACTTATTCCATTTGTAGTGGTGGTGGTTGAGGTAAGGTTCTGCGCAGAGCATCTAACTGGTTCTTGACTTCTGCTACTCGATCCTCTGAAGGTTTTCCCTTTGGATCCAGAACATGAATATTTGACAGAGGAGTTGTAATAAAAGCCCAGTCTTCTTCTTCTGGCTTTGGTGTCATAATGGCATCGAAAGAGCTCTTCATCAGTTTTTCTGTTTGAGGTTGATGCTTGGGCTTCTTCTTCTGTGGTTCCTCTGTCATTATTCCTTTGCCCTTGTCTTTTGCCTTCGGCTGATCTTCTTGTAGAGATGGAGTTGCCTCTGCAGGTTTTGACACTTGAGTTTCAGAGGGCTTGATTGGGGTTGCTTCTGTTGGAGAGGCTTCTGGTGTCTTGGTCAGATATTTCCTCTGTTTTTTAGCATTGGTTTTGATTCTTGGGTTGGTTTTGGGTGTTGGGGAAGGTAGTTCGTCTTCGGAGGATGTCAGGAGTTAGAGCTCTTCTTGGATTTGGACATCTTTTCCAAATACAGAAGGAAATTCCACAGAGGTTGGTATTGCCTCTGTGGTCTTCTGTTATTGAACTTGGGTTGTTTCTGGTATTTGGGTTTCTTCAGGAATGGATTCCACAGAGATGGTTGTTGTCTCTGTGGTTTGGTTTCTTCTTTGCGTTTCAGGAGGGGTTTCTTCAGGGACCATTTCCACAGAGGTGGTTGTTGCCTCTGTGGACTGTTGTGTTCTTTGTTGGGTTTGAGTTAGGGGTGCAGAGGATATTGGTTATGCGGATACCGGTGAAACGGGTAGACCTCTACTTGCAGCTATTTCCCTTTGTTTCTCCCCTTGATTCACCCCCTCAGGATGATCTGATGGACCATGATGGTCATCATCAGAGTCATCCTGACCTTTATCTGTCGTAACCTCTGCTCTACATGAAGTTTCAGGTTTCTTTGGTGGAACAGCCCCTGCAGCAATCATCTTTGCTCATAAGTCATCATAGAGGCCGAGGAGTGTTTCAACCTCTGCTTCTGTGTTGAAGCGCAATTTGCCGACGCTCTGCTGGAAGTCTTTAACATAATTTGCGTTGGCAGCAGTGAAGGCGACGATTACTTCTGTCACTTGGTTGATTACCCCTTGTCCAAGCTCTATCAGCTGAGCTCTGGTCATGTAGTCAGAAGGCTGCATGGCCTGAGTATTTCTGATTGTTTGCTCTTGGACCTCTTCTAAGGCCTTCTTTAGTTCTTCAGGTGTAAGGCCCTTAGAAGCAGAGGATTGTTGTTTTAGTTGTTGAAGGAAGTGCTTGACAGATTCTTTGAAGGCAGAAGTTGCGGCTTTCCCGAATTCTTGAGCTGCAGAGGTAGCAGTGGTAGTAGCAGTGTTTATTGCAGTGGACTTCATATGGGTTAAGGCGTTTTGCACTTCTGTGGACAAGGTGTCCATTTTGGTGATCAGATTTGTGATAGCCAAAGAAGTTGATTCTGCAAAAGTTTTGAGAGAGCTTTGCAACTCTTTCATTATTTGGTCCACATAGGTGACAAGGGTTTGGAACTCATCCCTTGATACATGTGAACTCGTTGTAACCTCTGGGTGAACAGATCTATCACCAGAATGTGTCTATGTTCCTGAGACGCCTTCTTTCGCTCCTGTTTTGGTGTTGAGAGCGGAAGGACTTCCTTCTAATCCTCGAGAAGAAACTTTTTGAGTTTCAATCTCTATAGAAGTTCTGTCAAGGATATTGTCCTTATCCACTCCAGAGGTGGGTAAAGGATTATCCTTGAGTTGACTCGGGGATTTGTCTAGAATCCATTCATCTGTGTGAACTCTAATCTCCTCTGAAGAGATATTTGGACCTATTTGTGTGCGGTGGCAGAGGAAACAAATTCCTCTACAAGGATTTTGGTTGTGATCTGGGGAGACTGATCACGAACTAAGGGTAAATCCTTTTGAGAGGATTCCCCTGGAATGGCTTCCCCGGGTATGATTGGTACAGAGGTGGAAAGAATTACCTCTGCCCGGTCGGTTTGGGGTGGGGTCGAGCTGTGCTGCTCTTTTTCAATATTACCTTCTGCTGCTAGACCAGCGGTAATAGAAGTGTGGGTTGTACTGGGAGATGGTTGTGGATGTATGCCTTCTTCTTCTTCGACATCTTTTTCCTTTTCATTTTCTTTTTCTCCTTCTGCTCTAACCACATCTTCTGTGATCCTTTCTGTCACTACATCTAACCTAGTCACTTCTTCTGTCTTCTCTTCTTCTGTTACCTCTTCTTCTCTTGGACCTAGGGAGTCATATATAGGATGAGTACCAAAAAGTTGTTGTACGTGGGGGTGTATAACTTGTGTACTGTCAGAGGTAGAGATTACTTGCTATGGGCTTCTTCTGTGCACATCATAGCCAGGATGAAGGAAGGGGTTCTGCAGTACCTCTAGGGTCTCAGCCGGATTATCCTTTGGAGTTTGATCATCATCATCAAGATCAGAATCAACTCCAGAGATTGTGAAATTTGGATCTTCTGTGGCTTCTTTGTTTTCATGTGATAGAGCTTCTGCAGTCCATCCAGAAGTGTCAAGAGTGTTGGCAAACTCAGGACGTTGGAGGAAGTCAGAGAAATTTCCATGATGCACATAATTGAGTGGATTGGGGGATTGCAGAAGGGATTCTTGTGCTACTTCTCCTACCACCTCTTCTACCATTGTATCCTCTGCAATTGTTTGCATAGGAGACAGAGGTTTCCCAGTTTTCTTCTTGCTCTTTTTCCTCTTGGGTTTAGGTGCCCCTTCCTCTGAGGCTTTGGATTTTCTCTTCTTCTTTTCCTTTGGGGGAGAGGGAGGAGCAGAAGATCCAACTTCTGTGGCATGAGGAGGAGAGGGTTGAGCTTCTGCGACACTTATAGAGGTGCCCTCTGTGGTTTTCCCCTTATGAGTTTTCTTTTGAGGAGTAGAGGCAGAGGGTTTTTGTTTCTTTGAGGCAGAGTAGATGGATTTTCTCTGAGCACGGAATTTGGCTTGATTGTCTTCATGCTTCTGAAAAGCAGCTGCCCATTCTTCATCTGTCAACCTATCTAATACTTCTGTACCTATGGGGGCTCCTAGACGCGAGGGTGTCATAGGACTTGGTTCTGGAGTCCTATGATCGCGTATGTATTCTAATTCTAGTTCTTCGTCCCTTGCATATCCCAGAAGTTTCTTTGGCAGAGGTCTGCAGTGTGGGTATCCATCAGCATGTTCTGTTGGGGAGTTTTTGTTCATAGCATACATCTTGGTTGTTGGCCCCTCTATTGGCCATTTTTCGAGCAAGAGTAGAGGCTCTAGCAGATCACCTAGAATTCTTTGAAACTGCAGAGGAGGTAGAGCTCCTGTTGTCTGTGACCTTTTCTGCTGGAAGGTGATATTTCTGTCGATGGTGTTAACCATTTCTTGCATCATGAGAGTGGCGAAGTCCAGAGGTAGGTCGTAGTAGACTCCGTACATGATGGCTAGTATTTGGTGTGAGGATTGATCTGGACTCCCCACTTTTCCTGTTAGGCACCTGTTGAGTATTGAAAAGAGTGTATTCCACAGAGGTGGTAATCTGCCTCTACGGAAATCGTTTCTCTTTCTCAGGGTTGTGTTGTACCCCAACATTTCGACAAACTTGCATAGTTCTTCATCTGTGGGTTCCTCTGCGAATCTCTTTAAACCTAGAAGACCTCTGGTAGGTAGACTGAACTCAAGAGAGAACATAGTTCTGTTGAACTTAAGTTCAAGATGTTCAGAGTTATCAGGTTTGGAGATGTACCCTTTGATCTGTCTATCCTTTTGGTCAAATCTGCAGCTTTGCCAGAATTGATTTATGTACCTGGCAGGGATTTTATCAACGGTTTTGGTTAGGGGAGGGTAGAGTATATGTTGTTTCAAAATATGGAGAAGTATAGCATGTACTTCTCCAAAAGCAGTTTTGGATAGAACAAGGTAGTGGTTATTGGGTTTTAAAGGTAGAACATTTGCAAAATGTTCATGTTCTAAGAAGTTTTGAAGGTGGGTGGTCGGAGCAAAATCTGCTTCATCGCCGGAGTTATCTTGCTCCAGGTTTCTGGCGATTTCAGGATTTTCTGAATGTTCAGAGTGTTCAGGGGAGTTCGCCGGTGAGTGTGCAGGGGAGATAGCTTGAGAAGAGGAGGCCATTTCTTGTATGAAGATAAGAATTTTGTAGGATTTTGCAATGGTTCACCGGAGAAGAAAGTAAGTTCGTAAAGGTTTATGAGGAGAGGTAACTTGGGTTTTATAGTGGGAGATAACGATAGAATCTGAAGAGGTAAATATATGGAAGTGGATAATTTATTTGGGGTCCGTAATTGAGTACCTACGGCGGGTTCAACTTTCCAGGAGAACGTGTGCCATGTACGTCCAGTAGAAATTCGACACGTCAGTAATGTCAGAGCACGATTTGATGTCGTGCGCGACCCATTAATGCTAGGCGCGTGGGTTTCTTTTCCTCCATATGATTTTCACTCTCAGTAAAATAGCCGTTACTGTTACAGAATTTCCCAATTTTTATATAATGACAGAAGCTCTGTAAAGATAAAAAGCTCTGTGATTCTGAAACCTTCCTTTTGTATCCTCTTTACCAAAAACGTTTGAAAATTCATTGGAGAGGATCGATAGATTTTGTGTAAAAATTTCACTCACAGAGGTTTTGAAGCTCTGTCAGAGCCAGCAGAAGCTCTATGAGAGGAATTTTCTCATAACTAAAAATCTATTAAACTTTTTGAGCATCCAAGTTTTTAATTGTTTTAAGAATTGTTTTTAGGACATATTTGGAAGTTGGTGTCCTAGAAAACTGTTTTGGATAAGGTTCTGTGCGAGTAACTCTTATTTTTGCCTAGGTTAATCAATAGAGGTTCTTGTGTTGGAAAGAGCTATGTGACTAACCTTTTAGTGACTTTTGGCGTGCAAAAGTTCAAGAGATCTTTGTAGAGGACATTCAAAATAGATTGATAGAGTTACTATTTTAAATTTATGATCATAGAGGTTTTCCCTAGCAGAGCCTCTGTTGAGCTCAGTAGAGGCTCTATGACCTTAAATTTCTAATAACGAAGAACTCATTAATCTTTTTGAATATTTGAAGTTTGGAATGTCTTTAGCAGTGTTTCTAGGACATATTTGGAAATTTGTGTCCTAGAAAACTGTTTTCGAAAATGATTTTGTACGTGTAAACTTCAAATATCTTGATTTGTTAGCACAAGTTATGTGGTGTATGAAACTTTTTGACTTGAGACCTTCTGTATGACATTCAAGATGATCGATCGAGTTCTTATATGTAATTTGTAGTAATAGAGGATCTGACTTACACAAGCTCTGTTGAGCTCAGCAGAGGCTCTGGAACCTTAAATTTCTCATAAAGGGAGACTCATCAATCGTTTTAAATATTTTCTTTTTGGAATGTCATAAGTAATGTTTTAGGACATATTTGGAAATTTGTGTCCTAGAAAATAGTTTTCTTGAAGGATTTGTACGAGATACTCACTTTTTGACTTTCCTTTGTTCGGTGAAATTCTTGACCTCTATTGATTGTGGTTGATCACAATTCTTCTTTGGCTCCCCCTTGAATGATCAACCTATGTAGATCATTTTAAGGTCTCCTTCTGTATGACTCCGTAGCCTTTTATGTACCCCTTTTTATTGTCTCCAAAGGTCACAGATCCACCATCTTGTTTTTCTTTGTATGTGGATAGAAGACCTCTGTCGCCAGTCATGTGCCTCGAGCATCCGGAGTCTAGAAACCATATTGGCACATACTGCTTCTGTAAGACAATCAAAGAGTTTTAGGTACCCATATCCAAATGGGTCCAGGTTTGTCAGGGGTCTTTGTTTTAGCTTCTTTTGAAGAAATATTTTGTTTCTTCTTACCCTTGGATTTATCTTTTGCTTTGGGTACAGAGAGAAGACAGTGTGGACTTTTGAAATGTTGGTTTAATTTAAACATAAGATCAAAGCAATGACAGTATTGAATGTGCGAAGAGATTTGCTTGAACTTTTCATTAAATACATTAAATGGGGGCACAGAGGCATTACAGTCTATCCTAACATTAGACTTTCTATTACAAGAAGGTTTATATAGGCTAGATTGTTGTTTGCAAAATCCTTTGTTGAGTGCGGCCTTCTGTGTACCCCTTCTGTGGTGAACTTCTGCTGGTTTCACTGTCACAGAAGAAAAAGCTTTGTTAATTTTAGTCCATATACCCTTCGGTTGCCATGTTAGTTTTTCTTTAACAGGTTTTAAGGGTTTTGTTAGCTCCAATATTCTGAAATATTAGAAGTATTGAAAAATGGCCAAGTACAGAAGAACTTCAACAGAAGCTCTGCTGAGTGCAACAGAAGCTCTGTCGGGCATCTCAGAAGAATCAAAGGAAGTTTGATCAAGAGTGATCAAAGACCAAAGAAACTACAGAAGAACGCTACAGAAGATCAAGACCTCAGAACCTCTGTCACCAATAACAGAGCCTCTGCAGACAACTTCAGAAGACAAGGAACCCAGTAAAGACTATTCTACAAAGGACCAACCACAGAACCTCTGCAACACTTTACAGAGCCTCTGCGGTCCTCACTAAAGACTAAAGATATTTATAATATCTTTCCACTGTTAAAGAAATATCTTGCTACTGTTACATGATTTGTTTATCAACTTGCATGGTAGCATGCCCTGTCCAACTTCAACACGTGTCAAACTCTGAGTGGACTCAATAGGGCTTAGTACAACATAGACGTCTACGGCATTTATTGCATGCAGTTTTCCAACTGTTCATACCATCTCTTCTTTCCTGTAGCAACAGTCTCTTGTCTAGAATAGATCTTTTGTAGTAGTATAAAAGGAAGATTCGTGTTGAGTTCTTCCTAACAACTAACAACCACCGTTTTTACACTTTACAAGTTTACACAACCACTTATCACACAACACAAAACACTTACACAATTAGCGTCAAATCTGTTCTAAGTGTTCTTGATATATTAAATACAGTGGGTCTTTGTGCTATAAATCTATTCTTTTCACTGTTTATTTGATATTGTGTGTTCTAAATCTATCAAACATATATGTTAGTTCTTCAAATACGCTTCCGCATCAAACATAAACTTGAACTAATAGATCTGATAATCTTGTTTAAACAAAACGGGAACCAACAATTGGTATCAGAGCAAAGCTTGATTTACAATATCAAGTGATCCCCGTTTTTACAAGATTTATGATAGAAACTGTATGTTTTTAACCTGTTCTTCATTCCTTCAAACAGATTTTGTTTTACTACCATTTTTGATTTATTTGATCTGGTAACATCATAGAAACTGTTTCATTCGTTAAAAACTTCATTTAAAATGTCTAGAATGAAATTTTGTGGTGATGCTGATTCAATTTTTTATTCAAAACTCAGCACAAATTTTAGCAAAATAATTCCTTCTCTTGAAAAAGAACTAGATGAAAAGAACAAAAGCATTTTTATTATTTCTGATAAAATTGCTAAACTTGAAGAATCTGTTAAAACCTTAAACCGTGAAAATCTTGAACTAAAAAGGAACTTATCTATGTCAGATGAAGAAAAGAAAATACTTGAACTAAAATGTTTAAACTTCTCTAAACTAATTTTCAATTTTGAAAAGATTGTGATCAATGAAAGAGGAAATTATGAAGAGAAGAAAACTGTTCTTGAAACAAAGTCTATGGAGCTTACATGTAAAAACTCAGAATTGCAGAATATCCTTGAAAAAGAAAGGAAAGAATCTGACTCTGAAAGAAAAGAATCTGAACAGTTGAAGGTTCAAAGATTTCAAGATTTAAGTCAAAAAGATGACTTTGAAAAAGAGAGAATGATTTTTAAAACAGAAATATCCAAACTAACAAAAGGACTCTCTAATTTATCAACTGAAATCATGTTGAAAAAAAGATGCAAATCTAATCTCCAAAAGATGCTTGAAGAAAATTTAAGGAAAAAGAATATTTTTGCTAAACGGATCAAGAAATTCAATTTTGAAGGATCTTTTAAGCCAAATATGTTTTCAAAACTTCAGACCTCAACATCGAAGTTTTTGCATGATCAAAGGTTGGACAAATTAGTTAATCAAACTTTTAAAAAGGTGAAAAAGGTTTGGATAGTGAAAGGCTCTATACCTGCTCAAAATGATCAAAAAGACAAAAAGCCTTTCATTTCTGGTATGTATGACAAATGCATAAAGGCGTTTCATACAATAGGACCCATACGTTTATGGGTACCCAAAACCTCTGTAAGTATAACATAGATACTGTATATTTTGTAAATATTTTTGTTTATTTATTATTTTCTGTATGTAAATTCTTAAATCTACAATAGTTCTTGATATCACAGAACTTCTGTAAGGTCTGCTCAGAACCTCTGACAACCTCTACAGAACCTCTGTTGATCTTGACCTATGTACTGTGCACAACTTATCTTATTCTGAACCAAGCATAGGTCAAAGGGGAGCAGAAGAAGACACTTGATCTACAGAGGTTGTTAGATCAAGGGGGAGCGAAAAAGGAGACCTTGCTGAATCTACAAATATTTATAAGTCAATGGGAGCTAAGAATGCGACAGAAGAAATCACACTCGCTGAACTAGAAGAACAAAATGTTGGTATCTCGTACTTTTAGGTTTTTGAAAACAGTTTTCTAGGACAAAAATTGTCAAATACGTCCTATGTATACTGTGAAATAACATTTCAAAAATCAAAAGATCAAAAAGTTTCATAAAATTTGAGTTATGAGAAATTTGAGGTCATAGAGCCTCTGCTGAGCTCAACAGAGGCTCTGCCAGAAATATGCTCTGTGATCGCAAATTTAGCCTCTATCGATCTTTTGGAATGTCATCTCGGAAACCAATTACACACACAAAGCTACAGAAGTCATAAGCTGCAGAGTTCTTTCATCCAAAGAACCTCTGTAGATCACTCAAATCTTTCAAATGACTTCTGCTGCACAAAATCTTTGAGATTTACAATTTTCTAGGACACCAACTTTCAAATAGGTCCTAAATACATTGTTAAATCTAATAAAAAACTGGGATGATTAAAAATATTTATAAATTATTAGTTATTAGAAATTTCCTGTCACAGAGCCTCTGCTGGCTCTGGCAAAGGTCCAAAAACCTCTGTAGGATAATTTCTCTCTACTAAAGATTTATTGATCCTCTCCTTGCGTTTTTCAAACCATTTTCATTAAAGATACAATCAACAGAGATAAGTTTTCCAAAAATAACAGAGCTTCTGTAACCACAGAGCATCTGTAAAGATTTTCACTTAGGAACTTCTGTAACGGTAACTTTTTGTAAATATAACGGTAACTTTTCTGTGGTGAAAATTTAAACCCACGCGCTTTTCATTTAATGTGGCCGCCCACGACGTCTCGTCGTCACTGACACTAATGACGTGTCGAGTTTTCATTGACGTACAAATAACGCCGTCCTGGAAACTTGCTCCACACCGAATGAACTCAAGTGCGGACCTCAAATTTTATTAACTTTCTCACATTTTCACCGTTCCAAATTCTATCTGTTACCACAGTATAAAACCTAAGTTGAAATCACTTTCAAAAACTTTACTATTCTCTCATCTTCTCCGGCGAACTTGCTTATTTCTTTCTGAAAACCTAGAAATTTCAAACCTACAAATGGCTTCCAGTTCCAAAGCTACTCACGTTTCACCGATGAACTCTCCGCCACTCTCTCTAGTACATTCTGAGCACTCCCACAACTCACATACCGCCGCCGATGCCGACAGACATGACTCCGGCGATGAAGTATCCTTTGTACCCACTACCCACCTGCAACAATTTATCTCAAATGACCATTTCGAGCAAACCCTTCCCATTAAATCGAACAATTGTTATCTTGTTCCTTCTCCTACGGCTTTTGGCAAAGAACATTCCATCCTGCTAAACATCCTAGAGAACCACTTTCTTTACCCTCTTCTGAGCAAAACCGTTGAACAAATACCTGTTCGTTACCTACATCAGTTTTGGCAATCTTGCCGTTATGACGCTGACACCGATTTGATCAGAGGCTATATTTCTAAGCCTGACCAAAGTAAGAGCCTTGAACTGATGTTCAACCGCACCATGTTCTCATTAGAATTTGGCCTTCCAACAAGAGGACTCATGGGAATCAAAAAGTATGCCCCCCAACCAACAAATGAAGAACTTGTCGACTTTCTGCACATGTTAGGGTACAACCAACAGTTGAAAAAGAGGAACGAATTCCGCAGAGCAAGACTACCCCCTCTGTGGAATACCTTATTCTCCATCCTAAATCGTTGCCTAATGGGAAAAATCGGAAGCATCGATCAAAGTTCACCTCAAATTCTCTCAATCATGTATGGTGTGTACTATGATCTACCTCTAGATTATGCCACCATAATGATGCAAGAGATCATCAACACCATCGATCGCAAAATCGCCTCCCAGAAAGCCAAAATGTCTGATCACAACTGGTTGCCCCCTCTGCAGTTCCAGCGAATCCTCAGTGTACTTTTCGAACCCCTACTCCTTATCCAAAAATGGCCAATGGACGGTCCCAAACCTAAGAAATTTCCTATGTCCAAGAACACCCCTACAGAACATGAGGACGGCTACCCGCATATAAGGCCACTATCAAAGGTAATGTTAGGTTATGCTAGTAATGAAGAACTAGTTAGTGAGTACACACGCATTTACAGAACTCCTGAACCCAGTTCTGTAACACCCCCGCGTATAGGAATACCCATAGGAGGTAGTGTTGTAGAGAGACTAACAGAGGAAGAATGGAAGATAAAATTGGCTAAATACAAGGACAACCAGAAGAACTTCAGAAATATAAGGAAAGACCTTTATCCTTCAAAAAGGAAGTCTTCTGAGGGATCTAAAGAGAAGAAGAAGAAAAAGGGAAAGAAAACCAAGACCCCTACAGAGGAACCACTTGCCTCTGCTTCTGCTATCCAACAACCTCCTGCAGAACCTTCTTCTCCACCCACTGAACATCCCATAGAGCCCTCATCTCCACCACAAACCCAAGGTACCTCTGCCCCTCCATCTTCCAAAAGAAAAAGAAAGTCAAAATCTATAGAGGAGGGGGCACCTAAGCCGAAGAAAAGGAAATCAAAGAAGAAGAAACTCTCTTCTCCTCTGCAATCAATTACAGAGGGAATCGAAAAAGAACAACCTCAACCTGCACCTCTGCAAACCCAAACAATCACAGAGGGTCTTGATTCACTTCTGCCAAGACAAGAGACTGCAGAAGAAGAGGTCCAAATAGGTAAAGTTACTGAAAATAGGTTAGAGGATAGGGTAGAAACGTCTGGATGAAAAGAAAATGAAAAAGAAAAAGATGCCTGGATTAATAGAGGCACACAACTAAAACCAACTCCTAGTGCAACCCACACATCTAACTCCGCAGGCCTAGCTGGAGAAGGAGTTATTGAAAAAGAGTCGCACAACTCGACCCCTACCCAAACCAAACAGCCATAAGTCACTTTTTCGACTTCTGTGCCCACAGAAACCGGGGAATCCATTCCTAGGGAGTCTCCTCAAAGAGACTCACCTATAGTTCATGATCAATCGCCCCAGATCACACTAGAAAACCCTACAGAGGAATTTGTTTCCTCTGCCACGCACAAAATAGGGCCAAAAATTCTTTCAGAGAGAAGTAGAGAGCACCAAGACAAAGAGACTCTAGATAAGTCTCCAAGTCAACAGAAGGACATTCCGATACCCACCTCTGGAGTGGATTTGGACACTGTTCTTCACAGAACTTCTGTAGAGATTGAAACTCTTGTTTCTTCTCGAAGATCAGAAGGAAATCCTTCCATTCTCAACGTTCAAACAGGAATGAAAGAAGGTGTCCCAGGAACAGGGACTCACTCTAGAGAAGGGGTTGTTCCTCCAGAGGTTACCCAAGAGGAACATGTTACGAAGGATGAGTTCCAAGTCTTTGTAACCTCTGTAACTCAAATATTGAATAAGTTGCAAAGCTCATTCACGACTTTTACAGATTCAACTTCAGGCGCGCTTACAGGATTAAATACCAAAGTGGATACCTTATCCACAGAGGTTAAAGAAGCCCTTGCAGAAATAAAGTCAAATTAATAAACTTCTGCTGCTGCTGCCATCGCCTCTGCCACTGACATTGCCAAAACAACCGCTGCAGAATTCGAGAAAAGTGCAACCAAAGCCTTCAAGACTTCGATCGCAATCTACTTTGAAACAATGAAGAAACAAGCAGCAAGGCAAACAGCTCAAGACACCTGCAGAACCGAAGTTGCTGCTAAAAGAAGGTGGGATGATCCTGATGATGGTGCATCTGGTCATCCTGAGGGGGAGAGAACAAAGGAAACAATAGAGGCTGCTTCTGCAAAAACTATAGAGAAAACTGCAGAACCATCTACTACAGAAACCCCGAAGGAAACACAAGGAACACAACAGAGGGAAAACACCTCTATCTCAGCAGAGGATGCACCAACCACAGAACCTAAGGTAATCACTCTTGCATCCTCATCCACAGAACAAACTCCACCCTCACCCAAAGAACCAACACCAACCTCACAACCAATCCCGCGCAAAACTAGAGTCAAATCCATAACTCGAAAACCCCAAAGACCAAAACGCTCTGCAGAGTTCATTCTTCGCAGAATGGAATTTGTATCTGCTTTTCAATCAGCAAAGCATTTTGACATCCCACCTCCAAGACCCGAAGACTCCTCACCAACAGAGACCTCACAACCCGAAGTATCAAAACCTTCAGAGGCAACAACCAAAACATCAGACCATCCAACCCCAAAACCCACAGAACCTCCAACTGTCAAATCTACAGAGGTTCCACCCACACAAATCCAAAACCCAACCTCTGAAACCTCAAAACCAAAAGATAAAGACAAGGGAATAATGACAGAAGAAGAGCCAAAGAAGAAGATGCCAGTTGCTACAGAGAAGTTGATGAAAGGTGCCTTTAATGCCTTCGTCACTCCTAAACCCGAAGAGGAAGACTGGGCATTCAACTTGAATCCTCTGTCAGAAAACCCAACCCTGGATCCCACAGCTAAGGTAACAGAAGGTAAAGTAGCAGACATCACTCGACAAATGGATAAGCTAAGGAGACCAATTCCAAGAACTACTCCAACCATTGAACAAATGGAAGAGCATGTTTACAGTTATCTCTACAGACAACACTTCCAGAGCGATCTGCCAGCTCATGTCCGAGATCAGAAGCTAAGAGAGGAATTCGATGCCATCTTCACCTCTACAAAATCAAAACCGGTCAATCAAGTTTACTCCATTCACAAGATCAAGAAGGTAATCTATTGTAGATACTATAAAATGAGAACCTATCCTCATACGATGTATACAATCTGGAAAGTCAAAAGGTCTGACAGATCAGAGAATCAATTCTCTGATGCTGATATCCGAAACCTCAATCCCTATGACTTACCTGACCTTCTGCAATGGACGAAAGACAACTTCAATGACGACTGCCACCAAAGGTCTTATCGAGTTCTCAGAAAGGCGATGCGTGAAAAGCTCCTAATCTACAGCATGCTCGACTTTCAACTAGCCATCGATCTAGGCGTGACTACTCTAAGCATCAGACCACCAGAGGATTTCTGCCCACCCAATGTCATACCCAATTCGATCATCAAAACTCCAAGGTACGGGTTAGTGTTCAAGAATCCTGCTGATCAACTTAAACTGTTTGTGACAATGGACTGTCAGAAGTACACAACCCGTACTCTGAACATGTTCAGAAAAATACTAGAGGAGAACAAAGCAACAGAGCTTATGGACGAAGAATCTGCTCTGATGATGATCAAAGAAATTGATGCTACACTAGGCTTAAGAAATCTCTGTCTCAAATTCTATGAAGAACTCAAGGAAGTAGGAAAAGACAACAGAAAGTTCGACGACTTCCCAAATGCAAAAATTTGAGTCTCTTCAAAGAACCTCTATCAACGTTTATTTCTGTTCATTTAAATGTACTTAAATGTAAATGCCTCTAGCATAAATTCCAAATTAAAGAAATAATCTTCTGAGGTATTGTTTAACCTCTGTCTATCTTAACTTAGCCTAAAAATTAAAAAAAATCAAATTTTTATTTTTTCAATACTTAGGGGGAGATTGTTAGCTCCAATATTCTGAAATATTAGAAGTATTGAAAAATGGACAAGTACAGAAGAACTTTCACAGAAGCTCTGCTGAGTGCAACAGAAGCTCTGCCAGGCATCTCAGAAGAATCAAAGGAAGTTTAATCAAGAGTGATCAAAGACCAAAGAAACTACAGAAGAACGCTACAGAAGATCAAGACCTTAGAACCTTTGTCACCAATAACAGAGCCTCTGCAGACAACTTCAGAAGACAAGAAACCCAGTAAAGACTACTCTACAAAGGACCAACCACAGAACCTCTGCAACACTTTACCAGAGCCTCTGCGGTCCTCACTAAAGACTAAAGATATTTATAATATCTTTCCACTGTTAAAGAAATATCTTGCTACTGTTCCATGATCTGTTTATCAACTTGCATGGTAGCATGCCCTGTCCAACTTCAACACGTGTCAAACTCTGAGTAGACTCAATAGGGCTTAGTACAACATAGACGTCTGCGGCATTTATTGCATGCAGTTTTCCAACTGTTCATACCATCTCTTTTTTCCTGTAGCAACAGTCTCTTGTCTAGAATAGATCTTTTGTAGTAGTATAAAAGGAAGACTCATGTTGAGTTCTTCCTAACAACTAACAACCACCGTTTTTACACTTTACAAGTTTACACAACCACTTATCACACAACACAAAACACTTACACAATTAGCGTCAAATCTGTTCTAAGTGTTCTTGATATATTAAATACAGTGGGTCTTTGTGCTATAAATCTATTCTTTTCACTGTTTATTTGATATTGTGTGTTCTAAATCTATCAAACATATCTGTTAGTTCTTCAAATACGCTTCCGCATCAAACATAAACTTGAACTAATAGATCTGATAATCTTGTTTAAACAAAACGGGAACCAACAGGTTTCAAAATCTTTGAACTTGTTGGAATTTGAGTGGACATTAACTTCTTTTGTTTGAATTTCTCAAGCTCTAGAGAGGTTTTCTCTTGTATTCACATATCCACAAAGTCTGGACAGATAGGAACTCTAGTGATTTTCTCCTTAGGAGGAATAGTTCTGTTAAGAACTTCAGAGGTTTGTCTAAAATCCTCTGTGTCACTAGGTTCGATCTCTGACTTAGAGTCAGTCTCAGATTCGTCAGAGGATGAATCGTCCTCATATACAGAGGTTGAGTCACTTGGTTCTCTTTCGACAGAAGCTGGACTTTCAGAACATGTGCCATAATCACTTTCTTCCTTTTCCAAGTTTTTCTTCTGTAGGTTTTGGCTTGAACTCAGGTGCCTCTGCAGATAATTTCTTTTCAGAATTCATCATACAGACAAATGCAACTTGAGTTTGAGTCTCGGGGTCACCAAACTTGAAGATTCCTATCTGATTTTAAGTTTTCAGATACTTCTTAGGTTTGGACTCTCTTTTGACAGAGATTGAAGATGACAGATCTGTGTTTTCAAACCACACATTTGTCATCTTCAGAGGTTTCCTCTTGTGAGGTTCCCCAGAGACTTTTAGCCTTTTACTTACAGAGAGAAGATTTGGAAATCCAGGTTTTCTTGTATCTCCAATATGAAATAGAGAGGATAGAGATTTGTCTCTTTTGTTTCCGGTATAAGGATTTATATCACCGAAGCCAATTCCCCGTCTCCCTATTTGGGTGTTAATTTTCTCGTACACCTTATGTGCATGTTGAAATTTTTTAATTTGAAGATCTCTTCTGAGTAAATCTTGACAGAGAACTTCTCTTTCCTTTTGAAAATAATTTTTAAGAGCTAGGATGTTCATTCTGTCGCACTCGACGTCCATAAGTTCTTTGGATTTTGTTTTTAAAGAAGAATTAAGTTCAGAAATCTTTTCTTTTAAAGGATTTAATTTCATGTTCCAGTTTGTTTCAATTTCTTCTTTTTCTTGAAAAATCTTAGTTTTTTCTTGAGTGAGAAGTCTAGCTTCTCTCTCATAGAAGGTGAGCTTCTTTGGAATACTTTCGCATGTCTTTTTCATTTCATTGAATTCAATGTTAAGTTTGAGCAAATCAGCTTCTGCTGTATTAGAGTTAGAGTTTGAAGTGGATACCTCACTGTCGGAGTCGGAGCTGACTTCTGCCATGCCACAGAATAGAGAATTCTTCGTTTCTCCTTCGTCAGAGGATGTATCTGACTCCCAAATCTCTTTGTTCACCATAAGTGACTTCTGAGCATAGTATTCAGCTTTCTTTTTGTAGAAAGCTGCATCCCTCTGAGGGAGATTAGATTTGCTCATGCATTCGTTGGCGAAGTGACCTGGCTTTCCAAAGTTGTAGCATCATTGGCTCTGTGTGTCGTCCGACCTCTGTCGGTCACCATTTCTTTCGGTTCGGCATTCATTTGCGTAGTGGCCTGGCTTACCACATTTGTAGCACTCTTGAATCTGTGGAGTGTTTCCATCTTTGTCTTCCGACCTCTGTCGGTCATTTCCTCTGTCATTTCTGTCACTTAACCTCTGTCGGTCACCACTTCTGTCGTTTGACCCTTCTCTCTCTCGATTATCTCTTTCATATCGTTCATTACCAGATTTCTTCTGGTATCCTCTGCTGAATTCCCTAGTCAAGAGAGCTAATGATTTAGCTATCGAGGCCAGGGTCGTTTCTTCTTCTGCTGCTACTCCCTCTTCTTCTTCACTTTCCACCATCATGTTTTTCTTCTTCTTCTCCTTTCTTTCCTCTACTGCTTTCTCTTTCTTTGGGTTCTCTCTAGCTTCTGTAGTCTTACCAACCAATGCAAGAGGTGCAATGATTTGGGCTTTTGCTTGTGCTATCTGAGGCTCTTATGCTGCCAATGTTCCATAGAGGTCTGATAGGGTCCAGGAATCTAAGTCTTGATTTGTTTGCAGAGACATAGATAACTGAAGCCATTCTTCATTCAGAGACTTCAGGAACATAACGTTGTTTTCTTCAGAGGTTCTGTGGATGCCGAACTTCTTGCACTTGTTTATTAGAGAGTTGAACCTATCATACGTAGTCTGCAGAGATTCGGTTGGCACTTTTAAGGCATAGTATTCATTTATGTATTGAGCTATGCGGTTCTTCTGGGTTTTGGCTCCTCCTTCTAGTTGTTTTTCCAGTTCTTTCCATAGATCATATGCAGCTTCACATGCATCCATGGACTGGAAAAGGTCATTTGGAATGGCCATAATCAGAATTCTCTTAGTTTTCTGAGCAAATTCGTATTTAGCCCAATCAGGATCAGACCATTTATCCTGGGTCTTTGGTTTCCTGTGTTCTGGGATTTCCGGTGTGTCGTCTGTGCCAGGAACACGAGGTACAGTTATCATGGGAATGAAAGGAGGGTTACGGATATAATAAACCAATTCTTTGTCAGTACCCTCAAAGAAGTGAATCATTCGAATCTTCCATTGAGGGTATTCTTCTCTAAGAAGAGTGGGAGGTTTGGTTAAAGAACCAGCAGAGAGGAAGTTGTTTGTATTCGTCATTTTAGAGAAAGATAAATTATCCAGAAAAGGGTTTGAACATCAAACTTTTCAGAGTATGAAGTGGATGCTTCGTTTGAAGTTTCTTCGCTTAAAAGCTCTAAACTGAGCACAAAAATGGTGTTTTTAACCGGAATAACAGATTCTATAAGTTTACCAAAGTTCGAATGAATCGAAAATGGCAGAAAAACAGAAACTGTTTGAATAAAATGAAGAACATGTTAAAAATCCAAGTTTCTACCAAAAATCATTGTAAAGAGTGGATCCCTTGATATTAAAAATCAAAGTTCGCTCTGATACCAATTGTTGGTTCCTGTTTTCTTAACAATGATCTTAACTTTCAGTTAGTTCAGATTTAGATATGGTGCGGAAGCGTATTTAAGAACTGAAAGATAATGTAAAGCTAGAAGAACACACAATATCAAATAAACAGTATGTAAAGAACAGATGAGTATCTCCAAGATTACTATTTGATATTTATCAAGAACACCAAGAACATAACAAGAATTCTGCTAGTGTGTGTTTGTGCGTAGCTTAATTATCTGATTCTTGTTCTTGTTAATAGAAGAACTCAACATGAGTCTTCTATTTATACTACTACAAAGGGGACATACTTTAGACAATAAGGACTGATCTACAGTAGACAAGATCGTATGAACAGTAGCAGGTACGATGTTCATTTAATGCGCATGTTCCAATTCTGACAGAGCCCTATCAGAGTTTGACACGTGTAGTTGATGTCAGGGCACGCCTAGAACAAGTGGATGAACGGATCTTGAAACAGTAGAAAGATATTTGTTAATCTTCTAAGTCTTCAGTATAAACCGCAGAGGCTCTGTCAAAGGAGACAGAGGTTCTGCGGCTCGGTCCTCTGTGAGCAGTCTTCTGTCGATTCTTGTCTTCGGTCTTCTTGGGTTCTTCTGCAGAGCCTCTGTGGGTTACTTCTGTACTTAGACTATTTTCACTACTTTTACAAACAGAAAGATTGGAGCTAACATTAACCGTACCCTTAATTTGTCTTTCAATTAGGTTATCAAATCGGTTTTGGGTGAAAAGGGAATTGAATATTGAATTGGTTTTGTTGCCGACCCTGAGTTCTTCAAATCAGGTGAGTTCATCTTACTTTTGAAATTATTGAAACTGAAATTGGATGATTCCCATGATTTTAAATTGTCTAAGTGTTATATAAATACTGTAGTGGTATGTATTCGATTGAGAATTGAATTACAATAGGTTTTGAGATGATAATTGATGTGCAGGTCGAAGTTACCGGGTAAGTTTTAGTATCCGGTAAACTCATATTCGATAGTATCCGGTAAACAATTAATCCCGAAGTATCTGGATATCATTCTCGGATTGTATTTCCCAGATACCATTCCCGGATTGTATTTCCCGGATACCATTCCCGAATTGTATTTTCGGATACCATTTCCGGATTATTCCCATATCCATAGTTTTTCGGAAGTGTCCGGTCCGGTAACTTTTGATAGGAGACATTTCTGATTATTTAGAATACAATTTTAGAAGTATTAACATACTTATAACTCGACTTTAAGTATGATACCATTTGATGTATGATTTAGTTTTGATACGCACGTATGCTAGTAAGTGTAATGGATCCATAGGCACTAACATTAATTGATAAATGTGGAGTAGGCAAGGTATAATTCCTATTTTCGTTTATATTTGGAAATGAGGAATAGGCAAGGTATAATGTAACATCCCAGGCCAACCGTACCAGATATTGTCCGCTTTGTCCGCACACCTGGACTCACGGTTTTAAAACGCGTCTGATAGAGGAGGTATCAAGTCCCTTATAAGGCAACATTTGTTCCCCTCCCCAACCAATGTGAGATCTTACAATCCACCCCCCTTGGGAGCCCAGCGTCCTCGCTGGCACACCAGTCCGGTTCCCGGCTCTGATACCATCTGTAACATCCCAGGCCAACCGTACCAGATATTGTCCACTTTGTCCGCACACCTGGACTCACGGTTTTAAAACGCGTCTGATAGAGGAGGTATCAAGTCCCTTATAAGGCAACATTTGTTCCCCTCCCCAACCAATGTGGGATCTTACATATAATTGTTATTCCCTTTTCGTATTGAGATGTGAAAATATGAAATAGGCAAGATATAATTGCTATTTCTGTTTTCTATTGGGAGATGAGGAATATGCACGATATAATTGCTATTTCTACTTCCATTCCAAGAAATAGGCATGGTTTAATTGTAATTTCTTGGATATGAGTTGTAATATAAAATCATTAGTGATTCTTAGTATTGCTCTTAAACATGATACTGTGACTTAGTGTTTGTCGTATTCATGGAATCGGGTATGATTTCCCGTCATCGAAAGATGTTATGTGTACGATATGCAGGTTTGCGAACAAGTTATTTTATATGCTTTGTTTACAAATTTTGGTTTCAAAGCTTATAAAAGTTTTGATTTTAAAATTGGAAGTTCTCACTAGGCGTAAGCGTAATGTTTTAAACTTAAATTTTCTTACTAGGTACTGGCTCGGGAAGGGATATGAAGTTGTTAGGGTCAATTTATGTTGAATTAAAGTTCAAGGGTCTGTTTGTATTTGTTTAAATTGAGCCTAGTTAGTAAACGGGTCGTGGGCTTGTTAACCACGGGCCCGTCATATATAAGCTTTGTTTAGCCTTTGTTTTTAGTCTAGTTGTCTTATTGCTTTCGTTATTCATATTGTAAAACTCTCTCAAAGTTGAAAGCTAATAGGGATGACCAGTTGAAATCATAACCATTGTTCTACATCTATTGATTTCATTATTGTTCGTTGCATGGATCTGGAACTATCAATTGGTATCAGAGCAGACGGACAGATCGATTCAAAGTATTCTTATTGGAATTTGGTAAGTTTTCGAAAAATACGGTTGTGTTCTTAAGTGACAATCCATACTTTGATTCTGCTGAAATTGATTGTTTTCGTTTATTGTATATTGTTAGTATCATTCTTATAAGTGATTCTGCAAATTTTCGTATTCTAATTCAATCGTTTGAGTGAGTTTTTAAGCAAATTAAGGTCAAAAGTTTTGGCTGTGTTCTTGGTAAAAATCGAATTTTTAACCATCAAAACTTGTTGTTTTTTCTTCAAAATCGATTTGGGTAGTGTTATTTTGCTGTTTGGTCGAGTTTCTAAACTTCCAGGAACGTTTTTGAGCAACCCTAGTCGACACTCAATCGAATTGAAAAGTCCAGTCGTCCTTTCCGGATAAACCAGCAGCAGTTTCCGGACAATTCACAGCTTTCCGGAACTTCGCTGACTCTTTCCGGACACACCTCAACTTTCCGGGTAAGTACTCTAATTTCAATATTTCCGGGTATATTTGTTCCTGAAACCCAAAGTTTCCGGTAAAATAGTTTGTCCAGACAACTCAACGTTTCCGGTAACCTATTTTATTCGGACAACTCGAAGTTTCCGGCTAAATTGATTTTTTCCGGACACTCTATCATCCGGAAAGCATATCATCCGGAATCTCATTCCATCCGGTAAGTATTTCATCCGGAAACTCCTATTATCCAGTAAGTTTTGTATCCACTTATGTTATCCGGAAACTATTGTTTTTCGGTAACCTATTGTTATCCAGACTCTTCTGTGCTATCCAGATACTTCTGTTTTTTGAACTGTTTTCACTTAATCTGATCCGGACACTTCCAGATCAGACATTTCATCCGGATTCCTATTCGGTAAGTTCATTTCTATTTGAATTCTTACCTGCTCCTAGTACAACTCAGTCGTAGAACCTGTACGTTAGGATATCACTCTTAGTGCCTTGCGTTAGGTTATCACTTTGAATCGAACCATCGTCTGACGATCACTCCAGTGCAACTGAAGATGTCTCTTGCCGATGAATAAAAGACAAACTCAAGTCAGGTATGTGATTCTAACCAACAATATTTCTTGAATCAAATGCAATCACTTGTTAAACGAGCAGATTTCTTTAAGGCCACCTCTAATGAACAACTGATTGAAATCGGATCTCTAACTGAAAAGCTAGATGTTCAAAAGAGAATAACTGAGAAATATAAGTATGACAATGATAGCTTAAAAGACAAATGCAAAAATCTTTCAATAGCACCTAAGGACTTAAGGGCTAAATTATCTGAACTTCAGTCTCAGTTTGATCAATGTATGAATGAGAAAGCAGAAATTGTTTATCAATGTTCTGCCCTTCAAATTCAGCACAAGGAATTTGTTTCTAAAATTCTTGATCTTGAAACCAAACTTCATAAAAGAGGTCAAACTGATCAGACTATCCATATGAATAAACCAAAGGAGTTCACGTATTTCAACAAGGACTGGGGAATCGGATACGATAACCCGCACTACCTGAAAAAGGGTATCGCCAAAAGACCTATATTGTATGATTTTAGTTGTCTTGGAATAGCCAAAGATTATCCGGAATATGCAATTAAATTGACTGGTCCTCTTGAACCTGAAAAGGAAGAGGAAACTGAGGAATACAAGCGCACACGCACATCCAAAATGCAACTTCCATTCAGTTATGAATCTTTAAATTATTCCTATCAAAAAAACAAGAAGTACCTCCCGAATGACTACTTCTATTGCTATAAGGTTGCAACGCCAAAGGATTCCTCCATGAAGGATGAGGTCCAAGCAACCGAAACCAAGACTGAGACGGATGAGTACAAGCTCTATGTTCCCCCTCTCTTCTTGGAAGCAAAGATAGTCGAGTTGGAGGAGTCACTCGAGAAAGAAAGGTCAAATTTTCAAATGGAAAAGCAAGCGTTAATTGCGAAACTTGAGAATCTACAACTGGTCAAAACCGAAGTTGTGTCTGATGAAGGACAGGAAATCCTTCGGTGTGAAATCCCGAAACTCACATCAAAGTTGGCTTCCTTGGCAACAGATGCGATGCAAGAGTATACGAAAAATGGTCAGCTCCAAGAGCAGATTGACCAACTCAAATCGGAGAAGCAGATTTCACCCGAATCTTCCTCAAACTCATCCGAGACGTCTTCGTGTAAAGCTTTCATAGGCAAAATTTCTACTACACAAGACGGTAAAGACTCTCAAGACGAGAGTGTTTTAAGGAATTTGAACTCTGATTTTTTCATAGCTTCCGCACCAAATTCCCAAAAGCACACAAACACCAAGTGTTCCTCGCCTTCCTCGACCGATCCAAGTCCCGTAATTCCGGATGTCGATTTTTCTGAATATATGAACTCCGAAGGCAATTCTGATGAAGAGTTTGAGTCGTTCCCCTTCGACAAACCTCTTCCGAGTCATACTGATTTTCTGTCTCCAGTAGTCAATCGATCGGTCAATTTTCTAAAGGATGGTTGTTCAAAAACAAAGTCCCCAACTGTGATTAAGATTTCTAAATCTCAAACCGTTTCCCAAAAACAATCACAGCCGAGGCAAATTACCGAGCAATTGCCTACCAAAAATACTGCTTCCTCAAAATCCACTGGCCATGTTGTCCATGTTGTTTCGGATTAAAACGGTCGCGCTAAACAAGAATGTTAGATCTGAGTTTTGTCAATAAACTAAGTGTTGAATTCTGACTAAGAAGGCTCAGAAGTTCTGAAGTGAAGAGTCAGAGTTCTGACTAAGAAGGCTCAGAAGGAATGCTCTTAAAGTTTGCTAAGTACAGAAGTCTGAGAAGAAGAGTCAGAAGTTCTGAGAAGCTTAATCAGAATAATGTTCAGATGTTCTGAATAACATGTTCAGAACTTATAACTAGATGCTTTACTTTGTATTTAGTTAACTAGTTAGGACACGTGTATTGTTCCTATTAGTCTTTCATATATGTACTGTAGCTTTAGTATTTCTGTTACAGTATATATAGTGGTTAGCACTTCTATGCTAACTGATTTTCCCGCATATATTTGTTTTCATCTTTTGTAATCTTTGAGATATTCTCTCTCTAAAATCTTTAAACTTGTTCTTCATTGAATACAAGTTGGTTTGATCATATTACTTCTCAATTACTGGTCTATACGTTGATATATTGATTGTAAGAGTGGATCCTGTTCTTACAATTGGTATCAGAGCCAATCAACAAACAAATTTGTTCAAGATCGTGATCGTGAAGGTTATTGATCATTTTCTTGAAGATTTCTTGATTCGTTCAAAAATCGATTCCGCTGCTAGTTCTAATTCTTGAATTCTTAGCAATTCTTGAATTAATTGTTGTTTTTCAATCAAGAAATTCAAATTTGTCTCTCTGTTGAAATATCTTACAATAATGTCTTCAAAAGAGTATCTAGCCATAGGATCTGAAACCAAGCCACCTGTTCTCATACCTGAAGAGTATCAGCAATGGAAAATCCGAATGATCCAATTCTTGGATAACATAGATGAAAATCTGATGGTTTCTATCCGAGAAGGTCTTATCGAAGTTTATGTTGATGTTGCTGCAACTCCTGAAATAGAGACAACTCCAGAAATTCCTGCTACAAGGGTGAAGAAGAATTTCTCTCAATACACATCATAACAGAAAAACAGGCATGCTATAGACAAAAGAGCCATCACATTAATGACATTGGCCGTCCCAAATGAAGTTCTAAACAGAATTGACAGTGGATCATCTGCCAAGGAAATGTGGGATGAACTGGAAAGACAGATGTTAGGAACTGTCGGGTCAATACAAGCAAAGTTAAACCAAAGCATAAATGCTTATGAAAGGTTCAAGGCTAAAGAATCAGAAAGTTTAACTCAGACGTATAGTAAATTTTGCACTATACTGAATGATTTGAGAAGAAATGGGTTGAAAAAGACAAAGTCAGAAATAAACTACAAGTTTCTGAACAGTCTAAATTCAGAATGGTCATCGTTTGCTATCAGTCTGCAAATGAATAAGGATATGTGTGAAGAAGATCTCAATGATCTATTTTGTGTTCTTAATCAGCATGAAGACTCTGTTAAGATTGTTGTTGAAGAAAAGAAAAATGTTGCAGAACAGTTAGCTTTTCTGTCAAAATCCAAAATCGTCAAAGCACCCAAGAAGACTGTGTATCTATCTGACATACCAAAGCTGGAGGAATTTGATAAAGAAGAGGGATCAGAAGAAGATGAAGATATCAAAATAATGGCTGAGAAGTTGGCTTTGTTGACTAACACTTTCAACAAGAGGTATGGAAAGGGTAAATTTCAGGGAAATTACAAGAGAGAGCAGGGAAACTCAGATTTCAAGAAAAGAGAAGAAAGAGGAGAGAGTAAATATGAGAAGAAGGTAGAGAGAAGAGAAGAAAAGAGAGAAGAGAAGGAAGAAAGAAAAGAAAAGGATATGTGCTTCAAATGTGGAAAATCTGGCCACTTTGCAAAGGATTGTAAAGTGAAGATTGTGAAGGATTATGAGTACTACACCAGAAAGCTCAGCTATCTAAGAAAAGAGAAGATGAAGTGGCAATGTTAGCTGAACAGGAAAATTGGTTGTATTACACTTCAGATGAAGATGACTGCATTCACTTTACACAGATGCAGAGTTACATGGAAAAGATGAAGAATGAGGATGATTCTGACTTTGAAGATGCTGATTCTGAGTCATCCACTGAGGGCTGTCATGTGTGGTTTTTAGATTCAGGAGCTTCAAGACACATGACAGGTCAGAAGTCTTTTCTATCAAATTTCACAGAAAAGGCTGGAGGAGCAGTAAACTTTGGCAATAACAGCAAAGGTCAAGTTAAAGGTTATGGGGATTTAACAAAAGGAGATCTGACAATTCAAAAAGTTTTCTATGTTGAAGGATTACAACATAATCTTTTCAGCATAAGTCAGTTTTTAGATAGTCTTTGTCAAATCAAGTTCAAAATAACAGGTTGCATGATTTTAACTGAGAATGACATTAAAGTCTTATGGGCCAAAAGACATATGGACTTATTTGTGGTTAACTTTTCAAAATTACAAACATTAAATCCTGTTTGTCTTTTATCAAATTCAACTGCAAATGAATGATGGTTGTGGCACAGAAGATGTTCTCATTTAAACTTCAAAGATCTGAATAATCTTGTTGGAAAACATCTGGTTAAAGGTTTACCAAAGATTAAATTTGAAAAAGAATCATTATGCTTAGCTTGTGAAATGGGCAAGATGAAAAAGAGTTCTCACAAATTAAAAATGGACTCATCTTGCAAAGCACCATTGGAAATGATTCATACTGATCTTTATGGTCCTATTTCAGTTCAGTCTATGGGAGGAAAGAAATATATGCTTGTAATTGTTGATGAATATTCCAGATACACATGGGTTGAATTCTTAAGAGCCAAGTCAGAAGCTGCTACTATCTTGATAAACTTTATCAAAAGGATTCAAGTTTTCTTACAACTTCCAGTCCAGAAAATCAGAAGTGATAATGGAACAGAGTTCAGAAATGAGACTCTTCAAATTCTTTCATTTTTTTGGTTGCAGATGCTATGTTCTTAAATACAGAGAAAATCTGGGTAAATTTGATAAAAAGGCAGATGAAGGATACTTTGTTGGTTATTCATTAACTTCCAAAGCATTCAGAATCTACAACAGAAGAACCAAGAGGATGATGGAAAGCATCAATGTAACATTTGATGAAGCCAGGATGAAGACTTCTGAACAAGACAGTTCAGAACTCATGCAGAACAAGACAAAAATGACTTCTGATACAAATTCTAATCCTATTTGTTCAGAACTCAATTTACTGTTTAAGGATGCTTTTCTAGAACTAATTTTTGATTCTTATGCAGAATTTGAAAACCCAAAGATGGTCAAATAGATGAAAAGAAGAACTCCAGAAGTAGTTCAATCAACTATAATTTCTGATAAAGGTCCATCTGAGGAATGTCCAAATTTGATAAATACAAGTGATGAAAATTCTGAACCTTGTACTCAGAATTCTGAACCTTATATTCAGAACTCTGAACAAGTCACTCAGAATTCTGACTTCATTGCTTAGAATCCAAACTTGGATGCAACACCTACACATATATCAGAACAAGGGGACAGTTCAGAATTACAAGCAATCATTGATGAGAATGATAAAAAACAACAATTTTTTAGAGATTGATGTGCTTCCTAGTTCAAACAAGTGGACTAAATATCATCCTATTCATCAAGTGATAGGTGATCCATCAGCAGGAGTAAAAACCAGATCAGCTACAGCAAATGAAGCCATGTTTGCTGGTTTCTTAAGTGTGATTGAACCTAAGAAAGCTAATGAAGCCCTAGAGGATCTAGATTGGATTTCAGCAATGCAAGAGGAATTGCTCCAATTTGAAAGAAACAAAGTCTGGAGACTCATTCCAAAGCCTGAAGGTAAATCTATCATTGGAACTAAATGGGTGTTCAGAAACAAAAAGGATGAGTCAGGTGTTGTTATCAGAATCAAGGCAAGATTGGTTGCTAAGGGATACTGTCAACAAGAAGGAATTGATTGTGATGAGACATTTGCACCAGTGGCAAGAATAGAGGCAATCAGAAATTTTTTGGCATATGCTGCACACAAGAATTTCAAAGTATATCAGATGGATGTCAAATCAGCCTTTCTGAATGGTATACTTAATGAAGAGGTGTATGTTCATCAACCTGAAGGTTTTGTTGATCCAGAATTTACTGACCATGTTTATATTTTAGATAAAGATTTATATGGTCTAAAACAAGCACCAAGAGCCTGGTATGACACTCTTACTCAACACTTGTTAGTTTCAGGGTTCAAGAAAGGTAAGATTGACACAACTTTGTTTTTAAAGAAACAGCGTGAGGATTTGATTCTTATTCAGATTTATGTTGATGACATAATATTTGGCTCTACTAGTGCAAAATTATGTGATGATTTTTCTAACATCATGAAATCTGAATTTGAAATGAGCATGATGGGTGAACTGAATTTTTTCCTTGGTCTTCAAGTCAAACAATTACCAAATGGTATTTTTATAAATCAAGGAAAATATGTCAGAGATATTCTGAAAAAGTTCAAAATGTCTGATTGTGCTTCTATGAGAACACCTATGGCAACAAACATAAAGTTAGATGCTGATCTCAATGGAGTTTCAGTAGATAACAAACTCTATAGAGACATGATTGGATCTTTACTTTATCTGACTGCAAATAGGCCAGATATCATGTTTTCTACTTGTTTCTGTGCTAGATTTCAATCTAACCCAAAAGAATCACATATGTTGGCTGTCAAAATGATTCTAAGATATCTCAAAGGGTCACCTGATCTAGGTTTATGGTATCCAAAAGAAACTGACTTTAAATTGACTGCTTTCACTGATGCTGATCATGCAAGATGTAAGTTGGACAGAAAAAGTACTTCTGGTGCTTGTCACTTTTTGGGGGATAAGATAGTGAGTTGGGCATCAAAGAAGCAGAATTGTGTGTCCACATCAACTGCTGAGGCAGAGTATGTTGTTGCTGCTGCTTCATGCTCTCAAACTTTGTAGATGAGAACACAACTCATGGATTATGGGTATCAGCTCAACAAAATTCCCATTTACTGTGACTCAGAAAGTGCAATTGCCATTACTCAGAATCCTGTTCAACATTCAAAGACTAAACACATAGATGTGAGGTATCATTTTATAAAGGACTATGTGGAAAAAGGAACTATAGAGATGCACTTTGTGCATACAAAGTATCAATTGGCTGACTTGTTCACAAAGCCTCTTGATCACAAAAGGTTCTCTTTTCTCATATGTAAAATAGGAATGCTTAATCTAACTAATTGATTATATTTGTTTTTTTTTAAATGATAAAATTTTTCTAAGTAAGATTCTCTGAGTAGTGTACTCAGAACTCTGAATCTTGTATTCAGAATTCTGACTCTTGAGCTCATAACTTTTGAGTCTTGAGTTCAGAACTTCTGAGTCTTGAGTTCAGAACTTCTGAGTCTTGAGTTCCGAACTTCTGAGTCTTGAGTTCAGATATTCTGAGTCAATACTTCAGAAATCTAACTTTCAAAAATTCATTTCTGAGAAATACAAATACTTCAATCTTGTGGATTATTTTCTTTCTATTATTTTTCTATCTCATCTTTATGTCTCATATATGTTTAAGTACATGCTAAGGTCAAGGGGGAGCATTAATATCTTTTGGAAATCATTTCATGATGCTTGAAAGGTTTGTTTTCATTTCTTATCTCTGATCATTTTAAGAAGAACAAGCTTTTAATGATAAAAAATTTTGATTACTTGTTCAAACTATGTCTGAATTTCAAAAAAAAAATTCATATTCAGATATAAGATTTTAAATGATTTTTTTTCAAATAATCATTATTTGAACAGAATTCTGATGATAAAATGCTTTTCTATCTGTTCAAACCTCTTCTGAATAATTAAAGGTTTTACATTTATCAGAAGTTGATTTTAAATAAATTTTGGTTACAAGGCAAAATTCTTCTGAATCATGGACTCAGAACTCTGAGTAGAATAATCAGATCTCTGATAAAGAAAAGTCAATCTTCTGAGCGTGTTATTCAGATCTTTGACTTGTGTCAATATTCTATCCAATAACACGTGTCAGCTTCATATTTGGTTGATTATGCCACGCATTTCATTTAAATCCTCTGTGGCATTTCAAATGTGTTGACTCCGTTATAACTTTGACCTCGTTTTTCCGTCAAACCTTTCAACTTCGCGGATTTTAAATAGATCTTAAAATCCCTATTTCAAATTCTTTCAAATTTCAGAGTGAAAAGTGAGATACGGATCAATCCAGAGTTCTTTGAGTTTGTTTTCTTCTTAATCATGTCTGGTTTCCGAAGAAGTGGTCAAATATCTCTGCATTCTGCTAAGTCTTTAATGGATTCATCCGATTCGGATAATGATGAAGTGCAAAATAGGGTTGTTGAAGAAGAAGCAATAAGAAATGATGAAATAAATGCAAGAGATGAACAAATGGCTTAATCAGAAGGGAATGCAGATGAGGAAAACATGAATGTTGAACATGAACAGAGTGTTGCAGGGTCGATAATGTCAAATAGACCAAATTTAGTGGAAAGAGTTGTACCTGAAGGCGAATGGTTGAAATTGTCAGAGAACAATTATGTCTTACTATTTGAGGAGAGTAGATTTAAGCCTGAACACAGAATCATAATGGAATTATTCAAGTATCATCCTTACAGGAAATGGTTTACAAGGTGCAAAATAGTCCCTGTTCAGTATATTCAACAATGGTGGAGACATCTTAGGTTAGAAGGAAACAAGTTTGTATCTGAAATTGGAGGAGTAACATTTGCTTTATCAATCTCTGCACTGAGAGAAATACTAAATCTTCCAGAGAAAGATGATGTGCAAAGAAGGTCAGATTTTGAAGACTCACCTTTAACAGAAGAATTAATTGCAGAGTTTATGAAGTTAGGGTACAATGAAGAATTAAGGACTCTTAGTTTGTTCAGAAGGAACAAATTGCCACCAATTTGGGCATGTTTCTTTCATGTGGTGAATAAGTGTTTGTCAGGGAAGAATAGTTTTGCAGATCAAGGTTCAAAACAGATTCTTCAAATTTTTCAAGGTTTAGTGAAGAATAGGCATTATGACTACACTGCTATACTTTGGGCAGACATGAAGAATACTTTTGAGAAAAATCAGAAAGCTATTCAAAAGAAAACAAAGGATACACCTCTATCATACATACCTTACATAAGGTATTGGCAAATTGTGATTTGGTATGCAATGCAAGAAAACAGAACCATTCCTAGAAGATCAAATGAACAGCATGGCCCTATTTTCTACTTGGGTAAGATATCTTCAGTTACTAAAATCCAGCATTATCCTAATCATAAAATTTTGCCAAGATCACTTAGGAATTACATACCAAGGGAGAGTGAGATTATAAAAGCATATTGCACCTCTATGGGAATTGAAGAACCTCAAATCCCTACCCAAGAGGACCAACCTGGGAAGAGAGGTGAGGGGTCTAGTCAAGTTAGAGAGGGGGAGGATGTTCAAGTGGGTGAACATTCTGAGAGAAATGAGGGGCAAAATTCTGAGAGCTCGGTTAGAATATGTGAGGAAAAACAGAATGAGGGTGGTGAGGATGAGAGATTGTCACCAGAGGTTCAAACAGAAAGAGATGCCTCTGTACTAGCTAATCTTAACCAGGTAACCACATTTGCTATTGGTTCACAATTCTTGGTGTCCAATATTGAAACAAACACCATGGACCTAGTGGTGGAACTTGAACAACCCATCCATACCCACTCAGAAGCATTTCAACATGCTATTGTTTCACATAAATCAGGGGAACCATCCCAAACTCATTTGGAGGGAGGTGATAAATCCCAACCTGTTTTTTATCACATTGAGTCTGGATATCACAGTCATATCCAATTTGAGCCTGAAATTCCTTCTAACACTAGCACAAATAAGGAATTTCGTATTCCTGACAAAACATTCATAGACATACCTAATTTTGGATGTCAATGATTGGATGGAAAACCTGGTGAGGTGAACATTTCAAAATCTCATTCAAATGTGCATCTGTTGTACAAGATGACTTAGTGTTATCTACAGGCCATGAGCCCTCTGGGCACATGAAAACTGGACCATCTGTTGGTTCAGGTTCACAGTTAGACTCTTCTGAATTTGTAAAGATTCAGAATCAAAACAAGGTAATAGGGGATAAAGTTGAAAATTGGAGAGAAAGGTGGATGGACTGAATGATGAGGTGAAGGAGTTGAAAAATATGTTGGAGGGAAGGATAAAATCTGTTGAAACTAAGATAGATGATGTGAAGGTATCTTTGGAATCTCATAAAAAGGAGATCAAGGATATTGTGTCTGAATTTCAGAAAGATTTGTTTAAACAAATGCAGAGTATGCAAGAATCTGTATTTAAAGCACTGAGCACTACTTTGGCTTCAACTTCAAAGCCACTTGATCTTGTTCCACTAGCAGAAGCTGAACCTGAAGGTGTTACTATTCAGAACTCCAAAAGGAAGTTTAATGATAATGAATTTCATGATCATCAAAAGGGGGAGAAAAAGCAAAGATTGAGTTCTGATGATGATATTGGTATAGAAGATTTTGAAATAGCAGATATGCAGTTAGTCAATACAAAGTGCACAGAAGTTTAGACAGATGAAAATGTAAAGATAATGGATACTCAGATAGTTCAGATTGAAAGTTCAGATACAGAGGAAATGGAGGTTGAATGTATAGATGGTGGTGATTCTGATAAAACAGAAGAATTGAACTTAGACACAGAGATGGAAGTAAATTCTGATGAAACTGAAGCCATTAAGGAACCTGTGTTGAGGTCAGAGGAAACAGTTGAGAGTTCAGTTATTGAAAACATGTGTACAAACATTGTTCCCTATGTCAGAATTGGATTGTTGAACTCTGAGTCAGAGGAAAGGAGACTGAATGAAGTCTTGATCAGAAGGATGCACAGTGAATTAGTCAAAGCTTTAAATGTTCAGAAAATTCAAAAAGTTGTGAAAACAGTAAGGCCTATTGATCTGATGGGAGAAGAAGATAGTACTGTTGGCTATTCTCAGAAATTTCAAGAGGAGTTTCAGTTTAACTATGCTGATGATATTGGTGATAAATCAGAAGAATATGATAAAGTTGAAGAATACTTTATGCCTTCAGAATACTTATTCAGAAAACCAATTGAAATTCCTAAGATTGACTTGCCAATTTTAGAGGAGCCTTTATGTTACTTTGTTCTGGAATTAAGTGATGTACCACTTGCTAGACAGTTTCATGATGATATCTTTCCAGAGGAAACATATGAGAATCTCTATCACACAGAAGGAGATTATGCGGTTTTGGAGAGCAATGTTGATGGTTTTATGGATGGGAGATCTCAGATGACTTATGCAGAAGCTTCAAACAGATTCAGAATTTCTGATTCAAGATTGCATATTCAGAAAAAGATTGAGAAAGTGTTGATGTTTCAAACAGAATAGTTTGGTGGTCTGATGTATGTAAGATTGGAAGTACTGAAAGAAAGAAGTGTAAAAGTTTCCATGTCCAGCTTTGATTTTCACAGATTAACTCTTGATGATCAGATCTTCCTAGTTAAGTTCTTTGCCAGTACTGAAGAGACCTGGATAGAGATTGAATGCAGAAGACTTCTGGGCATTTATGTCAGGAATATGTATATGTATGACTTTCAGTTGCCTATTGAAGGAAGAAAAGAGAAATGCAACTTGAGTTGTCCAGTAAAGATTCCAGGGAATGGTGTGAATATAAAGGGGTTTATAAATGAAGGAATGGAAACTGAAGGCTTTGCGTATATAGTTCAAGAAAGACTTGAACTATTCAAATTAAAGGAATTGGTGAAGTATAGTAATGCAACTTTGAGTTGGTTACTAAAAGAAATGAAAGGAAGTTATAACACTGAAAGAGAAAATCTAAAGAAAAGATGTGTGAATTCTGTGGAAAGAAGATTGAATCTCAGAAGTAAAATCAGAAACTGTGGTGAATGGTTGTTATCAGAAATTAATCCTAAAAAGATGTTGCACAGTGACTTTGTATTTCCTGCTGAATATGAAGTAAATGAAATCTTTTCAGAAGAAGTTGAAGAAGTTCAAGACACAACTCCTCAGAATGTTCAAATAACAAGTATTGATCAACCTGAACCAAAAGAAGATGAAAGATCTGTTGATTTGAATGGATATTTTCTTGAATTTGATTTATCCAAGTTTTTCAAGCCTAAAGAAATACAATTTCTGAATGTATATTATGACAGACCAAAAGAGACTCAGAGCTGGTTGGCAAAGAAGTCAAGGTGTCTTGGAAAATCAAAGCAAGCTGTGTATTCAGATTTTTTAATCACAGGGATCAGAGAACTAAAGGTTAAGCAATTCAGAAAGCAAGAGTACTTGTCCTTTGAAGTTTTAAGAGAGGATGGAAAAGTGTACTATTTTACTGATGCAGACTTTGAAAAGTTATCAGTAGTTGATTTCTACAGGTTACATAGTCTTTTGTGCTTCAAAGATTCAAGCAAAGACAAGAATGAAAGAATGGCAAGGATTGTGGTGATTGAAGCTATGTTCTATATCTTAAGATGGCATTGTTATACAGATTTTCAAATATCTCTGTATCTACAAAGGCCATGTGTTTATCTTTCAAATCCTAACACATACCATGATCAGAAAAATGTCTTGAAAACTGGAAGTGTATCCAAGCATCCAGAATTGGGAGTCTTTCTGAAGAATAAAAGTGAAAAGATCTTCTTCAGAGCAAAGGAAACAACAAAGTATAGTTCTGGAACTTTAAGGATCATTAAGCACAATTTGGAGAAAAAGATGCTGAAGGTGAAGCAAGCTAACATGACTCAAGAAGTGATCACTCAGCAGGTTGAAACCATTCAAGAAATCATTGTTAAAATTGACAAGAGGCTTACTCAAAGAAATGTGCTTTTACAGAAGATTGTTCCTGCCTTAAAAGAATTGGATGATGCAAAGTATAGGTTTATTTGACAAAAAGGGGAAGATTGTTAGATCTGAGTTTTTTCAATAAACTAAGTGTTGAATTCTGACTAAGAAGGCTCAGAAGTTCTGAAGTGAAGAGTCAGAGTTCTGACGAAGAAGGCTCAGAAGGAATGCTCTGAAAGATTGCTAAGTACAGAAGTCTGAGAAGAAGAGTCAGAAGTTCTGAGAAGCTTAATCAGAATAATGTTCAGATGTTCTGAATAACATGTTCAGAACTTATAACTAGATGCTTTACTTTGTATTTAGTTAACTAATTAGGACACGTGTATTGTTCCTATTAGTCTTTCATATATGTACTGTAGCTTTAGTATTTCTGTTACAGTATATATAGTGGTTAGCACTTCTATGCTAACTGATTTTCCCGCATATATTTGTTTTCATCTTTTGTAATCTTTGAGATATTCTCTCTCTAAAATCTGTAAATCTGTTCTTCATTGAATACAAGTTGGTTTGATCATATTACTTCTCAATTACTGTTCTATACATTGATATATTGATTGTAAGAGTGGATCCTGTTCTTACAAAGAAAAACCAAAGTGGCTAGCTAAGGAACCTATCGAGGATGCTGCATCAAAGTCTTTCAATACTGTTTTTACCTTAGAATGAACAAAAACGATTGTGATTGGAATCATAGGAATGATTTTGTTAAAAGAGATGTTCATTTTCCGATGAAAATTTACTCCATTCAGCAATTGATTCAATTATCGCACGATTGTTTGTGTTGTTATAGTTGTGGTTGGAATGACTTTGATGATATTAATAATAATGATTGGTTTGGGTCATATCATATATATAATCATACACCCAAAAGCAAACCCCGTAAAAACAAAAAGAAACATCATTTACAACGGGGTCCCAATTAGAGGTTAAACCACAGCGAGATAGGAAACCCACTTCAAAACGGGTCACTCCTACTGAGGTTAAACCGGCCCCCAAAAGGCAACCTGCTACAAAACCAGTTCCTCCAAAAGGTGTAAACCCTACACCTAAGAGGCACCCTGTTTCAAAGCAAGTTCCTCCGAGAGGTTCCAAACCTAACCCTCCAGGACCCATGCAAATATGGGTACCGAAAATACGCTAATTTAGTTTTGCAGGACGGTCATGTGTGGTACTTAGACTCTGGATGCTCCAAGCACATGACCGGAAGGAGGGAGCTTCTCACGAACTACAAAGAAGAATATGGAGGAGACGTGAGATTTGGGAACGACCACAAGGCGCCGATAATAGGCTACGGTGACATTGTTCAAGACAAGATCACTATCAAGAAGGTATCACACGTCGCGGGATTGGGACACAATCTGTTCAGCATCGGCCAATTTTGCAACAAAGATCTCGAGGTCCGATTTAAAGCCAAAAGGTGTAGAATACTCAACGACGACGGAGAGGGGCTACTGGTTGGAAAGCGCAAGACTAACCTCTACACCATCGACCACGCAGCCCTAAAGACCGATAACCATGTCTGCCTCATGTCCAAGGCTAATTCCGAACAAGCTTGGATTTGGCATCGAAGACTTTCGCACCTTAACTTCAAGAGTATCAACAAACTGGTGCTGGGCAGACATGTGAAAGGCATGCCCGATCTACAATTCGTGAAGGATCGTCTCTACGGGGCATGTGAAATGGGAAAGATGAAGCGGGCGTCGCATCAGCCAAAGGCAGGTCCGAGCACGTCCCGGTCCCTCGAACTTATCCATATGGATTTGTGTGAACCGATGCGTGTTCAAAGCATCAACAAGTGAAAATACGTCCTGGTGATGGTGGATGACTTCTCGCGCTATACTTGGGTCAAGTTCCTTCGCTCGAAAGACGAAACTCCGGAGCAGATTATCAACCATTTGAAGACCATCCAGCTGAATCTTCAAAGTGCAGTTCAGACTATCAGGACCGACAACTGGACGGATTCAAGAATCAAACGGTGAACGACTATCTAACGTCTGTCGGTATTTCGCAAACCTTCTCGGACGCACACACTCCTCGGCAAAACGGAGTGGTGGAAAGGCACAACCGTACCCTCATCGAAGCAGCTCGTACCATGCTTTCCCAATCTAAACTGCCGCTATTTCTGTGGGCCAAAACGGTGTCTACAGCTTGTTACACGCAAAACCGCTCCATCGTCAACAAGGGGTTCAACAAGACGCCATACGAGATCATCAACAAACGCATTCCGAATATCAAGTACTTCCATGCATTCGGATGCACTGGCTACGTCTTAAACGACAAGGACGATCTCGGCAAATTCAGCCCTAAGGCGGACGAAGTAGTTTTCATCGGATACTCCATGCAGGCTAAGGCGTATCGTGTTTACAACAAACGGACTAAAACCGTTACCGAGAGTGTAAACGTGACATTCGATGAAGCCGCAGATTTGGATTCTGAACACATCGTTTCAGAACCCGGATTAACTGGCGTGCTAGATTCCGAACATCCTCGTTCGGGATCTGCACAAATGATAGTAAATCCGAATCATGCATCTTCATCAAATGCTGATCTTTCAGATTTAGATTTATTGTTTAAATACTTTTATGATGACATATTTAATGCTTCTACTCCTCCTGTCTCAGCACAACCTCGACTTGAAGCTGCTCGTATTGAGGATTCGATGAATCTATCTGGTCCGCCGCCTTCTACAAGCACGTCGTCTATCACTGTGGAGACAGCTCAACCGTCATCATCCACTTCAACTGATACTATCGTCCCCCCGGAGGAACCTGTAACAAACCCGGAGATCGTTTCTATTGATTTGTCATCTGCCACAATCGACGATCAACCTCTGAACTCCTCGGAACCAGAAGTTGTTCAATCCTCGGGGAATCCTCCCTCACCTCCTTCGAGAAACCAGCCTGCAACACTTGAAGCCGTTCAAGACCTTCCTTCTGGTGACTATGTGGATTCGGACAACTCTTATTCGACTCAACAGCCACTTCCACATACCACCAAATGGACGAGAGCTCATCCCCTACATCAAATCATCGGTGATCCCTCCACTCCTGTTCAAACGCGAGGCGCATCAGCCAACTTCTGCCTCTTCTCCAGCTTCATAAGCAAGATCGAGCCGACAAACGTATGTGAAGCGCTCGAAGATCCGGACTGGATCATAGCTATGCAAGAGGAACTCAACTAGTTTGAGGCCCTCAAGGTATGGCGACTGGTCCCACGTCCAACCCACAAGACGGTGATCGACACCAAGTGGATCTTCAAGAACAAAAAGGACGAAGACGACATCGTCGTACGCAACAAGGCGCGTCTTGTGGCCAAGGGATACTGTCAGCAAGAAGGGATCGACTATGATGAAACCTACGCTCTGGTGGCAAGAATCGAAGCCATACGTATGTTCCTTGCATACGCCGCACATAAAAACATCACGGTCTTCCAAATGGATGTGAAGACCGCATTCCTCTACGGCGATATCAAGGAAGAAGTATACGTGTCACAACCGGAAGGATTCGTGGACGATTCGAAGCCTGATCATGTCTACGTTCTAGACAAGGTGCTTTACAGCCTAAAGCAAGCTCCGCGAGCCTGGTACAACACTCTGTCCGAGTTTTTGATAAAGTCAAAATTCACACGAGGTAAAATCGATTCTACCCTTATATCAAAAACGAAAAAGGTCACATAGTTCTAGTTCAAGTGTATGTAGATGACATAATCTTCGGCTCTACTAATCCCCAATATGCTAAGAACTTTGCCAAGTTAATGGGTGAATTTTTCAAAATGAGTATGCTTTGTGAGATGAATTTCTTCCTTGGTCTTCAAGTTAAACAACTGTCGACCGGGATATTCATAAACCAGGCTAAGTACATCCGGGATATTCTTAAGAAATTCCAGATGGAACAGTCCTCACCCATGAAAACTCCCATGGCTCCTGGTACAAAGCTTCACGCCAATCCTAACGGAACGGATGTGAAGACTAAACTGTATCGGGGAATGATCGATTCTTTGATGTATTTAACTGCGAGTAGGCCGGATATCATGTTTTCCACTTTTCTATGTGCCCGGTTTCAGTCAAAACCGAAGGAGTCTCATTTAATTGCTGTAAAACGAATTTTTCGTTATTTACGTGGTACTACTGATCTTGGCTTGTGGTACCCGAAAGAGACAGGTTTTGAGTTATCCGCTTACTCTGATGCAGACCACGCGGGCAGCATGATGGACCGGAAGAGCACATTGGGGCATGTGCAGTTTTTGGGAGACAGTCTGGTGAGTTGGGCGTCCAAGAAGCAGCAGTGCGTTTCTACATCAACTGCCGAGGCGGAGTACGTGGCCGCCACAAGCTGCTGTTCTCAAGTAATCTAGATGCAGATGCAACTCAAGGACTACGGCTTTAAGTATGTCAAGGTGCCCATTTACTGCGACTCGAAGAGTGCCATTGCCATATCCAGCAACCCGGTCCAATACACTAAGACAAAGCACATCGACGTTCGGTATCACTTCATCAAGGATCACGTTGGAAGAGGTATATTCGAACTCTACTTTGTAAATACTGAGCATCAGTTAGCAGACCTGTTTACAAAACCCTTGGATGAAAAACGTTTTAATACTCTGGTGTCCAAGTTAGGTATGCTAAATCTGAAGACTTAATCCGATTGTGTGCCCGTTACAAGTTCCATACTACTATGAGCAACTGTCTACTCATCATCCGGTGTTTACACTCCTGATGATTGAGCATACACTTTCTCGCACTTGTATTCTACTTGTTTCAGTTACACAGTTAGATTAAGTCTCTGTATTTATTAGGTAGATTTCGTTTGTTTCCTTTCTTTCCACGTGTGTTTCTTTTCTTTCATACTGTCGTCTATTTTTATCTGCTTATATCTGTGCTTTCACGATTGTTCATGTATTCAGGGGGAGCACAAACCGGCATCAGGTAAGTTTACTCAACTATTGAGGGGGAGCGTCACACACATTTTTTTTAACTGCTGAAAAGTTTTTTTGTGTGTGTTGATACTCCCGTGTGTTTTTTAAGTTATGTTCATCATTTGAGGGGGAGCGACACAGTGTTTTTCTTTAAATGTCCAAAAGTTTTTGGGTGTCGACCTCTCCATTGCACAATTTTGCACTATTCGAGGGGGGGCAAGTTTTTCCCCTTTCTCAGGTTGAGGGGGAGCGAGAGATCATTCTGTCAAGTTTCTAAGGGTTTCAATTTAATTTTTGAAGGATGAAATTTTTCAAAATGTCAAAGTGTCCGGACACCCATCAATCCGGATGACTTTCCGGATCGGATGGGTATCCGGGTGCACCATCCGGATTACTTGGTCCGTATATAAGGGATCCGGGTTCTTTCATCTTCATTTATCCGGGATATTCAAAAACCCTCGATAAAGCTCTCGAACTCTCTCTCTCATTTGGCTTCACTCACAATCCTCGATTGTCACTCATTTTCGTCTCTACATCAAGTATGCTCTTCCAATCCCCTTATCGATCTCTTTTAGACTAGGTTCTTGCACTACAGCACTCAAATCAACCTCAGCTTTGGTCGATTGTAAATACCCGAAACCCAGTTTAAGTTTCTTAGACTTCGGGTCCATTAGGTGGTGGATAAGTCGCTCTAGTTGTGTCTATATGTTCTTATGAGTTCATCGCATCTTAATATGTGCTTTAAAACCTGATTGGGACTGATATTTGTGCGTTTGATCTGATTGACTGCCGTCCGGACACATTCGTCGTGTCCGGAAACCATCAACGTTATGATGTTGTGTCCGGAACCGTTCTTAATATAGATATTCTATCCGGACTCACTCAACATCCGGAAACCTCAGGGTTTCCGGTAAGTTCAACTACCGGATAGTTGAGGTGTCCGGTATCCTATTTGTCTGGTAACTCACTCTTTATCCGGTAACTCTTATTGTCCGGAAAGCTTACCTTGTCCGGGAACATTCTTCCCGTCCGATAACATGTGTTGTCCGGATAGTATAGTTGTCCGGAAAGTTATGTTTTTCTATCATTATGTCCGGACACCTCTGTGTTTGTCAGTTATGTACCTGTTTTTCTCACTGCCATTCCTCAATCTGTCTCAGATTGAGCCATTTACAGCAAAGGTACGCGTCGGAACTTGTTTATCCATCTTGATTACTAACTTTGGTTCTTTTACAGATATTCTATGGCAGATCAACAACCACAACAAGATCCGGAAGAGCAAATTCCTCCCCAAGAGTAATTTATCGACGAAGTTTCCGATAACGAATTGGTCGCCCCTGACCATGGAACTGAGATAGAGCCCAACAACCATCACTTGGACGCTGTTGAATTCCGACCACAACCTCAACACCGTGTGGTCGTGGATATATTAATGCGTCACCCTCTTTGTGACGCCCTCACAGCTACAGCCGACGTTCCAGTACTCTACGTCTACCAAGTATGGCTCTCTGCCCAAGTCCTTACGGTCGCCAATTCACAGACCATCACGGCGCGCATCGACAACCAACCATTCACGCTCACACCCGAGTCCTTCCGACGCCTACTTTCACTACCAGAAGCCACCGCCGGCGGACATCAACGCTACAACCCCGCGGTCAATGACCAGACTCTATGCGCTGAAGTCCGCGCTCTTGAGTACAACCACGACCTCAACCGTCCATCCGGGTTCAACCGAAAGTACCTGGCCCCCATCTGGTACACATTGTTCACGATTCTGAACAGGTGTCTTTCATCCAGATGGAAGGGCATCGACCAGTGCACCGGCGACTTCCTACGATTATTTCATGCTGTGTGTTACAACCGCCACGTGGACTTCGCGATGATCATCTGGCGCGAACTGGTCCAAGCTATTCGACAGATTGGTGGATCCACACAAAAGAAGTTCCTTCCTTATCCATGTTTCCTTTCTCTGGTTGTGCGACATCATATGGACACGAATCCAGCAATACCGCGATGTCTTAACCATCCGGTATGTCCTCCTCACCACTTGCAATATATGGTGATTCGTAACCCGTCCAACGCCATAGCCATGCCCATACCTGAAGCCCTACTGGCTCACGCGGATCCCACTACACCGAGTGTAGAAGCATATAGGGAAGCGTTAGGGAATCCCATGGTCCAGCCAGCGCCGGAGGGACCTCCCCAGGGACATAGAACCAAGGGACGTGAGGGTCCTAGGACAAGAGGTGGAAGGGCCCGGGCAGCAGAGGCTCCCGGGCGAGGTGTGTTGAGAATTCGTGGGAGGGGAACTGGAGTGAGCGGTGCAGTGGAAACGCGTCCCAGTACTAGCCAATCCCATCAAGCCGGTACATCATCTCGACCGATGCTCCATCATGACACCGAACCCTATTTATCTGACCCACCTTCACCTACCCGACACGTTGAAAGCGTGGAATCCGACTCCACCGAATCCGATACAGATCGTACCATACGGGCAACACTTATCCCTCCCTGTATCGGACCAAACCCAGACTTTACCGAAGGCATCCTATCCGACTCATCGACACAACCTCTGATCCCTACTACCCAACCTGATACGGAAGTTACAAGGAGATCTGAGGGAGACTTAGTTGACGAGTTAGAACATGTGAGAAGGAGGGAATTACGGTCGAAAGCGAACCAAGAAAGATCAAGCCGTAAAGATAACGAGGCTTATGAGCGACCCCAACCGAGTGTCATCCGGGTAGCCACATCTGCTATCCCGTCTCATCCATTGGGATGGGGTATTGAAGAAGCCGCCGTGGACCCAGCGGCGCAATTGCACAACCTCCTCAGCCACTCATCTGTCTCTCAAAACACGGGTGTTTCAACTTCTCATGGGGATCAAGCACAACTTCTACCGGTCTCTCAATCGGAGGGTACTGGTATTAAAACAAGAGACCAGCCTCCCCCGGTATCGACTTCTTTGAGTGCACTATTGAGTCTAGAGCCACTTGTTATTAAACAGTCTTCGGCTAGGACACAAAATGAGACTCACCAAATCGACACTCTTCGTGACTCGATCGGAACTTCCGTAGTGCCTCCGCCTTTAAGCGGAACACGAGGATCGGAAGGAAATCCTACCACGGCTATCCCTGCACCAACCATGAACGTAGGTGGCTCTGCCTCTACGGTAGATGCCTCAATGGGTAATCTAAGTGATCCCGGAGTTACCTTACCCGACTTTGTGTCATAAGGGTCCCTGGACAGCACCCTTAAGGCTGTCCGCGAGGCAATGGAGCAGCACCTCACCGCCGAGCTCGACAAGATCAAGAGCTTAATCAAAGGTAAAGTGAAGGTCGTCGTAGCTGAAACCGCACCTACACCTCCATCGGCTCCTGTTCAGCCTATCTATTCGGTGGAAACCTTAAAGACGATGCTTCTAGCCCAACTGCTCCAACAATCCGAAACCGACGCCTCTACCGAAGCAGACCTGATCTCCGTTCTGAAATCTCAGGTCACTGCTCCTTCGTCATCGATCACCTCTCGGATTGATAACATTGACTCGACTCTTAAGGACGTTCAACAAGCGCTCACAACGCTGTCCGAGAGAGTCCGATCACTCGAAGATACCTGCATGAGTCAAGCAGGCGGTCTAAAGCGCAAGCACGATGACCAGGATGATCCTGATCACCATGAGGGGGAGCAAAGACAAAGACTAACCGAGACCGCCCAGATCCTCACTGAAACGACTATTGTGGTTCATCCGGAACCCTCAACTGCGGCTACTACAACCGGAGATGCACCCGAAGCCGAGTTGCCGTTAGCCGAGATTGTAATTGATATGGATATTTCAGATGACGAAGACCCGACAGTTGAAAAGCCTGAGGGAACTACACAGGAACTGGTTACTTTTGACACATCAGATAGCCCGATACTAGATTTGATTGATCCACACTGCGAGACCAACCCGGAGACCGAAGATGCATGGTATGAAAAAGCCGTCAGTGCCGTAAATCTCCAGGTTAATTTGGCCTTCCCTACTGATGAAGATGATAATATAGACTACGACCAGTTTCTACTCCAAAATTTGTATGGTTCACCCGTTCTCTCTGCTCAACCTGCTGAAACTTCAACAAGACCCGAAACTACAACTGCCGATATTCCGACATCTCCTCAACAACAACCGACAGCTTCTGATCTTCCTCCTCCTCAACAGCAACAGATCCGATGGGAGAAGATCACGATATTTATTCCTTATCTAGAGAAATCCCTGAAAAGGTTGTTTGTTCACAAGATATGCCCAATCGAGCCTACCTTCTGCCTTGGTATTTACAGCCCCAACCTTGAATACCAGTTCCGATACATAAGCGCAATGAAGCGGTGTCTACCAGTTAGCCAAGTCCGAACCAAGCATAAGATCACCGAAGTGCTCAACATCCAGTCTAGCCGTATTATGAAAGTCGTTTATCCAGTATTCACCGTCTGACTCGAAGATAGTTATGAATGGAAATTCTCTGAAGCCGACTACAAGCACCTCCGACCGTTCGACTTCTATGCTATTCTAAAAGACCTCCGTACATGAACTATCCAACCGCTTCCTGTAACTAAAGCGCTCGAAGCTGTTCGTCGATTCCTTGTTCGTACCATTATAATGTCTTATATCATGGACTTCCAAATGGCTATCGAGAACAGAGCTAAGAAGGTAAACTTGATAAAGCCGAATCTGAAAGCGCCTGAGTTGAAGATGTATCCCAAGAACACACTGCTTCTGGAACCAGAATTTGGGATTGTCTACATCAACGATCAGAATGAAAAGAAATTTCTTCGCTTCAGTCAGGTAGACAGGTTCTGCGACGGCACGCTCTTCAAAGTCTAAGATTCTCTTTGAAAGATCATCACTCACGAGTCAGAAAATCAAAGGCTTTCGTATGTTCCCAATCCGAATGAAACAACTGCTCGAAATGCCATAGAAATGGTTGAAGAACGCATCGACTACCGTTGTGCTATCTGATTGTTCGAGGTTCACTTTGCGCTCTGTAAAAGATATGTTAGGGGGGGATTGTTAGGGTCAATTTATGTTGAATTAAAGTTCAAGGGTCTGTTTGTATTTGTTTAAATTGAGCCTAGTTAGTGAACGGGCCGTGGGCTTGTTAACCACGGGCCCGTCATATATAAGCTTTGTTTAGCCTTTGTTTTTAGGCTAGTTGTCTTATTGCTTTCATTATTCATATTGTAAAACTCTCTCAAAGTTGAAAGCTAATAGGGATGACCAGTTGAAATCATAACCATTGTTCTACATCTATTGATTTCATTATTGGTCGTTGCACGGATCTGAAACTATCAGAAGTGATGAGCGATGAGTGACTTTTGAGTCATAGCTTTTCGAAATGTAATAGAGGGATTAGTTTATGACAAAGATATATTTTGGGAGATTACCTAGACAACCCATATAATATGATCTTATTGTTTTGGATTAGATTAGTAGGTTGTTTTAATAATTCAATTGTAAATATGAATCTTCATTACTAATTCTCCTTTTATGTACGAAATATTTTGGAAGATGTAGTTGTAAATCTCGTTATTTAAGGTTTAAATTTATCGTGATTTTAGGGTGTTTCATGTCACATCCTCACCAAATTCATTTCTCTCCAAACTCATCTATGCATCTAGACATCTCACTGATATCTATGAATTGGATGTGTTTCTTGGGTAGGTCCTTCCGGTTCTGGATGAACCATAGAAACAATATAAGCCTAACACTCCTTCCATTCACAAAATAGAACAATTAAGTAAACAGTAAAGTACGAGTTCTAAACTACAATGTTTAGAAGCCAAAACAATTAAGAACGAGTTCTGCTCTGAGATGATCAGAAGTCATAACATTTAAGAACGAGTCCTGATCTGAGATGATCCAAAGTCATAAAAAGTAAGTCCGAGTTCTGATATGAGGTAATCAGAAGTCATAAAAATGATAATGAATATCAAAGAACAAATTTAAACGCGAACTAAAATGACTCAGTAAGCATAGTATTTGCAATAAATGAAACAATTGATCAGAAAGTTTAATTGTGAAGAACAATTCACAATAAATGTGTCAGATAAGAATTGAATCATTAATAGAAAAGACATATTATGAAGAACAAATTGGAATTCAAGCGAGTGTATTTCAACCGAAATAATTCAACGAATTTATGAGACATGGAAATAACTAAGTCAAGAAAATATTGGACGTGACAATCATGGAAGTTAGAATCGGAGAATAACGAATACAAATAAGTTATTCAGAATGAATTTCCACATTCTTTGAATTCACTTGAAAATTATATTTATTGAGCAAAACCTGGTACCCCCCTTAAAAATAGCATAACCTTTGAATACAGTCATGTGAAAAGAATAATATGAATTAAAAAGCACATGACATTCCTGCTAAATAGATTACAAGGATTTTGGTATCCATCCTTTGATGGATCCTTGACGGTTAGATGCATTAACTTTAAAATGACGAGCGGGGCTACTATAAGTACCATACCAGCTATTATCATACCTTGCATGTTCAAAATCATTATTTTCGTAATGGGTGCAACAGATCTTTTCTCGGCTCAGACTGATCAGCTTAGCAGTAGAGTAAACATAAGTAGGTGAATGAGTCTTGGAAAGAGATGACTTTGAATCAACTATAGGAGACGTATAAGACGTGTTTCCATCACTGTCTTCTGTAGTTGATTTCTTTCTCCAAATTAAACCATCTTTACTTTTCTGAAAACATGATTTTCTGTATTTTCAACACGAGAATTATAGAAAAGATTTGAAGGGCGAATCCGATCTTTTGAAAATTCATTTGATTTGACAAAATTCCTTGAAGAACTATTCGTAGAAAATGATCTTGAAGCATTAGAAGATTTGAAATTTTTGTCTTCAAGTTTCTTGACTTTAGCGGATAAGACATTTCGTTCTTTAATAATCAGATCAAATCTCTTTTGAAACTCAGTTTTTTCCATTTGTTTTTTCAAAATCTTGGTTGCTAACCCAGACAATCTCTGTGTAAGCTTATGGATTTCATTCTGAAAAACTTTTCTTTCCCTTGCAAAATCATCTTCCAAACATTTTGCATTAAATCCTTCAACCTTCTTCTTCTCAGGCTCTTTTCTTCTTATATCTAATTCATTTTCCAAATCAGATATTTTCATAGAAAGCTCCGCAAACTTTGTTTCACGAGATTTTCGTTGATTTTTAAAGTATGTCCATTCTTTTTCAATATCTCTCTTTCAAGAATTACAACTTTCTCAAAGTCTGAAATCTGTTTTGAAATTTTATCTTTTTGAAGCTTAAAAACTTTTCTTTAATCAAAAACAGTCTTTGAAAGATCAAGAATTGTAACATCCCAGACCAACCGTACCAGATATTGTCCGCTTTGTCCGCACACCTGGACTCACGGTTTTAAAACGCGTCTGATAGAGGAGGTATCAAGTCCCTTATAAGGCAACCTTTGTTCCCCTCCCCAACCAATGTGGGATCTTACAATCCACCCCCCTTGGGAGCCCAGCGTCCTCGCTGGCACACCAGTCCGGTTCCCGGCTCTGATACCATCTGTAACAACCCGCTTACCACGACACAATATTGTCCGCTTTGCCCCACTGGATCACGGCTTTGTTCTTGGCGACCTGGCAAGGACTTCGCAAGGACTTCCCAGGAGGTCACCCATCCTGGTACTACTCCCACCCAAGCACGCTTAACCACAGAGTTTCCAAGGAACCCGCATGCTTGTGGCCCCAACTTACCACGACACAATATTGTCCGCTTTGCCCCACTGGCTCACGGCTTTGTTCTTGGCGACCTGGCAAGGACTTCGCAAGGACTTCCCAGGAGGTCACCCATCCTGGTACTACTCCCACCCAAGCACGCTTAACCACAGAGTTTCCAAGGAACCCGCATGCTTGTGGCCCCAAAACGCGTTGTGTCTGGTAAGGCCAAGGTTTACTAATATACCCAGCATCTCTCCTGTCCACGGCCGATGTGGGATATGCCTAAGGTGTTACACACACCCCCCCCCTTAGGGACTCATCGTCCTCGATGAGGTTTGCCCCACCATCCCGAACGACACAGGAGTGGCTCTGATACCATTTGTAACATCCCAGACCAACCGTACCAGATATTGTCCGCTTTGTCCGCACACCTGGACTCACGGTTTTAAAACGTGTCTGATAGAGGAGGTATCAAGTCCCTTATAAGGCAACCTTTGTTCCCCTCCCCAACCAATGTGGGATCTTACAAGAATCTTTCTTTCAAAAATCTTTCTCTCATTTGAAAAACCACTCTTTTGTTTTTCCAAAACAAGAATCCGTTTCTTTAGATCATGATTTTCACTCTCTAAAAGATTGGACAGTTTCTTCAAGTGCCATGTTACTTCCTTCTCTGTCTTCAAAATCTGCAACTTTTCTTTCAAGTTCAGTATTCGCTTTGTGGCTTCATCACTTGTATGATCACTTTCCTTCACATCAGCTTCTTTCAGTCTTTTTGAGAGTTCAGATAATTGAGTGTTCAAATCATCCCTTTCTTCAACAATCTTTTCCTTTTCTTGCTGTAAACTTTTAGCCCAACTCAAATTTTCGACATTTTCTTCATTGATCTAAACAAGCAACTTATAGTTGTTTTGAAATCTTGCTTCAAGTACTGCATTCTTGTCTTTATGATCAGAAATGTCTTGTTGAGAAATAGGAATGCTCTTCTTCATATCCTCCAACTCTTTCTCCAGAGTAGCATTTTCATGGAAATATTCAGTATACAGACGTGCATAGTAAATTGCACCTGGATCAATAAGCACGTTTGGTTTTGACATATTGTTACCTGAAAATTGATCGTTAATCGGTGTTTCTTTGAAAAATTAGAGAAAATAAATGCGGAAGAAAATCAAAGATTAAATTTGAAAAACAAATCTAAAATTAAATCCGTTTCCAAAAATTAAATTCTGATTATGGAGTCTTTAACAACAAAGACCAACACTTGAGAGTAATACCTGCAAGACAAATACAAACGGTTAGATCAATTACGTCAAAATAAATCACATTAAATGATAACCGTCGTGAATAAGCTCAAACTGTCACAAAAGATCTCAAACCGTCACTAAACCTCAAAACCATAAACCATGCAAGTTGTCACTATAATATCTCAAACCCGTCACAAAAACTCGCAAACCGTCACGAAAAATTGTCAGAACGTCACAGGAAAAAGAATAAAAAATGCAAATCGATCGTCAAAACCTCGCAACTTTATGTTTTCAATGGTTTTCGATAAACTCACCACTTAGCGTTAAAAATTGAACAAAACCGATTATCAAAGATTTGCGATAAGTTCAAAGTTTTGAGTTACGGTACTCTAGAAAACTTATCGTATGGTCTCGAAACTTATCAGATGGTCTTGAAAACTTATCGTATGGTCTCGAAAACTTGTTGTAACGGTGAGGCGCGGTAGTTGAGGAAAAGCCAAACCGTTCGATGCTTTCAAATCTCGAGACAACTCCGTGCGGTATTCCCAACTATCGGACAACAAACGTGTTCTATACGTAAACTATCGGGTAACTTTGTCCGATAAACAAAACTCCTTCGAACCGGACTCATGCGATAAAAACGAAGAGCAAACCATGCGATATATAGAGGTGAATCAACTAAGCACAAACAACACAAACAAAAATATGCAAGCAAACCGATGTATATATTTGTGAGATGTGTCTATGTAAGCGAATGTATGCGTTGGTTAAGAAAAAAAACATGCAAGAAAAATGAAAGTGCATGCAATGGATGTATGCTTTTATATGATATGTATGCAAAAAGATGAGAAGCATGCACACGATATTAAAATATGTGTATGGATGGATGGATCATGCATGTGGTGAAAGTGTAGGTTATGAACCCTCAAAGCTCACAAAGGAAAAATGACTATTAAACTTACAAACGTGAACAAGTTGAACAATTTCAGAATATGAAGAAGAGATGAAGGAAAATTGAACAGAATGGGTAAACTGCAAAAGCTAAAAACCATGTCTTATTCATAAGAAAGGGAGGCTATAAATAGCCTTTACACACCAAACGAGAGAAACAAAAGAAACCTATTTTACTCCTAAATAATAGGTCAACCACTTTACCCACTCTCCCCACTCTTTCTCCTAAATGCATGGGAAGAAATGGTCAGCTTGAGAGGACTTACAATTCATAAAATAAACTAATTAAAAATTATTTCAATCACTAAAAGAAGCAAACTGTTAAGTCTAAAATATGTCTTCAAGATATAATGACAAAGTCAATGTATTATGTGTTTGTGAAAGTCAAACTTAGCTTAATGTCTTGTATATATCATAGGTATAAATAGCTTTGTTTAGACTATTCATGTAACAAACTAAGAGAGCATAACTCATATCTTGTAAAATACAGAGAGCTTATATTACAAGATCTACTTTCTCTCTCTACACTCTCTCTAGATCTTGTGTGAATTCTTGGTTGATTGATCATATTGGGACACACAATTGGTATCAGAGCAAGTTATTGAAGATCTGCTGAAGAATTTGCACGAATTGAGATCAAATTTGTTAGGTTTTTGAGGAAAATCGATCGATTTTCTTGATTTTTTCAAGAAAATATCTTTTTCTCAAATTCTTGCAATTTTTGAGTTTGATTCGTCTGGATTTTGAGTTCTTGGTGTTAGAAATCTATTTTGCAACAATTCTTATTCAAGAATCGAGGGCCAATTTCGAAGATTTGAAGAAAATTTGAAGATTTTTGGAGAAATCTACCATTTTTGAAGAACTTGAAGAACACAAATGGGTTATGGATTTTTAGTGTGTTTTTGTGTTTGATTTTGATTGCAAAGTGTTTCTCCATCATTCTAAACAAGATTTGCATCATCAATTTCGCAAAAATACATCAAGAACTGATCAATTTGAAGATTTTTGAAAATTTGGTGTTCTTGAGAAAATGGAGTCTGTGAAAATTTTAAAATTGGATTTTGAGATTTGTTGATGTTTTGATCAATTTTTGTGTGAATTTTTATTCAAAAACAAGTTTTAGACATGATTCAATCATTTCTTTCAAGTTTTGATGTCTAAATCTCAATTTTGAAAATTTTGAGTTTTGGTGTTCTTGTGTTGTTCTTCTGAAAAATCATTCAAATATGAGTTTTTGATCCATATTTGTTGATGAAATGTTATTAAAATGTGTTTATGATTGATTTTAATCCATAATACATGTGTCTAAAAAAAATTAGTTTGAGTTTATTCCAAGTTGCAGGTTTTGCTACGTGAAGAAAGAAGAAAGAAGAAAGAAAGTCAAATGTGAAATTTCAGTCAAAGATTGCGGCTCCTTCTTATTTGTTTTTTGCGCCATCAACATATGGAGTAAAATTCCATCTTTGCGCCATACATAGATGGAGTAAACTACTGATTTGCGCCATACATAGCTGGAGTAAACTTCCTTTTTGCGCCAATCACTGATCAAGGAAATCTCAGCTTTGCGCCACCCTCTACTGGCGCAAACCATTAACTGTGCTTCAAGACTTTGTCAATTTTTGACATTTTTCAAGATTTTCTTGTTTAAATATTTCAGAATTAGTTTTTCAATCATATTATTTTGCGCCATCATCATCAGATCAAATAAAATTTTGTTCAGCGCCAATTACTGATCAAGAAAAATTCTGTTCAGCGCCAACTTCTGATCAAGAAAATTTTGAGTTTTTCTGATTGTTAATTGTTTTAAATTTTTCAGATTAATTTTTCAAACATGAATCTACCTCCGGTGCTAGTCAAAGATTCCGATTTTCTTCAATGGCAAGATCAACTCATCAACTTCATAGAGAGGCAACCTAACGGAGAGAATATCATGCTATCTCTTACTGAGGGTCCATTTGTCAAACCTTATTGTAACGTCCCAAAAATTACAAGAAAATTTAAATCTTTAAATAAACATTTCATTTATAACAACTCATTAAATGATCCCAACGTTTCGTTTGCAAACTCATAATTAATATCTTCATAATAAAAACCAGCGGAATAAACGTTTAATTAATAAAAATCATAAAGCAACCAGCTCTCCTCGCGCGCCAGTGTGTACTCGTCACGCCTTGGAGCCGCCCGTACCTGAAACCACAGTTTATTGGGAAAGGGTAAGCACGAAGCTTAGTGAATTCAACACCATAAGTAACACAGTTATTTCCACACCACCATAAACAGATAATTGCACATAAACAGCATACAAGTCTACGAACAAATCATAAACGTGCATACTCACACCAACCCACCTAATAGGCATACGTCGGTCCCACCGACCACACGACAACCGTGCAACCGCAACCCGGCACCCCCGGGTTCATACGCCACCCGCGTATACAACCTTTGGCCCCACCAAGTCACTACGCCACCCGCGTATGTAATCCTTGGCCCCCACCGAACTCCTACGCCACCCGCGTAGCCACACAATAAAGGTCCGACTAGACACCCCACGATTTAACCCCACACCACAAGCAAATAGAACTACCACACATGCACACAACGTAATGTAAAAATAACCGACATTATTTATAGTGAGAGAACTCACCTCGAATGCGCGCCTAGCTCAACAATACAAATTCAAGCTTCCCAATAACGGTCACTTCCCAGCACCTAAACGCACGTTAAAACGTATCAATATGAGACCCGGACCCTACGACACGACACCCGCTTAAACCGTCACTAAAACTACTTCCCGGTCTCGCCAAACAGGTCTGTTCGGGACCTGTTTCGATCTCCTTAAACCCAGTAAATCCTCAATACTATGAGTTAGGGTTCCAAGGACATATTATACGCCTCCTAACGATTTTTCTACCATTTATTATGGATTTTACAAAAACAGTTCCCCGAACAGCGAAAATCAGCACCTTTCAGTATAAAATGACATTTTGACCAAGAAAAGTTTATAGACTCAAAAAGGGAACTTTTGGCGCTGGTCTCACCCAGACACGAGTTACTAGCAAAAAGTTATGGTTTTCCCAAGACAATGGCAGATTCCAGAATTTTTCACATGAAATGACGAATCACTGAACTTACGACCACTTTTCCACCTAGCTAGAGGCCGAACCAGTTTTCCGCTAAAACACGGAAAACGTGCCCGACCCCGAGCTTGAACCGTGGGCGCCAGTTTCGGCTCAATCGGAGTTACGACATAAACGTTATGGCCATCGCAAAAACAGTGGCTGAACAATTACTCACAAGAAGTGACGACTCCAAAAACAACGGTTCGATCGATTTGGCTTAAGCGATTAAGTCACGGCTTAATGGGTTCAACAATGATTATTAATAAGACATGGCCACACACCACCCTCTGCCCTCCGGCAGTGGTGGTCGCCGGCGGCGGCCGGCGGCGCGGTGGTTGTTTTGCCGGAAGAAAAACGAAAAGAAAAGGAAACGAGACGAAGGAAAACGACTTACTTTGCTACAACACCACACACCCGCACCTGCTCCTCTCTCTCTCGAAACTTCTGACGAACGGCAGTGGTGGCGGTGGTCTCCGGCGACAACAGCGGCGGACAGCAGCAGTTTCCGGCGACCTCTCTCTATCACTCTCTCTCGCGCTGTTCTCTCTCTCTACCTCTCTCTCTCGCGCTGTTCTCTCTCTCTCTCCGGCCAACACCAGCAGCGACGCTGGTGGGGTGGTGGGGGGTTTCACGGCGGCAACCAAAAAAAAAGGAGAAGATGCTAGGGTTGTTTACGTGAGAGAAAACGAGAAGGGAAGGGGGTAGTTTTTAGGGTTTGATTTCTTTTCTTTCTATGATCCATCCTCAAGGCAACAACACCAACTAGAAAAATATATGGGTCTCGACATGTATCTGCATGGGCCGAAACCCAATGAGGGTTTTTGGCCCTTTGACACCATTAGCCCCTCAACTTACATTCCTCTCGCAACTAGCCAAGAATTTTAATACTTTAACGATTAGGACTAACTCGACTAACCCCGTTAACGGAAACCACATTAAATCAACCTTAAAAGAAAAGAATTAATAAAATAATTTTTACATACCGGGATACGGGCTTTACAACTCTCCCCCACTTGGATTAGACTTCGTCCTCGAAGTCTCTGCCTACGAATAGCTCCAGATAGTTCTCCCGCATCTCGACCTCGGGTTCCCAAGTCTCTTTCGATGTTGCCACTGGACTTTCACTAACTGGAAACTAAATTTCTTACACCGTCTAAAAAAAAATTCTCAGATACTTTTATTACCAACAAAACTCCTTCAAGAACACAGGGATTACGATCGAAAGAACACTCCAACAACTGGATTCATTCCTAGTCAAACGACTTCGGTTGCCTCCTAACCATAGGTATTCCATACATCTCGATTCAAATTTCAAGCTCTAACCATTCTAAAGTTGCCCACCAGTATTCCCAACTGGATACTAGGGTCCGATCGTTCCTACCATTAACCGTCGATTAACCTCCACGAGTTCTACTAGACTCCCAAAATTTACCTTACACTAATCGTCAAACCAATAAATTTAAAATCACTCACGAAGGTCATTCCACCATAACCATTCACCACAAGCAAACATCTCAGGATTACTACTACCATCAACATAATTTCTTTAAAATCGGCTACAATTCTCCAATTACCCTAAGGTGTTTGGCCTCAAGCCCAAAAATCGACACTTAAGTATACTATTTACTTCAAAAATTCCACGCATTTATCCTCTTTATTACAAAAGGCATCAATCCCTAGCCGATACTATTCGGCCTACAGTACCCACACGCGTGGATTACCCAACCTTCCCCCGTCGACGTATCTCCCACACTCGCTCTACAAAGCCTAGTTACACCGTATCAAGATACACCTTAACGTCTACTTCCCAGGTACGTGCTCAAGACTATATCCTCCTAGTTCCCACTGGAAAGTCAAATTCGTAACACATGAATACCGGGGTCCCACCCCGAGATACCCAGCCGACCGTTACCAACGACTGACTGACATGACCAAGGCTCCAATGCAAACAGTCTACCAACAACATGCCTATCTCGGAATGACTCACTCCCCCAAATATGTAAGTACTCAAACTGACACATAACACTTAAAAGCGCCTTACCCAAAATTCTACAACACAATCCAAATAAGAATTGGAAACACAAGAATTAGATAATGCAATTCTATTTCAAAATCAAACTTTGTGCATGACTCAGTCGGCATTCTACGCCTCGACTCCTACTCCTCCAAATCTCTTCGATCCACTAACGTCATCCGGACATTTAGGCAAGATGGGAAATTACGTCAAATAATCCCTACGATTTTTCCTCGAATCAAAGTCGGCTCTATAAGCCTATGATTCTAGCACAATCATCCATCTTGGCCCGAAACAAACATCATCCTCATCGTCACTCCAAGTGACTATTACTAGAATCGTCCTTTTATTCCAACGACTACTAAATTATAACCTTCGACACTACCCCAACGACCATCCCATCAAAGCAAAACAAGTACACACCTGTACTAGTAGGTTTATTATAGTCGTTCCTCCTTGTGATGGCTATTCTGGGTAGATATTACAACGAATTATTAGCAAATAATAACTCACACTACAACACTCACGCTCAACTCCTTGGATATTTCGTGATTTTCCCCGGCTCGAGCATTGATCATGTGCTTTCGGTAGTAGGAGCTCTACTACTACCATCCGCACCTATCATTGCCTGTTTCGAGTCCCATCCCGAAGCGCCCAAGTAGTTTCTCGCCGATAACTATACTCATATGCCCACACCAGCATATGTACACACTCTTCCTAGCTCCCTAGGAATTCCACCCCAAACACTACCCTAGCTACAACGAAATTCCCACTAGTCATGACGAGTCGCCTCGCGAATGCACAGTCGCACACAGTGTAAAACCAGATAGACATTCGAATATAAGATTCTATCCTACAACGGTTGGACTCAAACAAGAGCTGCGCAATAGGACTAAATCCGACATCCTAGGGCTATTCGGTTCCTACCGCATACAACCTATGGTGCATTCACTTAACAACCTATCAAGGCTAGCATAAACTTCTATTAGCAAGCAACAAACATGCCGAACAGTGTAATAAGCACCAAGCAATCTAGCATACCTACTCATATGTAAACACTCTTCCCAGCTCCCTACGAATTTCATCTCGTCCCACTACCCTTGCTACCACGGAATCCCTACTAGCCATAACGAGTTGCCTCGTGAATACCCAGTCGCAAGCAGCGCGAAACAAATAGACATTCGAATACGAGATTCTATCCTAGAACGGTTGGACTCAAACAAGAGCTGCGCAAAAGAACTAAATCGAATATTCTAAGGCTATAAATTTCTTACTGCATACAACCTAGAGGGCATTCACTTAGTAACCGATTATAACTAGTATAAATCCCTAATAGCAAGCAGTACAAACTACAGCATAGTATTAACAACTGGCAATCTAGCATGCATACCCTATGATCTAGAAAGCAATTTTGCATACGTACTCATATGTAAACGCTATTCCCAGCTCACTAGGAATTTCATCTCATCCCACTACCCTTGCTACCTCGGAATCCCTGTTAGCCATAACGAGTTGCCTTGCGAATACCCAGTCGCATGCAGCGTGAATCAAATAGACATTCGAATACAAGATTATATCCTAGAACGGTTGGACTCAAACAAGAGTTGCGCAATAGAACTAAATCAAATATTCTAAGGCTATATGATTCTTACTGCATACAACCTATAGGGCCTTCACTTAACAACCTACTATAACTAGCATTGATTCCTACTAGCAAGCAGTCACCATTCAGCATAGTGTCAACAACAAGCAATCTAGCATGCATACCCTATGCCTAGAAAGCAATACAACACTAAGCAATGTACCTTTCCTCCTTGGCTCCGGCTGACTGTACACACTGCGCCCTCGATCACCGTTCCTCAAACGGATTTTTCCTTCTTTTTATTTCCCAAAATAAAACTTTAAAGAAAATTTTTATAGCCGCAAACTTGAGATCAAACACACCGAAATGCGTTTGATTCACTCAAGCCGTGCTCTGATACCAAGTTGTAACGTCCCAAAAATTACAAGAAAATTTAAATCTTTAAATAAACATTTCATTTATAACAACTCATTAAATGATCCCAACGTTTCGTTTGCAAACTCATAATTAATATCTTCATAATAAAAACCAGCGGAATAAACGTTTAATTAATAAAAACCATAAAGCAACCAGCTCTCCTCGCGCGCCAGTGTGTACTCGTCACGCCTTGGAGCCGCCCGTACCTGAAACCACAGTTTATTGGGAAAGGGTAAGCACGAAGCTTAGTGAATTCAACACCATAAGTAACACAGTTATTTCCACACCACCATAAACAGATAATTGCACATAAACAGCATACAAGTCTACGAACAAATCATAAACGTGCATACTCACACCAACCCACCTAATAGGCATACGTCGGTCCCACCGACCACACGACAACCGTGCAACCGCAACCCGGCACCCCCGGGTTCATACGCCACCCGCGTATACAACCTTCGCAACACGGCACCCCCGGGTTCATACGCCACCCGCGTATACAACCTTTGGCCCCACCAAGTCCCTACGCCACCCGCGTATGTAATCCTTGGCCTCCACCGAACTCCTACGCCACCCGCGTAGCCACACAATAAAGGTCCGACTAGACACCCCACGATTTAACCCCACACCACAAGCAAATAGAACTACCACACATGCACACAACGTAATGTAAAAATAACCGACATTATTTATAGTGAGATAACTCACCTCGAATGCGCGCCTAGCTCAACAATACAAATTCAAGCTTCCCAATAACGGTCACTTTCCAGCACCTAAACGCACGTTAAAACGTATCAATATGAGACCCGGACCCTACGACACGACACCCGCTTAAACCGTCACTAAAACTACTTCCCGGTCTCGCCAAACAGGTCTGTTCGGGACCTGTTTCGACCTCCTTAAACCCAGTAAATCCTCAATTATATTACATGGTCAGAAAGTACTATGAGTTAGGGTTCCAAGGACATATTATACGCCTCCTAACGATTTTTCTACCATTTATTATGGATTTTACAAAAACAGTTCCCCGAACAGCGAAAATCAGCACCTTTCAGTATAAAATGACATTTTGACTAATGCTACGTCCCGAACTGGGCTTCGCACAAAACACAGAAACGTTTATAGACTCAAAAAGGGAACTTTTGGCGCTGGTCTCACCCAGACACGAGTTACTAGAAAAAAGTTATGGATTTCCCAAGACAATGGCAGATTCCAGAATTTTTCACACGAAATGACGAATCACTGAACTTACGACCACTTTTCCACCTAGCTAGAGGCCGAACCAGTTTTCCGCTAAAACACGGAAAACGTGCCCGACCCCGAGCTTGAACCGTGGGCGCCAGTTTCGGCTCAATCGGAGTTACGACAGAAAAGTTATGGCCGTCGCAAAAACAGTGGCTGAACAATTACTCACAAGAAGTGACGACTCCAAAAACAACGGTTCGATCGATTTGGCTTAAGCGATTAAGTCACGGCTTAATGGGTTCAACAATGATTATTAATAAGACATGGCCACACACCACCCTCTGCCCTCCGGCAGTGGTGGTCGCCGGCGGCGGCCGGCGGCGCGGTGGTTGTTTTGCCGGAAGAAAAACGAAAAGAAAAGGAAACGAGACGAAGAAAAACGAAAAGAGCTCCTACTTACTTTGCTACAACACCACACACCCGCACCTGCTCCTCTCTCTCTCGAAACTTCTGACGAACGGCAGTGGTGGCGGTGGTCTCCGGCGACAACAGCGGCGGACAGCAGCAGTTTCCGGCGACCTCTCTCTATCACTCTCTCTCGCGCTGTTCTCTCTCTCTCTCTCCGGCCAACACCAGCAGCGACGCTGGTGGGGTGGTCGGGGGTTTCACGGCGGCAACCAAAAAAAAAGGAGAAGATGCTAGGGTTGTTTACGTGAGAGAAAACGAGAAGGGAAGGGGGGTAGTTTTTAGGGTTTGATTTCTTTTCTTTCTATGATCCATCCTCAAGGCAACAACACCAACTAGAAAAATATATGGGTCTCGACATGTATCTGCATGGGCCGAAACCCAATGAGGGTTTTTGGCCCTTTGACACCATTAGCCCCTCAACTTACATTCCTCTCGCAACTAGCCAAGAATTTTAATACTTTAACGATTAGGACTAACTCGACTAACCCCGTTAACGGAAACCACATTAAATCAACCTTAAAAGAAAAGAATTAATAAAATAATTTTTACATACCGGGATACGGGCTTTACACTTATAAAGAGATTCCGGCAACTGTTACTATTCCTGCTTCAAGGGTTCTTAAATCTACCGATGAGTATACGGCTGAAGAGAATTTGAGATCTCAAGCGGATAGAGAAGCAAAGTCCATTTTTATACTTGCTCTTCCGCAACACATTTACAAACGCGTTGAATGCTTCAAAAACAACCCAATGCAGATGTGGAACGAGTTATCAAAGCAAATGCTTGGATCTGAAGTTGTTTTTAAGAGAAAGGAAGAAGAAAAGAAAGCTGAAAAAGAGGATACGGAACCGAATCTATCAAATGCTGAAAATGAAGAACTCAAGGAAAAGGTTATAGAGCTTACAAAGAGATTGTCTGACACAGAAAAGTTACTAAAAGAGGAAAGAGAAGACCACAGAAAAGAAAGAGTTGCTCTTTCTCAGAAAGTTTCTGAACTTGAACAAGCTTCAAAGACGGAAAAGAAAGAAAATGAAGAAAAGAAAGCTCTTGAACTCAAATGCAGAAAACTTTCCAAACAAAATTCAGATTTTGAGAAAGTTTTATTTCTTGAAAAAGAAAAATTGGAGAAGGAAAGGGTTGAGAATGAAAAAAAGAGCAAAGACTTTGAAGTGAAGAATGTGAAATTGTCAAAGAAGATATCCGAGCTTCAAAAGGAATTGGATATAGAAAGACATGAACTAGAAAAGAGGAAGAAAGCTGACTTTCAGGCTAGGAGCGTTAAAGACGAATTTTCTATCGAGAGGAAGATATTTCAGCAGGAAATCCGAAAGCTGACAAAGAAATTGGTTTTGTTATCGACTGATATCATGATTGAGAAGATGGTTAAGTCTGATATTCTGAAGAAGCTTGATTTGCTGACCAAGGAACGGAATGACTTATCTTACAAAGTCAAGTCACTTAACAAATCCAAAAACTATTCAGAATGTACGATTCGTCCTTCTAATCTATTTTATGATCATTCAGTGGATAATTCTTCCAAATTTCAATCTGCTGATCTTCCTACATATAAGAAAGTCAACATCCAATGGAGAGTTAAAGGTACGTTTCCTGAAAAAGATGTACCAAAATCATCTGTTCCCAACAAGAACACTAACCTTAAAGGTAAATCTTTTGCTAAACCTGGTTCATTATATTCCGCAAACCATTTAATCAGGTTAGCACAAAAGAATTTTTGTTGTTCTTATTGTGGAACTAATGGTTTTATTAAAAATAATGATGCTCAATATTGGTACGGTACTTATCATTTTCCTTATTATAGAGCTCCGCTTAACAAACCAGGACCCAAGACACGTTGGGTACCAAAATCTACTTAATCTGTTTTTGCAGATTTAGAAGCAAAGCGTTGAACTCTCGGAAGAAGTTTACTTGTGCCATTAAGGGGGAGTAAAGAGAATTGGTTTCTAAACACATCAGTTTAGAACCCGGATTTCACAGTTAATGGTTTCTGGACAAATCAGTTCAGGACCCGTGCTTCAACGACTATGGCTTCTGAACAATTCAGTTCAGGACCCGTACTTCAAAGACTAAGACTTCTAAACAAATCAGTTTAGAACTCATACTTATCAGGTGATATCCTTAACTGTCACATCTTTCAATTCAAGGAACAAGTGGTGAAAGGTAACATTGCATTATGTTTCATTTCTACTGCTTTGAAAATTTGAATCTCAACAAATTTAATTCAATGAGATGAAATTTTTCAATTTTCATTCAATGAATTAAATGTGTGCTAAAAGATGATTTTACAAGTATTGTTGTATTATCTGCGTTATATTTGTTTCAACTTTCACCTCTGAAATAAATTGAAAGGTCAACAAACAATGAATGAAATTATGTTGAATGCTCAAAATTATGTAATTCTGGACTTATTTAGAATATAATGCTCAAAAAGCCTAAATGTTAGAATGATGGATGGAAACGAAAATATGGGTGAAGCACTATGTTTTTAAAACCAAGTGATTGAGATGCATCAAATTTATTCAAATAAAATCATTTAGTTTGAAAGTTTGTACATGTGGCCTTTCTGGTTTGGGAGAGTAAGTCCTAAGGGGTGCTCGACACCTAGTCCCTAAGGCCAACTGGTTTGGGATCGGCTGACCCAAATCCTGCTATAGAACCAGATCGAAAGTCATGTTCTACTAGTACAAATGGGTTTAAGTTATATCGATGTGGCCTTTCTGGTTTGGGAAAGTAAGTTCTAGGGGTGCTAGACACCTAGTCCCCTAAGGCCAACTGGTCTGGGAGCGGCTGACCCAAATCCTGCTATAGAATCAGATAGAAAGCCATGTTTAACGGTGTATCTTATTCTTACTAAACTTTTTAATTAAAAGATGCCAATGAGCACAACATAAAAGATGCCAATGTGCACAAAATCAAAAGATGCCAATGTGCACAAAAATAAAAGATGCCAATGAGCACAAATCAAAAGATGCCAATGTGCACACATCTCTTGAAACTTGGGGAAAATACAAAGTCGCGATAAACCCGTAAATTTGTGAAAATCCTGATTTTGGACAAATAGTGTGAGTAGAGCAAAGTATTCTTATATGTTTTAGAATTGCATATGCTTGAAGTTAAACATATTTCGCATGCTAGCACACCAAATAGATTTAATAAAGGGGTTGAAATTGAACATTTTTAACTTGATATGCAATGATGTCTTATATTTGAATCCAAACACATGCATTTGATTTCATTTGATTGAAAAATCTGTTAAATTTCATTAAGTTGGATTTCTTTTGTAAAGTTTTCAAATGATCAAATGGTAGTAGTTATAAAATGTAGTTCAATGAATTTTATTTTCTTTGAATAAATTTTTCAACTACTGTGCCTAAATGAAATATATGCATATTTTCAGGGGGAAAAAACAAATTGCTCCAGAATTCTTAGTTTGGGGGGGGAGCAAGATTGTTCATTAAGGAGGAGATTGTTCGTGATACTCCTAGACACGACTGAAATTGAAAATAGTTTTCGATGATCATGATGCTCACTTTCATCGAAAAAGGGGGAGAAATGTTTAATTCAATTTCATGTCAAAGAGCTTTCAAGTCAAAGATTCGATTTCATGACAGGGGGGGAAATGTTTAAAGAAGATTCTGTCTCAAGATAGTAAAAGGGGGAGAATTATTCTTCAAGAGTTTAAGAAAAATCGATTGATCATCTTGGTTTTTCAAGAAGATTTCTTTTTCTTAAATTTGTGCTTATCTGCTCCAAAGTGCCTTGTGTGAAGAAACAAATTCTCCAATTTCGAAGAAAGAAAATCTTCGCCAGATCCCCGTCTGAAGATTTTGTGACAAGTTGACTTTGACAAGCCAAAGACTGTTGTTCTCAAAATGATTAAATCTTGAATCCAAGGGGGAGATTGTTAAGTCTAAAATATGTCTTCAAGATTTAATGATAAAGTCAAAGTCAAAGTCAATGTATTATGTGTTTGTGAAAGTCAAACTTAGCTTAATGTCTTGTATAGATCTTAGGTATAAATAGCTTTGTTTAGACTATTCATGTAACAAACTAAGAGAGCATAACTCATATCTTGTAAAATACAGAGAGCTTATATTACAAGATCTACTTTCTCTCTCTACACTCTCTCTCTAGATCTTGTGTGAATTCTTGGTTGATTGATCATATCGGGACACACACAAACTAAAATTACTGACCCATGACCTATGACCTGTGAACAAAACCCGATTAACCCAACAATCGGTTTGTGCATACCACTTCGTTCACAGCAGTGCCGGTTCCTCTTCGATCAGATTTGCCTCTTGCTTCTCCCACTTAGGACACTCATTGTTGTAGTGACCAAATTCACCGCATTTGTAACATTTAACATGGCTTTTATCCCAGACACGTTCATTACCTTCTCGACTCTTTCCGAACCCACGACCTCTTCCCCGTCCACGTCCGAAGTCATCCCGATTTGAACCTCCATTGCCACAATGCTTACAACCGTGCGATTTTTCTTGATTAACCAACAATAAACTACCGTGAATGTCCCCGGTTTTCTCCGTTCCTTTTAAACGCTCCTCGTACGTCTTCAATCTTCCAACGGCTTCATCGAATAGCATCGAATCCAACTCGAAACATTGCTCTATTGAAGCCACGATTTGAAGAAACGATTTAGGCATCGAGTCTAGTAACCTTTTCACCAACTCCGCTTCTTCAAGCTCATATCCAAGAGTTCTTGCTTTTGAGGCTAGACCGGTCAACTTCGTCACGAAATCATCAACCGTTTCACCCTCCTTCATACGCAAGCTTTCAAGCTCCCTTTTCAATGTTGCCCGTCGAGCCGCTCTCACCCGATCCACACCCAAATAACGCGTCTTCAATCCATCCCACACTTGTTTTGGATCGGTGTAACTACCCATTTGCAAAACCATGTCTTCGGGTATAGCTTGAAACAAGAAAGCAAGGGCTTGTTTTTTCTTCTATGGATCCGGTTCTTCACCTAAAGCCCTCGGTTCGACCGTCTCCCATATGCCATGTGCATCCATAATCGTCTTAACTTTGACCGCCCATACCGGATAATTCGTTAGGGTCAAAACCGGAACTTGATACGACATCGAACCTCCTTCTTTTGCGGGTACCATCGCCATTTTTTCTTGTGACATCCCCAACCTCTTTAATCAAGCTTGTTCCGAGAGTACTCTTCCACCGATCAAGAAAACAAGGTCACACCCACCTTTACCGTCTTCCGTCACCTGCAAGAACGAACCGAATCAAAGCCACCTGCTTTGATGTCTTCCTGTCCGTATGTCACGCACCTCCGGTTAGTCTCTCGCCATCGTTGGAACAAGCCTGAACAAAAAATATCGGGGCTGCTGTTGAGATTCTTCAAGCTGCGATCAAAAGTACTCTAACCCCCTTCAACCGAACCTGGGTGGAGCTCTGATACTAAGTGTAGGTTATGAACCCTCACAGCTCACAAAGGAAAAATGACTATTAAACTTACAAACGTGAACAAGTTGAACAATTTCATAATATGAAGAAGAGATGAAGGAAAATTGCACAGAATGGGTAAACTGCAAAAGCTAAAAACAATATGTCTTATTCATAAGAAAGGGATGCTATAAATAGCCTTTACACACCAAACGTGAGAAACAAAAGAAACCTATTTTACTCCTAAATAATTGGTCAACCACTCTACCCACTCTCCCCACTCTTTCTCCTAAATGCATGGGAAGAAATGGTCAGCTTGAGAGGACTTACAATTCATAAAATAAACTAATTAAAAAGTATTTCAATCACTAAAAGAAGCAAACTAAAATTACTGACCCATGACCCATGACCCATGACCTGTGAACAAAACCCGATTAACCCAACAAAGGTGTGCTTTGTGAAGGAAACATGCAGCAACAGTTATTTGAAACTGAATTAAAACAAAATTCCATGCACACACAGAACAATTAAACTCCATACGCCGACCCATGATTCATGTTAATCAATGAAAACAATTACAACTCAGTAGCAGTTTAATGAAAAATCAGCAGAAAAGTTTGACCAAACCTGCAAGTTGACCACCTAAAGTGTGCTTTGTTTGATAAATAAGGTCGTATGTGGTTATTATTCATGCAGATTATGCTTTGTCTCGGAAACGCTTCATCCGGTAAATTCTAGGATCCGGAAGAGACTAGAGTGCTATCCGGAAAAAACTATTTATCCGGGAAAATTAATACACCCGGGAAAGAAGATGCATCCGGGAAACAAAGATTTATCTGGTAAGAGTGGTATTCGGGAAGAATTTTATTCGGGAAAATAAGAGGTGACCTGGAAACAAATGTATCTGGGAAATAAGAGGTGACCGGGAACGAGAGGTATCCGGGAAAAGTTTTATCCGGGAAATTATCTTATCTCGGAAACATTTACCCGGGAAACAAAAATATCAATCGGGAACTGCTTATCTGAAAAATTAGGGTTTATAAAATAAACTCATATGCGAATGTTTTTCTTTCCTTCGACACATGGACTTCTCAAAAAATCATCAACCAAGCAGAATTTCGATTAAAAATGCAGATTTATCGAGAGTTTTTTATAAACACGAAGAACGCTTCGAAAATCAAAAATTCCAAAACCTTCAAAATTGAAACGAAACAGAGAACGATCGATCACAAACTGATTAAAAATCAAGATTTAACGAGATAATACTATCAGATCAATAAAATAAAATAAAAAACCACTTTGCAAACCCGATTGATGATCGATTGACCCGAAAACACAATACACTACGTCGAACAGAAAAAGGGTGCATTCTAGACCTCAAAAACCAATCTCCACCGCTCCGAATGTAGACCAAGATGTCCTGAAGGTACTGTCCAAAAATCGCGACGATCCGACGGTTCAAACTCCGGAAATAAGCAAAACGGCACGGCTGTGTTTTCCAGAAAATCTTAGACGAAAATTTTCTTTGTTTTCTCTCACTTTCGATTGGTTTATTCTATTTCTTCAAATCACCGATTCGGATCTGATACCAATTGTGGATCCCAATTATCAAGTGCAATCAATGAATCAACACAACGAATCAATACAAAACAAGATTGAATTGATTAAAGCAGAGAGTATTCAATATACAAAAGTAATTAAGAAGCTAATTAGGTCATTAACCCTAATTCTAAACATGTCATCCCTATTTATACTCCCCAAATGGATATTTACAAGAGTAGTCCCTGAACTTCTATTCAACATAAAATTGAGACCTAACAATCTCCCCCTTTGAATTGAAATTCGATTTCGCGCCAGTTCTGGACGTATCTCTTTCGGATGGCAAATAGAATTTCAAAGTGTCGTATTGAGTTCCTGTATTCGAGTCTGTCTTCGATCTCTTTGAGCAGTTCTTTAGCAAGGTACTTTCTCAGATTTATGATCTTCTCGGTTGTGTCTTTCTCTTCTTCAACAACTATTCTTCTCAGCACTTGACGGATTTCCATCAACGTTCCTTCACTGAACTTGTGTAGTTTACTGACCCTCATGAAGCGCTTTTCTTCTTTCTCATTCAGGTAGACAATTCATGGCTTTGACAAAAGGGTATGTACCTGCAAGTTTTCAAGATCGGGTAAAAGCAGATTGGACTTGAGCAAATTAACTTTCCTCTGGTAGCTTTCAATCCCCATCTGAAAGTCATTAATGTACGATAAAGTGATGGTGCACTTCATGAAGCGTTTGATCGTTTCGAGAGCTTTAGTGTCAGGAAGCGGTCTGATGGTTCTGGTTCTCAACTCACGCAGGATAACTTGAAAGTCTTTCAGGTTCAGATTTCTGAAGTCTGACTCTGAAAAGACCCATTCTTTCCCATCTTCTCTTCTGACAGTGAATACGGGGAACCGCACTTTCAAAACTTTGTCAGAAACTATGTTGATGAACTCGGTAATTCTTTGACTATTCTGACTTCACTCACCATTCGACTCCTCTTCATTACTTCCAAATACTGGGATCGAACTGGTTCATCCAAGTCAGATACCCCGTAACACATGACCGGGTCGAGAGGTCTAATCCAGTGCACGAATACAGAACTCGAATAGAAGAACTATGTGCTCGGTTTCAGTCTAAACCTAAGGAGTCACACCTTTCTACGGTAAAACGAATTTTGCGTTATTTAAAAGGTACTTTTGATCTTGGTCTATGTTACCCAAATGATACATATTTCGAATTAACGGCATTCTCATATGCTTATCATGCGGAGAGTATGCTAGACCGGAAGAGTACAACGGGTCACGTCCAATTCCTTGGCGTTAAGTTGGTTAGCTGGGCCTCGAAGAAGCAAACTTGTGTCTCCACATCCACGGTGGAAGCGGAGTACGTGGCCGCCGGTAGTTGTTGTTCCCAAGTTATTTGGATGCGCACACAACTGAAGGCTGCGGGTTTCACTACTCGCAAATTCCTATATACTGTGACTCGAAGAGCGCTATCGCCATCACAAGCAATACAGTCCAACACACGAAGACCAAGCACATAGACGTTCGGTACCATTTCATCAAGGATCATGTTTAACGAGGTACGATCGAACTCTATTTTGCTAGTACAGAAAACCAACTGGCAGACCTATTTACAAAAGCCTTGGACGAAAAACGCTTTAATGAACTTGTGTCCAAGTTAGGTATGCTCAATCTCAAAGTTTAACACTGCCCGACACTCGTAACACCCTCCATACACTAAGAGGTAACTGTCTCTTACTCATATCCTGTGTTCACAAGGAGATGTACAAGTTACACTGACTTCTCAACGTATTCTAGGTGTCTCGAGTACATCGTCGTCGAAACTTATGTACTTTTTAGATAGACTTCATTTCTATTTCGTTTTTCTGCATGTTTTCATTTTTCCTTTTCTATTTTAGTCTTCGTTATTTGTCTTTCCTATAAAACTAACACCTGCTCCTGAAGGTTCCACACCAAAATCTATGGCAACGAGGTAAGTCCGTTCACTACTCTCGAGTTAAGGGGGAGAAAAGTAATTTTTACAAAGTAGGTGGGGAGAAATGTGATTTTGACAAGTTGAGGGGCAGAAATGTCATTTTGAAAAGTTGAAGGGAGAAATGTCATTTTGAATAGTGGAGGGAGAGAAATGTAATTTTGAATAGTTGAGGGGGAGAAATGTGATTTTGAAAAGTTGAGGGGGGAGAAGTGCGATTTTAAAAAACTTAAGGGGGCATTTTTGTCCATTTTAGAAAGTTGAGAGAAGTCCCGGACCGAAGGAGGCAAATTCGGAATTGGACCCGGATCCGGGAAACCCACTCCCGGTTCCGCCACGATATAAATCGAAACTCATTTTAGTTTCTCACAACTTTAAATTTTTTTTGCGCTCAAACCTCTCCCGGACGAACTTCTGCTCACATTCATTGTTTTTGCTCGTTTTTGTCTCTGATTCTCGCACACAATCTTCACAGGTTTGTTTTCTATTGCCCTAATCAGTAATCGATCTCGATTTCGTCTCTGATTTGCAACAAAATCGCTCGATCAGCCGACCATTCGACTGCCGCCCGCCTAGGGTTTGAAACCCTTGCAATCGCGTATTTTGTTTGAAATCGAACCCGATTATGGACAAATTGACGATAGTCGATGTCGATTTCATGAGTTTTGTTATTCCATTTACGTTTTTGGTCCCCGATTTGAACTGTTATTGTCGACACCGCGTTCGCCTTTCCCGGAACGAACACCGGGGTTGCGTACCCCTGGATCCCTTGGATTCTTGGGACACACCATCTCCCGGTCGTACCGGGATTGCGGTTCCCAGACTCCATGTTTCCCGATCCGCACTCATGTCCCGGTATTTGTTTTAGCGTCCCATTCTCGAGGTGTTATCATTCCTGACATCAGTTCCGGGTTTTGTCCACTCCTGGGACTTATACACGATTTTCGGGCCACCCCTTATTTAATGACCCCGACTCCTATGCTCTCCCGACCCCGGATCACTTCCATTCCTGGGTTGTTATGTTTCCCGGTCCCATTTAGTTTCCCGATTCCATTCCAACTAATGGCTTAGACACTTTCTGACCTTGGTTGGTCATGCTCTAACTGTCCAAGCATATATCCCATGTGTGCACTTTTACAGGCAATCAACTGGCACAACCGAACATGGCTGATCACAATGCTGATGCCGCCCTCTTGCCGGTCGGGCCAAACCTTCCTCTGATGGCGAACAACTACCATCTTGACACGACATCCATTATTTGCTAGCGTCCGGTCATAATCGAAATCCTGAAGGGCGATTCTCTGAACTATGCACTGACAGCCACTGCGGAGGTCCCGGAGGTATATGTCCAGCAACTATGGAGATCTTTGGCCGCTGTCGTTCGTGGGCCCGAGATGGTACTTGAAGGCCACATTGACGTAACACCGATGATCATAACCAATGATCTATTTCGCCAGATCCTCCAGCTACCAGACGCAACATCCATTCCACGCAGAGTCCGATTTGACAATTCCGTCACCGATGCCACTCTCTGGCAAGAAATGCATGCTCTTGGATACGCCAAGGAGCTCACACATCCTTCGCATGTCACTCGCGCTCACCTGACGCCGGTTTGGTACGCTCTTTTCACCATACTCAATCGTTGCCTGTCTGCCATCACAAAGGGCATCGACCAGACCAGCACCAACCTACTTAGACTTATCCACGATGTCGCAAACAATCGACACACGAATTTCGCATCGATCCTCTGGCACGAGCTAGTTCAGAAAGTTTAAGTGAAAGAGGGAAAAAAGCGAATGACGTGCCTTCCGTTCCTACGTTTCCTACAGCTCATCGTCGCCTACTTTCTAGAACTGTACCCGATGATCCAACGCCGCTCTGCACATGAGGTATTTATTTCAACTCGAATGACCAGGGTGCAGAATAAACAGGGAATCGCAGGCTTAATCCCGATGGTAATCCCAGAAGGCCTGCTAGCTCTCTCTAATCAATCGCCACCTAGTGTAGAAGCATATAGGAAATAGCACAACTTAGTCGTTTTGATGGTCCAGCCAGATCCAGCAGGACCTACCCAATGAGCGCGACCCGAGCGACGTGAGGGTCCTAAAACTCGAGGGGGTAGAGTCCAGAGAGCAGGGGCTCCCGGACAGGGTGTGTTGAGAGAAAATATCGTGAGGGGAACAGACGCGGGAGGTGCCGAATGACTAACACGCGAAGCTAGCATGTCTCGTTGCCCAGCCACCTCATCCCACACATCCACGCAGACCCAAGATGATGATCCAAACCTACATGATGTGCATGTCATAGACATTACCCGTGAGGCTGCACAGGAACATCCAACATCATCATCCAGCAGTGAATCGGGCTCCGAATCCGGACCTGCCTCTGGATTTGGCTCTGATACACGTGTAGATCCCAGATTAACAGGTAACAAATGATGAAATGGTTCTTTGTATTGAATGATTAACCAGAGTTACAAGATTGGATTGAGGAATAAACTCTCTTCCTATCAATACTCATGAACGACCCTTTGAATCTCTTTTTCTAAATGACCTAAACTATACTTTAAATACCTATGCTTGACTGGCCCAAGCCCATTAAGCATTAAAGCCCATTAACACAATAAGGCCTTTTACAAATAAATAACTCTTATAAATACTTTATATAACTTTCTATCTAATAGGACATTTATGGTCCTAACAAAAGCAAGAGAAACATTCAATTATTTGTACCAATGTTTGTGTTCTAACATAAGGAACACTTATAGTGGATCGGTGTCTCGAGAAGTGTCTCGAAAAGTGGATTAGCCAAGTTTGTGAACCACTTTAAACAATAGTGTTGGTATCATTCTCTCTACTCTTATATTTGCATTTTGCTTATTAAAGTTTGAAAATTGAATTTATTGTTAATAAACCTTTTTACATCCATTAACACCCCTCCCCCTCCAAGGGTGTTCTACACATTAGCTAAAACTAAGCAAGGACGTGAGTACAAGTTCAAATATTATACTTTGTGTTGCCTTGTTGAGACACATTTGCTAAGTATCAACAAAAAAACAATGATGAACAATTGGAAAAAACACCAACCATGAATAATGATGGACAATATATAAAAATCAGCAAAAAAATGGGGTTGGGTTCTTGAGAAGCAACCAAACAAATCAGCAATTAACGATAATGAACATTAGCTAAAAATCAGCGAAAACCCGGGGTTGGGTTTTTGGGAAGCATCCAGACAAATCAACAACTAATAGAAGTTGTGAACAACTTATCTAAAAATCGTGATTAAAAATCTGCAAAAAAACGGGGTCTGGTTCTTGGGATGCAACCAGTCAAATCAACAAGAAAGAAAAATAAATAAGAAGGTAAGAAAAGAGAAAGGGGATACCACCGTGAGAGATGACGGACCTGAAAAGAGATAGACCGGAGATGATCGTCGACGAAGAGACCACTGTGACGATTGACGTGGGAGAAACCTTATGTGAAAGTAGATTGGCATGGGAAGATGGCAAAGGAGGAAACAGTTGGGGAGATATCTAGTGAGAGAAAATATGGACTAATGTGGAATCTGAATGATTTAGTAATTCCGTTGATGAAAAATCGGTTAGAGGCTTTTGTTAAAATTAAGAGGCATTGACTTTTTTTCCAAACAAGAAACATCTCTAAGAAACTAAGCGATGCCTCTTAATGGCACCATTAAAATGCAAACAAACACCCTCCCATGGCGGAGGACCTTTTTTAACAACTCTCTAAATTGTGATATCTCTGAAAACAGTGGATCATGTGTTACTTCATATGAGTTTTTTATCCACTACAAAAAAGGTACTTTCAGTGAGGGGTTATGCAACACCTCTAAAATTAAAATATAACATATGATTTAAAAGTTTCAAAACTCGTTCAATGCAACCTAACTTTGATACAAAAATATATACAACTTACCCAAAAGGAGCATAAAGTAAGTATCAGAGTTCTAAACATGGTAATCTAACTCTTAACGGAATTGGAATAGCCGGGGGTTACTAAAATCGTTAAGTCTAATATCTTCAAAACTGGATGATGCCTCTAAGCCTGTAACACCCGGCTATTTAGGTAAGCGAAATCTTAAGTTTAGGATTGTTTCAGTAAATATTTTGAGGATAAGGGGCCGTTCAAAGATTATTTTGTGACAAAGGGCTAGATGTGTATATATGAACTACTGTTGTGGTTGCTCTAAAAAACATCTTCACTTTTAAGATGATTTTTCCCTCTCTTTCACCTACCCCTTTTTGACCAAACTCTTCTCCATCTCTTTTTTTCTCATTATATATTTTACCCTACTATTCTGTGGATCCCAATATCAAGTGTAATTCAACCCTAATCAATGTAATCAAGAAATCAAGCAACAAGATTATTCAATATGCAGAAAAATCTTATCAGTAGCCGTACTAATGTTTTAGACGATTAAGCATGAATCATTAACACTAATTAGGGTTTATCATCCCTATTTATATCCCATAGGGATATTTACACATTTAGCCTTTGAATTGAAGTTCAATCTCGCGCCAGTTGGGAACATATCTTTTCCTGATGGCGAAGAGAATCTCGAAGTGTCTTATGGAATTCCGATACTCTAGCCTTTCTTCAATTTCTTTAAGCAGTTCTTTGGCCATGTACCCTTTCAGATTGACAATCTTCTCCGAAGACTCTTTTTCTTCTTCTGCAATTATAACATTCAACTCTTTACGAACCTTCCACAACGTTCCGTCGCAAAATTTGTGAAGCTGACTAATTCTCATGAAGCGATTTTCATTCTACTCGTTCAAGTACACTACCCTATCTCTTGCTTGGAATGAAGTGAGTGTACCTGCAAGTCTTCTAATCCAAGAAACGTCAGATCGGGCTTGAGCATATTTACTTTTCTCTGATTGCTCTCGATGCCCATTTGAAGATCGTTGATGTATGACAGAGTGATTGTGCACTTCATGAACCTTTTGATCGTCTGAAGAGCCTTAGTGACTGACAAAGGCCTGATGGTTCGAGTTCTCAGATCCCACAGAATAACCGGAAATTCGTTTAGATTCATATTTTTGAAGTCTGCCTCTGAGAAGGTCTACTCTCTGCCATATTGTCTTATAATCGTGAAAATAGGAAACTAGACCTTCACAATTCTATCAGATGTGATTTCTTTGATTTATGTGATCCTGTGATTGGTCTTGACTTCGTTTATTAGATGGCCTATTTTCATAATTTCCATGTAGTGAGAACGAAGTGGTTCATCTAGATCAGATACTCCATAACACATAACAGGGTCTAGAGGTCTGATCCGAACGAAAATCTTCTTTTGGGATTCTTCATAGAATGGTACAAGAATTCGAACTCTCTCCCAGTGAACCAGCTGATTAGGTTGGGCTTGAGTCGTTTCTGGTTGCAGAGAAGGTGATGGTATCCTTGAAGAGCTTTCAGACTTGTCTTGTTCTGTCTTCTGTTGCGCTTCTGGTTGTGACTCAGAAATCTGTTCACTTTGTAAAAGAAACTGATCATAATTATCTTTGTCCATTGCTTCATCATCAGAAACTTGAAAGAGCAAATAGGTTTCCACTATGATCGCAATTATTGCATTTTCATTCCATAACTATTCTGTTTCTAGATCAGTTTCTGACTCATCATTGATAATTTCTAAATCTGATCGTTCTATCACATTCATCATGAGTAATTCTTCTTTTTCTCCCTCAGGATTTTCAACCGTTGGGTTTTCTAGGATTGGAACGTTGACCGTTGCATGTGGTTTTGAGGTTGGCAACTCTTTCGGACAATGTGGATAGCGTCTGTTGAACGTCCTGAAGAGTTGTAGTGACGATGTCAAGCTTGGCGGTTACTTGGGCTTGGTGATCGGTTTGGGGTTGAGATGGTTGAGGAGTTGGGGTTTGAGAATGTGATCTGAATTTTCTTTGCCAAACCTATGTGGACAGCCTTTAAGGCGCCATCCATATACTCCTTGGAGACAAACTCCGGGAAAGTAACGCCTGGTTCACGTAGAGTTCCAATTGAGGTAATAATGGTTGAGTCAACCATTGTACTGCCTACGTTCACGGCTGGCATGGTGTTAACCATGCTAGGAGATCCACCCGGTCCTCGTAATCCACCTAGTGGTATAGTTACTCGGGGTGTTCCGATCAAGTCACAAAGAATCTCGATGATAGCAGATGAAATGTTGTGTGTCCTAGCCGAAGAAAGTAAATCAACAAATGGCTCTAGACTCAATGGTGCACTGAAAGAAGTCGAGGAGCGGGGCGACGTTCATCTTCTTTCAACACCAGAACTTTTATGTGCTATATCCCCGTGTGAAGATGAAACAGTTGTTTGTTGAGAGACAACTGTGTGGCTGGGTGGGGCGTGTGATTGCGTCGCTAGGTCCACGACGTCTTGTTTAATACCCTGTCCCATCGGATGAGATGGGGTAGTGGATGTGGCTACCCGACTTACATTTGGCTGGGGGAGGTCAACCGGTGTTGGTTGCCTCTTCTCTCTGTATCTCTTATTGTTTTGTTTTCTTCGCCTTTCTTTCACTCTCTCAGTTTCATTTTCAACTACATCTCCCTCTGTTCTCTTTATCTCTCCAGACTGGGCTTGAGTTGTGGTTATGGGTTGAAGACGATATTGGTCGTCATTGTTATCATCCGAGTCAGTTGACTCATCATCTGACGCGGATGACCTAGATTCGGATCTAGACTCTGATCCAGATTCGGATCCAGATGACGATTCGGGTGCTGCTTGTGCGATCACGTTGATGTTGTCAATTACCGTTACTTCATGTAAGGATGCGTCATCGTCTGGAATCTGAATGGTGTCGTGAGGTGGGGTGGTTAGACGACGAGACGTGCTACCTTCGCGTGTGAGTCGAACGACACCGCCCTCTTGTCACACCCTGTCCGGGAGCCCCAGCTCTCTGGAACCTACCACCACGAGTTCTAGAACCCTCACGTCGCTCGGGTCTAGGTCCTTGGGTAGGTCCTGCCAGATCTGGCTAGACCATAGGAGCGTTCAAGTTGCTTACCCTCTTTTGTTGATTGACTTGCGTAAGCTAGATGTCCCGCTAGTATGGTCATGGATACGACACCCTCGATTTCGGGTTTGTTCTGAAGTCTGAACATACGGTTTTATGGACATACCTCATGCGATGATCAACGTGGAATGGTGGGGTAGACGTCTATGAAGTATCGGATTATCAGCTGAAGGAAGCGCATGTACGGGATGAACGTCTGCTTCTTGTTTACTTCATTGGCTTTGACTTTTTGGACCAGCTCATACGAGAGTAGGGTGGCATAATTGGCGTGACGGTGGAAAGCGACACCGTGGAAGAAGCGTAAAAAGTTGTCGTTGCTTTGATCAATGCCCTTGGTAATTGCGGACATACACATGTTGAGGATCATGAACAGGGTATACCATAGCGGTGTCGGGAAGGTGCGGTTGAAAGCGGAGGTGTGTTTGAGTTCTGCTCTGTAGCCGAGTGAATGGATATCATGGCACAGGATGGCGTCGGAGACGAATGGGTCAAAGCGAACACGACCTGGAATAGATGTGGCGTCGGGGAGTTGAAGGATCTGTCTGAAGAGATCGCGAGTGAGAATGACTGGAGTGTTGTCTATGAGAGATCGCTAGAACTGATGCAAATAAATATTCGGGACCTCGGCTGTGGCTGTTAGTGCGTGGTTCAGTAGATGTTATTTCAGGATTTCTACCACCACCTAAGACTGCCAGCGAAGTGCCGCAAAGACTTGTTGTAGAAGTGCGACATTTGCTACTGGATCAATGACTTGTTGTAGAGCCATTTGTGTACCTGTTGCATTAGTAGCATTAGTTACCGAGACATGTGAAAGTTGTGGATACGTACCTTAGATATCTGAAAGACGAGTTGCTCTAAAAGGCCGAGACAGTTGTAGCATACTATAAGATACATTACCCGGACATGCAAAATATGAAACCCGAAATGTGCGTCACAGAGATAGGTCTGGGAGATAATCAACCCGAGAAACAACCACCCTGGGAGATAAGATCACCTAGGAATTAGTTAATCCCGAGACGCATAGGAAGCAACCCGGTAAACAAGCCGGGAATAACCAATCCCGGTACAAGATCCAGGAAGGCTAGTTACCCAGGACGTTATCCGGGAAATCGATTAAACCGACAACAAATCGGGAAAGCATTAGCCGGAGAAAATTCGACCCGGGAGAGCGCAAACCCAAGAAACTGCGATTCCCAGGAGATGGCCGAATCCTGATAGATTTCGATACCCGGTACATTGCGATTCCCGCTAGGTCTTAGATTCCCGGTGGTTTAAACCGGGAGATTGGAGGACTGGAGAAAATAGACTAGTGTAATCGACGAGGAACACGTAACCGGAGTCGCAATAGGCAAAAATATGAACCAATCGGAGAGAAATCGATCGATTCTCTCGCGATTTTAGGGTTAAGCTCGAATCGGTCGAAACCGAGACCAATTCAGGATGAAATTGAGCCGATCGAGCGATAAAATCCGAAATCGATGCACAAATCGTAGATTAAGTAAACATACCTTGGATTTGAGCGAAAGTGGAGAAGAAATCGAACGAAAATCGATCAGATTGAGTGAGCATGGGTGCGATTGACGAACGTGTGAGTGCGCGGGAGTTTTGAAAAATGATATTTCGTTGGTAACTCTTCAAGATTGTCGAATGGTGGTCGTCTTCCCGGTGAAGATGAGAGAAAAACCGATTACATGGACGATTTGTCATATCATTTAAATGGATGGTTTAATAAAGGTAATTGATAGTTACCTTTTTTTAAATGAGTTAATTGATAGTTATCACTTTTTTGGAATAAGTTAATTGAAATTATCAAATCCTATAAAATAAGGGCATATATATGGGAAATTAATTAAAATACCCTAAGTTTGACCAAGTGTTATCAAAATGCCCAAAATCTCTCCCACTTTGCAAAAATACCCTTTTTCCGCGATGGGAGCCCGCAATCGCTGGCCAGGGACCATTTCTGACACTTTTTTAAACTTGCAGGGACCATTTTTGAAAAATGGAATCCCGCGATCGCGGGCTCATCCCGCGATGGGATACTTTTTGTGACTTTTCAATTGCAAGGGACCATTTTTGAAAAATTCCAGGGACCATTTTTGAAAATTTGACCCGCGTTTGACACTGTTCACCCCCGCTTTCACTGTTCACCCCCGCTTTCGTCCAATTTTACGAATTTAAAATGAAATGTTACACTTTCAACCCCTATACTTATTTACTAAATTTACTTTATACCTTTTACTTTCATTATTTTAATTTTACATTTAACACATATAATCGTTTATTAACTAAAATACGTTTTAATTTTACCAAATTACACCATTATAATCGTCTCTTCGATACGTTCGAAATGAGCCCTTGAATTTTTTTGGATTTATATATTTTAATATATATCATATACAGTTATACACTACATAAAAAAAATATTTTTTATATTTAAAATTCATACCCTTATAGTTAATTATTTAATTTATGGTACATCTCTTATTTTTTTTCAATTTTTTTTTACACTCCTATCGCATTAACATAATAATCATATATTAACTAATTCATTAAATCGTTTTAAATTATTATTATTTGAATGTGTTTATAGATATCGTGAATGGCAATAGGAGAAGGTTTCACGAGAAGAATATTAAATGGGGTTTTGACAAGTTGGTATCACTGGACTCATTTAAGAATTGTGAAAATGGGTATTTGGCGAATGATGATTCATGTGTGTTTGGAGCTGAAGTATTTGCAGTTACAGAGTATGCACAAAATGATCGATGTATTTTCAACGTAACTTAGATTAAAATTATCTCCTTCAGTTCAGTCCCGTCCCGTTCCATCCAGTTTCGTCCCGTCCCATCTAGTATGCGTACCAAACGCTACCTAAGAGTAATGTAAATTAAATAATTAACTATAAAGGTATAAACTATAAATATTAAAAATATTTTGATGTAGTGTATATGATATATATTAAAATATATAAATCAAAAAAATTCAAGATTGGGCTCATTTCGAACGTATCGAAGAGACGATTATAATGGTGTAACTTGTTAAAATTAAAACATATTTTTTTAACATATTTTAGTTAATAAACGATTATATGTGTTAAATGTAAAATTAAATTATGAAAGTAAAAGGTATAAAGTAAAGTTAGTAAATAAGTATAGGGGTTGAAAGTGTAAATATGAAATCAAAATCACAATTTGGAATTGAAATTTACACTTTCAACCCCTATACTTATTTACTTACTTTACTTTATACCTTTTAATTTCATAATTTAAATTTTACATTTAACACGTATAATCGTTTATTAACTATAATACGTTAAAAAAATACGTTTTAATTTTAACAAGTTACACCATTATAATCGTCTCTTCGATACGTTCGAAATGAGCTCAATCTTGAATTTTTTTGGATTTATATATTTTAATATATATCATATACACTACATAAAAAATATTTTATATATTTAAAATTCATACCCTTATAGTTAATTATTTAATTTATGGTACATCTCTTATTTTTTTTTCAATTTTTTTTACACTCCTATCGCATTAACATAATAATCATATATTAACTAATTCATTAAATCGTTTTAAATTATTATTATTTGAATGTGTTTATAGATATCGTGAATGGCAATAGGAGAAAGTTTCACGAGAAGAATATTAAATGGGGTTTTGACAAGTTGGTATCACTGGACTCATTTAAGAATTGTGAAAATGGGTATTTGGCGAATGATGATTCATGTGTGTTTGGAGCTGAAGTATTTGCAGTTACAGAGTATGCACAAAATGATCGATGTATTTTCAACGTAACTTAGATTAAAATTATCTCCTTCAGTTCAGTCCCGTCCCGTTCCATCCAGTTCCGTCCCGTCCCATCTAGTATGCGTAGCAAACGCTACCTAAGAGTACTGTAAATTAAATAATTAACTATAAAGGTATAAACTATAAATATTAAAAATATTTTGATGTAGTGTATATGATATATATTAAAATATATAAATCAAAAAATTCAAGATTGGGCTCATTTCGAACGTATCGAAGAGACGATTATAATGGTGTAACTTGTTAAAATTAAAACATATTTTTTTAACATATTTTAGTTAATAAACGATTATATGTGTTAAATGTAAAATTAAATTATGAAAGTAAAAGGTATAAAGTAAAGTTAGTAAATAAGTATAGGGGTTGAAAGTGTAAATATGAAATCAAAATCACAATTTGGAATTGAAATTTACACTTTCAACCCCTATACTTATTTACTTACTTTACTTTATACCTTTTAATTTCATAATTTAAATTTTACATTTAACACATATAATCGTTTATTAACTATAATACGTTAAAAAAATACGTTTTAATTTTAACAAGTTACACCATTATAATCGTCTCTTCGATACGTTCGAAATGAGCTCAATCTTGAATTTTTTTGGATTTATATATTTTAATATATATCATATACACTACATAAAAAATATTTTATATATTTAAAATTCATACCCTTATAGTTAATTATTTAATTTATGGTACATCTCTTATTTTTTTTTCAATTTTTTTTACACTCCTATCGCATTAACATAATAATCATATATTAACTAATTCATTAAATCGTTTTAAATTATTATTATTTGAATGTGTTTATAGATATCGTGAATGGCAATAGGAGAAGGTTTCACGAGAAGAATATTAAATGGGGTTTTGACAAGTTGGTATCACTGGACTCATTTAAGAATTGTGAAAATGGGTATTTGGCTAATGATGATTCATGTGTGTTTGGAGCTGAAGTATTTGCAGTTACAGAGTATGCACAAAAGGATCGATGTATTTCCAACGTAACTTAGATTAAAATTATCTCCTTCAGTTCAGTCCCGTCCCGTCCCATCCAGTTCAGTCCCGTCCAGTTTCATCCCGTCTCATCTAGTATGCGTACCAATCGCTACCTAAGAGTACCATAAATTATATAATTAACTATAAGAGTATGAATTTTAAATATAAAATATTTTTTATGTAGTGTATATGATATATATTAAAATATATATATCCAAAAAAATTCAAGATTGGGCTCATTTCGAACGTATCGAAGAGACGATTATAATGGTGTAACTTGTTAAAATTAAAACGTATTTTTTTAACGTGTTTTAGTTAATAAACGATTATATGTGTTAGGCGGGTGAACAGTGGTCAAACGCGGTTCAAATTTTCAAAAATTGTCCCTGAAATTTTTCAAAAATGGTCCCTTGCAATTGAAAAGTCACAAAAATAATCCCATCGCAGGATGAGCCCGCGATCGCGGGATTCCATTTTTCAAAAATGGTCCCTGCAAGTTTAAAAAAGTGTCAGAAATGGTCCCTGGCCCGCGATCGCGGCCTCCCATCGCGGAAAAAGGGTATTTTGGCAAACTGGGAGAGATTTAGGGCATTTTGGTAACACTTGGTTTGACTTAGGGTATTTTAATTAATTTCCCTATATATATCCATGATTAAAATAGCAATTTTTCCCCATTTTGCCCTTAGAAATGAATGGCAACCTGTTTTAGTATCTGAATTAGTCCAATAAATTACAATTTTGCCATTATTAATCATAACCCTTGAATAAATTAGGTGGTTGCTTAAGATTCTTTCTCGCCTTCTAAAAAATGGCATACCTTCTCATTTGAACCTGTCCCTATATATATATAGAGTCCTACTAAATTGTAAACCATCATTTTCGTGTAAACCGTCGATTTCATAGGTTTTTTTGATGAATTTTTTTTATAGAATTGTTTATTTTGATGAAATTGTTTCATATCATTCATTTCTTGATGAATTTTTTTTATGAAATTTGTAGTTTCATATGTTTTTTTCATTTTTATGAAACTGTTTCATATATTTTCGTTTTCACCTATGAAACTATAAATTTCATAAAAAAAATTATCCATATATATATATATATAAGGTTTTGAAAATATTTGGGGAAGCTAAAACTATAAATTACAAAAATAACCATAACTTTCATTGTTTACAAAAACAACCATCAAGTTTTTAATTCTATCATCTCAATGCGAGATGACCCAAAAAAAAGAGGAAATGTTAGAAAAAATTGTTATGTAACGCATGAATAACAAAATCTGACGTGAGATGTGATGACAACCTTTTTGTTTTTTTATTTCTTTTATCCATTATTATAAACATTAAATTACGTTTTCGGTCCTTTTGGTTTCTTTTTTTTGAAGGCAAAGACTGAGACCCCTATCGAGCTTCGGCATTGCCATCACCCAGTCGGGTTCCATTCATTTCATTGATAGGAAGAGTAGAACTATTGTTACGATTACAAATATTTAAAAAAGGAGGCATGACGTGATAAATAAAAGGACAAGCAATAGAACAAGAATGTCTCGCAGTCAAGTGAGCCATCTTGTTGGCTTGTCGCCTGATAGCATGAACCGAGAAATGGGTCTTGGCGTTAAGAATGCGTCTGATGTCTTTTATAATGTCCCCAAACTCAGAGTGATCAGTAGTGGCGGCGTAGATGGCATCAACTACGACCTTGGCATCCGTTTCGAAAATAACATTGCTATCATCCCGGTTGGAAATCCATAAGAGGGCTTCACGAATGGCTAACACCTCGCATTCCCGGATGAGGGGGGGAGTGTATTAATCGGGGTAGCTTTCGCCGCTATGAAATCTCCATTACTGTTGCGAAGGACGGCCCCAAGACCCGCAGAAGAATTAGAAAGGAAGACTGCAGCATCCACGTTACACTTTAAAAAGCCACTCCTCGGCGGAGTCCAAGGGGTCGTGTTCGCCAGAAGGGTGGAGTCTTTTGCCACCATTGAAAGGTTCTTGGAAACCTTCCAATCCGAAAGGACTTGATTTGCTCGCCGAATAGCCAAAGAAGGATCACGAGGGCCATTATTCCAAAGGATATCATTCCGTCGAAACCAAATGTTTTTCATTGAGGTAGCCGAATGTGAGTTCATGGAAAGAATTCACAATGGACTTATTTCGAAGGTATCCGAAGAGATGCACCATAAATTAAATAATTAACTATAAGAGTATGAATTGTAAATATTAAAAATATTTTTATGTAGTATATATTATATATAATAAAATAAATAAATCCAAAAATGTTCAATATTGGACTTATTTCGAAGGTATCGAAGAGACGAGTACAATGGTGTAACTTGTTAAAATTAAAACGTATTTTAGTTAATAATACGATTATACATGTTAATATGATGAAGGTGTAAAATTAAAATTAGGAAAGTAAAAATTATAAAGTAAAGTAAGTAAATAAGTGTAAGGGTTGAAAGTGTAAAATTGAATTATAAATCACAAATTTTGGGTGTGCCGCAGGACTCATCCTGCCATAGCAGGATCAAAATTTTCAAAAAATAAACTATCCCGCGATCGCAGATCCTATAGCGGAAAAATGGGTATTTTTGCAAAATTGGAAAAAATGAATATATTTTAGGAAGTCAAACTCAACAAATGGGTATTTTAATTAAATTCCCAAAAAAAATATCAACAGATCAAAAGGACCTAAAATGCAATTTACTGTTTATAATAATGGATAAAATAAAAATAAAAAAAAGGTTGTCATCACCCATCTCACGTCATTCATTGCATCACATCGCAAGTTTTTTGAATTTATTCTCTTTTGATATCATAGAAGTGAGAACTTTATGGTTGTTTTTGTAAACTATGAAATTAATGGTTTATTTACTTATTTTTGTAATTTAATTTTTCATGTGGTTAATTAGGCCATTCGTACTCCAGAGTCAAACCTTTTGAACCCTCTGCGCCACATCAGCGTTATATCAGCTTTCCACTTTAAACCCTCTTGAACCTTTTTTAACCCACAAATTTCGTACCCCAACCTTTTGAACCTCTTGAACCCACATGCCACCTCATCTAATTTTTTAATAAAAAATCATAACATTCATAAAAATAAAAATAAAATTACAAAATAAAAATAAAATTACAAAATAAAATTAAAAATTACAAAATAAAATTAAAAATTACAAAATAAAATTAAAAATTACAAAATATTAAAAATCTACTCGTCGTCGTTGTTGGGAAGTCGGATACGCCAAATATGTTCGACCAAATTCGACCGAAGGTTATTATGAGTCTCTCGGTTTTTGACTTCTCGAACATTTGTCGCGCGTTGTGCCTCAGTGATTTGTGTTTCATCCGCTACCACGGCGTTTCCATCGGCACAAATGGCATGGCCTTCGTCTTCGAGTATCATATTGTGTGTTGGTGCAAGTGTACCACATCTCTATATATTTATATATATTTATTTTGATGATTACAAACACACCGCATTATTGTTTGTCTAACAATTTAATCCAAGTGTGCAGTTGTTGAAGAACACGAAGATTTAATCTGAAGGGTTCAAGACGGAAGTGTTTTCGTCGTCATTATTGTTTATAACTAATAATGATAAACACCCTAAAATAATATACCACTTGGATATTTCTAAAAACCCAACAATTAATTTTAATAAGGTTTTAAGAAGATCTAGCAAGATTTGGTTGCTGTCCTGGAAGGTTCTTTTCTGACGCCGGTATACCGTGGGGAATACCCGGTATACCGCGGGTACACTTTTGGCGGTATACCGCGGGCGTTCAGCCGGTATACCGCGGCAGGCTCTGTGTTTGATTCTGATTGGTTGAAGTTGCTGTTTCGTACGGCCGGTATACCGCGAGACCCAGCCGGTATACCGCGGGTACTTTTTCCTGCCAACTTTGCATGTAGCCGTTTGGTGTGTCAGCGCACTTTTTCTGACGGCGGTATACCGCATGCATTTGGCGGTATACCGCGGCTGCACAATGCCGTTGGAGCTTCATGATATATATACATGCATGCTGGTGATGAAGCAACAAGACCTTAGACCACAACAACAGTAACAAGCAACAACAAACAACACCTCTCAGCTCTCTCATCTATTTATAATATATATTTTATAAAACATTTTTTATAAAATATCCAAGTGTGAGATATTATACAAGAGTGATTACCCATTGTGAGTTATACTCCTCTTGTAAGTATTTGAATAACGGGTGTGTGATCCTGTACATCTCATAGCAGAAGCTTGAGAATCAATTACGTTACCTTTGTACTTGGTTTGTATTTCTACCGTAAAGAATACATTTATTGGATCGTGTCGGGAAGTGTCTCGGCTGCTGGTTTATCACAGTTGGTGGTAAATCAGTAAATCTCTGTGTCAAGTATCTCTATCCCTTATCTCTTTATTTATTCCGCTGTGCTATATTATATTTATTTATATAAACTGCTTTGCATTTATATTTATTTATATAATCTCTGTGTATTTAAATTATATCTGTTTATATAATTGTTGTATACTTATTTATTTATACTCTGCTTTATTTATTCTGTATTTATTTGTAAAAAGAATTTTTGAAAGTAAAAGATTTTAAAATACAACCTTACCCCCCCCTTAGGTTGTCCAACATTTGGTATCAGAGCAGGGCTTTCAAAAATCGTCTATTTAATTTTTTTAAAATCCGTTTTTGTTATGGCTCAACAAAATGCTTGGTTTTCTAAATCTCTTCTTATTGATTTCGAAAATTTTGATCTTTGGGCAAATTCTTTTGAACGTTATGTTCGTGGGATAAATCAAAAAATTTGGGATATTATTATTAAAGGAAATTTCAAACCCACAAAATTTCAAAACAACAAAGTTGTTGAAAAACCTAGCTCGGAATGGTCCGACGAAGATGAGGCTAATTATTGTTTAAATTATGAAGCCAAAAATTTTCTCTTTTCGGTTCTTACTAACAATGATATTGAGCGTGTTTATCTCTTTGAAACTGCTCGTGATATTTGGGAGAACTTGAACATCACCTATGGTGAAAACTCAAAAGAAAAGAGAGACGAAACCCGAGATCAAAGAAATGAAGAAACGTGTCTCATGGCCGACCATGATAATGAGGTATCTTCATCATATTCTTCTAAAAATAATTGTGATAGTAATTATAGTGATAATTATTATAGTGACAATGAAAATAATCTTGACGAATTATATAAATCATTTCATGATATGGCTGCTCTCGCAAATAAATATAAAGATGAAATTTCTAATTTAAAAGAAACCGTATCTATATATAAAAAGGAAATAGATGACGGTAAACAAAAATCTGCTCATGATTTAGATGTTATCACTAAATTAGAAAATAAATTAAGTGAAAAAGATATTTGTAAATCTTGTGTTATTTTAAATGATAAAATTGCATGTTTAGAGAAAATAACATGTGAAAATATTTTATGTACAAAATGCGATATACTTGAAAATGAAATTGCATGTTTAAATGCTAAATGTAAATCGCATGAGAAAAATGAATTATTAGCAAATGCTTTTAATAGTAGCAATGATAAAGTGCTTAAAATGCTAAATATATCAAATCGTATAAATTGCCGAAAAGGCATTGGTTCAAATACGTGTATTGAAAAATGTGATTGTATGCCAATTAAAAAGGTTTTTGAAAAACCTAAATTTGTTGTTAAAAATAAAACGCAAAAACCTCCGTATGTTCCTAAAATGAATTATGTGAATTATATGTCGAGAAAATCACATGCGTTTATGTATAATAATAAGTTTGCGAATCCTAAGAAAAATGTTAATCCGCATACTTCTTTTTACGTCTATGATGAATACGATCGTAAAATTAAGATGGTTAGAAAATGGATTCCGAAAGGAATGTTTAATGTTGATAATCCCGGTGGGATGCGTTTGTGGTTTTAAACCATTTATATGGCTTTGTATGTTTGTCGTGTTTGTTTTATGTCGACAACATATTTTTTTGCAGTTTATGTTTTATACTAACTGTTAAAAGGACCCATAAGAAAAGGGTACCACGAAATATTTTCTTTGCCTTTTGTAGGTGTTTCCTGGCGAGGATATAATACGTGTTTCCTGCCGAGGTTATAATACGTGGTTACCTGCCGAGGTTATAATACGTGGTTACCTGCCGAGGTTATAATACGTGGTTACCTGCCGAGGTTATAATACGTGGTTACCTGCCGAGGTTATAATACGTGGTTACCTGCCGAGGTTATAATACGTGGTTACCTGCCGAGGTTATAATACGTGGTTACCTGCCGAGGTTATAATACGTGGTTACCTGACGAGGTCATAATACGTGGTGATTTTTTTTTTTTTTTTATCACATAAAATTAACCGTATATTGAAGCCTTAAGATCCGTTTTGGTGCAAGTGTTTCGTATTGGTTTGTATATCTTTGTCTCTATTGCTTTCTGCATTTTATTTTATCCCTCAAATTTTATAAAATCAAATTGATATCGTTATTAATTTGAGGGGGAGCGTTTTATTATATTTACCCATGAGTTTATGCTCTCTCAAATATATGCATATTTTGAGGGGGAGCATCTCTCGAGGGGAAGCATACCGTCTTTCTTGACCCTTTTTGTTTCGACAAACGGGGGAGAGAAACCGCATATGCTCTTGCTTAGCGGTTGTGTTTGTCATCATCAAAAAGGGGGAGATTGTTGGTGCAAGTGTACCACATCTCTATATATTTATATATATTTATTTTGATGATTACAAACACACCGCATTATTGTTTGTCTAACAATTTAATCCAAGTGTGCAGTTGTTGAAGAACACGAAGATTTAATCTGAAGGGTTCAAGACGGAAGTGTTTTCGTCGTCATTATTGTTTATAACTAATAATGATAAACACCCTAAAATAATATACCACTTGGATATTTCTAAAAACCCAACAATTAATTTTAATAAGGTTTTAAGAAGATCTAGCAAGATTTGGTTGCTGTCCTGGAAGGTTCTTTTCTGACGCCGGTATACCGTGGGGAATACCCGGTATACCGCGGGTACACTTTTGGCGGTATACCGCGGGCGTTCAGCCGGTATACCGCGGCAGGCTCTGTGTTTGATTCTGATTGGTTGAAGTTGCTGTTTCGTACGGCCGGTATACCGCGAGACCCAGCCGGTATACCGCGGGTACTTTTTCCTGCCAACTTTGCATGTAGCCGTTTGGTGTGTCAGCGCACTTTTTCTGACGGCGGTATACCGCATGCATTTGGCGGTATACCGCGGCTGCACAATGCCGTTGGAGCTTCATGATATATATACATGCATGCTGGTGATGAAGCAACAAGACCTTAGACCACAACAACAGTAACAAGCAACAACAAACAACACCTCTCAGCTCTCTCATCTATTTATAATATATATTTTATAAAACATTTTTTATAAAATATCCAAGTGTGAGATATTATACAAGAGTGATTACCCATTGTGAGTTATACTCCTCTTGTAAGTATTTGAATAACGGGTGTGTGATCCTGTACATCTCATAGCAGAAGCTTGAGAATCAATTACGTTACCTTTGTACTTGGTTTGTATTTCTACCGTAAAGAATACATTTATTGGATCGTGTCGGGAAGTGTCTCGGCTGCTGGTTTATCACAGTTGGTGGTAAATCAGTAAATCTCTGTGTCAAGTATCTCTATCCCTTATCTCTTTATTTATTCCGCTGTGCTATATTATATTTATTTATATAAACTGCTTTGCATTTATATTTATTTATATAATCTCTGTGTATTTAAATTATATCTGTTTATATAATTGTTGTATACTTATTTATTTATACTCTGCTTTATTTATTCTGTATTTATTTGTAAAAAGAATTTTTGAAAGTAAAAGTTTTAAAATACAACCTTACCCCCCCCTTAGGTTGTCCAACATTGTGTAATATGAGACAAACGTACATAATATTCGCCAATTTATTCTTATGTCATCCGCGTGCCGGGTACTTAAGTATATGCCAACGTTGTTTAAGCACGCCAAAAGCTCGTTCAACATCTTTACGTGCCGATTCTTGTGCGGCCTTGAACTTTATTCGTTTAGCATCATGTGGGCACGTTAACGCTTTTACAAAAGTAGCCCATTCCGGGTATATCCCATCCGTTAGATAATATCTGTTCTTGTAGGTGACTCCATTAACCTCAAAAGGGCACTCGGGTGCTTTTCCGTCATAGACATCGTTGAGGATGGGCGACTGATTGAGAACATTGATGTCGTTGTTGGAACCGGCAACACAAAAGAATGCGTCACAGAACCATAGATCTTGGGAGGCCACCGCTTCTAGCATGATTGTCGGATGTTCATGATCACCTCTCATGAATTGACCTCGCCATGCGTTCGGACAATTTGCCCACGACCAATGAGTACAGTCTATGCTGCCGAGCATGCCGGGAAATCCGTGTTTAGCTTCATGTGCGTGGTACAACTTCTGAATATCATCGTAAGTAGGCTTGCGTAAATATTTGTCACCATAGAGTTCAACAATACCTGTGCAGAAAGTGTGCAGACAATCTCGTGACGTTTTCTCTCCCATCCTCAAGTACTCGTCAAGTGCGTCGGAAGCTACTCCATACGCCAATTGTCGAACAGCGGATACACACTTTTGTATCGGAGACAAACCTTGTTTGCGTAGTCCGTCAATCCGTTGTGTAAAATACGGATACACTCCCGATAAATCTTGAACTATCCGTTCGAATAGTTGCCTGCTCATCCTAAACCGCCGTCAAAACAAATCCGGATTATACACCGGGTTTTAGCCAAAGTAGTCCCGCAAAAGCCGGTCGTTAGCATCTACCCGACATCTTTCTATGTTCCCCGACCTCAGTCTTCTTGACGATGAGGCGGTGCTACCATATCGTCTATCTACAGCTTCTTGCAACAAATCTGCATAACGATCAAATAGTTGACCGAATTCCTCGTCGGTGTCAATGGATGATGAAGAACCGGACGATGAAACGGGTGGCGAATCCATAAAGTTTATATCGGATTGAAAGAAATGAAAGAAAATATTTAAGGATTGAGGTGAGTGTTTAAATTTTGGTGTGAAAAATGGATGAGATTTGAGGTTGATTTATAGTGTTTAAATTGAAAAAAAAATAAAAAAAAATTAATTGGAAAGAGCCGTTGCCAAACATAACCGTTGGAATAAAAAAAATGGAGAAAGCTTCGGGTATGAGCGGGGTGGGGAACCCGAAGGCCGAACCCGCTGGCCTAACCCGCTTGAACCCGCCCCTTCCGTACCCCTTACCCGCCTACCCGCCGAGCCACCTGGCGTGAACCCGAGCCCGGGTCCGCTCGAGTACGGATGGCCTTAAGGAGAGGATTTATTAGGGGGGCTATTTGCACCAAAAAGGGGCTAATGGCACCAAAAAAATCAAATTTGATTGCATTGTTTTCATAAACTAATCATTTTTTGATTTAAATATATATATATATATATATATAATATATATTTATATAATATATATATATTATTTGACATATATATATATTATTTATTTGTTTTATACATATATATATATACATATATATATATATACATATATATATATATACATATATATATATATACATATATATATATATATATATTAAAAATATATATATATTATTATTCTTTTTGTTTTTATATATAGGGGTGTCAATTTTATACCGAGATAAACCAACCAATTCTCATACCAACCGTACCAATTTAGTTGGTACCGACCTAATTGGTTGGTATACCGTACCAACTATTTAAACTTGGTTGGTACGTGGTATTAGAAGTCGTGTACCACGGTAATACCGTACCGTACCGACTTATTTTTCTAAATATTTATTAATTAAAGTTTAACAATAATATTGTATATTTTTATTTATAAAATTTTAAATTATCTTGTTTTACGTTTTGTTAAATTGTAATACAAATTGATATATAGAACTTGATTGAATTCATTCGCTTATCCTTAATAACTTTGATAACTCGCCTACATCTCCACTCTTCATGGTCCATTCTCGCTCATTAATTGTCGTTTGTATTAAACTATTAGTGAATATTTGTGTTATATGAAGATTATTTGAGTGGTACAACGCATATCAACAATTATTAACCAAGTAGATCTAGATGCACTAAACATGTCGAGTATTAATAATTGTTGATATGCGTTGTACCACTCAAATAATCTTCATATAACACATATATTCACTAAGTTTAATACAAACGACAATTAATGAGCGAGAATGGACCATGAAGAGTGGAGATGTAGGCGAGTTATTGTAACACCCTCAAATTTGGAACGAGCAACTAACTTTAAAATTCAATAAAATAACCAAAATAGATATAAACACTTCTACAATTCAATCCTTAAAATACCTCGGAATTTAAAACATTATGATTCCCAAAAAAAATAACTTAATCGGGTGTTACTTAACGCCACACAAGTTGCTAGTCCAAATAATTGCGGAAGACTTCACTAATCAAGTCACCTCTCGTGCACTCTACTAGCACTCGCCTCTTCACAATGTAGCTAGAGCTACCCCAACCTGAGCCTGTTGCACATGCCGACAAATAAAAAGGGTTAGGCTAACGCCTAGTGAGTTCAAGCATTTTATCATGACTATACAAAATCATAAATCGGAAGATAGTAGTTTTAGTCATGATTTTAATAAATCTTTAAACGAGATTTTTTGCGACAAAGATTATCATGAGCAAATCATTTGATAAATCGATAGCTTCAACTTAAATAAATGATTTTCTAGAAAGGTTTGTATAAAATACATCGACAACCCATTTTCCAAACACATACAGTTTCTGAGAGGAAAACTTCTAATGAAAACCGTTTCTCTGCAAATGACTCAAATCCAAAACTCACATCAAGAGTTAATTAATAATAATTTCTCAAATAATCGCCACTGCGAATAAAACTCCAACAGTTAAAACATCCAATAAGAATGTAACATAAATCCGACCATCAATCATGGAACACAATCCATATGCATGTAATATAACCTCAACAATGCGAATAGATAAAATACTCGAAATCAACACCCCCTTCGATGACGGGGGAGACCCGATCTCATCGAATGTGGCAAACACATAAATTAACCCATGATTAAATAAATGCAAGTAAGCTTCTTGGATGTGGAAAACAGATGACATCAACCATACTAGGTAAAGTCAATCCTCGGCATCAATCATACTAGATCTTTAGCCCATCTTAGACATCAACCATACTAGGTCTTTAGTCCATCTTACACATGCAACTCATGCAATGCAAACCCCAAACTCACGTCGAGCTTATTAAAACCGGGTGAATGCCATCAAGACTCAATCGAGTCCAAAACTGAGCCCTCTGCTCAAAGATCTAATGATCCTTTATCAACATCAAATCATGCAAATGAAATGCAATTAAGCATATAGCACATCCTAGACTCCACCCCGAGCATGTAAATATCAACAACGTGCAATAATATGCAACACGGTGCAATAAAGCAACCCGTAAATAAGACTCCACATCGAGCCATTTAAACCGGACAAATGTCCCAAGACTATCTCAAAGTCAAAACCGAGCAAAGTGCTCCAAACTTGCTAGACCCATAATGTCGGTCATCATCGCATAAAACGCGTTTAAACATTGTTTAAGCAAACACGTATCCCAAAATCATCATTAACCCTAAAACTCAACACGGGTTAAACAAAAAGGGGTTTTCCTAAAGGACTCACACCCTTAATATTCTCAAAATGACCCACAACACTAAAAGTGCATTTCCCAAATGGTTTATTAAAATCATTTACACTAACCTGATTAAACCATCAAATAAACCTCATTTTGAGCAATTAATCTTTTAAAGACAATTTATGGTTTCTAACCATCCAAATATCCAAAAGCCCCAAATATGGGTGTTTTACACATTTATGAAGATAAACACTTCAAAAGAGTTAAACCATTCAAATAACTCAAAATTGTTGATATGCTTTGTACCACTCAAATAATCTTCATATAACACAAATATTCACTAATAGTTTAATACAAACGACAATTAATGAGCGCGAATGGACCATGAAGAGTGGAGATGTAGACGAGTTATCAAAGTTATTAAGGATAAGCGAATGAATTCAATCAAGTTCTATATATTAAATTGTAATTACAATTTAACAAAACGTAAAACAAGATAATTTAAAATTTTATAAATCAAAATATACAATATTATTGTTAAACTTTAATTAATAAATATTTAGAAAAATAAGTCGGTACGGTACGGTATTACCGTGGTACACGACTTCTAATACCACGTACCAACCAAGTTTAAATAGTTGGTACAGTATACCAACCAATTAGGTCGGTACCAACTAAATTGGTACCAATTAAATTGATACGGTTGGTATGAGAATTGGTTGGTTTGTCTCGGTATAAAATTGACACCCCTATATATATAAACAAAAAGAATAATAATATATATATTTCTATATTTTTAATATATATATATATTTAAAACAAATAAATAATATATATATATATATATATATATTTAAATCAAAAAATGATTAGTTTATGAAAACAATGCAATCAAATTTGACTTTTTTGGTGCCATTAACATCTTTTTGGTGCAAATAGCACCCTGCGATTTATTATTATAATATAGGACCAAGATTGATGTCACTTGTTAATTAAAGAAGACAAAGAAAAAAAGTGAAAAGTTAGTCAAAGTAGTGAGAGCAAGGGACAATCATAAATGTGAAGTGCAGGGGGTGAATGGCATCTTTTTGAATGTTCAGGATCTGTTCTGCCAACATGACACTCTTGTTTGGAGAAAATGACCCAACAACGTATAAGTTGTGATTTGGCCGAATTTTAAACTAATAAGCCAAAAATCTTGGCATATAAATGTAGAGCACTTGTTTAGGATCATTTCTGTCGAAATAATTCGAAAAATGAGCGATTGTTGAGAGAGAAAACCGAGTTTGAAGTTCATACTCAATTTTTCGGTTTTTCATCGATTGAAGGTAATATTCTATACCAATGTCCGAGTTCTTTAGATGTTTGGCTTCGTTTTTAAACACTATATCAAATCACAGTAGCCTCATATCTCAGATTTTGAGTTTATATCGTTTGTTTTTATGTTCTTAGTTTGTTGGGTTTTAGTTTTAAAAATAAAACTTTAAATGAAACAATAGAGCCCGTTTCTTGGCGAAAATCTTTGTTCTTTATGTCAAAATGTTGGTAAAATTTATACCAAGGTTTTGGTGCAAAAAGAACGAAGAAAAAAGACCAACATATGACTCATTTTCGTGCTTAAAGAACATAAAAATGTGCAATCATGGTTGTTGGTTCGTGTTGGGGTAAAATCGGGTCGGCGTGTCAAAACCGGGTCGGTGGGTCAAGTTCTAACCCAATAACCCACGTGTTGACCGATTTAAAAACTTAACAAACACCCTACAAGGGCCAAGGTTTGAACCATTAACCTCGCAGATAGAAGGTATATGCTTTAACCGGTGTGGCAACTTTGTTACTCATGTTACTTTGATAAGAAGTTGTTTATTTATTTAGTGATCATAATTAATTTATAACTTTCAGTTATGTCCCCTGGAGTTCTGAAAATCTAATTTCAGCAATTATGACTCTCTAAAATTTCATGCCATGGTGAGATTTGCATTAATGAGCGAGTATTGAAAATAAATGGTATGCAAAATAGTATGATACGACAAGATTCGTCAATCGTAAGGGGTGGGCTGGACATCAAAGGCGGGCTTGCAATTCTATGGTCTTGAAGTCCTCGTCCATAGAATACGCCACATACGCAAAGAAAAGTGACGCGTCGAGGCCTCACTTACAAGATAATATTAAAAACACGCTAAAACACTATTATGTGTGCATGTTATCATGAAACCATATTGTATTCACTAAGCTTTTAGCTTTTGCAATACATGTAAATGTCTCAGGTGTTGGTTGTCATTAGACGATTCGAATGAAGAAAAATGGAACTATGTTTTGTATCATGCTAGTTTAGATACCTTAATTAGCATTGATTATGTTAAAGTACTTTATACTTCCACAATTATGTAATGAATTATATTCAACATATTATATTATCTAAATTTTAAGTTCGTATTCTTATTCAAGAGTTAAGTTAGTAAGAATGGCGTCATGATATTCGATTAAAAAAAATCGGGGTGTGACTGTTTTGACTCTGCTAGTCTTGAGGATATTTGCCCGGTTTTATAGCTCGATGTGGATCTTTGATTGCGTATTATTTAAGAATTGCATGTTTTGAGTGTGTTGGTCATTCAATTGGAGTCATATAATAATATAGACTATAATGCGATGGATCCATAGGCATAGAAATCGTTTTATTGATTTTGATAAATGGGATCATTATCCTTGTTTTGTAAGCTTAATCACCACTATGTGAAGTTATATAATTTGTAAAATATAAATTAAAAGATATGTTCCCCTGTTAACACATATGCAAACATGTCATTTAGGTAAACATTACAACTTGAAGGTGTTAAAACACAATATCTGCAAACTACCATTATGATTTCAGAGGTGAAGCAAAATATCATTTTCGTTCACATAAACATTCGATTGTGAACCCGCGGCGATACAGACTCGACCTGTTCCTACCCACCTCGGGGCACCATAGCATGTCGGGAATAAGGGGGGACATACTGGACGTAACCACTCCCTTGATTGGGGGCTTATTGGTGAAACTAACTATTGAAATTCAACAGATCCTATGTTTTCTTGGTTTTCTTCTTGTTCTTGCAAAATAATTGAAATAAGCGAACAACTTGATGCACTATCTCCTTTCAACCATGTGAGCGAAATGTGGCATTCTTAATTGTGGGAATGAGAAAATTGGCCAAATTCTCTAATTTTTTTGATAGACGAATATTTGATGGAATTCCAAATGGAGCTGGTCTTATGAGTTTCTTTGATGTGAAAGCTACTAACTTAGATTAGAGCTTGCTTCCTTTAGCTGACTTATCAGAGATCGAGAGAATTGTCGACATTTCTGGCTGAAGGGAAAGAAATGAGATAAGTGACCTTTAAAGGAACCTGCTTACTTTGTATACATATGTAAATCAAAAATATATTCACTCCGCTTAACACATGCATCCTTGAAAATTAGGTTACAATGCCAACCTATTTGATGGTTTTGAAAATGATTATTTGCTCATAACCTTTATGATTTCATAGGTGAACTAATTCTTTTTAACATTCGGTCAATCACATACTCATATTTGACATGAAGGTTGAAAGTGTATACCAAATGCACATTTTCCCCACAGTATATATGTGGCCACCATACTAATTTTAATTCAAAATCATGAACTTGAGTTTATCGATTGTAAGAAGGAACTGGTCATAACTCGATTGAGTCATTTGAACTGAAAAGAAGAGAGTAAAAGCAAGACACAACCCCTTTAACGACTACACCTATCACCAAAACAACTCAAACAAGATGTTGGATCACTGATGATTTGAAGATGACCTCCCGATCTTTTTTTAGTCTTTAGAAATACATCTTTTGTACTTAGATAAAATGGTTCTTTGTAATAGCTTATTCATACTCAACTTGTTCGGAAAAATCAAAGACTAGCCGAACTCAGCAAGAAGTGAATCTACCGATGCAGATCAAAGATGAACTTCCCGACTTAACTAAGTTATTCCTGCCAATTTTACATGACAAATCGGAGGATCCTCCAATCCATCTATGGATTTGCTTCTTGTCTTTTTGGTAAGGAAGTCTTCACCCCATTGTACCCGATGAAGGCATTCTTTGATATACCTTAGGAAATAATATTTGTCCTTTTCACCCGTTTTTTGAATTTATCTACAACAAGGTCTATAAATCATCCTTGTCCCGTGATAAGACAAAAAGGACATGTTGTCTCTTTCAAGGACAACTTCGGATCCAATCCTATTGTGACCAATGTCTTATGCATTTAATGCACATAGTGGTATTTAAGGCTGAAGACTCCTCCCAAGCAAGGTTACACTTTTAAGAGAACTCTAAGTGCTTAAGCAAAATCGGCAGACCTCACTCCTCTATCATGAAAGTTACATAGGTTTTAATATAGTGTTTTTCAAGTTGTGATTTGTTTTCTGTTATCTTTGTGAAAGATTATTATGATAGATTTTGTTTGTTCTTTTCCATAACAATTGTGCTCTCTATGTGTAGTTCTTTATTTGAATAATCAATAAAAATTAAAAATTAAGTAATTTTGTGTGTATTGTATTCAATACCCCCTTCTACAATACTTGTGTGTGTTTATCATTTCATTTTGGGACTAACACAAATTACTAGAATACCAAAACTACCCTAAGATAAATGTAATACTCCCCCTCAAGATGAATCCGGAGAATAAGGATTTCGTAGATTCATCTTGCAAATAAGCAACGAGAACCGATGCAATGATAAAGGCTTAGTAAAGACATCTACCAATTGATATGCAGATTTGACGGGCATTAATCGAATCAACTTCTCTACCACATTCTCTCGAATAAAATGGCAATCGATGTCGATATGTTTTGTCCGGTCATGGAAAATTGGGTTTGATGCAATTTCTCTGGCTGAATTATTATCGCGGAACAATAACGCACACTGAGGATGAGAAACATCCAAGTCTTTAAGTAATTGTTTAATCCAACCGATATCGCATGTTGTTGCTACCATCGCCCTATATTCGGCTTTGGTAGAGGACTTAGAGACCGTTGCTTGTTTCTTAGATTTCCACGATATTAGAGACTGCCCCAAGAAGATACAAAAACCACCAACTGATCGTCTACAATCCACACATTTTCCCCAATCTGAATCACAAAAGGCTTGCAATTGATGTTGTTGATCCCAGATTTGATCTCAACAATGATAGTTAAACCACAAACATACAAAACAGAGTATAATAGAAGTTAAGTGCGGAAGCATTTTAATAATCTGTTTGGGTTAAGCTATTTTGGTAGAAAACACACAAGAGAATAACGAAGACAAGCTAAATTAACAACAAGTATGCTCAAACATTCATCTTCATTGATTCACCACTGTTTACACCAAGAACACCACAATATGTGTGTTTCTCTCTCTAAAATGCTATATTTCTAGGTGTGAGTGTGTGAGTGTGTGTGTGCTTCGTTACCATATCAGGTCTGGTTAAGACTTCTATTTATACAAGACAAGGGGACAAAGGTATAAGAGACAAGATCATGGGATGCTTCATGCTACAACGTTGAGTTTATACGTCGATGAATAGTACACTGGAAAAGTTGCAGCCTCTCAGAGGATTACACGTGAAAAGTATAGGAGCGTGCCTTGTACTATTTGATCTTCAAAATCTCCGTACAACAGAGACACATGAGGTGAACACTCTATGGTCTTGATCTTTGTCTTGGACTTGTTCCTCGGATGTTGATCGGCAGAGGCTTTGAGGTCTCGGTGTATCTGGCAGAGGCTTCTGCCAGATTTGTCCTTAGCCTATTTTTCAATACTTCTATGATTTATATTATTGGAGCTAACAATCTCCCCTAAGTATTGAAAAATTAGAATTTAGAAACTTGCATATACCTTAGGCTAAAAGGACAAGAGGTGAATGATTCAACCTCTGTAAAAGAGAATGTGTTCATTACATAGTATGCCAGAGGCATTTGTAGAGTTTTGGTAATTGAAAATTACAAGACTTGAAAAGATAAAATTGATTACAAAAGAAATCGACAGAGCCTATATCTTGGCATTTGGAAAGTCATCTATCTTCTTTCCGAATCCTCCTTCCTTCAGCTGTTTGTAGAAAAATACGCACAAGTCTCCTAAGCAAAGGGTTGCATTGATTGCATCTATGAGTCGATCCGTGTCCTCAAGGTTTACAAATTTCGATCCTTTGCTGGTCTCTAGATCATGCCTGAATTGAAGAAGTGTCTCCGTGGCGTACTTCTGGCAGTCAAATTCGACGAACAACTTCTTTCTTCCTTGTGGATCGAGGAACACGTATCCGACTCTGGGGTGTTGAATGATTGAGTGAGGTTTTATGTCAGAGGATGAGTGGCAATAGTCATCAGGGGCCGTGAGGGTAATCTTTTTTATTCCGAGGTCCAGAGCTACCTGAAAATCGATTACGCTGAAGTATAGTAGCATTTCCCTCATGAAGGTTCTGACGACATCGTAGGCTTTTCTGTTCTCAACTCTTCCTTGTATGTGCATACCTTTTGCTCAAGGATAGAGTTCTGAAATATCATAAGGATGGAGATTTCGAAGGTCTGCGTCAGTAAATTTCATCTTCGACCCATCTTCTCTCAGCACATAGTATGTATTATACCAGAAGTTTCGGCATGTGATGTGTGAGAGTTTGACTCCCAATACCTCTTTGATTTTTGAGTTCGAGAAAACGTGATCTGGCTTCTGTGCTTTATCTCTGCAGAACATATCCTTGAGTTCTCCAACAATCCTTTCGTTCAGAGTGGGCTTGGGCAGAGGATCGTTGAGGCCTCTGCTGTACAAGTAGTTGTACAGGACTTCTTCCATGTCGTGTTTGGGTGCAGGGGGAGGCACAGGTTTTATCAGAGCATGCTAACGGATTGTTTCTTGTTGATTCGAGTTCCCTATAAAAGGAACAAGATTACCCCATATGAACTTTGGTTCAAGAAAAGGCCGAACTTGAGTTATATTCGAGTTTGGGGCTGTCGAGCGGTTGTTCGACTACCCGAACCTAAAAGGAAGACTTTGGGTGAAAAGGGTATTGATTGCATCTTTGTTGGATATGCCGAGCATTTTAAAGCTTATAGGTTCTATGTTATTGAACCTAATGATTCTATAGCGATTCACACCATTATAGAATCGGGAAATGTAAGGATCCAATAGCCTTAGGGGCTATCCACACTTTAGTGATTCACCAAATGGATGTCAAAATGGCATTCTTGAATGGTGACATGGAGGAGGAAGTTTACATGAAACAACCGGAAGGTTTTGTTATGCCCGGAATGGAGCATAAGGTGTGTAAACTTGTAAAATCATTGTATGGGCTGAAACAAGCACCCAAACAATGGCATCTGAAATTTGATGAAGTTATCTTGTCCAACGGTTTTATGATAAACCAAGCGGACAAGTGTGTACATAGAAAATTTGACTCATCGTGTGACGTGTAATCATTTGCTTATATGTTGAAGACATGTTGATTTTTGGCACAGTAACATCCCGATTTCCCAAACATACTCAAATAACATACATTGCATAATATAGATTTATACATAAAAAGATTACATAATAAACCACATTCGGTCCCAAACAGTCTTGAGATAACAAATACATAATAAACTTCTAAATTACATCATCCTACACTTGATCCTTTCTTTTGCTAACGAACGAACTCTGTCCTGGAAAACATATTTTAAAACAGAAAATGAGGGTTAGACTAAACAGTCTAGTGAGGGAATCCCTGTCAGTTTAAACTCTCTTTATAAAACCATTTATAAAAATAGTTTAATAAATAATCTTTCTGCACACGTATATAAATACCAATTAGGACTCGTGCACCGTACCCCTTTCTCATTTTCACTTCCCTTGGCCATTTCTGATTGGTAGCGAGCCAACCCCACACTGTACGACATTTACAGCACCCACGCTGTACGACATTTACAGCACCGCTGTACGACATTTACAACACCGCTGTACGACAACTACAGCAAAACTCCACCGGCATAGTTCGGCGTGCTCTCGTGTAGTGTAATCAAAACTTTTATAAATAAACCTTATATCTCACTATATAACGAATTTATTTATAAATCACACTACAATTTCCATACACATATTTTTACCAATATAAACACACCATCACATTTCATCACATATCGATAGAACATTCACTTAATCCAAATTCAACTGCTTCCCAGTTATAAATCATTCTTTTTACGATAAAAACTCACCTTAGCGATTTCACCTTAACGTATGCTCCAAAACTCACAATTATCCAAACCGAACACCTGAATTGAACATCACCAAAATAGTTTTAAACTACTTAACCATACTTCCCAAACCTCTTTAACATAACCCCAAAACAAACCCCAAACATCTGCTACAACCCTAGACTCAAATGACCAACAAAACAGAAAACATGAAAAACCAACAGAGCCCGGCGCCAGTGGCTCGGCGCCGATCCATCGGCGCCACCCATCGGCGCGGGTTTCTGTTCCTCAAACCTGCACGATCCTCTTCTTCAAAATCCAAGGTTTTCTCAATTCAATTTCTTCCCAAATCAGTTCTAAACCTCCCAAATCAACATTTTAAGTACTATGAACCTTTTAAAACCAATACCAACATTTTTAAACATCAAAATCCATCCAATGTCATCCATTGATTTGTCACTTTTAAACCCAAAAGCTTTAAAACTCCATCCATGGAAGAATATGAATTTTAACAAGAAATTCAATAGAAATCTTTACTGGATGAACAAGACTCATAACAATCCATCCCAAAATCATTTACCTTTCTTTTGATTTCAATAAGACACAACTCTTTCAAGAATTTCAAAGATCCCTAAACCAAAATGAAGAAGATAAAGAAACATACCTGCAGCAATCTTCTTCTTCTTCCTCCCTTCTTTCTCTCAAATTCCTTCTCTACCTCTCTATATCTCTGATTCGTTTCTAAATTCTCAAACTCACACACTCAAATTGATTTTGCTAAAAACTGAATTCTTATCCTAATACACAAATGAGTCGGTTTGTAAAAAGGTTTGGTCATAAGTACCAATTCAACCCTCAACTCCTAACACTTGACCATCTAAACTTCTAAACTACCAATTAACAAATTAACTTATCTATTGACTCCTATCCTCAAGAAATAGTTAGCATAAAACTTAAAATAATAAAAGTAAAATACCTGGTTATTACAACATCTCCCCCTTAAAAGAATTCCGTCCCGGAATTCATACAAGCAACGAACTAGGGTAACTACCACCGAATTGATATCAAAATCTATGAACACATCAAAGTGTTTACGGAACCCTCAAAGGACTTTTACTAGACCACCCGCTTTACTGTTTCTAGTTTACCATTTGCTCTTGCTTCAATACTTCAACCTAAAACATCAAGAGTTTTAATTTCTCACAAGAAATCCACCCCCTTAAAATAACGATAAACACTCAATACTCAAATCTCACGAAAGTCCAAATTAACTCGAAATTCACTTATACTCATAACATTACCACGCTAATTACTACTTTTAACTTCCCCGGCCTTTTACTACAAACATCTTGTCCTATACTTTCACAATACTAACTCAAAAACATAATCCTATGTTTCCAATACAAAACTCGCTTAGCAACTATAACTTATTTCTCATACTCTTCCAATATACTCATAACATAATCATAATCACTTTATATCACGGAAATTTCTTAATTTTTTTTTATCAAACCCGAAAACTTCATCCTACTATTTCCATTTCTTAAACTAGCATAGCATAACCGAAATGATCTCACATCAATGCTTAATTGCACTGGACACCAAATCATTTATCAAAATAAAATAAGGTCTACAAAGCAACTTAATTTCTCGAATATCAACAAAGCACAACCTTAATCACTTCAATTATCTTAATAACCTCATCATCAAAACTCATACCGTCTTTTATCCAAATATCAATACCAATTCATTTCTTAATAAATAACAAACTCGCTATCATATCAAGTCCTTACATTTCCAATTTAGCACTAAAATACTTTCACAGCTCTTTAGACATTGGTTTCACTTTAACCACTCCGCAATTGAAATTTATCAATACCGGTCTCACCTTACCCCACTAACACAAATACCCAAAACATCAAATAATTTCACTATAAAATTAAGCCGAAAGAATTCATCACAACTCCGTTAAAATTTCATGTCACTAATAATATAACTTATTAACGGCTCAATCATGCAAAGTCCAGCACTAAGAAAAAAAAAACATCTCTTTAACTTAAACAACTCCATAAGAAAGTTTTATCAACATTAATCTTGCCTTGCTTAACCGCAACAATTTACAACCAAAGATATAATAAATCTACTACGAACCACACCACTAAGTTCATCACATGACCATAAAATCTTTACAACTTAATTTCTCTGATCCAATCCGGTGTTTTCTAACGGTACAACCTTACTCGCTTCGGCTAAGCCCTTCCGCAGAATCGACACAGGAAAGGCCGAATGAACTCTCACTATGCGAAACCCTTCGATACCAAGGCACATACCAAAAATTTAATACCCTCCTAACTACAACAACTCTTACACCAAGAAGAAAATCCGCAAAATACGAACAAGGTATAATATTCTAGATCGATCATACCAATATCATTCACACCTCTAGACTCCAGGTTCACCTCAACCTACTATCCCTGCTATGACGGAATCCCCACTAGTCACGACGAGTCGCCTCGCGAATGCACAAACGCATACAGTGTGAAATCAGATAGACATTCGAAATAAGGATTCTATCCCACAACGGTTAGAATCAAACAAGAGCTGCGCCATAGAACTAAATCAAACATTCTAAGGCTATTTAGTTTCCACAGTACCACTTGTAAAGCATTCACTTAACAACCTATCAGGACTAGCATAAATTCCTACTAGCAAGTAATAGTCATACTGCAAGTGATAAGCACCAGACAATCTAGCCTACATACTCTTATGTTCTAGAAAGCAATCAATTACACCAAGTACTCTACTCTTTTCCTTGACATCGGCTGACTGTACACACCACGCCTTCGATCACAGTTTCTAAAATGTCCCAACAATCCAACACTCCAAAAATAACGACACTCTTCTCCCCAAAAGATTACAAAATCAACTTGGAGTATCACCTTAATCCGCAGTCGAACTTTTCTCCATAGGTTATCACCAACCCTACAGTCACATCCCTATTCCACAAATACATCTAAAACAGACAACACTTTATTGCATTAATTATACCGATTATGAACATTAGACTACAATTGATTTCCATACTCACCACCACATCACTCTCGTATTAATACCACGTTCTAACCAACGATCCTTCACCCTGATTAATTCATTCGACTATTTTCTTCTACTCTCTTTTCAACATAAAATACAATTTCCCAAGGCTAGCTCATTAGGAGGTGCTCACTCTAAACCGATCCTACGAGCTAGCTTTCTTTCATCTCCATACCGATCGTACACGCTCAATTTCAACCATCGCTATATTTTCCCAACAATTTCACCATAGTTCAAATCAAAAAAAAAATTAACCGAGTTAATTCGAAATCTCACTCATTGTTCGAAACACCCACACACTTCCTCAATTTTCGAAAATCAATAACATATTCTTTCAAAATGATAACAAACGATTTGAAACCACACTGTACACCCATCCCCAAAATATAACAACCATAAAAACATCTTTGTTAATAAAATCCGTACCTCTTTATTTCACCTCGTGCCCCAATTAGCACAAATATACGTCATTGTGTCTCTTTTCACGTACAACATTTCCCCGTGCCTCTTTCAGCACAAAGTTATATATATATATATATATATATATATATATATATATATATATATATATATATATATATATATATATATATATATATAAATAAAATTTTTGCATATCACGAATCATCTATCACATTTGAAATTTTATCCATAACATAAACTTTAACATTTGAAGACATAACTGTAGTGTTTGAAAACTGATTTATACACAATGCCACATTCTATACTTCCACAAAATCTTTTCAAAATTCTAACATGCACATTCAATTTGAAAATTTCTAACAATTGCAAGCGTTAGATACAACATCCCAAATTAAACTACTAACCACTTTCGTTCCTAAAATATAAATTTAATTTACCACTTTGAACAATCTTCCAAATTCAAACACATATGACAACGGTTATCACTTTTGATTACTAAAAGCTTTTCCTTACTAATCATTCCCAAAACACTATTTACTTTCTAGTTTCAATTATCCTTGATTTCTCACTTAAATTTATCATGCTATATCCTAATGAATAACCATGCTAATTTCGATATCATCCGAAATATTTGTTACACTCTTATTAAACTAGAACCAATCTCTTTTCACACCAAATGCTTCCAAACCTACACTCTTACTAAGTCTTATCAAAAGTAACTCATATATCCTTAATATAAAATTTGTTAACAAACGAAAACTTTAAGTCAATCACCTGACAATCTCTTCTTTCATCATAACCACTTACTCCAATAAATCAACTTTATTTTCTCATACCGAAATATCAAGGATCACTTATCATTTCTTAATCAAAGGTTTTAACAAGATCAGACTCCTACACCACAATATATTAACTATACTAAGTCTAAACAAACGGTCCCGTTACCATCCATCATTAATATAATCAACTATTTAAACACCCTAGATCATCACGAGCAGTACTTAATAATATACAATTCACTTAAATTTGTTCCGCAAAGGAAATTCATCATCATTCACTTCACTTTACATAATCGACAAATCATTACTTAATTGACAGGTTTAACAAAATCAAGTTCCAACACCATCCTATACTTGCTACTACCTCAAATTCCAACAAGATTTTCAAAATAACTTAATAGGCACTCCACTCCTATCTATAATACCAACACATTTATCAAATTCCTTTCCTAATGCAATTAAGTCAACAAAAGATTGAAAACACAATTAATCGGTTCGCACCGAAGTCAAATAGCACTTTAGCACGTGTAGAGTTTGTATAAATATACCTGTCTTCGTCTCTATCTATGTCGAGACCGACTTGTCACTCGATAGATTTCAACTAGGTTAATATACACATAAGCACATACCCCATATAATAAGGTATTCCGGTCCAATCATGTAACTGTAAGCTCACAATTACACTGGCCAGGTGTAACTCGAATTTACCTTACATGATATTCCTTATACCGTGTTATACTTAATATCCCAAGGTTCTAAAATAATAGGGACATCCTACTTCTCATGCAGTTTAAGTCTAGGTACAGATACTAATACCTAAATCCCTTAAACTAAGGCTCTGATACCATTTGTAACATCCCGATTTCCCAAACATACTCAAATAACATACATTGCATAATATAGATTTATACATAAAAAGATTACATAATAAACCACATTCGGTCCCAAACAGTCTTGAGATAACAAATACATAATAAACTTCTAAATTACATCATCCTACACTTGATCCTTTCTTTTGCTAACGAACGAACTCTGTCCTGGAAAACATATTTTAAAACAGAAAATGAGGGTTAGACTAAACAGTCTAGTGAGGGAATCCCTGTCAGTTTAAACTCTCTTTATAAAACCATTTATAAAAATATTTTAATAAATAATCTTTCTGCACACGTATATAAATACCAATTAGGACTCGTGCACCGTACCCCCTTTCTCATTTTCACTTCCCTTGGCCATTCTGATTGGTAGCGAGCCAACCCCACACTGTACGACATTTACAGCACCCACGCTGTACGACATTTACAGCACCGCTGTACGACATTTACAGCACCGCTGTACGACAACTACAGCAAAACTCCACCGGCATAGTTCGGCGTGCTCTCGTGTAGTGTAATCAAAACTTTTATAAATAAACCTTATATCTCACTATATAACGAATTTATTTATAAATCACACTACAATTTCCATACACATATTTTGACCAATATAAACACACCATCACATTTCATCACATATCGATAGAACATTCACTTAATCCAAATTCAACTACTTCCCAGTTATAAATCATTCTTTTTACGATAAAAACTCACCTTAGCGATTTCACCTTAACGTATGCTCCAAAACTCACAATTATCCAAACCGAACACCTGAATTGAACATCACCAAAATAGTTTTAAACTACTTAACCATACTTCCCAAACCTCTTTAACATAACCCCAAAACAAACCCCAAACATCTGCTACAACCCTAGACTCAAATGGCCAACAAAACAGAAAACATGAAAAACCAACAGAGCCCGGCGCCAGTGGCTCGGCGCCGATCCATCGGCGCCACCCATCGGCGCGGGTTTCTGTTCCTCAAACCTGCACGATCCTCTTCTTCAAAATCCAAGGTTTTCTCAATTCAATTTCTTCCCAAATCAGTTCTAAACCTCCCAAATCAACATTTTAAGTACTATGAACCTTTTAAAACCAATACCAACATTTTTAAACATCAAAATCCATCCAATGTCATCCATTGATTTGTCACTTTTAAACCCAAAAGCTTTAAAACTCCATCCATGGAAGAATATGAATTTTAACAAGAAATTCAATAGAAATCTTTACTGGATGAACAAGACTCATAACAATCCATCCCAAAATCATTTACCTTTCTTTTGATTTCAATAAGACACAACTCTTTCAAGAATTTCAAAGATCCCTAAACCAAAATGAAGAAGATAAAGAAACATACCTGCAACAATCTTCTTCTTCTTCCTCCCTTCTTTCTCTCAAATTCCTTCTCTACCTCTCTATATCTCTGATTCGTTTCTAAATTCTCAAACTCACACACTCAAATTGATTTTGCTAAAAACTGAATTCTTATCCTAATACACAAATGAGTCGGTTTGTAAAAAGGTTTGGTCATAAGTACCAATTCAACCCTCAACTCCTAACACTTGACCATCTAAACTTCTAAACTACCAATTAACAAATTAACTTATCTATTGACTCCTATCCTCAAGAAATAGTTAGCATAAAACTTAAAATAATAAAAGTAAAATACCTGGTTATTACAGGCACCGACCAAAATCAAGTTGGAAAAACCAAAGAGTTTTTGTCGTTGAGTTTCTCCATGAAAGATATGGGAGAGGCGGAGGTGATCCTTGGTATAAGGATCAAGCGTGAGAACAAAGGGATTGCAATTATGCAATCTCATTACATTGAGAAAGTATTAAAGAAATTTAATTGCTTTGATTGTTCTCCGGTGAGTACTCCATGGGATCCGAGTGTGAAGCTTATGCCCAACTCGGGTGAAGCAGTGTCACAACTTGAGTACTCAAAGGCTATAGGATGCTTGATGTATGCCATGACAAGCACTAGGCCGGATATCTCTTTTGCCATAGGAAAATTGAGTAGGTATACTAGTAATCCTAGTATTCATCATTGGCAAGCGACAAGACGAGTATTCAAATACTTGAAGAAAACCATTGATTATGGTTTGTCATACGTCGGGTTTCCTTCAATATTGGAGGGATATTCAGATGCAAGTTGGATTACCAATTTGGAAGATCACTCATCTACGAGTGGTTGGGTGTACTTGCTTGGGGGAGGTTCCATCTCATGGGCTTCCATGAAGCAAACTTGCATCACGAGTGCGACTATGGAGTCGGAATTTGTGGCATTAGCTGCTGCCGGTAAAGAGGCGGAGTGGCTAAGGAATTTGGTCCATGAAATTCCATTATGGCCGAAACCAATATCACCCATTTATATCCGTTGTGATAGTGAGGCTACTTTGGCTAAAGCGTATAGTCAAGTATATAATGGCAAGTCTAGACACTTAGGTGTTAGACATAGCATGATTCGTGAGCTAACCACGAATGGGGTGATTTCGGTTGAATTTGTTCGGTCGCAACAAAATCTAGCAGACCACTTGACGAAGGGGTTAGCTAGGGACTTGGTTCACAGCTCGGTGATAGGGATGGGATTAAAGTCCATCTAAACCCAATTCCCTTCTAATACAATGTTAGAAGTTGAATTCAATGGGAAAGCTCACTCTAAGGGATTGGAGCACAAGATGATCATCCCATGGTATGTGCTCGGTACTGCAAGTGAAGGAGGTAATTGTTCTTTTGAAAAAATGCATGTGCAGGTGCATGAGGAAAAGAACTACCTATATGAGTGGGAAGTGTGGCCGCTTCAAGAAGCTTGGACTTGGCTTTGATGCACTCACGAATGGATAAGGACACATGGCTTGTATAGTGTCAAGTTTATACTTTAGAGAGTCATTTAAATTCATGTGTATGTTATTTTCTGGTACTCAAATGGGTTGACGGGTTCAATCCTTAGGACACCCGGATTCTCGAGTATTTGAAACGTGTAATGTACTAAGATGGAAATTCAATCTTTTAGACATTTTCATTTATGCATGAGTTTGTTTACCTGTATTGAACTTTATTTTGTGAATCAAGGATTGCACTAAAATAGGGGAGGAATGTTGGTGATTTTAGTGAAATCATCATGTTCATTTTGTGTAGTTGGATTCACAAAAGAAATAATGGGGTTGTTAGCTAAGCTATAACATGAGTTAGGAGGTGTGGAGTGCACACTTGTGTAAGCTATCTAGAACCCGGGATTGTGGGACGGTTGAGATTGGCATGCAACAAAGTGTCCAATCGAACAGAGGTCGGTGCCGATGCCGGCGCCAATGGATCGGCGCGGAGTTTGGCGCCGAGCACTGGAAAGTTGCGAGCACAGTGTTTGGCGCTGATCTCGGCGCTAGTGGATCGGCGCGGAGATTGGCGCCGAGTGACTGGATGCTTTCTTCTTGTTTGTAACCGACGTCTTTAATTCCACAATTAATCTCATTAATTGAGATATTATTTCCTGATTCAATATAGTGTAGGTTACGATTTCTAAAGTGTATAAGTATGAGTCGATTTCTGCCTTAATCGAGACATTGGAAAATAGAGATTATCCTCGAGAGAATTTCGTGATACCCGGGCAGTATAGGGTCGAAATATCTCTTACGGAAAGCGAGCTCTCACGCGATCTTTGTCTTTTATCCAAGTTCTTATCATCACTCCATTTTCTCTCTCTCTCTCTCTCGATTCTCACACCAAATCCCCCAACACATGCTTACCCTGACCCTGACTTGCCTCTGCTTGGCATGAAGTGGGAGGCTTCTTCGGTTGAGTGGCCCTTCAACGATCATCTTTACGCAGAGGTCATCGCAGATCCCTAGAAGGTAAGCGACTTCTGCTTCGGAGTTGAATTGCAGCTTCCCTACACTGGATTGAAAATATTTGATGTAGTTAGCGTTGGCAGTGGTGAAAGCCTTAATGAACTCTGTGATGTCATTAAGAACGTTCTGCCCTATTTCAGTCATTTGGGCTCTGGTGATGTAGTCTTGGGGTTTCAGAGCTTGAATCTACTCTATGGTAGTTTCCTGAACTTGTTCCAGAGCCTTTCGTAAATCGGCAGTGGTTAAGGTTGGAGAGGCAAAGGTAGGTGGGTTGATCAGAGCCTCTGCAATAGCTCTGGCATCTTTAAGCTCCTTGGTGAGTTGGTCGATTGAAGATTGGGTGGCAGAGTATGTAGAGCTATGTGCAAACGAGTTCTTTAATTCTGTGAGCATTGAAGTGTTAGCTTTGACCTCTGTAGTTAGAGCGTCTATCTTGGTGGACAGAGCATCAAAAGCTCTCTAGAAACTCTCTGCATTAGATTTCACCAAGCTTTGCAACTCGGTGATTTGGGTGGTCATAGAGGTGACGAAGGTTTGGAACTCATCCTTCGAGACATATGAACCGTGTGTAACCTCTGCGGGAACACATTCGTCCACAGAGTGAACCTCCGTTCCTGAGGTGCCTATTTTTGACCCTGATTTTGGGTTGAGGTCGATAGGACTTCCATCCAATCCTCGAGAAGGGGCTTTAGAAGCCTATGCCTCTATGGATGTTCTGTCAGCATTCACACTCTGAGCCACTCCAGAGGTGGGCACCGAGGGAATGATGGGTTGACTTGGGGATTTGTCTAGACTCCAGATTATGTGGGCGTAGAGGATGAAAAAGGTTCCTCTGGCTGGTTGGTTTGGGTAGGGTTCGAGCCGTGTTGCTCTATTTCAATAGTCTCTTCTGCCACTAGACTGGCGAGACTAGGAATGTGGGTTGCACAGGGAAGGAGCAAAGGATATATGCCTCTGCTAACTATGACATCTTGCACACTCTATGCTTCCCCTAGAGGCCCTAGAACTTCTGGAGTATCTATCCTAGATTCCACTTCTTCGTCCCACGTCTCTTTTGTCAACGCAATTTCCTCTGTTCCTTCCAAGTTGGGGCCAAAATCGAAGGCAATGAGTTCTGTTCTGGCAGAGGTTTTTGGAGTCTATGCTATCACGTCTTTTGGGGTGTCCTCAGCCAGTTCGAGATAAGAGCCCACATCTGCAATGGTGAACTCGGGGATATGGTAGTTAGGGGCATCGTTAATGTTCCACCCAGAGGTATCCAAGGTGGTGTCCATTTGAGTTCTTTCCAGGAAAGAAGCAAATGTTTCAGTTTAAGGTTCCTCTGTAGATTCTGGGATGGTTAAAGGATGTGCCTCAGATCCGGCGAATCTCAGAGGGGTTGGGGAACGCAGTTGTTAGATCTAACTTCTAGTCTATAGAAGTATTGAAAAATAGCCTTAGGAAGAACACTGGCATGCCAGACACAAAGAACACAGAGCCTTCAATTGATCCATCATCTGAAGACAAGAGACCAAGGCCACATAACCTCTGCCATTTATGACAGAGCCTCTGTGGAGTCGAAGACAGAAGATGAAGATCAAGAATTCTGAAGACAAGGATAAGCGTGCACCTCACGTTCCTCTGGTATACGATGATTTTAAACTTCATTCTTCAGCTTCAAATCAGCCCCAGTTTTTCTGTTGTTTTCGACTAGTTCGACCTTAACAGCTTAATAGGAACTGTTAACTTGTTAAAATCCTTCCATTTAGTGCTTTGTTCAATTCTTTGAAAGTTAGAGCTCATACTTCAAGTCAATCCCATCAACTGAAAGTCTTCGCTTCACACGTTGTTTTCTGTTCTGTTTTGAAACGCTTTAAAAATGGCAAACACAGCGAATTATTTCACTGCTGGTTCTCTAACCAAACCACCAACACTTAAGAGAGATGAATATCCACAATCCGTATGACTCATTTCTTTGAAGGTGTTGACAAAGAACTAATCACACATCTTCACAATCCTCCATACGTTCCAATGGTCACAGTACCAAGAGTACCTGCAATAGAAACCACCCCATAAGTTCTTGAGTATGACAAGCCGAAAGACATCGATAAATGGTCCCCACATGATTGGAAAAAATATGAGTGGGCCTAGAAAGCCAAACGACTTCTGATTATAGCCATACCTAATGATCTATTTCAATCCTTAGATGCCTGTGAGACAACTCACGATTTGTGGAGAGAGCTGGAAAAACAGCTTGAAGGTGGAGCTAAAACCCAAAAAACCCGAAGAGCTCAGTATATAAATGAGTACTATGCATTCAAAGCTCTACCGTCCGAAACTCTGCAGAACACTTACGACAGATTCAACTCCTTGATAAACAAGTGCAAGAGGTTTGGTATTCACAGAACCTCTGAGAAAAACAATGTTATACTCCTCAAGAGCCTGAATGATGAGTGGCTTCAGCTATCCATGTATTTACAAACAAACCAAGACTTGGATACTTGGACCCTCACAGACCTCTATGGCACCTTGGCTGCACAAGAAAGCCAAACAGCCTAGACGAAAGCCCAGCTGGGTGGACCTCTGGCACTTGTAGTTAAAGCTACAGAGGTGCAAGAAAAGCCAAAGAAGGAAAATGCTCTGGAGGAGAAGGAGAAGAAGAAAAAGAAAGTTCTGATGGTTGGTAGTGATGAAGAGGAATTGGTGGATGAGGATGAGGCAACAATGGCCTCAATTGCTAAATCTCTAGCTTTGTTGACCAAAGAGTTTGGGAACAGAGGGTTCAGAAAGAAGTCTAGATATGACAGAGATGGGAGAGACGACAGAGGTGGAAAGTATCAGAACTATGGGCTACCACAAGGGTATGTGCAGAGGATTCAAGGAAGAGAGGATTCGCATGACCAACAGAGGACGCATGACAGAGGTTATGAGCAGAAAGGAGGTGGAGATCACCAACAGAGGCAAAATGATAGAGCTGGCAATGCACCATAGAACTCAAGGTGCTTCAACTGTGGCAAGTCAGGCCATATGCAGCTGACTGCAGAAGCAAGCCCAACAGACCCCAAAGAGACTCTGCCTTTTACAAAACGAAGGCAGAATACTATGCTAAAAAATCACTCATGGTTGAACTGGAGAATTGGGTGTCTGATGAATCCTCTGATGATGAAGAAAAGAAAAATGCACTGTTCTGTGGGATGGCAGAGGTCAGCAGCTCCGACTCCGAAAGTGAGGTATCCATTTCTAACTCATCCTTAAATGACATAGAAGTAAATCTGCTTAAACTAACAGAAGAATACAATGAACTTGAAAAGACTTGTACAAATGTTAAGAAAAAACTTGCCTTCTATGAGAGAGAAGCCAGACTTCTCACTCAGGAAAAGGCAAAAATCTCTTTGGAAAAGGAAAATCTTGAACAGATTAGTAAAAAGAAATAATTCCTTGGAAAGAGAAGATTTCTAGTCTTGATTTAGCCTTAAAAGTCAAAACCGAAGAACTTTCGGATAATGAGAGTGATAGACTTATCCTACTTGCTTTTAAAAACTTTTTCCAAAAAGAAGAAAAGTTCTTCACCAGGATCTACTCGACAGATATCTCTTAATTAAAAGGTATCAAGACGCACATAATGTATATGAGAAGGTAAACACTCAAATAGGAAGAAGGGGAATTGTCTTCTGTGACAATGATCCTTATACAGGAACCAAAAGAAACAAGTCCCTGTCTTCTCTATTCTGCGTTGGAGATACTATAAAACCAGGCTTTCGTAACTTACTTTCTGTGAACAAAAGGCAAAAAACCTCTTGTGAACCTCACAAGAGGAAACCTCTGAAGATGATTAATGTGTGGTATCACAACACAGATTTACCATCTTCTAACTCTGTCAAAAGAGCATCCAAACCAAAGAAATATCTGAAAACTCAGGATCAGATAGGTCTCTTCAAGTTTGGGGATCCAGAGACTCAAACCCAAGTCGCCTTGATAGGCTAGAAAGGCTGAGTTCATACCTTCATCTACAGATAATAGGCTGAAAAATGACTCTAAAAATATTTTGAAAGCATGTGAAAAACAATCTGTTGAAAGCCATGATCAGTCTTCCATCGAAAAGGATCTGGGTAAAGAAGACTCTGTAAGCTCCTTAGAGTCAACAGAAGTTCCTTCTAGTACTTTAAAAGATACTGATTCTCTTAAAATCAAGGAAGAAAGTGAGTATGGCACATGCTCTGAAAATCCTGCCTCTAACGACAGAGATTGCTGTGATCCAACCTCTAAATATGAGGATGACTCATCCTCTGTCGAATCTGAGACTGACTCTAACGACTCAGGGATAGTTCCTTGTGAATCAGAGGGACTTAAGCTTCCCTCTGTCATTCTTAACAGAATTATTCCTCCAAAAGAGAAATTCACAAGCATTCCTATCTGTCCAGCTTTTCTAGATATGTGCATACAAGCAAAAACTTCTCTTGAGCTTGAGAAAATTAAAGTACAAAAGGAAAAGTCCTCTCAAAACCCAAAAGCTTCAAAACCTTTAAGGCCAACTCAAGAAAAACGAACTTGGCAACAAAAAGGGAATTGAATTGAAAATAACAAGTCTTTTTCTTCTGTGACAGTGAAATCGGCAGAAGTTCACCACAGAAGATGGGTACAGCAGAAGGCTACTCTGAAGAGAGATTTTTCAAAAAATAAATCTATCCTAGATAGGTCATTCTGTAATAGAAAGTCCGATGCTAGGAGAGATTGCAAACATAAAGCCTCTGTACTCATGTTCGGTGTTTTTAATGAAAAGTTTAAGCGAATTTCTTCACATGTTGATTACTGTCATTGCTTTGAACTCATGTATCAATTAAATCAACATTTCTCCGATCCTCGCTGTTTCCTCTCTTAACCCAAAGCAAAAATGCAAAATTCAAGGGTAAGAAGAATCAAAATGGTTCTTCAAAAGAAGATAAAACCAAATCTAAGGATGCTAAGGCAACCTTAAAGCCCCCTAACAAAACTAGACCCATTTGGAAATGGGTACCAAAATCTCTATAATCATGTTGCAGAAGCAGTATGTGCCTATCTGGTACCTAGACTCTGGGTTCTCGAGGCATATGACTGGCGACAGAGGTCTACTATCCTCATATAAAGACAAACTTGGAGGAGGATCTGTAACCTTTGGAGACAACAAAAAAGGGGTATATCAGAGGCTACAGAGTCATCAAGAAGGAAGATATAACCGTGTGCACAGTGGAGTATGTGGATGGCCTCAAGTACAACCTCCTAAGTGTAAGCCAACTCTGCATCACAGGTTTCGATGTAAAATTCAAAAGAAATTATTGCTCTCTACTCGGGGAGGACACAGTGATAGAGCTTTTGCGAGCTGAAAGAAGAGGCGACCTGTACCTCATGAATTTCAAAGCCAAGAACAAAGATGACAAGTTCTTCCTTGTCTCATGCAAAAATGAAGAGGCATGGTTATGGCACAACAGGTTCTGCCATCTAAACTTCCACACCCTTGATAAACTTGTAAAGCTTGATCTGGTAAAAAGTCTGCCAAATGTTAATTTTAACAAAGATCATCTGTGCTCAGCCTGTGAAATAGGAAAACTCAAAAGAGCTTCCCATAAAGGCAAATCCGATGTGTCTTGCACTAGGCCTCTGTACATGCTTCAGGTCGACCTCTGCGGTCCTATTGTAACACAGAGCCTTGGTGGCAAGAAATATATGCTTGTGTTGGTCGATGAATACTCAAGATAAACATAGGTAGAATTTGTTCGAAAGAAGTCAGATGTTCCAAACATCTTGATTAATCTAATGAAAAGAATCCAGATTCTCTATGAGTGCAGGGTGCAGAAGCTGAGAAGCGACAACGGGACAGAGTTCAAAAACTCCACCATTGATGTCTACCTAACAGAGGAAGGAATCTCTCAAAACTTCTCTGTTGCATGCACTCCACAACAAAATGGCATGGTTAAACGCAAAAATCGCACGCTTGTGGAGGCTGCAAGAACCATGCTCACATCATCTGGATTACCCATCTCTTTCTGGGCAGAAGCTGTCTCAACTGCATGCTTTACTCAGAATCGATCAACAGTAGTAAAAAGGCACATCAAAACACCGTATAAACTGATAAACCAGAGAAAGCGAAACATCAAGTTCTTTCACGTATTTGGGTGTAAGTGCTTTGTTCTCAACGGCAGAGAGGCTTGTGGGAAGTTCGATAGTAAGGCAGATGAAGGCAAATTCATCGGGTACTCTGCCACTTCCAAGGCTTACAGAATCTAGGTTCTACGAACTCGATTAGTTATGGAAAGCATTAATGTTTCTTTTGACGATTTATTCCAAAAGACTTCTGAACAAAATAGTTCAGAACTCGGACTGAAAAAAGAAACCTCTGGCGTATCAAAATCAAGGGAAGCATAGCTAAATCTGCTATTTGAAGATATGTTCACTGATGATGTTGATCCTTCTGTTGAAGTTCTCAGAGCCTCTGAAGAGTCATCCTTTGCTGACCAGACAAATCAAGGTATATCTCTTACTGGTCCCTCAAATTCTTTACCCTATTCCATTAACTGTGTAGGTACAAATGTTGAGGGGGAGCAAGCAGAGGATACTGTGAACCATGGCTCCAAGACAGACGCACTAGAAATTCTAACTCCTGTGACTACAAGGGAATTAACACCAGAGGAAAATGAGGATTCTGTCTCAACATCTTCAGAGGATTCAATTCCTACTCTTATTGAAATACCTCAAGCTGAAACTCCAAGCACAAGCGCAGAAGTACCATCAACCACATAAGTTGCACCAGAACCATCATGTGCAACGACAGAAGTTCAACTCGATGCTACAAATGACCATCTCCCAAGAATGTCCAAGTGGACAAAAGATCATCCTCAGAGCCAAATCATTGGCAATCCTTCTGATAACATCAAAACACGATCAACAATTGCTAATTTTTTGTTTCTTCACAAATTTTACCAGTTTGATCAAACCCAAGAAACTTTCTGAAGCTCTGGAAGATCCAAATTGGCTGGAAGCAATGCAAGAGGAGCTTCTCCAATTTGAGAGAACCAAAGTGTGGACCCTAGTTCCTTTGCCAAGAGGGAAAACTACCATAGGGACCAAATGGGTCTTAAGAAACAAGAAGGATGAAGATGGAGTGGTCATAAGAAATAATGCAAGCTTGGTGGCTAAGGGATACTATCAAGCAGAATGTATTGACTACGAGGAAACCTTTGCCCCTATAGGACGGGTCAAAGCAATAAGAATCTTCTTAGCCTTCGCAGCCCACCGAGGTTTTAAGGTATACCAAATGGACGTCAAATCTGCCTTTCTCAACGGACAAATTCAAGAAGAGGTATACATCCAACAACCACCAGGGTTCGAAAGTGCTAAATACCCCAATCATGTATACTATCTAGATAAGGCCCTGTATGGACTCAAGTAGGCCCCAAAAGTATGGTATGAACGCCTTTCAACCTTCCTCCTTGTTAATGAATTCGAAAGAGGTACCACCGATACAACTTTGTTCTATAAGAGAAAAGGTGATGAGATTGTACTTGTCCAAATATATATGGACGACATTATTTTTGGCTCTACAAATGCAAAATATTACACAAATTTTGAAAAACTCATGTAGAGTGAGTTTGAAATGAGTATGATGGGAGAATTAAACTTCTTCATAGGACTCCAAGTCAAACAATCATCAGAGGGAATCTTTAGAAATCAATCAAAATATGTCTCTGACATACTTTCAAAATTCAAACTCTCTAATGCCTCTATCATGAAGACCCCCATGGCCACTGGATCCAAGCTATACTCATATTCAGAAGGAAAATCTGTTGAGTGCAAGCTCTACAGAGGCATGACCGGGTCTCTTCTATACTTAACTGCTAGTAGGCCAGGCATCATGTATGCCACATGTCTCTGTGCAAAGTATCAAGCTAACCCCAAAGAATCCCACCTATTTGTTGTCAACGGAATCTTTAGATACCTTAAAGGAACCAAGAATCTTGGTCTTTGGTATCCAAAGAACTCTGGCTTTGATCTTATGGCTTATATAGATTCAGATTATGGAGGATGCAAGCTAGACATAAAAGTACCTCTGGGAGTTGCCAATTCCTAGGTGGTAAATTGGTAAGCTGGACTTCAAAGAAGCATAACCGTGTGTCAACATCCACAACAGAAGCAGAATACGTTTCTGCTGCCAGCTATTGCTCATAGGTTCTGTGGATGAGGACTCAGCTAAAAGACCATGGTCTAAGTATCCAAAAGATACCAATCCTCTGTGACTCTAAAAGCGCCATTGCGATCTCTGCCAACCCCGTAGCACTCTAAGACAAAGCACATAGATATCAGGTACCACTTTCTAAAGCATAATGTTGAAGAGGGCACAATAGAGATGTACTTTGTGCCTACAGAATATCAGCTTGCGATATGCTAAACATGGGCTGATCCCTCTGTAAGTGAGATTAAATCCTCCTGTATATATGTAAATATTTCAATCTTTTAGTATGTACATTCTTTACCTTTCAAAGTTCTGTAACCAACAGAGCTTCTATGAAATGGCACAGAGCCTCTGTCCATTCTCACAGAACATCTGATGAGTTTGATCTATGCCTTGTGCTCTACTTATCAATATCTGATCCAATCATAGATCAAGGGGCAGCAGAAGGAGTTCTTGTAATGATCTACATAGGTTGATCATTCAAGGGGGAGCCAAAGAAGTTCTTTGATCATAGCAATTAACAGAAGAAGGTAATCATGCCGAGTAAATCGAGATACATTCGGTAAGCACATCGCACAAACCAGTTTTCCAAAGCATTTTTCTCGGACATCAATTTCAAAATATGTCCTAACTTTAACTAGTCAAAACCTTGGGTGATCAAAATCTTCTGAGAATATTCCACAATTAGAAATTCTTGGTCATAGAGCCTCTGTAATGTTTGACAGAGCCTTTGTGCAACAAGGAACTCTGCGATTATGAATCTTCGAGTGGAAGATCTCTCGATCATCCCATTGCTTTTTCAAATATATTTTGGTAAAGAAAAGGTGCAATTCTGGTGCTTGTTGAAGAAGACCTCAGACAATAGAGCTCACTCCACCACGGAGCTTATGTGATTTCCAACACTTATGTGCTTTGAAATTTTCTGAGGTGCAGATTATTTTCAAAGTGACAGTCATTTGGGTTAGCAACTGCCACACGCTCAGAGGCATCTTGCACCACCACTTCTGACGTGGCACACTTCTATTGGACGTGAGTTTCAGACGGCAGTACCAAAACGTTGCCTACAGCTGTGTACTTGAGTGCGGACCCCAAAAATTATGAAATTCACTTTTTACCGCCCAAATTCTATTCTCTTTTACCTTTCTTCTTCAATTTTACAAACCATTTCCTCTCCAATTCCTTCGGAGAACCTGCAACTCTCAAGAACAAACATGCAAATCTTCGTTATTTTCTCAAGAACACTCAAGCAAACAGTCAAATGGCTTCACCTGCTAACTCCCCTGCTCCATCTGAGCATTCTCAAAACCCTGCATCTCTACGAAACCTTCAAGAACAAGCTAAGAGTGGATATTCAGCTCATCATCAACCCACAACAAACCTGCAAAACTTTCTGGGAAACGACTATTTTGAGAACTCCTTACCCCTGAAACCAAACAATCATTATTTGGTCCTCAATAGAAATAACTTTGGGGAAGGACAAGCTATTCTATTGAACATACTGGAGAAACACCCTCTGAGACCCATTCTAACCAGGAATGTATCCAAGATCCCTGCCAGATATCTTTACCAGTTCTGACAGAGCTGTTACTTTGACTCTGAAACAAAGACTATTAATGGTTATGTGTCCAAACAAGATAACTCCCAGAACATGAACATAGGCTTCAACAGAACTATGATCTCCTTTGAGTTTGAGCTACCTACCAGAGGTATGCTAGGGATTAAGCAGTATGCAGAGGAACCCTCAGATTCTGACCTCTGTGCCTTTGCAACAATGCTTGGATATAACACCTCTTTGACCAAACGAAATGACTTCAGGAGAAACAGACTTCCCCCTCTGTGGAACACACTCTTTTCCATCATCAACAGATGCCTCACAGGGAAAATTGAAAGCCCTGACCAGAGCTCGCATCAAATACTATCCATTATGTATGAAATTTACTACGATTTGCCTTTGGAATACGCTGCCTTGGTTATGACAAAACTCATCGCCACCATTGAGAATAAACAGGACACACATAATGCCAAGGGTAAAGGTCAACTCCCATCGCTACAATCCCAGAGGATTCTGGGAATAATTCTTGAACCTCTGCTAGAGAGTGAAGGATGGTCACTTGAAGGGCCAATTGTCAAGACGTACCCTCTGCAGAGGATGACCCCCACCCAACACTCTGATGGATATCCACACTGTAGACCTATGAGCAAAAAGATGCTTGTCTATGCCTTTGATGAAGATTTGAAGAGAGAGTATGTGCGTGATCATAGGACTCCCCAACCGCGACCTGTGACCCCCCACGCTTAGGTATCCCTATAGGAACATAAGTAGTGGTGAGGATGAGTGATGAAGAACGGGCAGTAGCTCTGGAGAAGCATAGGTTGAAAGTAGAGAAGGTTAAGTTAGATAGGTCTGCAACAAAAGCTATCGAGGTCACCTATGCTGCTCAAGCCACAGAACTGAAAACCCACCTCAGCAAGTGGAGAAACGAAAGAAGGCCCCAAAAGCCAAGTCTACAGACTACCTCTGCTAGAACTGAAAACCCTCAACAACCCCTTCAGCAAGTGGCATAGAAAAAGTAGAAGGCCTCAAAAGCCAAACTCACAGAAGAAGCCACCTCTGCAATCCCCATCGACCCTCCACTTGAACAAATAGTGGTAGAATCCTCTGCACCTCCTCAAAAGGAGAAGAAAAAGAAGAGAAAACATAAGCACAAATCCTCTAAGGAAGGAGCCTCCAAAACCAAGAAGAGAAAAACCGACAAACCCAAGTCTCCTCTGCAGTCCATTGTAGAGGAAGTGACCAATGCCGAGCCTAATCTACAATCACCCGCCGCACTTAGATTTGTAGACTTTGGAGCTCAACCCTCCATGCCAGAAGCCACAAAGGAACCGCAAATGGAAACTCTCGACTCTTTCCTCGAAAAAACTCAGATGGACCTTAGCTAGATACCTCTGGATGGCACGCAGAGCACATGCCAGAATACAGAGCCCCAGATTTCACTATAACAGATGTGGATTCTGACTTAGAGATGGGAGATGCAACTCCAGAGGGCATCAATGCAGAGACTCATGAAGGCTCTACCAGAGAGCAACTTCTTGCTTCTCCTACCGAATATGATCCAAACCTCGAAAAGACAGAGGAACTGCAGATTCAAGAGAAAACGTGGGATGAAGAAGTAGATTCTAGGATAGAAACCCCCAGAGGTTTTGAGTGTAAAAGATGTCGAAGGCAGAAGTGGCACATATCCTAACATACCTCCTTGTGCAAACCACATATCTAGTCCCGCCAATCTAGTGGCAGAAGGGACAATTGAAACTGTTGGTCCCGGAGGGTTATACAAGTTTGTAGAAGGGGGGGGGGGGGGGTTGAATACAAACACACGATTTTTACTTTCTAAATTGTTTATTGATAAATATCAAAAATTTTACAACTTGTTGCGGAACAAGATTAAGGATTAACCTAATCTAAACAAGTTATGAGAACACTAAGATTTTCTTGCACTAGAATTAAGCTAGAAAGGAGATAAGAATATTACTAATAATATTCTAACACAAAGATAGTAGAGAGAAGAAGATTTCCGAGAACTTCATTTCTGAAGTAGGTTTCTTCTTATATACTGCATGCATTTAATGCATAGCAGTACAACTTTACACGTGGCAGCAGCGGATTGGTTGCATGTTTTGACCTTGGTAGACAACCTAGTAGCCGCATGATGAACATTGTAGAATCAGAGTTGGTTGTACGATTATGGATAAAAGGGATGTCCGTTCTGACATTTCGTACGGAGACGTGCAAGGGGAGAAGACAAAAGTAACTTGTAGAGGAAACTTCATGATCAGCGTTCGTTGAATAGTACTTTATCAGTGAGTGACAAAGCTCAGCGATTGCTGAAGTTTTATACATGAAACTTCACGTTGAGTGGACAGGTCTTGGCTTCGCTGATATCCGCATCAGTTCATTAGTAGACTTGTCGCTGGTTCTTTGGCTTGATCTTCTACTTTAGCATAGAACATTTGTTGACGTGAAACTTGTCTTCAGGGATCATAAGTAAACAACTAAACTATCATCGATCATCAACAAGACTGAACATGCTCAGAGCTATATTGATGAATAGTATCGCTGAATGTATAATTTAAAGAACACGAGTTTCCTATCAGCGGTACTGTAGAGACATAGTACTTATCAGTGATAGTGAAACTCTAATACATATTATCAACTTACAATTTTCACTAAGTGTTTCTTAAAGAGTCATTATCAAATCACTGAGGGTTTAGATCAACAATCTCCCCCTATTTGATTATGACTTAGCAACAAAAGAAAATTGCTAATCTATGAAAACGTAAGGATAAAAAGTGTTGGGAATTTATGTTCAAAACATGGGTTTCAAAAACTCATAAGAGATAAAAATTATTACGCAACGGAAGCAAAAATTTGAACAAAACATAAAACCATTTTATTCCCACCAAAGATCTTGTTACATGCATGAAAAGATAAATAAGAACATACCAAGAGAGTTTAGACAATACAACCTTTGTAGACTTTGAATCCTCTTAGGAGGTTGGAAGTTGATGAAGATGGTAGAACCCAAAATCGAGTCCCTCTAGAGAAGTCCACCTACAAGCTCCAACACCAAAGTATGCTAGTACCTTTCTTGAGATGAGATGCAAGCTCACTTCTTTCTCAATACTATACTAGTATTAAAGATAAGAAGAAAAACCACCACCAAAATGGGTGGTTTTCGGCCGAGAGGGGAGAGGAGGAAGAGAGAAAAAGCAAAATCCAATTTTGTGTGTGTTTCAAGTATGTATCTCTCTCCATAAGTTCTCAAGATATGCAACCAAACCCTTTTTTTCATTTGGCCAAAAATTGGTCCAATAGCATTTGAGTCTTACATGCAAATATTACACTTGAGCCCCTCTAGTTTAAATTAGGTAAAATCAAGATTTTAACAATTTAAACTATATTACATTTAGTCCCTCCTTCTAATTCTAGTTACATATGAACCCATCATATTATTTAATAAACTAGAATATTTCATTTGCATTTAATATTATGAATTATATTCAATAATATAATTAATAATATTTATCAAGAAATAATAATATTTATCAAGAAATAATAATATTTATTAAGAATCAAATTCTTATAAATATTAATTTAGTGTCTACTTGTTGTTCGGTGTGACCCTATAGGATCATATATTACCGGTAATATTATTTTATAATCATTCTTGAGCATATAGAACCAACAATCTCCCACTTGCTCAAGATTGCATTATAGAATGATATAGACAGTGGTGGACGTCTAGCAACATCTCACTGCCCCCAACAACGTATTAATGTAAGTGCCATTCAACAACATCCAATTCCCACGAGCTCATAGATTCAATTGATGTATTAGGTGTGGTATCAGTTATCCCTTTGTTTAGACATCATGTTGAACATGAGACATGGATCACTATAATTCTCATCTATTGTTCAACTTTTGGTAAGGCGCCTTAGATGTCTCACTCTTAATATATTTAGAGAAATAAATCCCATCTTGACTACATACGCCTCTCATGCAGTTCATGCCATGCCCAATAATGGCCTTTATAGCTGCCTTTTTCAAGAACAACGATTAACCATATCAAAGCATAACACTCCCTACACTTGAGTCCCAAATATGCATCTCAGGTCGAAGGATACAAAGATACTACCTTTTATTCAAGAATCACTTATGACGACGATCCATGAAGTGATCTTGAAGCGGGTCAGGTCCAGTACTCGTTCCCTAACAAGTACCTATGAACTTGGTTGCAACACTTTGCCACTTTTACTTTTAAAAGTCAACCAATCCAATTCATATTAGTCTTACTTCATAGTTGCTCCCACAACTATGATCGACCATGGACATTTAGAATAACTAATTTATTCAAGGATTTAAACATGCTAATATAGAACACAACGAGTATGAAAAGATCATATCCTATATATCTAACTAAATACTATACTTGTTGCTTTACTTGTTCCAATATCCAAATACTAAATTCAAATCAAATCCCATCACTAGAATAACGAAGTCCTAAAGCTCAAACATGACCCTTCATGTTTAGCTTATATAAGGAGCTTCATGAATGGGTTCATCCAGAAACTTGATTTGTGTAAACTCTGTGAACACTAACATCTCCATTTTTAACTTTATTCTAAATATAGTTAAATGTCTGGAGTAGATACTTGGTACTCTGATGTGAGATAGGGTCCTTTAGCTTGCGTAATGGCACCCACATTCTCACAAAGGATTTCTAGATGATACTGAATGGGAGGCATCTACCTAGCTTTTCAATGAACTCTTTCATCCAAGCATCTTTCTTTTGCGGCCTCTAAAGCAGCAATGTATTCTTATTTTGTAGTGTATTATGCAACTTTTATCTTCTCCTTGAACCTTTTCAAAAACGAACTACTTCTTCATTTATAATGAAGACATTTCCCCTTTTGAGACCGAGAACCTTCTCGATCTTTATGGAAGCTATCATCAGTGCAACATTTTACTATGATCTTCTTCCTACCCTCAGTTAAGGAACACTTCCTTGGTTCTTTGTAAGTACCTTAAATCGTTCTTTATAGTTATCCAATGACCTTCCCTCGTATTTCGTTGGTATCTCCTTCTCTAATGCTCTAAAGCATTATGATACACTCGATCTAGTGCATGTCATGGCATATATGATAGATCCAATTGCCGAAGCATATGGAATACTAATCATTTTATCTAGCTAAACCTTTGTGCTAGAATATTGAGACATGCTCAAAATGATGCGATATCATATTTGCAAGAAACTACCTTTAGAGCCTTGCATCTTGAATCTTTCAAGATCATGTCAACATATGCACTTTGACTTAAACCTATAAGTCGTCTTGATCCAATCTTTAAAGATCTCTATTTCAAGAACAAAATTAGCCCTTTCTAAGTCTTTTATTAAGGAAATAATGTCCGAGCCACAACATGATGCTTTGCTATGTCGGAAAGTTAATTTCCAAATACTAGTATGTCTTGCTCATACAGGTTTAGGAATTTCACTGCGCTCCCACTAGTTTTAGTAAATGCATGAGTCATCTTTTATTTTGATGAAAATTAAACTTTTAATTTTCTTGTCAAAATGAAGACTTCTGCTTTGTGATACTTGTACTGATCCATGAACGGATTGTATCTAAGTGTTCATGACTCTAAGCCACTCACCAGATTCAGAATCTGACATAGCACTTTAGCAGTTGATGGGTTTACTAGAACCCAGTCTTACATCATTCTTTATTAGTTATAAGAAATCCATATCTCTCGAATTTCTAAATGATTCTACTAGATTTGCGAACACTTGGTGTTTTTACTAAGTTTCTGATCAATCAAATTGCTCAGTTTCAACAACCTTTGTTTGATAACTAGTGCCAACCAATAAGTGCATTAGGTTATCAGGTTCTTGATTCCCTTCAAGTTCCTTAAATCTCCCATTTGCCTTGCCCAAAAAGAAAAACTTGCTTTTCTAAGAACTTGGCTTTGGAACAATAAACAATTTTATTGTTTGTGGGATTGTAGAATCGGTGTCTTAAACAATTTATAGTATATTCTACATATGCATTTAGTAGATTTTGGGTCGAGTTTACTTGAAGCTTATTGTCTCACATGAGCTTCATAAACCCACACCTTCAACTAAGATTAAGGATGGAAAACTTTTCATACAAAATCTTATACGGTTCTTTGTCTACCTTTTGGTTGGTGCCATAACATATGGTTTATGGTAACTAGGGCATAAAATTCTGAATTGATATAGGGATAGTACTTCTACTCATCGTAGAGCGAACTATATTTAATAAGGTTTGGTCTATCCTTTCGGATATACACAATTTCTAAGATGATCCAAGAGTTCTTGGTTTAGTTACTATCCTTCTATATTAGAAAAATACTTTAATGGTCCTGCTGAGTTGTTTTCTTAATCCTCACTTTGAAACAACTTGAATTACATCAAATGCTTCATCTTTAAGCTCCAAATTCGTCAGTGAAGACTTTGTATTACCTATAACCATGTCTAGACTTGGTTTTGAAAAACCACATACATCAACATGTATTAATTCTAACAAAACTTTTTTTCTCCTTCTCTATGAATTAGAGAAAAGAGCTATATTCAACTTTATCAAGATCGCATATTTCAAATGAAAATATTTATATTTAGTTTCACAAATACCACAGTTTTGAAATTTAGATATGCGTTTAAGGTTTACTTGATTAAGTTGACTATTTCATGTGTAGACTTGATTCAAATCACATTTGAGTCTTATGGTGATTATATAGAACTATGTTTTAGAAGACTTTTGAGATTCACTTTATTATTCAATTAGGAGGACTAGTTCTCGAAATAGAATAATTCAATTTGAATATGTATATAATCGTTTCCAAAACGGTTAAGTGAATTTCATTCAATGAATAAACATGTGACTGAAAAATAATAATTTAGTCAAACTAAATTTAAACATTGTACGAAACAAACTTGTTTAACAATACAAGCCATATGGTTTCATAATAAAATCTCCTATAAGCTTGGTACGCACTCTTGCTTCCTTGCTTATATGGATCACCATTTTTCTTGTCATTCAGTCATCTTTGTTGATCATCTGTAACATATTACAAAAGCGAGTTTTACACTTAGTATCAAATACTCAAGTGCAAAATAGAAAGATAAAAGTTCTATCTAACAAATAGATACCTGAAGGACATTTCATCGTTAGAAAACATTCAGATGACAATTCTCTCTTCCATGACCAAGGTAACCACATTTGCCACATGTAAATGCTTCCATAGAAAGATCTTTATCAAACGTCTCTAGCATTGTATGCAACTGTGAGACCGAAAAAACTTTGAGGCCCAACCTTTTGATAAAGGCATCAAATTTTGGGGTCAATGATCTAAGGATCGTATCTATGGCCAACAGTTCGGGATAAGAATGACCAAGGTTATCCAAATAATCAAGGTGCGTCTTCATTCTCTGAACATGTGTGGTTACATCTTGGTCTTCCTCCATCATAGTTCTATAAAGTGCCTGAAGAGTTCTCAGGCGTTCACCGAACACATAGCTTTGATGAAGCTCCCATAAGTGGATTATCATCTCTAGTGCCGTATATGAGAATATCTCTACATCTTCTTGTAAGAGTGGATCCATAGTCTCAAGCATAAGACGTGATATGTCGATTGATTCATCATTATGTTTCAACCAGGCCTTGTGATCTTCAGTGGAGGTAAGAGGAGGTTCTTGACGAAGAGGTATGTTAAGAAGATATGATCCGTGTTCACTTTTGAGAACTTGTCTCAATCTGTGAAACCAACTCGGGAAGTTTTGAGTGGTTAACTTTTCTTGGTTAAGCCATGCTCTTAGGGATGAATTAATTGTAGTGTTTGCATATTGGGCCATCTACAAAATTTAACAAAGTTAATATAGTATTTTCAATATTAATTATTAAGCAAATTAATTACCCTTTCGTTTTCTAAAAACATTAATTTGCATAAAATCTAGGATCCAACATTGCAAAACAAATGAAACGGTTAGGTGACCTTTATCCCGTCCATTTAATCCAACAAGGTAGATAACGTTTATCGATTACATCGAATGTAATTCCTAGCGTTATGGGATCCTTAACAACTTGTTTGTTAATTGGCATGTTTGATCCCATCTATGCCTTGGGTCTCTAGTGCTTAGGTGACCTTTATCACAAAAGATTCCCAATCAAGTCATCCTACTTGAAACAACGTGTGAAACTCACATCCATGCGGTTAGGTGACCTTTATCCCACAAAGACATAAGAATCACCTCATCCATCTCAAGACAATCCAAGTGGTTAGGTGACCTTTATCCCACAAGGGTGCCATAGTGACGTATTGAGTGTTTCTCAAAAAGACGGCATAGACTTGCGTTTTGAAAAAGGAATTTATAATGTTTTATAATTCTAGTTTTAAAAAACATTTTTAGTATTGCATGCATTTAATAATATATGGTACAAACTTATTTCTCATCAAATGGTTCCTATTAGTTTAAATAAAATCTTAATTTTATCAACTAATTATGTGTCATCAAATATTAATTTTTGAGTTTGAGCACTATAAGAACCATTTATAGTCTCTTAATAAACATTTTTATTAATACTAGACTATGAGTTTGTATGAGTTTTGAAATTTCCATTTAAAATCTCAATTTTAATTTTTTAAAAACTCATGGTACCATATTATTGCATGCATCCAATAATCAAGGTACTCCTTTTTAAGAAAAAAGAAATTTTCATCAAAATGAATAAATTTAAAATCTCCATTTTAAATAATTTGGCTCAATTAAAATCCAATTTTATATTCACGTCGTTTTTAAATAAACAATTTTATATATAAAACTTATTTGAACCAATTTGCATGTCATTGTTTTAAAATCTCCATTTTAAACATTGGTTGATATAAAATCTCTATTTTAAATTTGGTTCATTTAAAATCTAATTTTAAAATTTGTCGCTTCAACTTTAAACAATTTTAAATAAGCGCGCATTTAAACCAATTTTATGTTCTTTACTAGTATACAATATCCTATATTTTAACGCATTAAAAAGAACATAATCAACCATAAACATGCAAAAGAATGTGCATAAAACAAAAGCCATTTCTATTGACATTTCTTGTGAGCCAAAACAAGAAATGTCATGTCCATTCCTAAGGGACAAAAATAAAAAACTTCAAGCTCCCACTTGCTTTAGCATCTCTATGCAAACAAGACATCAAGCTCCATCTTCAAGCTCCATGTTGGCCTTCTTCTTGTTACATTTTATAAAATAAAAACTAGTTCTAACAACTAATCTAATACTTACAAAATGAACAAAAGAAACATAAAATAATAAAACCTATTTACTATTACAAACCAACATGAATAATAATAAAAATTATAACAAATTTAAAGGAAACAACATAACAACCAACACATTGGTCCATGGCTTGTTTATGCACATATTACTCATAAAAATATATATATATAAAACAACACTTTGTTTTTGTTAGGCAACTTTTATGTAACAAAAATGCATGTTAAAATTTTGTTACATAAAATATATATATATAAAAATACAAACAAGTTGCCTAAAAGCCATGTATGAACTTTTCATATAAAAGGAAATTTTATCCATGGCTTCCAAAAACCAAGTTTTATCCAAGTAAAACTTATTTACTAATCATGCATTATAACATAGGCTTTGATACCACTTGTTGGGAATTTATGTTCAAAACATGGGTTTCAAAAACTCATAAGAGATAAATATTATTACGCAACGGAAGCAAAAATTTGAACAAAACATAAAACCATTTTATTCCCACCAAGGATCTTGTTACATGCATGAAAAGATAAACAAGAACATACCAAGAGAGTTTAGACAATACAACCTTTGTAAACTTTGAATCCTCTTGGGAGGTTGGAAGTTGATGAAGATGGTAGAACCCAAAATCGAGTCCCTCTAGAGAAGTTCACCGACAAGCTCCAACACCAAAGTATGCTAGTACCTTTCTTGAGATGAGATGCAAGCTCACTTCTTTCTCAATACTATACTAGTATTAAAGATAAGAAGAAAAACCACCACCAAAATGGGTGGTTTTCGGCCGAGAGGGGAGAGGAGGAAGAGAGAAAAAGCAAAATCCAATTTTGTGTGTGTTTCAAGTATGTATCTCTCTCCATAAGTTCTCAAGATATGCAACCAAACCCTTTTTTTCATTTGGCCAAAAATTGGTCCAATAGCATTTGAGTCTTACATGCAAATATTACACTTGAGCCCCTCTAGTTTAAATTAGGTAAAATCAAGATTTTAACAATTTAAACTATATTACATTTAGTCCCTCCTTCTAATTCTAGTTACATATGAACCCATCATATTATTTAATAAACTAGAATATTTCATTTGCATTTAATATTATGAATTATATTCAATAATATAATTAATAATATTTATCAAGAAATAATAATATTTATTAAGAATCAAATTCTTATAAATATTAATTTAGTATCTACTTGTTGTTCGGTGTGACCCTATAGGATTATATATTACCAGTAATATTATTTTATAATCATTTTGAGCATATAGAACCAACAAAAAGAACTCATAAAATATTTATCCCTTTTACTATTTTCTGGGATCTTTTGAGTACTGATGGAGTAAAGTACATTTGCTGAAAATTTTCTTTTAACTTCGTATAAGTTACAGAGGGAAGTGGAAAAATTACAAGTACAACAAATAAATTTACAAGTACAAAAGATATAAGCTGATAAGGATAGAAGAGTTACAAGGAAATCCTATCAGCTAGAAAGGTTCTTCCTTAATGAGAAGTTCATGAAGGGTTCTTGTAGAGGGGATCATCCAGTCAGGGACTGTTTCTCCAAGGTCCCGTCTATTCTTTTCATCTGTGAAGATTAGAGGCTTGAGGTATTGTCCGAGAAGCTCTTTTTTGAATTCGTACTAGTAGACGAGATCCCTGAGCTGTTCGATAGAAGTGATGGGAAGCTCAGAGACGCGTTGAAAGCGTTCTCGTCCATCATAGTCACGAAAGAAGATGCCATAAGGTTCGCTTAGGACTTTTCCAGGGATGAAGCGTTCACCAAGGGGCAGGGAGGTGTTAAGCGCTGAGAGGTCAGGTTCAGGACCAAGTACTTCAGCACGTGAGAAGCCAATACCGGTTTCGTTTCTGATAGGAGGGCCTGAGTCTGAAGGTATTATCTTTTTCTTTGCAGAGACCCTTCTTTGTTGATCTGGATTAGGAGGAGGAGGAGGAATATCCACATCAGAAGAAACCAAGTCGATCTGTTGATCGATCATTTTCTCGATATGGCTTTTGAATTATGAGCGAGATCGCTGAATGGCTATTCGCATCTCCAACCATTCAGAGAGACCGTACTTCTTGATTGAAGAGGCGTATATGGTTTCCTTGGTACCATTTTCTCTGAATAGATCGACTTCAATGACTGGAACGTTTATTGGCGTTCTTCCCCTAATGTACACTTTGTTGATTCTGGCTGGCCGATATCGAAAGTGCAGTCTTTCTTTGCACCATTCCAAGGTAGAGTCAGATACCTTGGTCTTTTCTTCGATAATCTTCTTGGCATCCTTCCACAATTGACGTTGGACATTAATGGGAGTTCTCTTCAGATCAGGATCCTTTACCGATTGTTGGACAGGCTGGATGGCGTAGGCTTTATCTTGTTCTTCAGCTTTCCTTTGATCGGCAAGTTATTTTTCAGCCTTGAGATGTTCAGCGTATTCCTTTCTTGAAAGTATGAACTTAGGAGCATTGATTTCGAATCTAGGAAGGACGATTCGCTGATCTTCAAGCTTTTTAATCATTGCCTCTCTTCTTTTCAGTTATTCTTCACTTAGCGTTTGAGGAGCCAAGGAAGGTCTGTTTTTGTGAGAGAGCAATTGTTCTTCAGGTTCATCAGTCTCAGTGAAATCCAAGACTGGGATTATTTCTTCAACGATAGGAGCTAGGATTTTTGTTGATTTTGCAGCTGGGGGAACTTCAGCTGGATTCTCAAGCAGGGGAGAGGACTAGCTGAAACATAGCAATCGTTTAAGTAATATCATTTGGGAAGAAAGAGATAGAGAAAAGAGTGGGGTTTAAGTGTATAGAGGTTTTATAGAGAGGAGAATTGAGGTTGAGAAGGGATAGAGGAGGGATGCAGTGCAAGGGAAGAAGAGATATTGTACCTGACAAACTGGCTTTCTTTGAAGGATAGTCAAATTGCCTTCTGCAGTGAGGCATTTGTTTTTGCCTTTGTCAGCTTCAGTTGCTGCAGATTTTGTCTTTGTCCCCTCCCCTGAAGGTTCATTTATCATAACCCTTTTTTGAGCAGGGATCTTCTTGGGCTGGACGAAGAAGTCGAAATCATCATCATCGTCATCATCATCACCATGAGCAGGTGATGCTGATTGTTCGTCGTCATCGATGTCGACGTCTTCATCATCTTCAGCTTCTTCTTCAGATTCGTCCTCATCCGCATAGATATCGGTGACATCAGCAGCAACTTCGATTTGCTCATCGAGTTTCTCCCCCTCAAAATCATAGGGAGGTTTCTCGGTTCCCTCAGGGTTTTCAACTCCCTGAGGTTTCTCGGTTGTAGAAACAGCAGCAACATTTGTTTCAGTTGTGTCCCCCTCAACATTATGGGGAAGACTTTCTTCATTCTTCTCCCTCTCTTCCATATGATGAGTGGGGGAGGTAACTGGAATTTTAGCAACAGCTGCATCAGTGTGCATTGGGTCCCTGTCTTCCAGGTTTCAATCCTACTTAATCTGTCTTCCAGGCCAGATATAGCAGGAGTGATTCTTTGAAGATCCTCTCGATCTACCTGAGTAAAATGTGAAGGAGCACAAGTAGAAGCATTCAGGCGGTCGAGGATTTGCTAAAGGAGGTATTTGACAGTGGACACCGCTCCCTTAAGAGTACCAACCTCTGTCTTCAATGATGTGACTTCATTGGACAAGGTTGTAAAGTTTGTGGAGAGGGTGCTGTTGGTGAAGATGAGATTGTTGACGGAGGTGGAGTTGTCAGCAATAGTAGTGGCAAATTGACCAATACTACCTCCTACCTTCTCCAGATCAGCACTAGAGGCTTTCTTTTCGACCTCAGTGGTCAGCGTCTTTAGAGCATCTCCAGCGTTTGTAACCGCTGAAGAGTTTGCAGTAAGAGTGGTGGTGAGAGATTCCACCTTCGTTTCCAAGGCTTTCAGGGAGTTGTTGATGTCTCCCAAATTAGGACCTGCGATAGTTAATAACTTATGAACAAAGGAAAGATCAGAAGTTGGGGATTTTGAGAGAGGAGTGTGTATGGTTTTGTGTATACCTGCAGGCGGGTTGGTGAAGTCGTCAAAACCTCGATAACCTATGTAGTTTTCCATGTCGCCTTCCAGAGTGCCTTGGCGCACATAAGTGCCTACAGATCCTATATTTGTATCCATCATCCTATGTAGAGTGTCAGCAGCTGTATCATGGAGGATGACGTTCGTTGCAGAGAATAGGGGGAAAACTGGTGGAGTGTCCAAAGATTGAGTGGGAGGAACAATGGTTGAGAAGAGGGATTTGGTGAGAGGTTCAGCGTTGGATTCGCTGAGAAATACTTCTTCAGTCCTTAGAGGGTCTGAAGGAGGGGGGTTCTGTTCCAAGTTTATAACCTCAGCGTTTAGAGACGATAAAGTTGGTATGGAAGGGGTAGCTTGATTAGCTGTGGCAGAGCGTACCACAGAACTATCCAGCGGCTCTTGTACAGAAAGAGTAGTGGAGTCTTCAGTCTGTGAGGGTTTGGGGGGTTGCTCCTTGGTTTTCTTGATCCTTTGGAAATCAAGTGAGGTAGAAGAGTGTTTCCTTTTCTTAGAAGGAGTGGAGGTTACAACCTGGGTACCAGCGGTTGGGATTACCGTAGAGGTAGCTGCAGAAGTAGAAGAAGTTGGGGGATTGAGAATTGATAAGATAGTAGAAAGACGTACTTCGTTTGGCATGGGGATGAACTCGAGGATCTTGGTGCCAACCTGTGAGAGCTTCAGGTCGCCCACCTTCGGGTAATTATCCCCAAGTCCCTGTAGGAAGAGAGCGCTGAGAAATCGAGGATAAGGAACCATCTTCTGTCTTTTGGATTCCTCGACTCTCTGAATCATGTCGTCAAAGACGATTTTTGCCCAGTCGATGTGCAGGCCTTTCAGCAGAGAAAATCCCATAGCCTGCTAAGGTTGAGAAGCTTGGTCAGAAGAACCAACTTTAGCTGTCATGCAGCTTATCAGGTGAGCGAAGATGAAGTTCATCTCGCTTGGCATCTTGGACTTCTTGATTGTAGTCAGCTTCTTCTCAGGTAGTTCATCTCTCCCTGTGTTCCATACGTACTTTATTGCATCAAAGAATGCAATGATGGCGTCTCTGTCAGTGGGGTTTTTGGGATTAGGTAGAGGGATAAAGCGTTTTTCTTTTGTGGCGCCAGGGAGGTTGAGGGCATGCCTGATAGTACCAAACGTGATCTTGGATGTTCCATGGTCAGTCTCAAAAAGGATGACTTCGATATCCTTTTTGGGGTCTTTGGTGGAGGTGATCATAACACGTCTTGCAGTCCACCAGAACTGAGCAAGGAGATGTGTGTTTGCTAGAGGAGTGACAATCAGAGCTGTGGAGAGAGGGCATGTCTTGAGAAAATTCACAGCATCGTATAGGTGAGTGATGTGGTTTCTCTAAGGGAAGTTGAAGAGGGCATAAGGGTTGTTGCCCTGAAAGTTGATCTGCTCGTATTTGAAACGAACTTGAGGAGCAGGGGTGAGTGTAGTCTTTGTAGAAGCAGTGGGAGTCTGAGCTTCAGTAGGTGATGCCATTTCTGTTTATCACATATAAACATGAAGAAAGATAAAGAATAAAGTCTTAATGTGGAAAGATTTTCCAAAATAAGATGGTTTAGGGTTTTGCACATTCCATTCAGACAAAAGATATCTTATTGGAGATTAGGGTTTTTCTAGTTTTGAAAAAGAAGTACAAAACATAGTGAATGTCATGTTTTCAGTTTCCTTTTAAAGAAGGGATTCTGGAAAAAACATATTAAGATACAAGTTTAAGATTCTTGTTTTAAACTTGAAGAACAACCATGAAGATTGTGTTCATAAAATCATGAATAGAAATGATTTCATTTTTAAAAGGTTTCTTTTGTTCGATCTTTTATAAACAACAATAAGATCAAAAACAAGTTTTATACAAGGAAAATAATAAGAATATTAACCTTTCGATTGTTGAAGAAGATGAACAGTTCTTGAAGAAAACAAGTTTGAATGCAACAGATAATTCTTGATTGAAGGAGATGATGTTCGTGTAAAGGTAAAAATATAAACTCGAATGTGTTTATATAGTGTGAGTAGAGAGAAAAAACTATGAGCGGGAAAGTTTTTCCTGATGACACGGACACATCCCTTAAATTTGATTGGTCAAGGAAGTCGAAACGGGCGAACGTGTCAGAGAAAACGTGCCAGGACTTATCCGTTATGATGACGTCACAAATGTCCTTTCATATTTTAGGATGTCTCTGGGGTTTTTGAAAGCTCAAGGACATTTTTGAAAACATGAAGCACTGACTAGAAGTATCAGTGTTAAGTTTAAAAATTTCAAAATATCACTAAAAGGAAGAGATATTCACCGATGAAATTTGTTTTGAAATCTTGCATTCATAGGTGAACGTCAGCGAGTAAGAGAGAACATACCTTAATATCAGCGAATCAATTTTGTTCATAGAGTAGATGATTAATGGGTTATATAAGTTCATTGTTATCGCTGATCAAATGTGAACCGCTGAAGATTTTACTCTTCAAAGTTCAGCATTCCAAGCTCGCTGATGAGAAAGTTGAATCTTGTCTCATCAAGAGGTTTGGTAAATAGATCAGCTAATTGAAAGTCAGTTGGGATAAAATGAAGTTCTATATCACCATTCATCACATGATCTCTGATAAAATGATACATGATTTCGATGTGTTTGGTCTTTGAATGTAGCACTGGATTGTTGGCTATAGCGATGGTACTAGTGATGTCGCAATAGATTGGAATTTTCAAGAGCTGAAGGTCATAGTCTAGTAGTTGATTTCTCATCCACAAGACCTGAGAACAACAGCTTCCAGCGGCTACGTATTCAGCTTTAGCGGTTGAGGTGGACACTGAGTTTTGCTTTTTACTTGTCCAACTCACCAGATTTCCACCCAGGAGCTGACAGCCTCCTGTGGTGCTTTTCCTATCCAATTTGCAACCTGCAAAATCACTATCTGAATAGGCGATTAGATCAAACCCTGAGTCTCAAAGACCCAGGTTAGGAGTACCCTTAAGGTAACGAAAGATTCACTTTACAGCGATCATATGAGATTCCTTAGGTTCAGCTTGATATCGTGCACACAAACAGGTTGCGTACATTATATCAGGTCGGCTAGCTGTAAGATACAGAAGAGAGACGATCATCCCACGGTACGTCGTGACATTAACAGGTATTCCAGAAGGATCCTTGTTCAGTGTCAGCGGCGGTGCCATAGGGGTTTTCATAGGTGAACTCTGAGTTAAATCAAATTTCTTCAGCATATCTTTAACATACTTATCTTGGTGAATGAAAGTTCCTTTTTCACTCTATTTGATTTGAAGACCAAGGAAATAAGTCAGCTCACCCATCATACTCATTTTATATTCAACTTTCACTCTCTCAGCGAAATGAGTACATAGATCAGGGTTAGTGGAACCAAATATAATATCATCGACATATATTTGAACAAGAATAATATGACCTTTTACTTTCCTGAAAAATAGAGTTTTGTCGATTTTACCTCGCTCAAATTTTTCGTTTTGGAGATAAGAGGAGAGAGTGTCATACCATGCACGAGGAGCTTGCTTTAAGCCATAAAGTTCCTTATCCAGTTTATAAACATAACCTGGATGCTTAGGATCTTAAAATCCTGGAGGTTGTTCCACGTAGACTTCTTCATTCAGCCTTCCATTGAGGAATGCTGACTTTACATCCTTCTGACAAACTTTGAAGTCTCTGTGTACTGCGTACGCTAAGAATAGATGAATGGCTTCTAGTCTTGCCACTGGAGCAAAGGTTTCCTCGTAATCTATACCTTCCTCTTGTCTGTATCCCTGAGTAACAAGACGAGCCTTGTTGCGGTTTACAGTTCCATGTTCATCTAGCTTGTTTTGATAGACCCATTTAGTGCCTATCACTGTTTTATCAGATGGTCTAGGAACGAGCTTCCAAGCTTTTTTTCTTTCGAATTTAGTCAACTCTTCTTGCATAGCGCTGACCCAGTTTGGATCTCTAAGGGCATCATCTGTTTTCTTTGGTTCAATCAGAGAAATAAAGTTAACAAATAAACAAATATTACCTGCACTTCGTCGAGTCTGAACACCAGCGTTTGGATCACCGAGAATTTGTTCAATGGGTCGATTGATAGTCCATCGCTGAGCCGGAGCATAAGTCGCTGACTCAACCTGAACTTGAGAAGCTGAAGATGAGGCTTCAGCAACTTCTGGTATATCAACCAAGAGAGGAAGAGGTGCAGATGTCATTTCATTCACTGATTGTTGAGAAGTAGATGGTATATCTGAGATAGAAGGTTCAAAAGTAGGCATAATGTTTATAGGAATAGCTAAGACCCATGATGTTTCAGCTTCACTAGTCTGCATGCTTGGGATAATGGTAGGATCATCATCTTCAGCGGGATGAGTATGAGATGGAGGAGTGGGAACGTCTTCTGAATCACCAAGATGAGAAAACATCCATTGATTTAGTTCTTCAGTATCAGCAGAAGGTCTAGAGTTCGCTGAACGGGATTCGTCAAAAGTGACGTGGATAGTTTCTTCTACAGTCTGTCTTCTTCGATTGAAGACTCTGAAGGCTTTGGAGACTGAGGAGTATCCAAGAAAAATTCCATCATCAGCCTTAGGATCAAACTTTCCAAGGGCATCTCTGTTGTTCAGTATGAAACACCGACATCCAAAGATGTGAAGAAAGCTAATTGAAGGCTTTCTCCCATGGAAAAGTTCGTAGGCTGTCTTCTTGAATCTTTTGACAATCAGTGACCTGTTTTGAGTAAAACAAGTAGTGTTGACAGCTTCTGCCCAAAACTGAGTAGGTAGATGAGAATCGCTGAGCATTGAACGTGCAGCTTCGATGATAGTTCGATTTCTTCTTTCAGCGACTCCATTTTGTTGCGGTGTTCTCACTGAGGAAAAGTTGTGAGAAATACCCTTACTTTCAAAGAAGGAATCAAGGGAACTGTTTTTGAATTCAGTCCCGTGATCACTCCTTATTGAGAGAACGGTCATGTTGTTCAGGACTTCCATTTTCCTGACAAAGGTGATGAGTTCTTCAGGGGTGTCTGTAATACCCCGGGTAAGTTCGTTAGTTAAATGTTAGTTCCGTTAAATTTTGTTAACTTTAAAATTTGAAGTTCAGGGTAAGTTTGGGTTAAATTATAAGTTTAGGGATGTTTTGGTCATTAGTGGATAGTTAAAGGACTTAAGTGGTAAATATGGATGGATATTACCCCTAATGGATTCAGATATTTCATAATTCAGAAATATCCAGAAAATCAGCAGAGTGTGTGTGTGTGTTTTGGAAGAAAAGAAGAAAGAAAGGTTTTGTGGCTAAGGATTCAAGATTGGTGTACTTAGAAGTGAAATTGAGGTATGTTGCTTTGTATTTTATGTTGGTAATTAATAGTAGATAGTTCTTATCGGATTAGAATCACTGATTTCCTGTATAGAATCATTTTCTGTCCAATCTGGGTAAAAAGTATGCAAACCGACAGTGGTTTCCGGATAGAATGAAGGTGTCCGATAGTTTTGGTTGATGGTGTCCGGATAGTGTTCTAAAGGTGTCCGGACGATTCTTGCATCCGGTAAGTTCCTATTTTCATTAAGTTTCCGGACGATTTTAGATACCGGATGGAGTCCGGATCACTGTGGTTTCCGGATGACATCCGGATTGAACATGCTGTCCGGAAAGTTGGGGTTGTCCGGATTGGTTGTGTTGTCCGGAAAGCCCTGTTGTCCGGATAGTTTTGTGTTATCCGGATAGCTTGGCTGTTTGGTCAATTTTGAGAGTTTAGATGCTTTTGAGTATCCAGTAACCTGTGTATTGTTAGTTATTGGATAGGGAATGAATGAGGACTAAATGTACTGTGGACTCGAATTAAGTTCGGGTTTGGGGGAAACATTTGGGGATTTGAGTTATCTAAGAGTTCTTAGTCTACTAGGGAGCTTTGTGTGTACAAGTTATAAACAGAACTATGTATTTGATTTGTTACAGATTCTGTGAATTTGAAGTGAAAGCAGAGTCGTTTTGAGAAAAGCTTAGAGAACGTCTTGATAAGTCAAACAAGTGAGTTTTTACATAAAATGTTTTATAACTGGAATACATATATGTGAATGAGTGTAATAATGTGCATATTGTGTTTATATGAGTATTACACTGCATGGGTGCTAGTTAGCCGGGCTTAGGACCGGTGTATGTTGGCTGTACAGAGGGACAGTGGTGTTGGCTGTATTTAGTACAGTGGTGTAAATTGATTAGTTGGCTCGCAACCAATTAATATGGCCAAAAGAATGAGATGGAAGGATACATGATGCATGAGTCTTAATTGGTATTCTTATGGGAATTATGTGTATGTTGTTGTGCCAATGGTTTTTAACTAATGGGGATTTTCTCACTAGACCTCAAGGTCTAACCCTCATTTTGCTTTAAAAATATGTATTCCAGGTCGCGGATCGAGTAAGAGCAAATAAGAAGGTTAAACAGCGAATAGCTTTTGGAGGACTATGTAGTTGAAGACTATGATGTGTTTAGTAGATATAGTATGTTGTTAGTAATGATGTAATCTACTATGTAAACGTTATTAATGATGTACTGAAAGTTTGTAAAAGACTAGGGGACCGTATTTGTTATATAATGTATCTCTTGTTTTAACGACGTTATGCAATGTGTGCTATTTGAACCATGTATGGGAATCCGGGTCGTTACAGATGGTATCAGAGCCCTAGTTTAAGGGATTTAGGTATTAGTATCTGTACCTAGACTTAAACTGCATGTGAAGTTGGATGTCCCTATTATTGTAGAACCTTGGGGTGTTAAATATAAAAAGGTAGAAGGAACATCATGTAAGGTAAGTTCATTTTACACCTGGCCTGTGTAATTGTGATCTTACAGGTACATGTTTGAACTGGAATACCTTGTTATATGGGGTATGTGCTTATGTGTATATTAACCTTGTCTGAATCAACAGAATGACAAGTGGTACTAGACAAACGAATCGGGAAGGAGGAGGAAATCCGAATAGAACAAACCCAATAGCCGGGGGAAGGGGAAGAGGGGGAGAAAGAGGTGGAGGCAGAATTGGAGGCAGAATTGGGGGTAGAACTGGGAGTAGAACTCCACCGTGGGGTAATGAATTTGTTACTAGGGACGATTTAACAGCCGAAATGGGAAGACTGCACGACAGTATACAAGCCATGTTTGATCGAACTCATCATAATGAAGTTGAGACACCAGATCCTGGTCAGGAAGACGAGATGCCTATTACACCTACAATCACACCAGTACTAAGAAAGTGTGACTATAAAATGTTCTTAAGTTGTAAGCCTCCAACTTACTCGGGAGATCGGGATCCAGTAAAAGCTATGAAGTGGCTGAAGAAAATAGAAGCCATCTTCAAGACTAGTAAATGCGCAGAAGAGGATAGAGTACTCTATGGAACTGCAATGTTGAAAGGCGATGCCCTATACTGGTGGGAAGCACATATGTCCTTTGGGAGGATCTGATATATATTCTACCTACTCTTGGGAAGAATTCGTGATAGTTTTTAGGAAACAGTTTTGTCCTCAAGCCGCAGTTAAACAATTGGAAGGGGAGTTTATGAACTTGCAGCAAGGGAATTTGTCAGTTCGGGACTACACCGCTCGTTTCTTGGAAAAGTCTCGTTTTGCGGAATACTACGTTGCTACAGAGGCCATGAAGATTGAAAGGTTTATCTTTGGATTGAATGCAGAAGTCAGAAGTTTTGTGATTGCTAAAGGACCAGAAACTTTCTCCGCCGCATTAGACGCCGCGGAAACCGTTGAACAAGATAAAGGGAGAAGTACTAGTGATAAGAGTGTGGGAAAAAGAAAGTGGGAAGGACCGCAGTATGATCCGAAGAAGTCTAGGTTCCAGCGATTTGATAATTGTCCACCTTTCCGACCAGTTGAAAGACCTTGCCCAAAATGCCACCGTTTTCATCAAGGAAGTTGTCAAGTTGATCCTAGAAACTGTTATAAGTGTGGAAAGATCGGTCATATTGCTAAAGACTGTCGAGTAGTTAGATTTTGTTACTCGTGCAATTCTCCTGATCACCTTCAGTTCGATTGTCCAATGGGGAGAATACAACTGGGTGGTACGTCAGTAAGACCAACGGGTGTTAGACCGGTAGTACCAAGGCCAACAGTACCAAGAGCAAGGGGCCATGCTTTCCAGATGACAGAGCAAGAAGCAGATGAGACTCCTGATGTGGTTACAGGTACATTCTTAATAAATTCTACATGCTAAAGTGTTATTTGATTCCGGTGCAAACCGATCGTTTGTGTCGCCTTCTTTTGCTGCCTATATGCATTTAAAGCCTAAAGTGTTAGATCATGTGTTAATGGTAGATACGGCTAATGATAATCAAGTACCGGTTAGTGAGGTATTTGATAGTTGTGTGATAAACATAGATGGGTGTGGAGTGCCTATTCAGTTATTTCCTATAGCCTTGATCGAGTTTGATGTGGTAGTGGGAATGGATTGGTTAGCCGAGAATCAGGCTAATATAGTTTGTGATAAGAAGTTGATAAATGTTGTCTTACCTGAGAAGGGACCAGTAGTGATTTATGGTGACCGTAGAAATCATCAGTCTTGCCTTATCTCTTTGTTGAAAGCTCGTAAATGTATCAATAAAGGCTGCTCAAGTTACTTAGCTTATGTGATAGATATTAAGCTAGAAAAGAATAAGCTGGGAGATATTCCGGTTGTTCGTGAATTTCTGGAAGTTTTTCCAGAAGATCTGACTAGCCTTCCGCCCGTTAGACAAGTAGAGTTTGGTATAGATCTGATTCCTGGAGCCGCTCCTGTTGCCCGTGCACCGTATCGTTTGGCACCTCCAGAGATGAAAGAGATGATGACTCAACTGCATGATCTTTCAGATAAAGGCTTCATCAGACCCAGTTCTTCGCCGTGGGGAGAACCGGTTCTGTTTGTGAAAAGGAAGGATGGTTCGATGAGGATGTGTATTGATTATCGGGAACTGAATAAGCGCACGATCAAGAACAAATATCCGCTTCCCAGAATTGATGATCTCTTCGATCAATTAGTTGGAGCTTGTTATTTCTCCAAGATTGATCTAAGATCTGGCTACCATCAACTAAAGGTTAAAGAAGAAGATGTTCTGAAAACTGCTTTTCGCACACGGTATGGTCACTATGAATTCTTAGTGATGCCTTTTGGATTGACAAATGCTCCAGCTGCTTTTATGGATTTAATGAACCGAGTATGTAAGCCATATCTCGATAAATTTGTTATTGTGTTTATCGATGATATCCTTATCTACTCCCGATCCAAAAAGAGCACGCGCAACATCTTCGTTTAATTCTGGAATTGTTGAAGAAGGAACAATTGTACGCTAAGTTCTCTAAGTGTGAATTCTGGCTACGGGAAGTTCAGTTTCTGGGGCATGTAGTTTCCAAGAAAGGTATTCAAGCTGATCCGACGAAGGTAGAAGCAATTGAAAAATGGGAACCGCTGAAGACGCCAACGGAAGTACGAAGTTTCCTGGGTTTAGCCGGCTACTATCGAAAGTTTATAAAAGACTTCTCTCGTATCGCGACGCCTTTGACTAAGCTGACTCGAAAGAATCTAAAGTTTGAATGGAAAGCAGAACAGGATGAAGCGTTCAGGGTATTGAAAGAGAAACTTTGCAGTGCGCCGATTTTGTCACTACCGGAAGGTTCCGAACACTTTTTTGTTTATAGTGATGCTTCCAAACTGGGATTGGGATGTGTACTTATGCAACGTGGGAAGGTTATTGCTTATGCTTCTCGTCAGTTAAAAGATCATGAAAGACAGTATCCTACACACGACATGGAACTGCAGCAGTTGTATTCGCATTGAAGATTTGGAGACATTACCTTTACGGCTCTAAATGTCAAATTTATACTGATCATAAGAGTCTCCAACATCTTTTCGATCAGAAGGAACTAAATATGAGGCAAAGAAGATGGCTAGAATTGGTGATTGATTACGACTGTGAAATCCTTTATCATCCGGGAAAGGTGAATGTGGTAGCTGATGCACTAAGTCGTCAAGAAAGGAGTGGAATAATAAAAGCTATTTCCCTACGAGCGGAACTCCTACCTAACATGTTTGACGAATTGCAGAAGTGTCAAATAGAAGCTTTTCAAGAAGAACACTTGAAACCAGAACGGTTAGTGGGTATATCAGCATTGCTTGTAAAAGATGATCGTGGGTTGTTGTGTTTGGGAAACAGAATTTGGGTGCCTCGTTTGGGTGGTTTATGTGATCGGGTACTACAAGAAGCTCATCAATCTCGTTTTTCTATTCACCCAGGTACGAATAAGATGTATAAAGACCTGAAACAATATTATTGGTGGCCTGGAATAAAAAGAAGCATTGCTCAGCATGTGGAAGGTTGTCCTACTTGTAAGAAGGTAAAGATTGAACATCAAAAGCCGTTTGGTCAGTTGCAACGGTTAGAAATACCTATGTGGAAATGGGATCAGATTACTACAAATTTTATCACGAAGCTACCAAGGGCTCCGAAGGGATTTGATGCCATTTGGGTGATCGTTGACAGATTGACGAAGTCTGCTCACTTCCTACCAATAAAAGAAACTGATTCGTTGGAACGATTAGCCAAGTTGTACATCAACGAAATAGTAACTCGACATGGGGTTCCAATCTCGATTATTTCTGATCGTGATAGTCGTTTTACTTCAAGATTCTGGAGGAGCTTTCAAAAAGAAATGGGTACACAGATAAAGCTAAGTACGGCGTATCATCCTCAAACTGACGGTTAGAGTGAACGGACGATTCAGACTTTAGAAGACATGCTCCGGGCTTGTATTGTTGATTTTGGGGGATCATGGGATAAGCATTTACCGTTGATTGAATTTGCCTACAACAACAGTTATCACTCCAGTATACAAGCGGCACCGTTTGAAGTTCTGTATGGTAGAAAATGCCGAACGCCTCTGTGTTGGAATGAAGTGGGAGAGAAACAGTTAGCAAGGGCAGATATAGTCCAGTTGACCGCGGATAAGATTTCTCAGATTCGGGAACGTTTGAAAGTAGCTCAAGACAGACAGAAAAGCTACGCTGACCGACGCCGAAAACCGTTAGAGTTCCAAGTTGGAGATTTTGTGATGTTAAAAGTCTCGCCTTGGAAAGGAGTCATTCGATTCGGGAAACAAGGTAAACTGAGCCCGAGATACATTGGACCGTTTGCAATTGTAGAAAGGATCGGCGAAGTAGCCCACAGGTTAGATCTTCCGCCAGAGTTAAGCAGGATTCATAATGCTTTTCACGTATCGAATTTCCGAAAGTGTTTGGTTACGCCAGATCAGGCAGTTTCTCTACCCGATATAGAAGTTGATGAAAGGCTGAATTATGTGGAGGAACGTGAAGCCATAGTTGACCACAAAGTTAAAGTGTTGCGGAACAAAGTAATCAGACAAGTGAAAGTTCAGTGGCGACACCATAGGGGCCAGGATGCTACTTGGGAATCGGAATCAGAGATGAGAACTAAGTACCCGCACCTTTTTGCCTAAACTGAGTTCAGGGACGGAATTCTTTTAAGGGGGAGATGATATAATACCCGGGTAAGTTCGTTAGTTAAATGTTAGTTCCGTTAAATTTTGTTAACTTTAAAATTTGAAGTTTAGGGTAAGTTTGGGTTAAATTATAAGTTTAGGGATGTTTTAGTCATTAGTGGATAGTTAAAGGATTTAAGTGGTAAATATGGATGGATATTACCCCTAATGGATTCAGATATTTCATAATTCAGAAATATCCAGAAAATCAGCTCAGTGTGTGTGTGTGTTTTGGAAGAAAAGAAGAATGAAATGTTTTGTGGCTAAGGATTCAAGATTGGTGTACTTAGAACTGAAATTGAGGTATGTTGCTTTGTATTTTATGTTTGTAATTGCTAGTAGATAGTTCTTATCGGATTAGAATCACTGATTTCCTGTATAGAATCATTTTCTATCAAATCTGGGTAAAAAGTATGCAAACCGACAGTGGTTTCCGGATAGAATGAAGGTGTCCGGTAGTTTTGGTTGATGGTGTCCGAATAGTGTTCTAAAGGTGTCTGGACGATTCTTGCATCCGGTAAGTTCCTATTTTCATTAAGTTTCCGGACGATTTTAGATACCGGATGGAGTCCGGATCACTGTGGTTTCCGGATGACGTCCGGATTGAACATGCTGTCCGGAAAGTTGGGGTTGTCCGGATTGGTTGTGTCATCCAGAAAGCCCTATTGTCCGGATAGTTTTGTGTTGTCCGGATAGTTTGGCTGTTTGGTCAATTTTGAGAGTTTAGATGCTTTTGAGTATCCAGTAACCTGTGTATTGTTAGTTATTGGATAGGGAATGAATGAGGACTAAATGTACTGTGGACTCGACTTAAGTTCGGGTTTGGGGGAAACATTTGGGGATTTGAGTTATCTAAGAGTTCTTAGTCTACTAGGGAGCTTTGTGTGTACAAGTTATAAACAGAACTATGTATTTGATTTGTTACAGATTCTGTGAATTTGAAGTGAAAGCAGAGTCGTTTTGAGAAAAGCTTAGAGAACGTCTTGATAAGTCAAACAAGTGAGTTTTTACATAAAATGTTTTATAACTGGAATACATATATGTGAATGAGTGTAATAATGTGCATATTGTGTTTATATGAGTATTACACTGCATGGGTGCTAGTTGACCGGGCTTAGGACCGGTGTATGTTGGCTGTACAGAAGGACAGTGGTGTTGGCTGTATTTAGTACATTGGTGTAAATTGATTAGTTGGCTCGCAACCAATTAATATGGCCAAGAGAATGAAATGGAAGGATACATGATGCATGAGTCTTAATTGGTATTCTTATGTGAATTATGTGTATGATGTTGTGCAAATGGTTTTTAACTAACGGGGATTTTCTCACTAGACCTCAAGGTCTAACCCTCATTTTGTTTTAAAAATATGTATTCCAGGTCGCGGATCGAGTAAGAGCAAATAAGAAGGTTAAACTGCGAATAGCTTTTGGAGGACTATGTAGTTGAAGACTATGATGTGTTTAGTAGATATAGTATGTTGTTAGTAATGATGTAATCTACTTTGTAAACGTTATTAATGATGTACTGAAAGTTTGTAAAAGACTAGAGGACCGTATTTGTTATATAATGTATCTCTTGTTTTAACGACGTTATGCAATGTATGCTATTTGAACTATGTATGGGAATCCGGGTCGTTACAGTGTCACTCTTAGAACGGAGAAACATTACCCAGGTATAGTGAGAGAATTTATCAACTATGACCAGTGTATATTTCTTTCCAGCGAGGGATTGTTTGTTAACAGGGCCAAACAAATCCATATGGAGAAGTTGTAGAGGAGATGACACTGAGGAAACTTGCTTAGATTTGAAACTTGCTTTAGTTTGTTTCCCTTTCTCACACGCTGAACATAGAGACTCCTTAGTGTATGATTGTTGAGGTAGACCAGTGACCAACTCTTTAGAAGAAAGAGTATTTAGTGTCTTGAAGTTGAGATGGGAGAGCCTCTTATGCCATACCCAGTTGGCATCAGATGTGTAATACCCGGGTAAGTTCGTTAGTTAAATTCTTTTTCCGTTAAATTTATTTAACTTTATGTTTGGGTGTTTAGGGTATGTTGGGTTAGTTTTATAATTTAGGGGTAAACTTTAATTGTAATTTATACGTTGAAGGGTAAATTTTGCTAAGTGATGAATGTATGAGGGGTTGTTTGGTTAAAGTGATTAAATTGAGAAATATCTCAATATCTTTTGGGGCTGGGTCGGTTTTGGCAGAAGAGGGGGTTGTTTGGTTAAAGTGATTAAATTGAGAAATATCTCAATATCTTTTGGGGCTGGGTCGGTTTTGGCAGAAGAGAAAGAAGAGAGAAAAAAGAAGAGAAAGAAGAGAGAATCAATCTGATGTTTTGGTAAATCTGAAAAACAGCCGCAGTTTCCGGATAAATTGAAGTATCCGGAAACCCCTATGTGAAGGTATCCGGGTAAGGCAAAGTTATCCGGTAAGTTTGGTTTATTATGTAGTTTCCGGATAGTTATGTTGTCCGGATAGTTATGTTGTCCGGAAAGTTTGGTGTCCGGAAAGTTGTGTTATCCGGACAGGTCTAGTGTTCGGTAGTTTAAGATGCCGGTAAGTATGATGTATCCGGTAAGTTATGATGTCCGGACAGTTTTATGGTATCCGGAAACTTTGGTTGTTTGGTCACTTTTGAGGATAAGAGTTAGATAAATTTATCTAGATTTCTTAGCCTACTAGTAAGTCTTATGGGTTCCATTTGGTAAAGAGATAATTGTATCTATATGTTTCAGATTCTGTGAATTTGGGGTGAAAGCTGAATCGGTTTGAGAAAAGCATGGAAGCATTTTGATAAGCAAACAGGTGAGTTTTACTTTAAAATGTTTTCAAACTGGAATACATATATGTGGATTGAGAATGTGATAAGTAGTGTAATAATGTGCATATGTATGAAGTATGATATATTGAGGTGTATATTATATTTACTTGAGCATTACACTACACGAGTGCAAGTTGGCCGGACTTAGGACCGGTGGAGTTTGGCTGTATGGAGGGACATCGGAGTTGGTTGTATATTAGTGCAGCGGAGTAAACTGATTAGTTGGCTCGCAACCAACTAATATGGCCATGGGAATGAGTCAGGAAAAGTACACAATGCATGAGTCATAATTGGTATTTATATTTGTACTATGTATATGGTCTTTGTGCAAATGATTTTAAACTGACAAGGATTTTCTCACTTAGACCACTAGGTCTAACCCTCATTTTGTTTTAAAAATATGTATTCCAGGTCGGGGATCAAGTAAGAGCAAGTGAAAAGGGGTAATCTGTGACTAGCTTTTGGAAGACTTATGTTTTTGAAGATCATGACGTGTTTTGCACTTATAACTTTGTTATTAGATATAATGTAAATTAATTGGCGAAAAGTTTGTAATGAATTACTTATTATGGTTGTAAAGACTAAGGGACCGTACATGTTACAATGTATCTTTTGTTATGAAACAATGTTATGTAAAATATGTTATTTGATGCATGTTTGGGAACCGGGTCGTTACAGATGGTATCAGAGCCCTAGTTTAAGGGATTTAAGTATTCGGATCCATACCTAGACTTAAACTGCATGTGAAGTAGGATGTCCCTGTTATTTTAGAACCTTGGGATGTTAAATATAAAAGGTAGAAGGAACACCATGTAAGGTAATTTCAAATTACATTTGGCCAGTGTAATCATGAACTTACAGGTACATGTGTGAACTGGAATACCTATTTAAATTGGGGTATGTGCTTATGTGTATATTAACATTGTTAAAGTCAACAGGATGGCAAGTGGTACTCGACGTACGAATAGAGAGGGAGAAGGAAATCCTAATAGAACGAATCCAACAATCGGGACAAGGGGAAGAGTTGGAGAACGAGGTAGGGGCAGAACTGGAGGCAGAGTTCAGTCGCAAGGCACTGAGTTTGTTACAAGGGACGATCTGACCGCTGAAATGGGAAGACTGCAAGCAAATATACAAGCTATGTTTAATCGAACTCGTCATACTGAAACTGAAATACCAGATCCTAGTCTGGAAGACGAGATGCCCATTACACCTACTGTCCTACCGGTGCCAAAGAAGTGTGATTATAAGATATTTCTGAGCTGCAAACCTCCGACTTACTCAAGAGAAAGAGACCCAGTAAAGGCTATGAGGTGGCTAAAAGAGATAGAAGCCATCTTCAAAGCCAGCAAATGTGCCGAGGAAGATAGAGTGTTATATGGAACCGCGATGCTGAAAGCCGATGCTTTATATTGGTGGGAAGCTCTTATTACCTCTAGAGGATCTGATGTGTATTCTATATTTTCTTGGGAAGAATTCACTATAGCTTTCAAGAGACAGTTTTGTCCTCAAGCAGCAGTTAGACAACTGGAAGAAGAGTTCATGAACCTGCAACAGGGAAGTTTATCAGTTCAGGATTATACTGCTCGTTTTCTGGAGAAGTCTCGTTTCGCTGAGTACTACGTTGCCACGGAGGCACTTAAGATGGAAAGGTTTATCTTTGGGCTAAATTCAGAAATCAGAAGTCTAGTGATTGCAAAGGGACCAGATACCTTCTCAGCCGCAGTAGATGCCGCATAAAATGGGGAACGCGATAAAGGGAGTGATGCTAGTGATAAAAGTACTGGAAAAAGAAAATGGGAAGGACCACATTATGATCCAAAGATGTCCAGATCTCAGAGAATTGATAGTCGTCCACCTTTCAGACCTGCGGAAAGACCTTGTCCAAAATGCAACTGTATTCATCAAGGAAATTGTCAAGTTGACCCTCGAGTTTGTTACAAGTGTGGAAAGACCGGCCATATTGCTAAAGACTGTCGGGTAACTTGATTTTGTTTTTCATGCAATTATCCTGATCACATTCAGTCTGATTATCCACGGTGGAAAGTACAGCAGGGTGGTACGTCAGTGAGACCAACGGGTGTTAGGCCAGTAGTACAAAGGTCAGAGCTACCAAGAGCAAGGGGTCGTGCCTTCCAAATGACAGCACAAGAAGCAGAAGAAACTCCGGATGTGGTTACAGGTACATTTCTAATAAACTCTACACGTGCTAAAGTGTTATTTGACTCCGGTGCAAACTGATCATTTATGTCTCCTTCTTTTGCTGCTGTTATGCATTTAAAGCCTAAAGTGTTAGATCATGCTTTAATGGTAGATACTGCAAATGATAATCAAGTATCGGTTAGAGAGGTATTTGATAGCTGTGTTATAAATATAGATGGGTGTGGAGTACCTATCCAGTTATTTCCTATAGCTTTGATTGAGTTTGATGTGGTAGTGGGAATGGATTGGTTAGCCGAGAATCAGGCTAGTATAGTTTGTGATAAGAAGTTGATTAATGTTGTCTTACCTGAGAAGGGACCGGTAGTGATTTACGGTGACCGTAGAAATCATCAGTCTTGCCTTATCTCTATGATGAAAGCTCGTAAGTGTGTTAATAAAGGCTGCCCGATTTATTTAGCTTATGTGATAGATACTAAGCTAGAAAGGAATAAGTTGAAAGATATTCCTGTTGTTGGTGAATTTCCGGAAGTTTTCCCAGAAGACTTGAATATTCTTCTGCCCGTTAGACAAGTAGAGTTTGGTATAGATCTGATTCCTGGAGTCGCTCTTGTAGCCCGTGCACTGTATCTTTTGGCACCTCCAGAGATGAAAGAAACGATGATGCAACTGCAAGATCTTTCTAATAAGGGCTTCATCAGACCCAGTACTTCGCCGTGGGGTGCACCAGTTTTGTTTGTGAAAAAGAAAGACGGGTCGATGAGAATGTGTATTGATTATCGGGAATTGAATAAGCGTACGATCAAGAATAAGTATCCGCTTCCCAGAATTGATGACCTCTTTGATCAATTAGTTAGAGCTTGTTATTTCTCCAAGATTAAACTAAGATCCGGTTATCATCAGTTAAAGGTCAAAGAAGAAGCTGTTCTGAAAACTGCTTTTCGCACAAGGTATGGTCACTATGAATTCCTAGTGATGCCTTTCGGACTGACGAACGCCCCAGCTGCCTTTATAGATTTAATGAATCGGGTATGTAAGCCATATCTTGATAAATTTATTATTGTGTTTATCGACGATATCCTTATCTATTCTCGATCCAAAGAAGAGCATGCACAACACCTTCGTCTGATTCTGGAATTGTTAAAAAAGGAACAGTTATATGCCAAATTCTCTAAATGTGAATTCTGGCTACTGGAAGTCCAATTTCTCGGACATGTGGTTTCAGAAAAAGGCATTCAAGTGGATCCGATGAAAGTAGAGGCAATTGAAAAGTGGGAACCGCCGACGACGCCAACCGAAGTACGAAGTTTTCTGGGTTTAGCCGGCTACTATCGAAAGTTTATAAAAGATTTCTCTCGTATCGCTACGCCCCTGACCAAGCTAACCCGAAAGAATATAAAATTCGAATGGAAAGCAAAACAGGATGAAGCATTCCGAATATTGAAAGAGAAACTCTGTAGCGCGCCGATACTATCACTACCTGAAGGTTCAAATGACTTTGTTGTTTACAGTGATACCTCCAAACTGGGATTGGGATGTGTACTAATGCGGCGTGGGAATGTTATTGCTTATGCTTCTCGTCAACTGAAGGATCATGAACGAAAGTATCCTACACACGACATGGAACTTGCCGCAGTTGTTTTTGCTCTAAATATCGGGAGACATTATTTATACGGCTTTAAATGTCAAATTTATACCGATCATAAGAGTCTCCAATATCTCTTCGACCAACGAGAATTGAATATGAGGCAAAGAAGATGGTTAGAATTGGTGAATGATTACGACTATGAAATTCTCTATCATCTGGGGAAGGTGAATGTGGTAGCTGATGCACTGAGTCGCCAAAAGAGAAGCGGAACAATAAAGACAATTACACTACGAGCTGAAATTCTACCTAGCATCTTTGACGAATTGAAGAAGGGGCAAGTAGAAGCTTTTCAAGAGGAACACTTGAAACCAGAACGGTTAGTGGGGATATCAGCATCACTTGTAAAAGATGATCGTGGGATACTGTGTCTGGGAAACAGAATTCGGGTGCCTCATCTGGGTAATTTGCGTGATCGAGTGCTTCAAGAAGCTCATCAATCTCGTTTCTCTATTCATCCAGGTACGAATAAGATGTATAAAGATCTACGACAATTTTACTGGTGGCCGGGAATGAAAAGAAGTATTGCTCAGCATGTGGAAGGTTGTTCCACTTGTAAAAAGGTAAAGATTGAACATCAAAGGCCTTTTGGTCAGTTGCAACGGTTAGAAATACCTATGTAGAAATGGGATCAGATTACTACAGACTTCATCATGAAGCTTCCAAGGACTCCGAAAGGGTTTGATGCCATTTGGGTGATTGTTGACAGATTGTCAAAGTCAGCTCACTTCCTACCGATAAAAGAAACCTATTCATTAGATAGACTAGCCAAATTGTATATCGATGAAATAGTAACTCGACATGGAGTTCCAATCTCGATTATTTCTGATCGTGATTGTCGTTTTACTTCACGGTTCTGGAGAAGTTTTCAAAAAGAAATGGGAACGCAAATAAAGCTAAGTACAACGTATCATCCTCAAACTGACGATCAGGGTGAACGAACAATTCAGACTTTGGAAGATATGTTACGAGCCTGTATTGTTGATTTTGGGGGATCGTGGGATAAGCATTTGCCGTTGATTGAATTTTCCTACAATAACAGTTATCATTCCAGCATACAAGCGGCACCGTTTGAAGTCTTGTATGGTAGAAAATGTCGAACTCCTCTGTGTTGGAACGAAGTGGGAGAGAAACAATTAGCTGGGCCAGACATAGTTCAGTTGACCGCGGATAAGATTAGTCAGATTCGGGAATGATTGAAAGTAGCTCAAGACAGACAGAAAAGCTACGCTGACCGACGCCGAAAACCGTTAGAATTCCAAGTTGGAGATTTCGTAATGTTAAAAGTCTCACCTTGGAAAGGAGTTATACGATTTGGGAAACAAGGTAAGCTTAGTCCAAGGTACATCGGGCCGTTTGCAATCACATAAAGGATCGGTGAAGTAGCCTACAGGTTAGATCTTCCGCCAGAGTTAAGCAGTATCCACAACGCTTTTCACGTATCAAATTTTCGAAAGTGTTTGGTTACGCCAGATTAGGCAGTTTCTCTACCAGATATACAGGTTGATGAAAGGCTAAATTACGTGGAGGAACCTGAAGCCATTGTTGACCACAAATTTAAAGTTTTGCGGAATGGTAAGGAGATCAAACAAGTAAAAGTACAGTGGCGATATCATAAAGGGCATGATGCTACTTGGGAATTAGAATCAGAGATGAGAACTAAGTACCCGTACCTCTTTGCCTAACCGAATTCCGGGACGAAATTCTTTTACGGGGGGGGGGGGGGGGGGGGGGGGGATGATGTAATACCCGGGTAAGTTCGTTAGTTAAATTCTTTTTCCGTTAAATTCATTTAACTTTATGTTTGGATGGTAGTGTAAGTTGGGTTAGTTTTATAATTTAGGGGTAAACTTTAATTGTAATTTATACGTTGAAGGGTAAATTTTGCTAAGTGATGAATGTATGAGGGGTTGTTTGGTTAAAGTGATTAAATTGAGAAAATATCTCAATATCTTTTGGGGTTGGGTCGGTTTTGGCAGAAGAGAAAGAAGAAGAGAAAGAAGAGAGAATCAATCTGAAGTTTTGGTAAATCTGAAAACAACCACAGTTTCCGGATAAATTGAAATATCCGGAAACCCCGGTGTGAAGGTATCCGGGTAAGGCAAAGTTATCCAGTAAGTTTGGTTTATTCTGTAGTTTCCGGATAGTTATGTTGTCCGGATAGTTATGTTGTCTGGAAAGTTTGGTGTCCGGAAAGTTGTGTTATCCGGATAAGTCTAGTGTTCGGTAGTTTAAGATACCGGTAAGTATGATGTATCCGGTAAGTTATGATGTCCGGACAGTTTTATGGTATCCGGAAACTTTGGTTGTTTGGTCACTTTTGAGGATAAGAGTTAGATAGATTTATCTAGGTTTCTTAGCCTACTAGTAAGTCTTATGGGTTCCATTTGGTAAAGAGATAATTGTATCTAATTGTTTCAGATTCTGTGAATTTGGGGTGAAAGCTGAATCGTTTAGAGAAAAGCTTGGAATCGTTTTGATAAGCAAACAGGTGAGTTTTACTTTAAAATATTTTCAAACTGGAATACATATATGTGGATTGAGAATGTGATAAGTAGTGTAATAATGTGCATATGTATGAAGTATGATATATTGAGGTGTATATTATATTTACTTGAGCATTACACTACACGAGTGCAAGTTGGCCGGGCTTAGGACTGGTGGAGTTTGGCTGTACGGAGGGACAGCGGAGTTGGCTGTATGTTAGTGCAGCGGAGTAAACTGATTAGTTGGCTCGCAACCAACTAATATGGCCATGGGAATGAGACAGGAAAAGTACACAATGCATGAGTCATAATTGGTATTTATATTTGTACTATGTATATGGTGTTTGTGCAAATGATTTTAAACTGACAGGGATTTTCTCACTTAGACCACTAGGTCTAACCCTCATTTTGTTTTAAAAATATGTATTCCAGGTCGGGGATCAAGTAAGAGCAAGTGAAAAGGGGTAATCTGTGATTAACTTTTGGAAGACTTATGTTTTTGAAGATCATGACGTGTTTTGCACTTATAACTTTGTTATTAGGTATAATGTAAATTAATTGGCGAAAAGTTTGTAATGAATTACTTATTATGATTGTAAAGACTAAGGGACCGTACATGTTACAATGTATCTTTTGTTATGAAACAATGTTATGTAAAATATGTTATTTGATGCATGTTTGGGAACCGGGTCGTCACAAGATTAGGATTTTGAGAAGAAACAGGAGTTCTCAGTGGTTGTAGAGTCCATGTTAATAACATAAACATTTTCCATACAATAACCGCTGAGATCTATCTTCTCCTTTTTGTCAGTGATAAAGCAGGATTCCTTAGTGAAAATCACTTTGTTATCCTTGTCACACAGCTGACTGATGCTTAGAAGATTGTGCTTCAGCCCTTCAACATATGCGACTCTTCTGAAGGTCGTTGTACCATTAGAGAGTACACCACACCCTCGGGTATGACCTTTTCCGTTTCCACCGAAGGTCACTAAGGGACCCTTCTCTTCCTTGTATTCAGTGAGCAGGCTTTTCTTTCCAGTCATGTGTCTAGAGCATCCGCTATCAAGATACCAGATACCCATCTTAACCTGCAAATAAAGGAAGATTAGTTTGACTTAGGCACCCAGTTCATTATGGGCCCATACTTGTCAGTCGTAGAGGAAGTGGAAGGTTCAGCAATCTTCGCAGCATTTGAAGATTCAGCTTCAGAATGATTCTTCACTTTGGTTAATTTCTTAACCTCAGTGGTCTTCTTTGCCTTGGGGGCATTGATCTTCACCTTAGCTAATTTTTCAGCTTTGGTGGCTGTGGGGCACTTACTAGCAATATGATTTGTAAGTCCATAGTGATAACATTTCCTATAACTAAAAGTAGCTTTAGGACCATTTGCATGTTGAGCCGTTAATTTTAAATGAGCAGGGTCAGCACCAAGTATACCTTTGGCATTGGAAATGGGAGGAACAATCAGTTCTTCAAATTTCTTACCAATAACATTCACTCTGATTCTAGGAGTAGATCGCTGAATAAATCCAGGGATCTTGTTCTAACAAGTAGAGGGATGAGTCACTGAAGCTTTAGAAGCATTCAGCTTAGGTACAAAGGTACCCTTCTGAGGTTTTTGGTTGAAAACTTTTTCTTCTCCTTTACCTTTAAAGATTAAGCTAGGTTTTTCCTCAGGATAGGAGTTTTAAAAGAGGAACACTGAGATGAGGAAGTGTCAGGGATAGAGGACACGAACATTCTAAACTTAAGCATGGAATGATCAGTGGTTGGTTCTTCAGCGTCAGCTTTGTAACCAAGACCACGTTTGTCACTCAGGGGAATTTGAGACTTTATTATCTCAATGATCGTTGTTGAGGATTTACACCATCCTTCAATAGTATCTTTTTCAGCTTTCAATGCAGCGATAGCTTCTTCACGTTCGATTTTGACTAGTTGATTTATATGAACCTGATCTTTTAAATATTCTTCAATTTTAGAAAGCTTTTCTATTTGAAGGTGACAGTTTTTAAGTTGTTCTGCGAGATCAAGGTTTTGATTTTCAACAACAGTTTTGCCATTCATGGCATCATATAAACGCATAGTCAGGAGATCGATATTTTGAAGACTATCAGCTTCATCAATATCTGAAATATGTGTAAAGAAAGAAGGTGATACCTTAGAGGTAGAGGATGAAGTAGAGGGAATTTCAGTTTGTTCTTCTTCTTCTTCGATTTTGGCCATGAGACAGAGATTGGCCTCATCATCATCTTCAGATTCAGATGATTCTTCTTCATCAGAGGCAACCCAATCAAAGTTAGCCATCAGACCTTTGCCTTTCTTCTTAAAGCTTTTCAGCTTTGCATAGTTTATTTCCAGCTTTTGATACTTGTTATCTCTAGCCCTGGGGTTAGAGGATTTCTTGGAGAAAGCTGAGGGTCTAGAAACTTTCTTTGACCTTCACTCGCTAGAAAAATGTCCTATATTTTCACAGTTATAGCAAGTAGCAGTAGCCTTATCAACAGGGGTTGATGATCTTGGCTTGTTAGTAAGTGCGAGGGGCTTGTTCTTTCTGAAATTTTTCTTTTTGGCGAATCTCCTGAACTTATTAGATATGAGAGCCATAGATTCATCAAGATCTGAAGAGTCAGCATATGATGAGCATTCAGAGTTAGTCTCCAACTCAGTGACAGTGATAGTAGATCGATGAGTGGAAGGTGACTCTGAGATTAAAGCAATAGGGGTGCTTTTGGAATCTTTTACAAGATTCTTCTTAAGATGACACGACTGCTCATGATTGAGCATAGTGCCATATAAGGTAGAAAGAGTCATAGATTTTAGATCCTTTGATAGCTTGAGACCCATTGAATAAGTGTCCCAGTTTTCAGGTAAACATTCTAAGAACTTTGTCAGAATTTCAAAGTTAGAATATTCCTTACCAACGGTTTTCAGATCTATAATTAAATAGTTAAACCGCTGATGTACTTCAGAAAGAGTTTCATTCTTACCACAAATGAAGCTTTCGTACTGTCTTACCAGGTTGATCTTTCTTGAGTCCTGGACTTCAGATGTACCTTCATATTGAACACAGATTGTGTCCCACATGGCTTTGGAGGTTTTCAGGTTCATGACGGAATGGTAGACTTTGTCAGGAAGAGCCATGGAAAGATTGGATCTGGCTTTTGTGTCGATAGCCACTTTCTTCTTATCTTCATCAGACCAGTTGTGAGGTTCCTTAGGCACGACCCTTTCAGGAATGGCAGCTCTAGTTGTAGTGCCTGGAACTTCAGGGTCAATCCTAACAGGAATATATGGGCCATTTTCGATGTAATAAGGCATAGTTGGGTCTACACCTTCTAAGAAGAGTATAATCCTATTTGTCCACAGATTAAAGTTATCTCTGGAAAATCTAGGGGGTTTTGTAAGAGAATCATTGTCAATATAGTTTGTGTTTGTGTTAGTAGCCATTTTGAGAAGTTAGCAAGGAAGAGAAAAGATTAGTATAAGCAAGATCTTGTTTATTAGATTAAACAGTCTGCTCTGATACCACTTGTTGGTCCCAGAGGGTTATACAAGTTTGTAGAAGGGGGGGGGGGGGGGGTTGAATACAAACACACGATTTTTACTTTCTAAATTGTTTATTGATAAATATCAAACAATTTACAACTTGTTGCGGAACAAGATTAAGGATTAACCTAATCTAAACAAGTTATGAGAACACTAAGATTTTCTTGCACTAGAATTAAGCTAGAAAGGAGATAAGAATATTACTAATAATATTCTAACACAAAGATAGTAGAGAGAAGAAGATGGCCGAGCACTTCATTTCTGAAGTAGGTTTCTTCTTATATACTGCATGCATTTAATGCATAGCAGTACAACTTTACACGTGGCAGCAGCTGATTGGTTGCATGTTTTGACCTTGGTAGACAACCTAGTAGCTGCATGATGAACAGTGTAGAATCAGAGTTGGTTGTACGATTCTGGACAAAAGGGATGTACGTTCTAACATTTCGTATGGAGACGTGCAAGGGGAGAAGACAAAAGTAACTTGTAGAGGAAACTTCATGATCAGCATTCGTTGAATAGTACTTTATCAGCGAGTGACAAAGCTCTGCGATTGCTGAAGTTTTCTAATTCAAACTTCACGTTGTGTGGACAAGTCTTGGCTTTGCTGATATCCGCATCAGTTCATTAGTAGACTTGTCGCTGGTTCTTTGGCTTGATCTTCGACTTCAGCGTAGAACATTTGTTGACGTGAAACTTGTCTTCAGGGATCATAAGTAAACAACTAAACTATCAACGATCATCAACAAGATTGAATAGGCTCAGAGCTATATTGATGAACAGTATCGCTGAATGTATAATTTAAAGAACATGAGTTTCCTATCAGCGGTACTGTAGAGACATAGTACTTATCAGCGATAGTGAAACTCTAATACATATTGTCTACTTACAATTTTCACTAAGTGTTTCTTAAAGAGTCATTATCAAATCACTGAGGGTTTGGATCAATAGAAACATAGCCGCACAGCTCTGTGACCAACACTTTGACTGAGTTGAAAAGCTTGGTCAAAACCCTAGGTACACATGTCGCAAAGGGTGAGTTCCAAACCTTTGTCACCTCTGTGACCAACACTTTGACTGAGTTGAAAAGCTTGGTCAAAACCCTCGCAGAAAATACGCAGAAGGCACTTGACAACCTGTCCACGAAGGTCGACACTCTCTCTACAGAAGTCAAAAACAACACCGCCAAGATGCACTCCATCAGAACTCCTCCTACACAGAGCTCCACCCCCTCTGCTACTGAAGACTCTGTCACCAAACTGACAAAAGAACTCCAAGAGGCAAGAGAGATTGCAAAAGCCCTTTCGAACCAAACCTCTACAACCCCAGCCTTAACCTCCGAAGACTTAAGAAAGGCTCTGGAAAAGGTTTGACTATAGAGCAAATGCAGGCTCTCAAACCCTAAGACTATATTACAATGACTCAATTGACAGAACTTGGCCAGGGTGTATTGAACGACATAACCGACTACATCAAAGCCTTCACCTCTGCCAACGCAATGTATGTCAAGGAGTTCCAAGCATGTGTGGGCAAACTCAGATTCAACTCCGAGGTAGAGGTGGCCTATCTACTGGGAATATGCGATGACCTCTGCACAAAGATGATTGCAGCGGGCGCAACTCAACTAAAAAAGCCACCGACCTCATGCCAAGCAGAGGGTGAGAAAGATTCGGGTAAACATGATGACTATGATGGCGATTCAGACGGGCCATCAGATCATCATGAGGAGGAGAAACAGGGCAAAGCTACTCTCCAACAACTACCTCTAGAAATTAAACCTCTGCAACAGGTACCCCTCCAAACAACCAACTCTCCAACTAAAAAAACCGCAGAGGCAACACCCACCTCTGTGGAAACCAAAGCTGAAAACCTACCATCTCCTACACCCAGATCACCAATCACTAAAGAACCAGAACTACTCTCACCCACACCCATTGACGATCAACCAAAACCAACCCCAAGAACTAAATCAATTGCCTACAAACCAAGCAGAAAATACCTGAAGAAACCCACACCCACAACAGAGGAAATAATGAACCAATTACAACAGAGGCAGCAACAGAAATTTCAATCACGCAAGACATGGGTAAAAACACCCACAACATCAGAGAAAAACCTCCAACAACTACGTCTGCAAGAATCAACAGAGGCAACCAACAAACCACCACAAAACCCCCCCAACAGAGGCTGAACCCAAAGAACAAACCCAAGCCAAACCTCAGAACATCACTAAACAAACCAAATCTACAGAGGTACCCCTAACCAATCCAAATATCAAAGACAAGGGCAAATCCATCGCCACAGAGGATCCAAAACCCAAGAAATCTAAGCCTCAACAAACTAAAAAGTTGATGAAGAGTGCTTTTGACGCCTTCATGACGCCTAAACCAAAGGAAGTAGATTGGGATTTCGAAACTCCTCTGTCAGCCATCCCTATCCTTGACCCTAAATCCAAACCATCAGAGGACAGAGTTGCCCAAGTCTTCAAAAACATGGAAGCTCTAAGGAAACCAATGCCCCCTCCCTCTGTCCCAAAAATAGACATGGTTTAACAAGCATACAACTACTTGTACAGCAGAGGAATCAATGACCCTCTACCCAAGCCTACTTTAAGCCGGGACATCATTGAGCAAGAGAAGGAGAGGTTCTACAAAGACAAGGCCAAGAGCGTCAAGGATGTATTCTCCAACTCGAAAATCAAGCAAGTTCTGAGTTGCAAACTCTCACACACAAAATGCAGAAACGTCTACTACAACCTCTACTATGTGTTGAGAGAGGACAAGACTCAAATAAAGTTCTCACAAGAAACCTCCCTCCATTTGACCTCTTAGAACTCTACAGCTGGGCATAGAGCAACTATATGAACCGACTTTAGCATCAGAGAGCCTATGACGCCATCAGAAAGGCTATGAGGGAAAGACTTCTGCTCTACAGTGTAATTGACTTCCCAGTGGCCTTGGACCTTGGATTCAAAAAGATATCCCTAACACCTACTTATGACAGATGCCCTTCCTCTGTTGATATTCAACCGCACACCATCATTCGTAGCCCCAGAGTTGGGTATGTCTTCGTGGATCCTCAAATACGAAAGAAGTTGTTTATGGAGTATGACTGCCAGAAGTATGCTACAGAGACTCTTCTTAAATTCAGCTTAGATCTAATAAACAGCAGAGGTTCTGAGTTTGTTAACCTTGAGGATACGGACAGACTGATAGAAGCTATAGACGCAACAATCCGCTTCAGAGATCTATGCGCGCTCTTCTATCGAACTCTCAAGAAGGACGGAGGATACGGAAGAAAGATCAACGACTTTCCAGATGCCAGAATATAGGCTTTGGAAAACCTTTTGTACTTATTTGTTTTTAGTCTTATAATCATTAATGTTTGTTCAAAAAGCACTTGTAAATTCCTCTAGCATGAATCTAAATGAAAGTCTTCTTTTACAGAGGTTGAATTATTCACCTCTTATTCTTAGCCTAAGATACACGCAAGTTTCATACTTTTAATTTTTCAATACTTAGGGGGAGATTGTTAGCTCCAACTTCTAGTCTAGAGAAGTATTGAAAAATAGGCTAAAAAAGAACACTGGCAGAAGTCTCTGCCAGACACCAAGAAAACAGAGCCTTCAATGGATCCATCATCTAAAGACAAGAGACCAAGGCCACAGAGCCTCTGCCATTTATGACAGAGCCTCTGTGGAGTCGAAGACAGAAGATGAAGACCAAGAATTCTGAAGACAAGGACAAGCGTGCACCTCACGTGCATCTGGTGTACGATGATTTGGAAGATCAATAGTACAAAGTGTGCTCCCTTACTTTCCACGTGTCATTCTACAAATGGGAGAAGCTTTTACAGTATACTATTCATGGGCGCACTAAGTTGCCATTACTAGGAGAACGTCCCATGATCTTGTCTGTGTACTATTTGTCCCCTTTGTCCTTGTATAAATAGAATTGTAACCAAGCGATTTCTGGTAACGAAGCACAACACACACACATCTATTAAGAGAGAAATTATCTGTGTATCACACACTGTAAGGTATTCTTGGTGTATTTCTGTAAAATCGATAGAGATGAATCATTGAGCATCAATCTTGTTATTTACTGTATTCATCTATCTATTTGTGTGTTATCTACCATTAATATTAACCCAAACTGTTCTCTAAACGCTTCCGCACTTCTATACTTATTTACTCTGTTTTTGAACATTTGTGGTTAAATATCATTGTTGAGTCTAAAAGTGGGATCAACAGCAGTTCTTCCTGAACTCGGGGTATATCCTCTGCAATTGTTTGCAAAGGGGATTTGGGTTTTCGGGTTTTCTTTTTCTTTGGTTTTGGAGCACCTTCCCCTAAGGATTTGGACTTCCTCTTTTTTTTCCTTCAAAGGGGAAGGTGCAGAAGATTCAGCCTGGGTTTTAACCTGGGTTTGTTCTAGGACAATAGTTTCAGGGATGATAGGGGTTGGATCCTCTGAGGGTTTGGCCTTCTTGGCCTTTTTTTCTTGGGGGGTTGTTCTGACATTTCTGGTGGAGCGGCAGAGGTTTCAATCCTTGTACGTTCTAGTATTTGGCTTTCAGGGTTGGTAGAGGTTTCTGCTTCTGTGGGTTTGTCCTTATGTGTCTTCTTTTTCTTAGCAACTTGTTTTGGAGGTTGAGGGGGTTGTTCAGATGCGTGGGGTGGGGCGGCAGGGGTTGCTTCTTTTGACCTTGCTCTGTTCACTCTCTCTAATTTCAAGTTATGTTTTTCTAAGGCAACTGCCCACTCTTTCTCTGTCATTCTTTCCACTACCTCTGTACCTATGGGGACACCTAGGCGTGGGGGGGAGGGGTCATAGGACTCGGTCTTGGAGTCCTATGAACATGCACGTACTCTGCGGCTATCTCTCTGTCATTCGTGTAAACTAGCATCTTCTCACATATGGGTCTGCAGTGTGTGTACCCAGAGGCATGCTATGTGGGGTCATCTTTTGTAAAGGGTAAGTCTTTACTGTGGGTGCTTCAAGGCTCCATCATTCCCCCTCTAGCAGAGGTTCTAAAATGATCCCAAGTAGCCTCTGAAATTATAGTGATGGTATCTTCCCTTTAGCTTTCTGTGTGGACGTTTTGTATTCAATGGTGGCAACCAATTCTTGCATAACTAGACCAGCATAGTCTAGTGGAAGATCATAGTATATGTCGTACATGACGGCAAGGATTTGGTGAGAGCTTTGATCAGGACTTCCAGTTTTTCCTGTCAGACATCGGTTCAGGATGGAAAAGAGGGTATTCCACAGAGGGGGGAGGCGGTTCCTCCTAAACTCGTTCCTCTTTATCAACTGTTCGTTGTAGCCTAGCATAACCGCGAAGTCACAGAGCTCCGTATCAGTTGGGTCTCCTGCGTACTGCCGGATTCCTAAGAGGCCTCTAGTAGGTAGTTCAAAATCGAAGGAGGTCATAGTTCTATTGATTCCTATGGCCAGGCTCTTGGAATTGTTCGGTTTTGACATATATTCGACCACAGAGTTGATCTCTTCGTCAAAGTGACAGCTCTGCTAGAATTGGTTCAAGTATCTTGCCGGGATATTCTTCACATTTCTGGTTAGGAGGTTTCGAAGGAGATGTTTTCCAGAATGTTGATTAGAATAGCCTGTTCTTGGCCAAAGTTGTTTGTGTTCAGAACCAAGTAGTGATTGTTTGGTATTAGGGGTTGTGGGGTCTCATACCAGTTGTTGTCAACGAAGTTTTGCATATTGGTCGTTGTTTGATGATGAACAAAATCTTCACTGTTTGAATGTTCCATTTGGTTTCTGGGATTTTGAGATTGTTGGGATTTTGCAGGGGAGTGAACTGGGGAAGTATTGGAGGCCATTTCTTGAATGGATGGTGATTTCTTGAAGAAACAGGTAGAAAGTTGCAGGTTCGCCGGTGAATTTGAGAGGGACAAGAGCTTTGGAAAGTTGGAGAAGAAGGGTAATTTTGGGTTTTATAAGGGGTAAAAGGGATAAGATTTGGGCGGTAAAATTTTTATTACAGGGGGTAAAGGGTATAAAATTTGGGGTCCGCACTCGAGTATACAGCTGGGAGGAGACGCTTCAGTGCTAACGGTAGAAACCAAGTCAAATCAGAGAGTGCCACGTCAGAGGTGGCGGTGCACGATGAAACGTTGTGCGCCTCCCATTAACTCTACGCGCATGGCAGTTGCTATACCTAAATGTCTATCACTTTAGAAATAACCCGCACCTTAGACATATTCAAAACACATAAGTGTTGAGAATCACAGAAGCTCTGTGGGGGAGTGAGCTTAGTGGTCTGAAGTCTTCTGCAGCACGCACTAAAATTGCACCTTTTCTTTACCCAAAACATTTGAAAAAGCAATGTAATGATCGAGAGAGCTTCGACGAGAAATTTCATGATCGCAGAGACATTGTGTGGCACAGAGGCTCTGTGAAACGTCATAGAAGCTCTTTGACCAAAAATTTTAATTGTGGAAACCTCTCAAAAGGTTTTGATCATCCAAAGTTTTGACTAGTTTAAATAGGTAATCCATGACATATGTGGAAAGTTGTGTCCGAGAAAAGTGCTTTGGAAAGTGGGTTTGTGCGATGTGCTTACCAAAAATCTCTCACTGGTCTCGGCATGATCACCTTCTTCTGTTGATTGTTTCGAACAATGAACTTCTTTGGCTCCCTCTTGAATGATCAACCTCTGTAGATCATTACAAGGTCTCCTTCTGCTCCCCCTTGATCTATGCTTGGGTCAGATAATGATAAGTAGATCACAAAACATAGAGCAATCTCCCAAGAGTCTTTGTGAGAATGGTAGAGGCTCTGTGCCATTTCACAGAAGCTTTGTTGGTTACAGAATTTTGTTAGGTAAAGATTGTACATACTGAAAGATTGAAATATTTACATATATACAGAAGGATTTATTCTCGCTTACAGAGGGATTAACTCATGTTCAACATACCTAACTTACCCTCCAAGAATAGGAATCTCTTCTCATCAAGTGCTTTGGTGAATAGGTCAGCAAGCTGATACTCTGTAGGCACAAAGTACATCTCTATTGTACCTTGTTCGACATGATGCTTCAGAAAGTGGTACCTGATATCTATGTGCTTTGTTTTTTAGTGTTGTACGGGGTTGGCAGAGATAGCAATGGCAATTTTGGAATCACAGAGGATGTGTATCTTTTGGATACTTAGACCATAGTCTTTGAGCTGAGTTCTCATCCACATAACTTGTGAACAACAACTAGCAGCAGCAACGTATTCCGCTTCTGTCGTGGATGTGGACACACAATTCTGCTTCTTTGAAGTCCAGCTTACTAGTTTAGCACCTAGGAAATGACAACTCCCAGATGTACTTTTTTTTTGTCTAACTTGCATCCTCCATAATCTGAATCTGTATAAGCCATTAGATCAACGCCAGAGTTCTTTGGATACCAGAGACCAAGATTTTTGGTTCCTTTGAGGTATCTAAATATTCTATTGACAGCATAGAGGTGGGAATCTTTGGGATTAGCTTCACACCTTGCACAAAGACACGTGACATACATGATATGATGATATATGGCCTACTAGCGGTTAAGTACAAAAGAGACCCAATCATGCCGCTGTAGAGCTTGCACTCAACAGATTTACCCTCTGGATCTGAGTGTAGCTTAGATCCAGTGTCCATGGGGGTCTTCATGATAGAGGAGTCAGAGAGTTTTAATTTTGAAAGAATGTCAGAGACATATTTAGATTGATTAATGAAATTTCCCTCTGACGATTGTTTGACTTGAAGCCCGAGGAAGAAATTTAATTCTCCCATCATGCTCATTTCAAACTCACTCTTCATGAGTGTTTCAAACTTTTTGCAGTGTTTTTCATTTGTAGAGCCGAATATAATGTCATCCACATAAATTTGTACAAGTAGAATCTCATCACCTTTTTCTCTTGAAAAATAAAGTGGTGTCGGTGGTACCTCTTTCGAACTTATTGACAAGGAGGAAGGTTGAAAGTCGTTCATACCATGCTCTTGGGGCCTGTTTGAGTCCATACAGGGCCTTATATAGATAGTAGACATGATTAGGGTATTTAGAACTTTCAAACCCTGGTGGTTGTTGGACGTAAACTTCTTCTTGAATATGTCCGTTGAGGAAGGCAGATTTGACATCCATTTGGTACACCTTAAATCCTCTGTAGGCTACGAAGACTAAGAAGATCCTTATTACTTCGAGTCGTGCGACAGAGGCAAAGGTCTCCTCATAATCAATGCCCTCTTCCTGACAGTATCCCTTCGCCACCAATCTTGCCTTGTTTCTAATGACCACACCTTCCTCATCCTTCTTGTTTCTAAAAATCCATTTGGTCCCTGTTGTTGTTTTGCCTTTTGGCAGAGGTACTAGGGACCATACTTTGTTGCGCTCAAATTGAAGAAGCTCCTCTTGCATAGCTTTTACCCAATTTGGATCATCTAGGGCTTCAGACACTCTTTTTGGTTTGATCATACTGCTAAAGTTTGTATATAAACAAAAGTTAGCAGAAGCTGACTGAGTCGTTACTTTCCTTGAATGATCGCCAATAATTTGGCTCTGTGGTTGATCTTTTGTCCACTTGGTCATTCTTGGAAGGTGGTCATTAGTAGCATCTAATTGAACTTCTGTCGGTATGCATGATGGTTCATGCATACCTTCTGTCATAGAAGGTACTTCTTCTATGCTTGTGCTTGGAGTTTCAGCCTGAGTTGGTATTTCAATAAGAGTAGGAATTGAATCCTCTGAAGATGTTGAAACAAAATCCTCGTTCTACTCTAGTGTTGATTCCTCTGTAGTCACAGAGGTAGGAATTTCCAATTGCTCTATCGTGGAGTCCTTGTTTATAGTATCCTTTACTTGCTCCCCATCGATATTTGTACCTACACAATTAGTAGAAGAAGGTGAAGTATTTGAGGGACCGGTTAGAGATATACCTTGACATGTCTGCTCCACAGAGGATGACTCTCCAAAGGCTCTGTGAACTTCAGCAGAGGGATCAACTTCGTCATTGAACACATCTTCGAATAACAGATTTAACTCTGCTTCTCTTGATGTAGAAACGCCAGAGGCTTCATTGTTTAGCCCGAGTTCTGAACTGACTTTTTCAGAAGACTTGTGGAATGAATCATCAAACGAAACATTAATGCTTTCAACAATGGTTCGAGTCCGCATAACATAGATTCTGTAAGCTTTGGAAGTGGCAGAGTACCCAATGAACTTCCCCTCATCTTCCTTTCAATCGAACTTCCCAAGGTGTTCTCTTTCTTTTAGGACAAAGCACCGACACCCAAACACGTGAAAGAATTTGATGTTTGGCTTTCTCTGGTTAATCAAATGATATGGTGTCTTAATGTGCCTTTTCAATACTGTTGATCGATTTTAAGTGAAACATGCAGTAGAGACAGCTTATGCCCAAAAAGAAGTAGGTAATCCAGATGTTGTGAGCATGGTTCTTGCAGCCTCCACCAACGTGCGATTTTTACGTTCAACGACGCCATTCTGTTGTGGAGTTTATGGAGCAGAGAAGTTTTGTGAGATTCCTTCCTCTGTGAGATATGCTTTAATGGTGGAGTTTTTGAACTCTGTGCCATTGTCGCTCCTCAGCTTCTGCACCCTACACTCATAGAGAACCTGGATTCTTTTTATTAGATTGATCAAGATGTTTGGAACATCTGACTTCTTTTGAACAAACTTTACCCAAGTATATCTTGAATATTCATCGACCAATATAAGCATATACTTTTTGCCACCTAGGCTCTATGTAGCAATGGGACCGCAGAGGTCTACATGAAGCATGTACAAAGGCCTAGTGCAAGACACATCAGATTTGCCTTTATAGGAAGGTCTTTTGAGTTTTCCCATTTCACAGGCTGAGCAGAGATGATCTTTGTCAAATTTAACATTAGGCAGACCGCCTACCAGATTAAGCTTCACAAGTTTATCAAGGGTGTGGAAGTTTAGGTGACAGAACCTGTTATGCCATAACCATGCTTCTTCATTTTTGCTGGAAACAAGACAGAGCTTGTTCTTGGCCTTGAAATTCATGAGGTACAAATCACCTCTTCTTTCGGCTCTCAGAAGTTCCATGTCTGTATCCTCTCCAAGTAGAGAACAATAAGTTCTTTTGAACTTCACATCGAAACCTGTGTCGCAGAGTTGGCTTACACTAAGTAGGTTGTGCTTGAGGCCATCCACATATGCAACTTTGCACACGGCCACATCTTCCTTTTTGATGACTCCATAGCCTCTGATGTACCTCTTTTTATTGTCTCCAAAGGTTACAGATCCTCCTCCAAGTTTATCTTTATACGAGGATAGTAAGCCTTTGTCGCCAGTTATGTGCCTAAAGCACCAGGAGTCTAGGTACCAAATAGGCACATACTGCTTCTACAATACAATTATTGAGATTTAGGTACCCATTTCCAAATGGTTCCAATCTTGTTAGCGGACTTTAAGGTTGCCTTAGCATCCTTAGTTTTGGTTTTAACTTCTTTAGAAGACCCATTTTGTTTCTTCTTACCCTTGAATTTTGCATTCTTTGCTTTGTGTCTAGAGAGGAAACAATGAGGACCAGAGAAATGCTGATTCAATTGATACATAAGTTCAAAGCAATGACAATAATCAACATGTGAAGAAACTTGCTTAAATGTTTCATTAAAAACATTGAACATGGGTACAGAGGCTTTATGATTGCAATCTCTCTTAGCATCAGACTTTGTTTTACAGAATGACCTATCTAGGCTAAACTTATTTTTATAAAAATCTCTCTTCAGAAAAGCCTTCGGTTGTACCCATCTTCTGTGGTGAACTTCTGTCGATTTCACTGTCACAGAAGAAAAAGACTTGTTATTTTCAATCCATTTTCCCTTTTGTTGCCATGTAAGTTTTTCTTTAATTGGCCTTAAAGGTTTTGAAGCTTTTGGAGTTTGAGAGGATTTTTCCTTTTGTTCTTTAATCTTTTCAAGCTCAAGAGAAGTTTTAGCTTATATGCACATGTCTAGAAAATATGGACAGATAGGAATTCTTGTGAATTCCTCCTTTGGAGGAATTGCTCTGTTATGAATGCCAGAGGGAAGTTTAAATCTCTCTGATTCACAAGGTACTATCTCTGATCGTCAGAATCAGTCTCCGAGTCGACAGAGGTTGAGTCATCCGCATGTTCTGAGTCTGAGTCAAGGAAATCTCTATCGACAGAGGCAAGGTTCTCTGTACATGTGACATGTTCACTTTTTTCCTTGTTTTCAGAAATGTCTGAGTCTTTTGAAGTACAAGGAGCAAACTTTGTGGTCTCAAAAGAGTTCACGGAGTTCTTTTCACCTAGATCATGTTCGACAGAAGATTTCTCATGATTTTCAACAGATTGATTTTCACAGATTTCCAAGACATTTTTAGAATTATTTTGCAGCCAATTCTCTATAGACGAAGGTATGAACTCAGGTGCCTCTGCGCATAACTCCTTTTCAGGGTTTATCATGCATACAAAGGCGACTAGGGTTTGAGTCTCTGGATCCCCAAACTTGAAGAGACCTATCTGTTCCTGTGTTTTCAGATATTTCTTTCATTTGGATTCTTTTGACAGAGTCCGAAGATGGCAAATCTGCGTTATGATACCACACATTAATCATCTTCAGAGGTTTCCTCTTGTGAGGTTCCCCAGAGGTTTTTCGCCTTTTGTTCACAGAGAGTAAGTTAGGAAAACCAGGTTTTATAATATCTCCAACGCAAAATAGGGAAGATAAGGACTTGTTTCTTATGGTTCCTGTATAAGGATCCAAGTCGCAAAAGCCAATTCCTCTTCTGCCTATTTGAGTATTTACCTTTCATTGCACTTTCTGTGCGTCTTGATATTTTTTAATCATGAGGTCTCTGTCGAGTAGGTCCTGGTGAAGAACTTCTCTTTCTTTTTGGAATTTGTTTTTAAGAGAAAGTATATTCAGCCTGTCACTCTCATTATTCAAAAGCTCTTTGTTTTTGGCTTTTAAGGCTAAATCAAGATCATAAATCTTTTCTTTCAATGGGGTTATTTCTTTATACCATTCTATTTCAAGATTTTCCTTTTCAAAATCTATCTTTGCCTTTTCCTGAGTGAGAAGTCTGACTTTCCTCTCATAGAAGGCAAGTTTTTTTCTTTATATCAGCACAAGTCTTTTCAAATTCATTATAATCTTCTATTAGTTTAAGCAAATTTGCTTCTGTATCATTTGAGGATGAATTAGAAGTGGATACCTCACAGTCGGAGTCGGAGCTACTAACCTCTACCATCCCACAGAACAACGCATTTTTCTTCTTTCCCTCATCAGAGGACTCTCTAGACACCCAGTTCTCTTGCTCTACCATAAGAGATTTTTTTGTCATAATCTTCTTCCTTTTTCTTGTAAAAGGCAGAATCTCTCTGGGGTCTGTTGGGCTAGCTTCGGCATTCTACCGCGTAGTGGCTTGGCTTGCCATACTTGAAGCACCCTGAGTTCTGTGGAGCCGTGGCAGCTTTATCTTGAGCTTTGTGCTCCTCCCTAGGCATACCCCTTTGAGGGTAATCATTCTGCCTATGTTGATGTTCTCCTCCTCCCTTCTGCTTGTATCCTCTGTTGTCATACATCCTCTGCTGGTCATGGAACTCCTCTCTACCTTGAGTTCTCTGCTCATATCCCTGCGGTGGCCCATAGCTTTGATACTTGCCACCTCTGTCGCATCTCCTATCTCTATCATTCATCCCTCTGTTGAATCCTGACTTCTTCTTGAACCCTTTATTCCCAAATTACTTGGTCAGCAAAGCTAAAGATTTAGCTATTGAGGCCATTGTTGCCTCATCGTCATCCATTATCTCTTCTTCAACACTGTCAACGACCACAACCTTCTTTTTCTTCTTCTCTTTCTCCTCTAGAGCCTTGTTCTTCTTTAGCTTGTCTTGCACCTTTGTGGCTTTGCCTACAAGTGCCAGAGGTCCACCCTGCTGGGCTTTTGTCTGGGCTATTTGACTTTCCTGTGCAGCCAGAGTGCCATAGAGGTCTGTGAGAGTCTAAGTATCCAAGTCTTGGTTTATTTTTAAAGACATGGATAGTTGAAGCCACTCATCATTGAAGCTCTTGAGGAACATAACATTGTTTTTTTTTAAGTTCTGTGAATGCCAAACTTTTTGCATTTATTAATCAAGGAGTTGAATCTGTCGTAAGTGCTCTATAGGGATTCTGATGGCAGAGCTTTAAATGCATAGTACTCGTTTATGCATTGAGCTCTTCTGTTCTTTTGGGTCTTTGCCCCCCTTCTAGTTGTTTTTCGAGCTCTTTCCACAATTCATATGCAAATTCACAGGCGTCTAGGACTGGAAGAAGTCATTTGGTATTGCCATTATCAGAAGACGTTTGATTTTCTTTGCCTACTCATACTTTTCCTAATCTTGTGTGTCAATGTCCTTTGGTTTTTCATATCCAGGAACCTCTGGAGATGTTGGAGTTTCCGGTACCCTAGGGACAATAACCATAGGGACATAGGGAGGGTTGTGAATGTATGTTAAAGGTTATTTGTCAACACCTTCAAGAAAATGGATCATTCGTATTTTCCATTGTGGGTATTCGTCTCTTAGAAGGGTTGGAGGTTTGGTTAAAGAACCAGCAGTGTTGAAGTTCGTTGAATTTGCCATTTTTGGTGAAAATGGAGTTTTCGAAAAGAAGCAGAAAACAGAGTAAGGTACAGAAACCTTTAATCGATGGAATTGACTTGAAATATGAGTTTGAACTTAGAGGGATGTGAACAAAGCACCAGATGGAAAGATTTTAAGAACAAATACAATTCCTATTTGTGTGTCGAAATCAAACCAGTTGAGAATAACACAAAACAGGGGTTGTTTCTTGAAACTGAAGAGTAATTCAAAAATCAGTCCATAAATCTACCAAAAATAGATCGAAATCATTGGAAAGATTGGATCCTTCGATATTGAAAATCAAAGACCGCTCTGATACCAATTATTGATCCCAGATTTGATCTCAACAATGATAGTTTAACCATAAACATACAAAACAGAGTATGATAAGAGTTAAGTGCGGAAGTGTTATAATAATTTGTTTGGGTTGAACTGTTTTGGTAGAAAACACACAAATGAATAACAAAGACAAGCTAAATTAACAACAAGTATGCTCAAACATTCATCTTCATTGATTCACCACTGTTTACACCAAGAACACCACAATGTGTGTGTTTCTCTCTCTAAAATGCTATCTTTCTAGGTGTGAGTGTGTGTGTGCTTCGTTACCAAAAAAGGTCTGGTAGAGACCTCTATTTATACAAGACAAGGGGACAAAGGTACAAGAGACACGATCGTGGGATGCTTCATGGTACAACGTTGAGTTTATGCACCGATGAATAGTACACTGGAAAAGTTGTAGCCTCTCAAAGGATTACACATGGAAAGTAGAGAAGCGTGCCTTGTACTATTTGATCTTCAGAATCTTCGTACAACAGAGGCACGTGAGGTGCACACTCTGTGGTCTTTATCTTTGTCTTGTACTTGTTCCTTAGATGTTGATCGGCAGAGGCTCTGAGGTCCCGGTGTATCTGGCAGAGGCTTCTGCTAAATTTGTCCTTAGCCTATTTTTCAATACGTCTAAAATTTATATTATTGGAGCTAACATATGTGACCATTGTGCTGATAAGAACACACCCCGTACAGGTTGTTGTTTAAGATACCGTAATAGGCGTCAAGCAACTTGAAAGTGAGGAACTCGGGCCATGACATGAACTGAGACAACCTTCGAACCACAAAATAAGTATCTGGTCTTGTCATGTTAGATACAACAGTTTTCCAATAAGACGACAATATCGAGATGGGCCTTCAAACCAATCACTTTCATCTTTTTTCAACATTCCACGAGGATCCATAGGCACCTTTATCGGTTTTGCAGCTAATAATCCAGCATACTCAAGCAATTGCAACATATATCTTCGCTGAGATAAATGAATTCCTTGGTGAACGAACAATCTCCAAAACAAGGAAGTACTTTAGATCACCAAGATCTTTTAGTTTAAAATTCGAACTTAACTGTTCTGTTAGTCGATCAATCTCAGTTGTGGACGCCCATGTGATGATTATATCATCAACGTAAACTAATAAAGCCACAAAATCTTTGCCATACCCTATGTGTAGCAGTAAATAGTCCGCCTTTGATTGAACAAGTCCCACAGAAAGCATGAACTAAGAAAATTTAGTATTCCAATGTTGAGAGACTTGATTTAATCCATAGATGGACTTGTGCAACTTGTTGGCTAATCGTGACCCACTCGGAAACTCCCACGCACCTCTCGTTATGGGATTTCCATGTATACCTCATCCTCAAGATCCTCATTGAGGAAAACATTATTGACGTCTAATTAGGCCAATTTCCACGAATTAGATGTTGCAATCGCAAGGATTGTCTCGATAGTGGCCATCTTGTCAAGGAGAGAAAAAGTGTCGAGAAAATCATTGCCCTATTGTTGGTGAAAACCTTTTGAAACTAGGCACGCCTTATATTGTTCAATGGCGCCCGTAGGTCCATATTTCATCTTATAAACCCATCGGCAATTGACTGGATTCTTATCATCCGGTAATGAAACTATTGACCAAGTACAATTGTCCTCCATAGCCTTCAAATCCCCTTTCATTGTTGTAACCCACTCTTGACTGTCAACAGTTTGCTTATACGACAATGGTTCCACGTTTGTTGTTATAGCCATGGTGAAAGCTTGTTGATTATTTGTCAAAGAATCATATCCCAAATAATTCTTTAGTGGATATAAGGCAGAAGACTCGTGTACCATGATACAATGGTAACTGATAGAACCAGATCCGTGCAACAATATAGAAATGGTAATGATAATCAATAAGAACAATGATTTCCAACTGTCATCCCTTTCATTAATCTTTCAGAGAGAATTTGAAATAAGAGTGTTGAAAGTAAAAGAGATGATTAGCTTGTTTTTCCAAGCTAATCACACATTAAATACAATGGGCCCGTGGTTAACAAGCCCACGGCCCGTTCACTAATAAGGCTCAAATTAAACAAATACAATTCAACCCTTGAACTTTAAATCAACAATAAAACCTGCCCTAACAATCTCCCCCTTTGATTTGAAATTCGAGTTGGCGCTCTAGATCTCTCCAGTTGAAGACATATCTTTTGCGAAGCACGAAGTGTACCTCAAACAATCTGATGGCGCGACGATAGTCCATGCAATCTTCAATCATTTCCAAGGCATTTCGAGCAATAGTTTCATTCTGATTCGGAACATAAGAATACCTTGGATTCTCAGACTCGTGCTGAATAATCTTTCGAAGAGCATCTCTGACCTTTAGAAGCGTGCTGTCACAAAATCTGTTTACCTGACTGAAGCGCATGAATTTCTTCTCTTTTTGCTCATTTAAGTAAACAATCCCGAATTCTGGTTCCAGAAGCATAGCGTTCTCGGGATACATGTTTAACTTAGGTGCTTTCAGATTCGGCTTGATCATATTTACCTTCTTTGCCCTGTTCTCGACAGCCATTTGAAAATCCGTTAGATATGGCATCATAATGGTACGGACCAGGTATCGACGAACAGCTTCGAGCGCCTTTGTAACTTCAAGCGGTCGGATGGTTCTTGTGCGAAGGTCTTTCAGAATAGCCAGGAAGTCGAATGGTCGGAGGTGTTGGAAGTCGGCTTCAGAAAATTTCCATTTATTACCATCTTCGCGGCGAACGGTGAAGACTGGATAGACGATCCTCATGATGCGTCGTGAATGGACGTTAAGTACCTCTGTGATCCGAAGTTTGGTTCTGACTTGACTGACTGGAAGACACCGCTTCATTGTGCTGATATATCGCCGTTGGTATTCGGGGCTGAAGTTGTAAATACCAAGGCAGAAGGTCGGCTCGATCGGGCGAAGCTTGTGGATGAACAGCTTCTTCAAAGATTCCTCCAGATGAGGGATAAGTACCATGATCTTCTCCCAGCGGTTATGTTGCTGTTGAGGAAGGGGAGGAAGATCAGAAGTTGTCGTGGGAGGAGTAGTTGTCGGTAGATCGGAAGTAGTAGACTCGGGTCTTGTTGATGATGTTCCGGCGGGTTGAGCATAGTGAACCGGGGATGCTCCATACAAATTTTGGAGCAGGAACTGATCATATTCAATGTTGTTGGTCCCGAAGGCCTATACAAGTTTGTAGAAGGGGGGGGGGGTTGAATACAAACACACAAAATTTACTTTTCTAAATTGTTTATTGATAAATCATTAACAATTTACAGCTTGTTGCGGAGACAAGATTAAGGATAAACCTAAATCTAAACAAGTTGGAACACTAAGGTTTCTTGTACTAAGAGAGATAAGGAAATTACTAATAATAACCTATCTGAGATAAGAGATTTGAACTTGTCCAGAGTTAGCAAGTTACTTCAAAAGAAGTGAGTTCATCTCTTTATATACTGCATGCATTTAATGCAAGTCAGTATATACTTTACACGTGTCATCAGCTGGTTGGTTGCATGTCATTTACCTTGGTTGACAACCTTAGTAGCCGTATGGATGAATAGTGTAGTATCAGAGTGGTTGTACGATTTCAGATTTTCGGAGGTTCTTTTCTGACATTTCGTACGGAGGCGTGCAAGGGTGGTTAAGACAAAAGTACTTTGTACGGAGGACTTCATGATCAGCTTTCGTTGATTCAGCGATCTATCATTTCATATCAGCGAATGATAGATTTCAGCGATAGCTGAAGTCTTGTACTTGATACTTCACGTTGAGTGGACAAATCTGAGTCTTCGCTGATCCGCATCAGTTCATTAGGAGACTTGTCGCTGGTTCTTGAGCTTGATCTTCGACTTCAGCGTAGAACCTTTGTTGACGTGAAACTTGTCTTCAGGGATCATAAGTAAACAACTAACTTATCAGCGATCATCACAGTGACTGAACAGACTCAGCGTTAATGATGAATAGTGTTTGCTGAATGTTTAATTTAAAGAGGGAGAGTTCCTATCAGCGGTACTGGAAGATCTTAATACTTATCAGCGATAGTGAAACTCTGATACATATTGTTTACTTACAATTTTCACTAAGTATATAAGAGAGGGTCATTATCAAATCACTGAGGGTTTGGATCAACAATCTCCCCCTATTTGATTATGACATAGCAACAAAGAAAATTGCTATTTAATAAAAACATAAGGATAAAAAGAACTCATAAAATATTTGTCCCTTTTACTATTTTCTGGGATCTTTTCAGTACTGATGGAGTAAAGTACTTTCGCTGAAATCTTTCTTTAAAATATTGAATCAGGTTACAATGAAGAACAGAAAGATTACAAGTACAAGCGAAATAATTTACATGTACAGAAGGATAACTGATACAATAGAGAAAAAGGAGATTATATCAGTTTTCAAAGGGTTCTTCCTTAATGAGAAGTTCATCAAGGGTCTTTTTAGTGGGGATCATCCAGTCAGGGACATTTACTCCTTGATTCTTTAACTTCAGAGCAGCTTAAAAAATCAAGGGCTTCAGGTGTCTAGCTTTGATGTCGCGTCTGACTTCACACCAGTGTACGAGATCTCTGAGTTGTTCGATGGGAGCGATTTGGAGCTCAGAGACACGTTGAAAGTGATGATTTCCATCATAGTCTAAGAAGAATATACCATATGGATCACTTACCACTGTGCCAGGGATGAAGGTTTCTCCAGGTGGTAGGGAGGTGTCAAGCATTGAAAGATCAGCATCAGGGCCAAGAACTTCAGCACGAGAGAAACCAATCCCTGTTTCATTTCGAATGATTGGACCTGAATCAGAAACTTTCTTCTTCTTAGCAGAGGCTTTCTTCGGTTGAGGAAGAGTAGGAGGAATATCAACAGCAGATGAAAGCAAGTCGATCTGTTTGTTTAAGATCATCTCAACATGGCTTTTGAATTTTGAGCGTGATCCCTGAATGGCTAATTTCGTTTCTAACCATTTAGAGAGACCAAACTTTTCTAATGAAGCAGCATAGAAGGTTTGCTTGGTTTCGTCATCTCTGTAGACATCCACTTCAACAACAGGAACATCAACGAACATTTTTCCTCTGATGTTGGCTTTGATTATCTTGGATGGTCTTGATCGATAGGTCAGCATTTTATTAGCCCATTCCAAGGTTGTATCAGAGACCTTTGTCTTTTCTCTAACGATTTCTTGAGCATCATCCCAGAGCTGACGTTGAACATCAATGGGAACTCTTTTCAGCTTGGGGTCTTTGATTGATCGTTGAGTAAGCTTGATGGCGTATTCTCTGTCTTTCTCTTCAGCTTCCTTCCTTTCAGCGATGAGGCGTTCAGCTCTGAGGTGTTCCTTGTATTCGGCTTTTGAAATTCTGAACTTAGGAGGAACTGAAGGCAGTTGATCACGCCTTAGAATGATTCGCTGACCCTCGAATCGCTTTATTATTTCCTCTTTTCTCTTTTGATCCTCTTCACTCAGCTTTTGAGGAGCTGAGGAAGGTCTGCGTCTGTGCTAGAGAGGTTGTTCTTCTGGTTCATCAGTCTCAGAGATCAAATCTAAGACTGGGATTATTTCATCAGCAGTAGCTGGAATTATTGGTGAAGTCGCAGTAGTAGAACCTTCAGCGATATCCTCAAACAGGGGAGAGGACTAGCTGAAACACAGCGATCTTACAAGTAAGAACTTGGGTAGAAACAGATAGAGAGAATTGGTTTAAGTGTATAGGCTTGGGTAGAGGAACTGATAGTGTATGATAGAGGAGGGATGGAGTAAGAGATGTTTAGTGTACCTGACAAACCGGCTTTTCAAGCAAGATCGTCAGATTGTCATCTTCAGCGACACTTTTGCCTTTGCATGTCTCAGCGCCAGAGGCTGAGGGCTTTGTCTTTGTCCGCTCCCCTGAAGGTTCATTTATCGAGATCCCCTTAAGAGCTTTAATCCTTGGGGCAGGTTTGACGATAAAGAAATCATCGTCATCTTCGTCATCATCATCATCATTCTTTGGAGAAGAAGATGGTTCATCATCAGGGATGTCGACGGCTTCATCATCTTCTGCTTCGGATTCTTCAGCGTCTTCTTCGAGTTGCTCCCCCTCAGATACAGAGGCGAGCTTCTCGGTTTCCTCAGGGTTTTCATCTCCCTGAGGTCCAGCGATAAGATCTTCATTCTTCTCTTCCCTGATAGATTCATCATGGGAAAGGTCTTCAGCGCCCTTCTCAAGATCTTCAGCGCTCTTCTCCTCGGGATGTTCAGCGCTCTTCTCCCCCTCTTTCTCATGATGACTGGGGGAGGAATGGGCAGACTCTTCAGCTGTGGGAGGCTCTCTGTCTTCTTGGCCAAAGATACCCACACAGCTTTCAATCTTTGCTAATCTGACTTCTAGGCCAGTTATAGAAGGATTGATCTTTTCCAGCTCTTTGCGATCCGTCGCTGTGAAAGTTTCCAATGCAGGGGCAGGGGTCGGTTCAGGAGCTGGAGTATTTGCCTTGTTGAGTAGCTGCAGGATCATCGTTTTCATCTCACCAACGTCGGTCTTTACAGAGCCTAAGTCAGTCTTTACAGCTGACATATCACCCTCTAGTGCTCCAACCGATGTCTTCAGCGTTGTTACTTCGCCAGACATGGAGGAAACGGAGTTTTTGAGTGAGGTGTAGTCAGTGTAGATGTCAGCGAGCAGTTTGGCGAAATCGCTGAGAGTCTTATCAACAATCTTGATGTCGTCTGTGGAAGCTTTCTTTTCCACCACCGTTGTCAGCTTTGTCAAATTCTCTCCAGCGTTTGTTACAGCTATAGAGTTGTTGGAGAGTGTGGTGGTGAGATCTGTCAGCTTTGTTTCCACGGACTTCAGAGAAGCGTTGATGTCTCCCAAATTAGGACCTGTAACACATAAGTACTTGTGAACAAAGGAAAGCTCAGAAGTTTCAGGTTTAGTTACAGTGTATATGGGTTGATTTGTACCTGCAGGGGGATTGACGAAATCGTCAAAGTTGCGGATTCCTGAAAAATGTTCCATATCTTCCTCAAAAGTACGGTGAGGTATGGTGATCTTCGCAGGTCCTGTCTTCATCATTCGTTGAGAAGCGTCAGCGGTGGCTTCTGGAATGATGGCATCTCCAGTGTTCTTTGGAGGAGTGTCCAAGTGAGTGGAGGGAGAAGCGAAGGATAAGAATGGGGTTCGGGTACTGAGTTCAGCGTTGGAATCGCTGAGAATCACTTCATCAGTCTTTTGAGAGACTGAGGGAGGTTGGGTAGGTTCCAAGTTTCTAACCTCAGCGTTTGGAGACGCTGAAGTCTGGATTGAAGGGATGGCTTGAATGGGTGTGGCAGAGCGTACCACGGAACTTTCCTTCAGCTCTTTAGAATGAGATGAGGAGTCTTCAGCATGGGATTGCTGGGGTTGCTCCTTGGTTTTCTTGATCCTTTTGGAATCAAGTTGGGTTGAAGAGTGTTTCCTTTTCTTAGAAGGAGAGGATTTTGTGGCCGGGGCATCAGCGATGGGTATTGTCGCTGAAGGAGCCACAAAAGTCGAAGAATTAGGGTAGAAAGACGTACCTCATTGTCGACAGGTTTGAAATCGAGCACCTTAGGGCCAACCTGAGAAAGTTTCAGGTCACCCTCTTGAGGATAGCTGTCCTTCAGGCCATATTGGAAGATGGCGCTGATGAATCGGGGGTAGGGAACCCATGCAGGTCTGTCAGCAGCAGAATCTACTCTTTGCACTAGGTCATCATAAATGATAGATGCCCAGTCAATATGTAGACCTTTCAGCAGTGCGTATCCCATAGCCTGCTGAGGTTGAGCGGCTTGATCAGAGGAGCCGGTCTTCGTTGTCATGCAGCTGATCAGGTGTGCGAAGATGAAATTCATCTCGCTGGGCATTTTGGACTTATTTATCAGCGTCAGCTTCTTCTCGGGCTTCTTGTCCCGTCCAGTTTCCCAGATGTAACCCATTGCGTCGAGGAAAGCAATGATTTCTTCTCTGTCAGCATGCTTTTTATGGTCAGGGAATGGAACGAAAGGTTTTTCTTTGGTAGCATTGGGAAAGTTCAGGGCTTTTCGAATGATTGCGGGGGTTATCTTTATTGTGCCATACTCAGTATCGCTGAGTATGCAGTCAATAGTTTTGGAGGGATCTTTGGCGGATGGTAGCTGAGAGTGTCTGGCAGAGTACCAGAACTGGGATAGCAATAGCTGACTAGCAGGAGGTGTAATCGTCAGGGCTGTTGAAATGCAGCAGTTTTTCAGGAAATTCACAGCATCATCCAGATGTGTGACTTGCTTTCGAGGAGGAAACTCGAGAAGCGCAGAGAGGTTGTTGACCTTGGTCCAATCTAGTTGATCCAGCTTGAACTTAACCTGAGGGGCTTTGATGATGTCCACTTCCTCAGAGTCAGCGGAGATGTTCTCAGCGGTTACATTGATCTTTGAAGTTGCCATTTCTCTGTATTATCAGTTCAACCAAAGACGTTAACAAATAAGAATTGTCTTAATATGGAAAGAACTTCCATTAAGATGGTTCGAATTTTGTCCATTTCATTCAGACATAAATGTCTTAATGAAGATTAGGGTTTTTCATGATTTTTGAAACGAAATGTAAAACCCATAAAGTCTTGTATTCCAGTTTCTAAAAGAAATCTGGATACGAATGAAGAACAAGTTTAAGATTTTTGCATTTAAACTTGAAGAACAACCATGAAATGGTTGTGTTCATAAAACCATGAAAGAAATGATTTCATTTTACAAAGTTCTTTTGTTTGATCTTGTTTAAAACAATGATAAGATCAGAAACAAGTTAAGCATTTGAAAAAAATAAGAATATATTAACCTTGATGTTTTGATGAAGAAGATGATGAACAGTTCTTTGAAGATTTGAGAGCACAAATGCAACAGTAATTCTTTTCTTGCGGAGGAAGATTGATCGCGTAAAAGACAAATATAAACCAAGAGATTGTTTATATAGGGAGTTTTAGAGAGAGAAAACCTTAAGCGGGAAAAGGTTTTCATCATGACACGGACACGTGTTTGCATTTGATTGGAAGTTTGAACGAAACGTGCAAACGTGTGTCAGAAAGAAGAAGTCGTGCCTGGTGTTATCCGTTGCAATGACGTCACAACTGTCCTTTCACATTCTTGGTTGTCTCTGAGGTTTTGAAAAAACTCAGGGACTCTTTGAAAACATGAAGCACTGAATAGAATTATCAGTGAAGGTTTTAGGAAATTTCAAAAATATCGTTGTTAAGGAAGAGATATTCAGCGATGCAATTTATTTTGAAATCTTGCAATTTCATGCGTTTGTCAGAGAGAGAAAACATACCTTGATATCAGCGAATCAAGTTTATTCAGAGAGAAGATGATGAAATGGATTATATAAGTTGATTTTATCCTATCGCTGATCAATGTGAACCGCTGAAGATTTTATCCTTCAAAGTTCAGCATTCCAAGCTCGCTGATGAGAAAGTTGAATCTTGTCTCATCAAGAGGTTTGGTAAACCGATCAGCTAACTGATAATCAGTTGGAATAAAATGAAGTTCTATATCACCATTCATCACATGATCTCTGATAAAATGATATCTGATTTGTATGTGTTTTGTCTTTGAGTGTAGCACTGGATTGTTTGCTATAGCGATGGCACTTGTGCTGTCGCAATAGATTGGAATTTTGGAGAGCTGAAGATCATAGTCTAGTAGTTGATTTCTCATCCACAATACCTGAGAACAACAGCTTCCAGCGGCTACATATTCAGCTTCAGCTGTGGAAGTGGACACTGAGTTTTGCTTCTTACTTGTCCAACTTACCAGCTTTCCACCCAGGAGCTGACATCCTCCTGTGGTGCTTTTCCTATCCATTTTGCAACCTGCAAAATCACTGTCTGAATAGGCGGTTAGATCGAATCCTGAGTCTTTGGGATACCAAAGGCCTAGATTCGCTGTACCCTTAAGATATCGAAAGATTCGCTTTACAGCTTTCATATGAGATATCTTAGGTTCAGCTTGATATCGTGCACACAGACATGTTGCAAACATAATATCGGGTCGGCTAGCTGTAAGATACAATAGTGAGCCGATCATCCCACGGTACAGCGTGACATTGACAGGAACACCTTTTGTGTCCTTATCAAGTGTCAGCGGTGGTGCCATAGGGGTTTTCATAGCTGAACTTCCAGTTAAGTCGAATTTCTTTAGCATATCTTTAACATATTTTCCCTGATTTATGAAAGTTCCTTTTTCAGTTTGCTTAATCTGAAGACCAAGGAAATATGTTAGTTCACCCATCATGCTCATTTTATACTCATCTTTCATTCTATCAGTGAAACGAGTACAAAGCTCAGGGTTAGTAGAACCAAATATAATGTCATCAACATATATTTGAACTAAAATGATATGACCTTTCACTTTTCTAAAAAATAGAGTTTTGTCAATCTTACCTCGCTCATATTTTTCAATATGGCGATAAGTGGAAAGAGTGTCATACCATGCACGTGGAGCTTGCTTTAAGCCATAAAGTGCCTTGTCCAGTTTATAAACATAACCTGGACGCTTAGGATCTGAGAATCTTGTAGGTTGTTCCACATAAACTTCTTCATTCAGCTTTCCATTTAGAAACGCTGACTTAACATCCATCTGATGTACAGTGAAGTTTTTGTGTACAGCATATGCTAAGAAAAGACGAATAGATTCAAGTCTTGCTACTGGAGCAAATGTTTCGTCATAATCTATGCCTTCCTCTTGTCTGTATCCCTGAGCAACAAGACGAGCTTTGTTGCGAGTTACAGTACCATGTTCGTCCAACTTGTTTCGATAGACCCATTTAGTGCCTATCACCGTTTTGTCAGTTGGTCTACGAACGAGTTTCCAAACTTTGTTTCTTTCGAATTCAGTCAGCTCTTCTTGCATAGCGCTGACCCAGTTTGGATCTCTAAGGGCATCATCTATTTTCTTTGGTTCAGTTAGAGAAATAAAGTTAACAAATAAACAAATATTACCTGCACTTCTACGAGTCTGAATACCAGCGTTGGGATCACCAAGAATTTGATCGATTGGGTGATTTACAGTCCATCGCTGAGCCGGAGCATACGTCGCTGACTCAGTCTGAACTGGAGAAACTGAAGATGAGGCTTCAGCTACTTCTGGATTATCAGCTAAGAGAGGAATGTTTGCATTTGTCACTTCATTCACTGATTGCTGAGAAATAGATGGATTTTCTGAGACATTTGGATCAACTGCAGGTATAGTGTTTATAGGAACAGCTGAGACCCAAGATGTTTCAGCTTCACTATTCTGCATATCTGTAATGATAGTAGGACCATCATTTTCTATGGTGTGAGCATGAGGAGTGGGAACTTCTTCTGAATCACCAAGATGAGAAAACATCCATTGATTCAGTTCTTCAGTATCAGCGGACGGTTTAGAGTTCGCTGAACGGGATTCGTCAAAAGTGACGTGAATAGTTTCTTCTACAGTTTGTCTTCTACGGTTGAAGACTCTGAAGGCTTTGGAGACTGAGGAGTATCCAAGAAAGATTCCATCATCAGCCTTAGGATCAAACTTTCCAAGGGCATCTCTGTTGTTCAGTATGAAACACTGACATCCAAAGATGTGAAGAAAGCTGATTGAAGGCTTTCTCCCATGAAAGAGTTCATAGGCTGTCTTTTTGATTCTTTTAACTATCAGCGACCTGTTTTGCGTAAAACAAGCAGTGTTGACAGCTTCTGCCCAAAACTGAGTAGGCAAGTGAGAATCGTTGAGCATTGAACGTGCAGCTTCTATAATTGTTCTATTTCTTCTTTCAGCGACTCCATTTTGTTGCGGTGTTCTCACTGACGAAAAGTTGTGAGAAATACCCTTACTCTCAAAGAAGGAATCAAGAGAACTGTTTTTGAATTCAGTTCCATGATCACTCCTTATTGAGCGAACAGTCATATTGTTCAGAGTTTCCATCTTCCGAACAAAGGTGATGAGTTCTTCAGGGGTGTCACTCTTAGAACGGAGAAACATTACCCATGTGTAACGAGAGAATTCATCAACTATGACCAGCGTATATTTCTTTCCAGCGATGGATTGTTAGTTAATAGGGCCAAACAAATCCATATGGAGTAGTTGTAGAGGAGATGACACTGAGGAGACTTGCTTTGACTTGAAGCTTGCCTTGGTCTGCTTCCCTTTTTCACACGCTGAACATAAAGACTCTTTGGCGTATGAATGCTAAGGTAGACCAGTGACTAACTCTTTGGAGGAAAGAGTATTCAGTGTCTTGAAATTTAGATGAGATAGCCTCTTATGCCATAGCCAGTTGACATCAGAAGATGCCTTTGAGAAGAAACAAGAGTTCTCAGTGGTTGTTGAGTCCATGTTTATTACATAAACATTTCCCAAACGATAACCGCTGAGAGCTATCTTCTCCTTTTTGTCAGTGACAAAGCAGGATTCCTTAGTGAAAATCACTTTGTTATCCATGTCGCAAAGCTGATTGATGCTCAGAAGATTATGCTTCAGCCCTTCAACATAAGCGACTCTTCTGAAGGAGGTTGTACCATTTGAAAGTACACCATACCCTCGGGTATGTCCTTTTCCATTTCCACCGAAAGTCACAGAGGGACCTTTCGCAGCATTTGAAGATTCAGCTTTGTCTTTCTTCACTTTGGTTAATTTCTTAACTTCAGTGGTAGAATTCACCTTGACCTGATTTGCACCAGGGTTGGTCTTCTTTTCCTTGGGGGCAATCTTCACCTTAGCTATCTTTTCAGCTTTGGTGGCTGTGGGGCACTTACTAGCAATATGATCGGTAAGTCCACAGTGATAACATTTCCTATAACTAAAAGTAGTTCTAGGACCACTTGTATGCTGAGCTTTTAATTTCGAATTAGAAGTGCCAGCACCAAGTAAACTATTGGCTTTAGAAATGGGACGAACATTCAGTTCTTCAGATTTCTTACCAAGGACATCCAATCTGAGTCTAGGAGTAGATCGCTGAATTGATTCAGAGATCAGCTTTCTAGATCCAGAGGGGTAGGTCACTGAGGCTTTAGAAGCATTCAGCTTTGGTACTAAGGTACCCTGCTGAGGATTTTGATAAATAACAATTCCTTTACCTTTGTCTTTAGAGACAGAGGTAGGTTTAGAATAAACCATTTTCTCCTTACCTTTTGAGGAGGTAGGAGTTTCCTCAGGGATTGGTGTAATGGACGAGGAGCACTGAGATGATGAAGTGTCAGCGACTGAGGATACGAACGTTCCAAATTTAAGCATTGAACGTTCAGTGGTTGGTTTTGGAGTATCATATTTATAACCCAGACCACGTTTATCACTCAGAGGAATCTGAGCCTTAATTATCTCAGTGATCTTTGTTGAGGAATTACACCATCCTTCAACGGTAGCTTGTTCAGCTTTTAATGCAGCGATAGCTTCTGCTCGTTCGATTTTGACTAGCTGATTTAAATAGACTTGATCTTTAAAATCATCTTCAATTTTAGAAAGCTTTTCTATTTGAAGGTGACAGTTTTTCAGTTGTTCAGCGAGATCAAGGTTTTGGTTTTCAACCACAGTTTTGCCGTTCATGGCTTCGTATAAACTTCTAGTCAAGAGATCGATCTTACGGAGACTATCAGCTTCATCAATATTTGCAATATTGGTAAAGAAAGAAGGTGATACCTGAATGGCAGATGTTGAAGTGGAGGGAATGTCTGAACTTTCTTCCTCTTCTTCAATCTTGGCCATGAGACATTGATTTGCTTCATCATCTTCAGAGTCAGATGATTATGCTTCTTCATCAGAAGCAGCCCAATCATAGTCAGCCATCAGGCCTTTGCCTTTCTTCTTAAAGCTTTTCAGCTTCGCATATTTTTCTTTTAGCTTTGAGTATTTGTCATCTTTATTCCTTGGAACAAAGGATTTCTTTGTAAAAGCTGAGGGTCTAGAAACTTTCTTAGACCTGCACTCATTAGCGAAATGACCTGTCTTTTCGCAGTTGAAACAAGTAGCAGTAGCCTTATCAACAAAAGATGATGATTTAGGCTTGTCAGTTATGGAAAGAGGTTTGTTTTTTCTAAACATTTTCTTCTTGGCGAATCTCCTGAACTTTTTAGTTAGGAGAGCCAAGGATTCATCATCATCTGAAGAATCAGAATCTGATGACCTTTCAGAGTTACTTTCTAACTCAGTGATAGTGACCGAGGGTCGCTGAGTAGAAGGTTCCTCTGAGATTAAAGCAACATGGGTGCTTTTGGAATCTTTTACAAGATTCTTCTTAAGATGGCTAGATTGCTCATGATTCAGCAATGTACCATATAAGGTAGCAAGGGTCATTGATTTAAGATCCTTTGACAGCTTGAGACACATGGAATAATTGTCCCAGCTTTCAAGTAAACATTCTAGAAACTTTGTCAGCACTTCAAAGTTAGAATATTCCTTACCAACAGTTATAGATCTATAATTAAGCAATTAAAACGTTGGTGAACTTCAGAGAGAGTTTCATTCTTACCAGAAATGAAGCTTTCGTATTGTCTTACCAGGTTGATCTTTCTTGAGTCCTGGACTTCAGACGTTCCTTCATACTGAACACATATTGTGTCCCACATGGCTTTTGATGTTTTCAGGTTCATGACGGAATGGTAGACTTCGTCAGGAAGAGCCATGGAAAGTATGGATCTGGCTTTTGTATCTATAGCCACTTTCTTCTTATCTTCATCGGTCCACTGAAAGATTTCCTTAGGAATCAGCCTTTCTGGAATAGCAGGTCTATTCGCAGTGGCTGGAACTGCAGGGTCAATAGTTACAGGGATGAATGGACCATTCTCAAGATAGTAAGGCATAGTAGGGTCTACACCTTCTAAGAAGGTATCATCCTATTTTTCCATAACTTGAAGTTATCTCTGGAAAATCTAGGGGGTTTTGCAAGAGAACCATTGTCTATATAATTTGTGTTTGTATTGGAGGCCATTTTCAGATAATAGCAAGGAAGAGAAATATCTTAGATTAGATCTTGTTTATGAGATTAAACAAATCTGCTCTGATACCACTTGTTGGTCCCGAAGGCCTATACAAGTTTGTAGAAGGGGGGGGGGGGGTTGAATACAAACACACAAAATTTACTTTTCTAATTTGTTTATTGATAAATCATTAACAATTTACAGCTTGTTGCGGAGACAAGATTAAGGATAAACCTAAATCTAAACAAGTTGGAACACTAAGGTTTCTTGCACTAAGAGAGATAAGGAAATTACTAATAATAACCTATCTGAGATAAGAGATTTGAACTTGTCCAGAGTTAGCAAGTTACTTCAAAAGAAGTGAGTTCATCTCTTTATATACTGCATGCATTTAATGCAAGTCAGTATATACTTTACACGTGTCATCAGCTGGTTGGTTGCATGTCATTGACCTTGGTTGACAACCTTAGTAGCCGTATGGATGAATAGTGTAGTATCAGAGTGGTTGTACGATTTCAGATTTTCGGAGGTTCTTTTCTGACATTTCGTACGGAGGCGTGCAAGGGTGGTTAAGACAAAAGTACTTTGTACGGAGGACTTCATGATCAGCTTTCGTTGATTCAGCGATCTATCATTTCATATCAGCGAATGATAGATTTCAGCGATAGCTGAAGTCTTGTACTTGATACTTCACGTTGAGTGGACAAATCTGAGTCTTCGCTGATCCGCATCAGTTCATTAGGAGACTTGTCGCTGGTTCTTGAGCTTGATCTTCGACTTCAGCGTAGAACCTTTGTTGACGTGAAACTTGTCTTCAGGGATCATAAGTAAACAACTAACTTATCAGAGATCATCACAATGACTGAACAGACTCAGCGTTAATGATGAACAGTGTTCGCTGAATGTTTAATTTAAAGAGCGAGAGTTCCTATTAGCGGTACTGGAAGATCTTAGTACTTATCAGCGATAGTGAAACTCTGATACATATTGTTTACTTACAATTTTCACTAAGTATATAAGAGAGGGTCATTATCAAATCACTGAGGGTTTGGATCAACAAATGTTGTCGTCCTCATCAGTGGGAAAGACCAAATTTACCTGGAGATTTACGGCACTGGCGGCTTTTTCATACCATGCATCTTCAGTCTCCGGATTGGCTTCACAATCTGGATCTATCATGTCCAGAATCGGTATGTCTGATGAGTCAAAATCAATCAGTTCCTGTGTTGAACCCTCGGGCTTTTCAACCGTCGGGTCTTCTTCATCTGAAATCTCCATATCTATAACCATGTCTGCTAAGGGCAACTCGGCTTCTAGTGGTTCTGTTGTAGCTGCCACAGTTGGGGGTTCCTGATGAACCACAGTTGTAGTTTCAGACTGGATCAGGGTGGCGGTCTCGGTTAGACATTGTCGTTTCTCCCCCTCACGGTGATCAAGATCATCCTGTTCATCGTGCTTCCGCTTTAGACCGCCTGCTTGACTCTTGCAGGTATCTTCGAGTGAGCGGACTCTCTCGGACAGCGTTGTGAGCGCTTGGTTGTAGTCCTTGAGAGTCGAGTCAATGGCGTCTAAGCGAGTGGTAATAGATGGAGATGGAGTAGTGACCTGGGATCGGAGAACTGAGATCATGTCTGCTTCAGTTGTGGCGGTTGTATTTGATTCCTAGAGCAGCTGGGCTAAGAGCATAGTCTTTAAGGTATCCACCGAATAGATAGGTTGAGCAAATGTCGATGGATGTGGTGGTGCGGTTTTGGCTTCAACGATTTTTGCTTTGCCTTTGATGGCTTTGGCGATCTCGTCGGTGACATGCTGTTCCAGTGCCTCGCGGACAGCTTTGAGGGTGCTGTCCAGGGACCCTTGCGACACAAAGTCGGGGTGAATAACTCCGGGTTCACTTAGATTACCCGTTAAGACATCTACCGCAGGGATAGAGCCACCTACGTTCACAGTTGGCGTGATGATAGCTGTGGTAGGATTTCCCGCCGATCCTTATGTTTCACCTAGAGGTGAAGACACTACGGTGGTTCCGGTCGGGTCACGAAGAGCCTCGACTTGGTGTTGTTCCGCATCAAGTGTTCTAGCCGAAGAATGTGTAGTATCAAGTGGCGCTAGACTCGATGGTGCACGAAATGAAGTCGCGACCAGGGGATGCAGGTCGCTTGTTTCAACACCAGAACTCTCCGAGTGAGTGACCGGTGGAAGTTGTGCTATATCCCCGTGTGAGACTGAAACATCCGTCTTTTGAGAGACGGATGAGTGGCTGAGGGGGTTGTGCAATTGCTCCGCTGGGTCCACGGAGGCTTTTTCAATACCCTGTCCCAACAAATGAGACGAGGTAGTAGATGTGGCAACCCGGATATGACGTGGCTGGTTTCGCTCAGGAGCCTCGTTATCTTTACGGCTCAATCTTTCTTGGTTCGCGTTTGACCTTAACACACTCCTTCTCACATGTTCTATGTCCCGGGGAAGGTCCCTCCGGCTCTGGCTGGGCCATGGGATTCCCTAACTCTCGTCTATATGCAATCACATGTAGGGTTTCAGGCATATGCATAGCATGGATATTATCATGCTCCCCCTCAAAACATACATGGGGATTTACTTACTCCCCCTCGGAGTGAGAGTTATATCAACACAAGAAAAAAATATTTAGACATTGTAAGAAAAACAGTGTGACTCTTCCCCTCGGATTGAGGTTGTTGATCCGCCATGGAATATCTCTAAAAAGACCCAAAGTTAGAAACCGAGGCGGATAAACAAGTTCCGGTGCGTACCTTTGCATTAAGTGGCTCAATCTGGGACAGATTGAGGACTGGCAGTGACTAAACAGGTACTGGATAGACGGAACAGGGGTGTCCGGACAAAAATATGCAACAATGCAATACTTTCCGGACATGCCATAGTATCCGGACAAATCATACTTTCCGGATATAAGGTATCCGGATGAAAGAGGATGGAATGGCAAACCTTTCCGGTCAAAACAAAGTATCCGGACAAAGGGTGTTTCCGGACAGAGTAGGGATTCCGGATAGTCCTACCCGGATACCCATCCGGTCCGAAAAGTCATCCGGACTGATGGATGTCTGGACACTTTTACACTTTAAAGAATAATTCCATTTTCAAAGAGATAAAACCTGTAGAATTTTGAAAAAAATGGATCTCTCGCTCCCCCTCAAACTGAGAATGGGAAAAACTTGCTCCCCCTCGGATAGTGTATAGGGATGTGCAATGGAGAGTCTGACACACAAAAACTTTAGACATTTAAAGAAAACATTTGTGTCGCTCTCCCTCAAATGATGAGCATTAGATGACATGCTCCCCCTCAGAATGTGCGCGTAGAGTGAAGTGCACACGGGAGTATCCACACACATAAAAAGAACTTTTCAGCATTTTTTTATTTGTATTTTTAAATTGTGTGTGATGCTCCCCCTCAATAGTAGAATAACATACCTGATGCCGGTTCATGCTCCCCCTAAACACATGAACACTTGTGAAAGCACATATATAATCAAACCTCACGTCTTCGCAATATTGTTCCTTGTAGATCGTGAGCAGCTCCCTCCTTCCGGTCATGTGTGTGGAGCATCCAGTGTCTAAGAACCACACATGACCGTCCTGCAAAACAAGTTTAGTGCACCTTGGGTACCCAGATTTTCCTGGGTCCGGGAGGGTTTGGTTTGGCACCGTTTGGGGAAGCTTGCTTTATCCCAGCTTTCCCTTTAGGTATAGGATTTACACCGTTAGAGGGAACTGGTTTTGGCACTTGTGTCCTCTTCGGTGCAGAATTTACACCTTTAGGAGGAACAGATTTTGTAGCAGCTTTCCACCTGGGTGCCGGTTTAACCCCAGTAGGAGCAACCCATCTAGGAGCAGGTTTGGTCTCCCAAGGTGGTTTAACATCTGATTGGTAACCCCGTTTTTGATAGTGTCTTTGCTGGTTATTACGGGGTTTGCGTTTGGGAAATAAATTACACATGTGATACGACCCAAACCAATCATTATTCTGAATATCATCAAAATCATTCCAACCACAATTAGAACAACATAAACGGTCGTGTGATAATTGAATCAATTGCTGAATGGAATAAATTTTCATCGGAAAATTAACATCTCTATTAACAAAATTATTCCTATGATTCCAGGCACAATCGTTTTTGTTCATCCTAGGATGAAAGACAGTATTGAACGACTTTGATGCATCATCTTTCACAGATTCCTTGGTTGGCCACTTTGGTTTTGTTTGTTTAGCTCGACCGGTTTTATCCGAAACAACAGGGACAGTGCGGTCAGTGACCTTTGAGGAAACAGGAATCTTAGTGGGTGGTTGACCGGTCTTGTGCTTTGGTTGTGATTGTTTTTGAGAATTTGAAGCATTTTTGGAAATCTTAATCACAGCCGGAGTCTTTGTGTTAGAACTGTCACCCTTTAGAAAATTGACCGGTCGATTGACCACAGGTGACAAAAAATCAGTATCACTCGGAAGAGGTTTGTCGAAGGGAAACGACTCATACTTTTCCTCAGAATTGCTTTCGGAGTTCATGTATTCAGAAAAATCAACATCCCGAATTACAGGACTTGGATCGGTCGAGGAAGGCGAGGAACACTTTGTGCTTGTGTGCTTTGGGGAATTTGGTGCGGAAGCTAAGAAAAAATCAGAGTTCAAATTCCTTAATATGCTCTCGTCTTGAGAATCTTGACCGTCTTGTGAATTAGAAATCTTGCCTAGGAAAGCTTTGAACGAAGACTTGTCAGATGAATTTGAGGAAAGTTCGGGTGAAATCTCCTTTTCAGATTGGAGTTGGTCAATTTGCTCTTGAAGCTGACCATTTCTCGCATACTCTTCCATCTTTTTTGTTGCCAAGGCAGACAGTTGTGATGTGAGTCGATTGATTTCACACCGAAGGATTTCCTGTCCTTCATCAGACACAACTTCGGTTTTGACCGGTTGTAGATTCTCAAGTTTTTCAATTAAAGCTTGCTTTTCCATTTAAAAAACTGACCTTTCTTTCTCAAATGACTCCTCCAATTCGACTATCTTGGCTTCCAAGATGAGAGGGGGAACATAGAGTTTAAACTCATCCGTCGCAGTCTTGGTTGCAGTTGCTTGGTCCTCATCCTTTTTGGAGGAATCCTTGGGCGTAGCAACTTTGTAGGGATCGAAGTAGTCATTGGAGAGGTACTTTTTGTCCTTTTTATACGAGTAATTTAAAGGTTCATAACAAAATGGAAGTTGAATTCCTCGTTTGTGTGTGCGCTTATATTCCTCGGTTTCCTCCTCCTTTTCGGGTTCAAGAGGACCAGTCCATTTAATGGCATATTGAGGTTACTTTTTATCTAATCCAAAACAACCAAAATCATACAAAGTAGGTGTATGCCATCTTCCCTTTTTCAAATAGTGTGGGTTATCATATCCGATTCCCCATTCTTTGTTGAAATAGGTGAACTCTTTGGGTTTATTCAGAAAGATGGTTTGATCAGTTTGACCCCTTTTGTGGAGTTTGGTTTCAAGATCAAGAATTTTCGCAACAAACTCCTTGTGCTGAATCTGAAGAGAGGAACATTGATAAACAATATCCTCTTTCTCATTCATGCACTGATCAAACTGAGACTGAAGTTCAGATAACTTGGCCTTTAAGTCTTTAGGTGCTATTGAAAGATTTTTGCATTTTTCTTTTAAAATAGCATTTTCAAACTTGTATTTCTCAGTTATTTGCATTTGAACATCTAACTTTTCAGATAGTGATCTAATCTCAAGTAGTTGTTCATTACTGGTGGCCTTGAAGGAATCTATCCGTTCAGCAAGAGGTGTCATCCGGTCAGAAAGTTCTAAATAGATAGGTTTACATACCTGACACAGCTTTGTCTTGTCTTCTTCAGCAGGAGACATCTTTAGTTGCACTGGAGTGATCGTCAGACGATTGTTTGATTCAAAGTGGCACAGTATCACGAATACTTAGATGTCCCCCTCCTGCGACTTAGCACGGGGGTCCCGCTCCCGGATTATGTGTCCGGGTGTTTTCCGGATAAGGAATCCGGAAAAGTGAGCTTACCGGGTGATGGACTTACCGGGTAGTAAGAGATTCCGGATAAAACGAAGTTACGGTGTCCAGATAACTTGAGTTGTCCGGATACAATGAAGTTTCCGGGTACAATGAATTGTCCGGATAAGATATATCCGGAAACACTGGGTTTCCGGATAGTATAAGGAATAGTGACTTACCCGGATTGCAGAACTTACCCGGAAAAATGAGGAGTCCGGATGGAATTGGAATTATCCGGATGGAAATCACACAAACGTCCGGACACGTTGAAGTTATCCGGAAACGTCGGCTGGTTTATCCGGACAAGTCGGTTGTTTGCTCAAAACGATCGAATTTTTTATTAGGGTTGCCCAAAATCGATCCTGGAAGATTAGTAACAATGCCAAACACAAAAGTAACACTAATCCAATCGATTTCAATGCAAAAACAACAAGTTTTGATGGTTAAAAATCGGATCTTTGATGAAGAACACAACCAAAACTTTTGATATTTATTTGCAAAATTAACTACTCAAACGATCGAATTGGAATGTGAAAATTTGCAGAAACACTAATAAATATAATGCTAATGCAACCCAATAAACAGATTTGAACAATTTTCTCAGAATCTAAGATTTGAAAATTCAAGAATGAGTGAGACGAGAAAAAGTCAAACTAACCAGAAATCAATGAGATAACCTTTGAATCGAATCCGTCCGTCTGCTCTGATACCAATTGATAGAACCAGATCCGTGCAACAATATAGAAATCGTAATGATAATCAATAAGAACAATGATTTACAACTGTCATCCCTTTCATTAATCTTTCAGAGAGAATTTGCAATAATAGTGTTGAAAGTAAAAGAGATGATTAGCTTGTTTTACCAAGCTAATCACACATTAAATACAATGGGCCTGTGGTTAACAAGCCCACGGCCCGTTCACTAATAAGGCTCAAATTAAACAAATACAATTCAACCCTTGAACTTTAAATCAACTATAAAACCTGCCCTAACAGTAACCTTGTAGACAGGAGGGTTTTTTGTGAGATCGTGATTATCTCCTATTTGGCACAATGGTATCATTTTGATAAATCACATTTTCTTCTTGATCATATAAATCAACAATATCAAGCATTGGTTCACCACAAGTGCTTGATTTATTAGAATGAGCATTAGCATCATCTTCATTATTTGTCTCTTGTGAAATATTTCTTTGCATATCATTAGTCCCAACATCTCCTTCTAAAAAAATATCAACAGAATCATGAACTAGAGGAAGAACAGTATCAGGAAATGGGTCATATTCAGTATCAACATAATTACCGTGATAAGAAAATACTTCTTCATGGAAAATAACATCTCTTGAACAAAAAAAATGTTTGGATTCCAGAACAAAGAGTCTGAATGCTTTCATCCCAACCAGATAACGAACAAAGATATGAGACTTGGCCCATGGATTGAACTTGGGTTGATGACTCGTTAAAGTGGATGCAAAAGACAAACACCCAAATGTTCGTAGCATGGAAAAATCTAGAGGTTTGTTATATAATTTCTCATATGGAGACATGTTATTGAGCAACTCATATGGCGTCCGATTTATAAGAAATGTGGCCGTCAAAACACACTCGGACCATAAATTCATAGGTACTTTGGATTGAAACATCAACGCTCGAGCAACATTCAACAAGTTTTGATGTTTTCGTTCTACCACAGAATTCTGTTGCGGACGGGTTATGAATGATTTTTTATGCATAATTATTGACACCTTTAATCCTATAAATGAAATAACAATCTCTAATCTATTACAAAAGATCTTCAAGAGATATGAAGATTAAACTAGGCAAAAGAATAAAACCCTAAATCTTGTGTGAGAGAGAGAAGAGAGAAAATTATGTAAGCTAAAAGAATAAAATGAATTCGTCTAATGAAAAAGAATGAAAAAAGCCGCTTTATATACTCAGATGCAAAAGTTACACATAGCACCCTCTGACTTTATTTCTCACTTGATGTATATCAATTTCTATGTGTTTAGTCCTTTCATGAAACACAGGATTATTAGCAATCTGAATAGCAGATTTATTATCACAATTTAACATCAGCAGGAAGTAAATTCTCAACCTTTAAATCTGACAGAATGCTAAGAACCCAAATTATCTCACAAAGGGCAGCGGCCATAACCCGGTATTCAGACTCAGCAGAAGAGCGAGAAACAGTAGTTTGTTTCTTGCTCCTCCATGAGATCATACAATTTCCCAGAAAGAGGCAATACCCAGTAAGAGAACGCCTTGTTGTAAGACATTTGCCCCAATCAGCATCAACAAAGGCGTTCAACTTGAAATCAGAAGAAGACATAGAAAAAATTATACCTTTACCTGGTGAAGCCTTTAAATGCCTTAGTACTCTAAGGGCTAACTTTAGATGTGATTGACGAGGTGAATGCATGAATTGACTTAAACAGTGAACAACAAGAGATATATCTGGACGAGTAGCTAGAAGGTATATTAACCTTCCAATTAGTTTCTGATATCCAGTAAAATCCTTTAAAGGAGGATCTTTAGATGCAGAACCAACAGAATCAGTAACAACTAGTTCATATACATAGGAGTATTAATAGGTTTGGCTCCTAAATGTCCAAAATCACTGAGTAATTCAAGACAATACTTCCTCTGAAACATACAAACCCCTTTATTAGTTTTCAAAATTTATATTCCTAAGAAGAATTTTAATTCACCAAGGTCTTTACTTTTGAAATTAGATTTCAAATTATTCTTTACTTTGTTTATTTCAACAGCAGAATTCCAGTTAAAACAATATCATCAATATAAACAAGAAGAACCAAATAAACATCACCAGAAATTTTAGTAAATAAAGAGTAGTCACTTGTACTTTGAGTAAAACCATGATCAATTAAACAGGAAGATAATTTCTCACACCACTTCCTAGGTGCTTGTGTAAGACCATAGAGAGATTTAACTAATTTGGAAACACGTTTATCATCAGCAGAAAAATAACCAGGAGGTAAAGTCATGTAAACTTCTTATATCAGATCACCATAAAGAAAAGCATTGTTAACATCAAGTTGGCACAAAGGCCAATTATTTTGAACAGCTGAAACGTCCAAAAACCAGGACAAATTTAAACCTTAAAATTCCACAAAGTTAACCATAATTTCATCCAACTTGTATACATAAATGGAGAATTAGTAAATGAGGGTTCACATACACAAAATGAACTTATCAAAACAACCTGTTAATCTAATCCTAAACATTAAGATCAGATTATACTAGTTGTTTAGATCATTCACCAAAACATCCTCGTATATGCTAACTTCTCCATTCATCACCAAAAGTTGAGTAACAGAAATCACTCGTCCCTCATCCCGCTATTACTTCCCCGAGCTCTACTTGGTAAGAAAATTTAATTTGAAAAGATTAGGCCTACGCCTAGTGAGAACATCCATTTTCAAATTAAAACTTTATAAGCTTTGGAAACCAATGTAAACAAAGTGTATAAACAAACCTGTTTTGCCACCATTCTTACCGTACACATACACATCTTGCGATGACGGGAACATACCCAATTCCATGAATATGACTAACACTCAGTAAGTCATATCATCATGTTCGAGAGACTACTACGAATCATCACAGATTCGAGATCATTGCTCATGTTCAAGAAATTACAATTTACTTTATGCCTATTTCTTGGAGTGGAAGTAGAGATTGCAATTTACTTTATGCCTATCTCTTACCTTCCCATAGAAATCAGGAACTACGATTAACTCTCGCCTATTCCTAGATTTCTCATCACAATACAAAATGGGAATTACAATTTACTTCATGCCTATTCCTCATTTCACGTCAACGAGAATTACAATTTCCTTTATTCCTATTCCACGTTTCACATCACAATACGAAATGGGAATTACAATTTACTTTATGCATATTCCTCATTTCTCATCACCTTACGAAATGGGAATTACAATTTACTTTATGCCTATTCCTCATTTCAGGTCAACGGGAATTACAATTTACTTTATGCCTATCCCACGTTACAAATAATGTCAGTGCCTATGGATCCATTACACTTACTAGCATACGTGCATATTTACTCGAACGCACAAAACATTTCATATCATATTCTCAAAGCTAAGAATCCCAAATAATCTATCATACCCTTATTCTCAAATGTCCCTCTTCGGCGACTTAGCACGGGGTTCCGCTATCCGAAAAACTCATCCGAAAAAGTATATCCGGAAAAATCCCTTATCCGGAACCCACATCCAGAACTATCCGGAAAACTCATCCGAAAAAGTATTTCGGACTCAAAGTCCAGAACCATCCGGTATCAAATCTGGAACATACCCGGAATCCGGTACTCACCCGGTACAACTCTGGAATCCGATATCAATTCCGATACCAACCCAGAATCCGGTATCAAATCTGATACCAATCCGGAATCCGGTATCAAATCCTGTACCAATCCGGAATCCGGTATCAAATCTGATACCAAATCCGGAACTCACTTCGGAATCCGATACCACTCTGGATTACTCATCTTCCGGGTTTCATAATTTTACCCAGTTCAGTTTACAATATCCTTTCCCTATCTTTCCAATAAGCTACTATCTATCATTCACACAGATATCAATTTAACAATTTGCTTAATTAGCTCAAAATAGATAGATGAACTCACATGGGCTTAATCCGAAATCAACAGAGACTCAAATCAACTTTTCTTCACCACAGAATCAGGAACCTATTTAAAATCAGTTTAATCTGATTAACCCTTCCTAAAAGATTGAATTGAATACTAAAATCAAACACTTACCAGATCAATTTTGGGTTCAAATTTTTCTGCTTCTTTGAAACCGGCTTTAGTTAAACAATTGAGATATTTCTCAATCAAAGTCGACTTCAACTTTAAATATAAGAAACATAGTTTCAATTTTAACCCTCAACTTATTCAAAAATAGAATTTAACTCCAACTATGACCAATTACACATTTGGTCCCTTAACTTCAAATTTTAATCTTTCAAAAACAAGATTACAAAGACAATGGGATTTTTTAGGTGTTACAACAGCCAAGGCAATAACACACCTAACTGTGACCATTTTCACAACAGGAGAGAAGGTTTCTTCGTAATCTAATCCTTCTCTTTGTGAATAACCTTTAGCAACAAGACATGCTTTATATCTCTCAATCTCACCAGAAGACTTGTATTTTATTTTATATATCCAATGACAACCAATAGGTTTTCGTCCAGGGGTAAATCAGTTAAAATCCAGGTCTTATTTCGATACAAGGCTTCCATCTCATCGTTCATAGCAGAAACCCAGTTCTGATCTGTACTAGCTTCGAAAAAGTTACTAGGTTTAACAGATTTGTTTATAGTAGTTAGAAAACAAAAGTTTTCAGTATTTAAAAAAGAATAGTTAACTACCTTTTCCAACCTATATTTAACCTTTCCTTCTATAACATAGTCATTAAATCTATTGGGAAGATTTGAAACACGACTAGATTTTCTAATATTAGAAGTAAAGTACTAGGTTCAGAAGAATTACCCTCAGGAGGGGAACTCAAAATATCATCACGATGTTGAACATTTAAGGGACTAAAATCAGCAGCACGTTGATCAGTGGCAGCCAAATCAGTACTACCTGGATCCTGAGATCCGGCAGCCCTGTTTGGAGTATTGTTAATCTGAATAGTACTACCAGAATTAATCATGGCAGCTCTATCTGGGCTACACAGATGATCACGGTTACTATTGTTCTCAGAAATAGTAGAATTGGTTTCATTTGAGTAGTCTCCCTATTTTCATCATCGGGTATTCCAGAAGTGAACTCATTAGTCTGAACAAAGATAGAATCGAAAAAATTTAAAGTATTAATGTTACTAGAGTCTAAGCCTTGTTTGGTTGCACACATTTTAGAAGGAAAGATTGTTTCATAAAACTTAACATCTTGAGAAATAATGATATGTTTAGAATCTAAACTATACAATCTATATCCCTTTTTTGACTTTGAATATCCAAGTAAAACACACTTTTCAGCCCGAGAAGAAAACTTATCAGAAACAGTTGGTTTTATAGCAAAACAAAGACATCTAAAATTTCTCAAGTGTGAAAGCACTGGTGCAAATCCATACACAAGCTCATAAGCACATTTTCCATTTAAACGGAGAAGGGAGTTCTATTTATAAGGTATGTAGCAGTAAGAATACACCCACTCCACATGTTCAATGGAATTTCTCCTTGAAACATTAAAGCTCTAGCTACATTTAACAAGTGTATGTGCTTATGTTCTACAACCCCATTTTGTTGGGGTGTATATACGCAAGACGTTTGATGAATGATTCCTTTAGACTTAAAAAACTCACCTAAATTATAGTTCATAAATTCAGACCTATTATCATTTCTGAACACTTTTATATGTTTGCCAAATTGGGTAAGCAGCAAACTGTGAAAAACAACAACATTATTATTGAAACACCCTAAAATTACAATAAATTTAAACCTTGAATTTATCAAAGTATTCTACAACATCTTTCAAAACTTTCATATATAAATGGAGAATTAATTACGAAGATTCATATGTACAATTGAGCTACCAAAAACAACCTACTAATCTAATCCTTAACATTAAGATTAGATTAAACGGGTTGTCTAGGCAATCTCCCAAAACATCTTCGTTTACATTAATTTCTCCATCACGCTTCCAAAAAAGCATAATTTTGATACCCTTCTTCACTCATCCCTTTGTATCCCTTTCCGAGCTAGTACCTAGTAAGAAAATTTAATTTGAAAAGATTAGGCTTGCGCCTAGTGAGAACATCCAATTTTCAAATTAAAATCTTTGTAAGCTTTGAAAACCAAATTTGTAAACAAAGCATATACATTAACCTGATCACAAACTTTCTTACCGTACACATAACATCTTTCGATGACGGAAATCATACCCGATTCCATGAGTATGACAAACACTAAGTAGGTCATAGTATCATGTTCAAGAGCGCCACTACGAATCACCACGGATTCTAGATTATTGCTCATGTCCAAGAAATTACAATTAAGCGCCATGCCTATTTCTTGGTGTGGAAGTAGGGATTACAATTAAGAGCCCTGCCTATCCCTTATCTTCTAGAAGAAAACGGGAATTACAATTAAGATCCCCTACCTATTCCACGTTTTCACATCACAATACGAAATGGGAATTACCATTAAGAGCCCGGCATATTCCGTATTTCAATTCAACGGGAATTACGATTAAGCGCCACGCCTATTCCACGTTTAACAGATAATGCTAGTGCCTATAGATCCATTACACTTTCTATCATGAGTGCACCCCAAATCAAAACACATATCAACTCATATCTTACTCGAAGTTGAGTTATAATTACATTCGTACTGTTAATATCAGGATATATTTCATTTTCAAAAACACTAAAACAGTACAACCTTGCATCAAAATGTCCAGTAAAACTTATCCAGTAACCAATCTGGAACCTAGGGGTGTTTGCGGTCCGGTTTGGGCAGTTTAACCCCTCGGACCACAAACCAAACCGCAAGTGGCGGTTTATTAAATTTTCAAACCAAACGGTTTGACATCAAGTGCTCAGACCAGTCAAACCGAACGGTTTGGTCCGACCGGTTTAGGTGGTTTGGGGCCTTTTATGGGCTTTAGAGTGTAAACTTAAAAAAACACATATAAATTTAAATTTTATACTAAAAGATAAACAAAGATGGAGTCCATATGAATTAAACAAAGTCCACAAAAAAATTAAACAAGATATCCCAACAAAATACTAAATATATATATATAATTGGCGGTCGGTTTGGTCCAAACCGCCCAAAAAAAATCTCCAGGCCACAGACTAGCTAAAATCATCGATCCAAAAGATTTCAATTACTCCTATAATTTTCATCACTTCATTTCCTAATGTTGGGTTTAAAAAAATTAATGTAAACAATTTCATAATATGGAAATCAAGTGAGATAAGTAATTGACTTTAATAACACGGGCAAATCCAATGAGATGGGTTTGTGTGTGTTTGTTGTGTTTGTGTGTATGGAGGGTGTGGAGATGGGTTTTTGTGTGTGTACAAGAAAAAAATGGAGATATGAAAAGTAGAGATAAGTTATAGAAGGTGGAGGTGGAGTTGAGAGTTCCAGTGAAGAAGAAGGTGTTGGGGTGGTGGGTGGGTTGAGAGTTATAATGGGGGTAGGGGTAGTTGGGTGGGTTGGGTAATGATGACTTATATTAATTTATGAGTAAATTACATGAATGGTCCCTGTGGTATAGTGGTTTTACCACTCCGAGTCCCTAAATTGAAATAATTACACTGAGCATCCTCGTGGTTTACACTTTGTAACGCATTCAGTCCCTAAAAGTAACTCCGTCCATTTTGTGGCCGTTAAGGTACCCATGTGCCAAGCACATGATGGGTATTTTTGTCATTTCATGTAAATGGACTATTTATGAAATTTTTATTGACTTTTGACCCATGTATTTACACGATGCTTATCCACTATTTACCGTTAAAAACACTAAACCCACATTTATTTACCCTAAACACTTCTGATTCCCACCATCTTCTTCTCCGACCATCTTCTACTTCTTCTTATTACCTGCTTCTTCTCCGACCACCATAGATCAAACAAGGTAACTTTTTTTTGAGATTGCAAAAAGTTATTTTTTTTTGGTTTCTTCTCATATGCTTATGGAATGACAGTTTTTTCAGTTTAGTTGGAAATGGCACCCACACTATGGCAGGTTCGATCCTATAGTGATGACAGGGAGTTTGTTGATGTTTATGGTAAGTTATTCTTGTTAAGTAATGTTTTAAATGGTTAAAAAACCCACCCACACTGTAGTGATGTTGATTTTTTATTTTGGGTATACAGATGCATATCCTACACCATGGAGGGAGGTTCACAAAGTTCCATGGTAGGGAGTACATAAAAGGTAAAACTCATTACATTGAGTTAGTGGATAAATACACTTTTTCAGTACTTGAGTTGGAAGACATGATGCATGAAGTTGGGTATAAAACTCCAACTCTTACTTACTATCATTTTCTAGTTCCTGGAAAGGACTTAGATTGTGGTCTACATGCTTTGGGTAGTGACACAGATGTCATTGAAATGTTAAAGTTTGTGCCTAAATGTAAAAGGTTTGACATCTACACAGAGCAATGGAGTAGTAGGGTAAATACCTATAACTGTAGTCCTGGTGTGAGTAATGTGGTTATTGAACAACTCCCAGATGATGTACCACATAAAACTAGGAAAGTCTCAAAACTAAAGCCTTTATTACTAGAATGGAATCATGAGGATCAGACTGTTGACCCTTCTATGGATGTTGACCCTTCTAAGGAAGATGATCATGAGGATCAGACTGTTGACCCTTCTAAGAAAGATGATCATGATGATAATTATAGTTTTGACCCTTCTATCCTGGATGACTTTGAGCCATTTTGGGGACCTAACACAAGCAGAGGTGACACAACCATTGGAAATGACACAACCATTGGAAGTGACACAACCATTGGAGATGACACAACCATTGGAGATGATACAACCATTATAGATGGGGACAGTGGCAGTGATTTTGAGGATGAGATGCATAATGTTGTTGATGACGTCAATGTTGACATGGATGCATTTAAGGCACACACAGACTATGATGTTGAATGGGTTGAAAGGACTGGTGGAACTGAAGAACGTAATGTTTCTGGAGATGTGGATGCAGTGGACATGGAAGACAATGAAAGCAACACAGATGATGATGATTTGGAAGCAGAAAGGATGAAGTCACTGAAAAACTTGAGAAAGGATAAGGTTGTAGTTGAGCAACAGACAATATCTTTCTATGTGGGAAAATTATTTGGGAACAAAGAAGGTATTAAGAGATTGATAGACTTGCATGCAATCCAAACTAGGAGACAATTACATGTCATCAAAAACGATTCTGTTAGGATAAGGGTGATTTGTAGGGGGTCACTACCAGACATGAATAAGGAATATGGTGTGGGGTCCACTTCTAGTGATGGTCAACATAAATGTAATTGACTGGTGTATATATCCAAATGTAAGAAAGAGAATACTTGGATGGTCAAAACCTTTGTGGATACCCATAAATGCCTTCAAACTATGAAAGTAAAAGCATGCACAGCCTCTTACTTGTCAAAGGAAATAGTTGACACTATTACCAATAACCCAGACATCCCCATTAAAGCTATTCAAGTTGAAATGCAAAAGACTTTTGGACAAAAGTTCTCTGTCAAGAAAGCTTTCAGGGCCAAAACAATGGCACTCAATAGGATCAGGGGGAATCATGGAGAGCAGTACAATCATCTCAGGGACTATGCTTTAGAGTTGATGAAGAAAAACCCAGGTACTACAGTTAAGTTAGATGTGGAGTCTGAACCAAATGCAGCTGAGAGTATCAGGTTTAAGAGAGTATACATCTGTTTTGGGGCATTGAAGAATGGATTCAAAGCTGGAAAGAGGGATTTTCTGGGGGTTGATGGAGCTTTTATGAAAGGACCATACCCAGGTCAGATTTTAACTGCTGTAGGCATAGATTCAAAAAATAGGACCTATCCTTTAGATTAGGCCATTGTGGAGGCTGAAACCATCAATTCATGGACATGGTTTCTGGAGTTGCTTGGACATGATCTGGATCTCACAGCAAGATCAAACTTCACTTTCATCTCTGACAGGCAAAAGGTACACTTTCATCTCACTGTTTACTGTTTGATTAAGACTCTCACTTTGTTGCTTGTGGTACCTAACTCATTCTTTGTTGATAGGGCATAGCACCTGCACTTGCAAAGGTCTTTCCTTCTGCAGAGCACAGATTTTGTTTGAGACACATTCATGACAATATGAAGTTGGCATGGAAAGGTAAGGAATTCAAAGATGCACTTTGGAAATGTGATGTTGCACCCACAGTCCCAGAATTTCAAGAGGCAATGCATGGCCTAAGATCACTGAGCCAAACAGCATATAAGTGGCTTAAAGACATCCCTCCACATCATTGGTCAAGGTCACATTTCACAGGTTGGTATTGCTCAGTTCACAACCTTAACTCTTTAACATAATTGGTCACTTACTTGCATTTTTGTTGGTCATACAGGAAGAAGTCACACTGATTGCCTATTGAACAACATATGTTAAGTGTTCAATAGGCAATTAGTAGATGGGAGGCATAAACCAATCATTACATGTTTGGAGTACATAAGAGAGTATGTGATGAAGAGGATAGGTAATGTTAGCCATGTTATCCAGAAAACTACTGGGCCATTGACACCAACTGCAGCCAAGGTGTTAGAATAAGTAAAGAAGGAAGCTATCAAATATAAAGTCATATGGAATGGAGGTACAAAATATCAGGTAAATGGTCCCTGGTCAGACAATTGTGTGGTTGACCTTGAGGGGAAAATGTGCTCTTGTAGGAGATGGGAGTTGATTGGTATTCCCTGCAAGCATGTTGTGGCTACCATCTGGAGTATGGCTAGAAATGGAGCAGTAGTGGGCATCCCTGAGTATTTTGTTGAGGAATAGTATTGGTTGGACACATGGAAGAAGATGTACTCATTTCATCTTCAACCAATTACTGGACCAAAGTTGTGGCCAAAGTCTGATTGTCCACTTAAGCTCACACCACCAACACATCACAAACAAGTTGGACGTCCAAAGAAGAAGAGAGTGAAGCCTATCACAGAGATCACAGAGGGAAAGAAGTTAAAAAGGGTGGGGAAGACAGTTAGATGTGTCAACTGTAACCAACAAGGCCACAACAAACGTACCTGCAAAGGCCAAGCACCATAGGGACAACACCATTTACATTGGTTTCTTTTGGGATGGTTGCACAGTTAGTATATGCACATAAACATTAATGCAAGTGTATTTTTGGTATTTGATCTTTTGTAAGTGGTGCGTAACTGATCTTTTGTAAGTAGTGCATAACTGATCTTTTGTAAGTGGTGCATAACTGCAATGGTATAAATGATGTATTTTTAGTGCATAAGTATATCAATGATGTATTTTCTGTTAAGATGATCTGAAAAAACAACTTCTTGCAACAAACAACTTCTTTCATTTCCATTTCATTTCCAAACAAAAAAATTGTTACAGCAAAATGCTTCTGTTAGTACCAAAAATGTACTAAATATATGAAAGTTTTGTAAAGCTTGTGTAAAGCTTGTGTAAACCTTGTAATGTCTTGTGTCCCTATAAATAGAGGTGACAAGGTCATTTGTGTGAGAGAGGCACAATGTAGGGAGCATAAATCTAGAGAGAAAGAGAGAGTCATCTTGTACTAAAATGATTAACATCTAATATGAGGATGACGTTTGTATCCCGATCTCTCACTAATACTTGAATTGTTGATGATATTCTGGGATCACAAGTGGTATCAGAGTAGAATTGAAGACATTTCTTCGATACGATCATCGGATCTCGACAATTCAAGTGAAAAAGTGCCGAAATTTGAAGAATTTTGAAGATTTTGGAGTTTGATCTTCAAGTAAGTGTGTTCTAATCACTTGATATATTAAAGATCTGTTCGTTGTTCGATTCCAGATCCATTCCTATATTCAGAATCGATCAACGTGAACAAATCGGTGATTTAGAAAGTTTTGAGTTTTTCGAAAAATCTTAGATCTAGAATATTTTGATGTGCATGGATTGATTTTAGCCATTCAGATCGTTTTCTGCATTGATTACGAAGAGAATGCAACAATCAGATCCAAATTTGATGAAGAATTCAGTGAGTTATGATTTTCTGGATGAACAGTGCCAACCTCGCCGGAAAAACGATTTTGGCCGGAATTTGCTATTTTCACCGAAGTTTTGATGATTAGATGCTCATTGATCTTTTCGGAATGAAGTAACGATCTGTTTGCAGTAATTTGGGGTGAAATTCAGCAAGAAATCGAGGTTTTTGGGCTGATTAAAGTGTTCGTCGGAAATGTTCGTAACTGTCGCACGATGATACTCATAACTGTCGGACAACAAAGGTCTTCATAAACTCATAACTGTCGTACGCTTAATTGTTCATCATATTCATAACTGTCGTATGACGCTAAAACTCATAACTGTCGTATGACACTAAAACTCACAACTGTCGTACAACATGGACCGACTTCAAATTTTAGTCGCACAAGAGGCATACGACAGTTACTGTTCATGCACGACTGTCGCACGACTCTTATACGACAGTTACTGTTCATCGGGTCTAGTCGTACAAGAAGCATACGACTACGACTGATCTTTCGCGCTAGTCGTACAAGACCCATGCGACAGTTACTGTTCACTCAAGTTAGTCGTACAAGACCCATACGACAGTTACTGTTCATTGATCAAAATCGTACAAGACATGTCCGATAGTTACTGTTCACTGGAAGTTTTCGCACAAAAGATGCCAGATTACAACTTCTAGTCGCACAGATTTGAGATGATTTTAGCGGAACCCCCGTGCTAAGTCTCGGGAGGGGGACATTTTTCTTGGAATTGAGCATAAAGCGTGGATGTTACATGACGCTTCCTTCATCGAGCAAATCCGAACCAAGCTCTTAATCCGAATTCCTACTCAACCCGCGGTTCATTGACGGATTCTTTGTTATACACTGTGATTGCACTCGGTTTGTCACTCAAAACTCGCTCGTTATCTTTCTTGTGAGCTTATCGGAACGAGATTGAGTTTCTCCTTTTTAAAGATGTGCTCGTGCATCCAGTCGAGGTTATGGCGTACATCGAATCCGGTTTTTCATGGTTGAAAATTAGAAGGGTAAGAGCTTCTTTCAAGGGGGAGCCTAGACTTTATTCGAAGAAAAAGCATCGCTAAAGTTTTTCCAAGAAAATCAAGGGGGAGAGGAGCTAAAGCTTGAAGATTGATATGATTTTGCTTTACAAAACTTTAGGGGGAGAATGTTAGTACCAAAAATGTACTAAATATACGAAAGTTTGTAAAGCTTGTGTAAACCTTGTAATGTCTTGTGTCCCTATAAATAGAGGTGACAAGGTCATTTGTGTGAGAGAGGCATAATGTAGGGAGCATAATTCTAGAGAGAAAGAGAGAGTCATCTTGTACTAAAATGATTAACATCTAATATGAGGATGACGTTTGTATCCCGATCTCTCACTAATACTTGAATTGTTGATGATATTCTGGGATCACAGCTTCCATAACTAACACCTTCACATAACTAACACCTTCACATAACTAACAGCTTCACATACCTACAATAGCCATAAACTATCTACTAACCTAATGTAACATATAAACTACAATAGCCATCCAGGTTACAAGCATCAACAGCTTCCATTTTCGGGCTTCATGTTCAAGACTTGAAATTTTTGTTTGATGCTGGTTCTTCTTGGTTATTAGCCCTGGTATAATCTCCATTGATCTTGTACACATTGGCGGGTCAAACCATCTTATAAATCCACAAGTTCGTTTCTGCCAAAAAATTCAAAATTAGGGCAGATTCAATGAAAACACATGGAAATCAATACAGAAAAATGCTAACCTGGTTTGAACAAGCATAGAAGCGTCGTCCTGGATTTCTAGCAGTCCATGAAGTTCGTGTGATTGCTATTGATCCACACCTGCAGGTTGGAGTATCCATGGCGATGGAGATAAAGGTCGGAGAAGAAGATGGTGGGAATCAGAAGGGTTTAGGGTAAATAAATGTGGGTTTAGTGTTTTTAACGGTAAATAGTGGATAAGCATCGTGTAAATACATGGGTCAAAAGTCAATAAAAATTTCATAAATGGTCCATTTACATGAAATGACAAAAATACCCATCATGTGCTTGGCACATGGGTACCTTAACGGCCACAAAATGGACGGAGTTACTTTTAGGGACTGAATGCGTTACAAAGTGTAAACCATGAGGATGCTCAGTGTAATTATTTCAATTTAGGGACTCGGAGTGGGAAAACCACTATACCACAGGGACCATTCATGTAATTTACTCTTAATTTATTTGTTTTTTAGTTTCTTATTAGGATAAGGACAAAAACAAGCGTAAAAGGACAAAAATACCCCTTGGGTTAACTGGGTTAACAGATTCCGTTAGAGGGAGGGACCCTCTGCGTGCGGTTAGTCGAACCACAGGGACGCCCAGTGTAATTAATGCGAATTAGGGACCATATCCAAAATATGGTCATACCACAAGGACCATTTATGTAATTTACTCTAAAAATAATTTGGTCTTTTCAAAATGTGGACACCAAATGAACCCGTGAACTGGGTGAAATTTGCGATGACACGTCGTCGCTGTAGGTGTTTTGTTTTTTGAAAAAGAATTTAAACTCTCCAGGTATGTTTAAAAAATATTTTAATATCTATAGCGAAGATATCCTAGTCGTCGCTATAGCCATTGTCGATAGGGATGATTTTTTGTAGTGTAAACCCATCAAAAAGTTCATGACATGCTCAGATTAGAAGTATTTTTCAACTACTTTTACACCACCGCGATTGCACTTCCCGCAAGAACAGTGAGGACGAAAGTGAGAGAGTTCTTCCCAAATCGATTCCTAGTTTTGAGACAAATTCATTATTTTTCGAAGAATCTGAAATATATGAGGTTTGCGATCTTTCAAATCTGTCAAGATCTCGAAGGCAGAATTTGAGACCATGACACTGTAACACCTCGAAAAATTTCCATAAATTGCACATTTATGTTGGAAGGTGTTGTTCTATTTAAATGATATGTTATAATTTGATGCCGAAGGGTCGAAGGTGAAATTGTCTAAAGTTTTTGGGCTAATTTGTGAAATTATGAAACTTGGGGTTAGTTTTATTGTCTTTGAAAGTATAGGGTTAATTTGAATTATACTAGAGGTATAAATGAAGGTAGTCGGTTAAGATGATAGTTATCTCAATTTCCTTTGGTGAAGTCGGTTAAAGCAGAGAGAAAATAGTGATCTCCGTTTGGTAAGAAACTCAATCAACTTCTGCAATTCGATTCTTTAAGATGTTGCAATCACAAATTAATCTGCTTACCAACTAGGTATTGAATTGTTGGTAAAATAGGTTTGAAATTGGATTTATTGGTCGATTGGGATTACAGACTCTGAGTTCGAGCTCTCAATCAGGTGAGTTCATCTCACTTTTGAAGTAATTGATATTGAAATTGATTAATTGCTATGATTCTAAAGTATCTAAGTGTTTGGAAATACTTTAGTGGTAAGTATATGCTTGAGAATTGAAGTTACAGTGGGTTTTTGAGTTGAAAATCGAGTACAGGTCGAAGTTCCCAGATTGGAGTCCCGGATTGAGTCTCGGATTGGAGTCCCGGATTGGAGTCCCGGATGGAGTCCCGGATTGAGTCCCGGATTGGAGTCCCAGATTGGAGTCCCGGATTGAGTCCCAGATTGTGAGTCCCGGATTGAAAACTCTCGGATCGAGTTTCCCGGATTGCGTTTCCAGGACAAATAGTTCGGATAGTTTTCCGAAGGTGTCCGGTAATCATTAATTTTTCAGTAACTTTTGATAAAGGACATTCTTGATCAATTGGATTGCAACTTTAACAGTATAAACATACTTATAAACCGATTTTAAGTATGATATGATTTGATGTAAGATTTGGTTTTGATACGCCCTTATGCTAGTAAGTGTAATGGATCCATAGGCACTAGCATTATTTGATAAACGTAGAGTAGGCAAGGGATAATTGCTATTCCCGTTAATATTTGATAAATGTGGAATGGGCAAGGGATAATTGCTATTCCCGTTTATATTTGGAAATGTGGAATGGGCAAGGGATTATTGTTATTACCATTTCTTATTGTGACGTGAAAACGTGGAATAAGCAAGGGATAATTGCTATTTTCGTTTTCTATTAGGAGACGAGGAATAGGCAAAAGATAATTGCTATTCTACTTCCAATCCAAGAAATAGGCATGACTTAATTGTAATTTCTTGGATATGAGCTGGAATCTAGAATCATTAGCGATTCATAGTGTTTATCTTAAACATGAAACTATGACTTACTTAGTGTTTGTCATACTCATGGAATCGAGTATGATTGCCGTCATCGAAAGATGTTATGTGTACGATAGGAAAGTTAAAACGGTTATTTAATATGTTTTGTTTACAAATTTGGTTTTCGAAGCTTATAAAGGTTTTGATTTAAAATTGGATGTTCTCACTAGGCGCAAGCCTAATGTTTCCAAATAAAATTTTCTTACCAGGTACTAGCTCGGGAAGGGATACGAAGGGATGAGTGTTGAGGAGTACCAGAATTATACTTTTGGAGATGCTGTAGAGAATTTAGTGGAACATAATATATTTTTGAGATATTATAGACAACTCTTTTAATCTGATTTTATTGGTCATGGATTAGATTAGTTGGTTGTTTATGATAGATCATTTGTAATTACGAACCTTGTCACTAGTTCACCAGTTGTAAATAAAAGTATTGGAAGATGTTGTAGTAAACTCTGATAAATTTTAAGGTTTAAACTTATTGTGATTTTTGGATGTTTCAGCTATTTTCAATTTCCTTTGAAACGGAATTCAAAATCCATGATATGACTATGTTGTTGTTACTTAGCCATGAATTAAGCATAACAGGATCAGATTCGTCAGGCTTGTGTAATGAACCATCAATAAACCCTATCTTATTTTTGACAGTAAGGGCAATACACATCGCACGACTCCATGATGCATTGTTGTCTCCAGCCAGAGACTGTGAAACCAACACCATTCCTGGATTATCCGAATGATGCATGAAATACGGATGGACCCTATCATCAATGGTTGAGATCTGTGTGCTAGACAATGAATCTTCTGGTGCATAAAACATCGTGAAACGGAGAACCAAAAAAAATCAATGTCGGGTTGTTGTTCAGTGTTCTTGTTTCCTTTAAAGGTCAACCCTTATCGCATATCTTTCCCTTCGGTCATAAATGTCGGGTTGTTTTAGCAATGACTGTCTTGTTTTGCCTACTTGAAGCACCAACTCCAGCTATCTAAAAGCAAGAATGCCGCAAGGGAACGAGCTTCTTACTACTGCTTCCTTCTGTTAGGCTGTAGTTATTTAGTTTCTTCTCGACTCCCCAAACCCCCCTAAGGAGGGCTTCGTCTGTTCCTGACACGCATACTATCTAGGCAGCAACAAAGACAATAACACAAGAACAAGCAATAAAACAAGAACACTAAGACGGAGGTCGTGGTACTCCCCGAGAAGCACTCTCTCTTATGTTCACTCTCCATCCCCCGCTTTCTGGTGGGGGGAAGACCATTCACTTCTCTTCGGATTCGTATAACAAATAATTGAAACTTTCTGTTACTAGACTTCGAAATCGTTCGTGCTCCCACTCGGGAAGCACTCTCTACTATGAGTCTATTAAGACTGACACATTATCATATCGTAATCCCAGGTTTCAGATTTACGTAAGTGATCAATGAACCTCCCTTATAAGGTTCTGGCATCAGGAACCAGAACCGGGCTATTCACTTTCTCGTGAGGCTCTAAAGCGCTAGGTAGCAAAACTACTGGGAAGGTGAATTCATATTTGAGTAACAGCCAAGAGAGACAAGACGACATTGATTGAATTGTACTTCAAGAGACGCCTTGGCGTTGGGTAGCGAAAACTACTGCTGAAGAAAAAGAAAGAAAACCTAGATAAAGCCCAGCAGGTTTTTGTGCTCTGATACCATAAGAAGAAAATGGGCAAAACTCGATTGATTCAACTGAATTAAAAAGAAAAAAGTACAAGCAAGACAAAACCCTTTTAACAACTATACCTATCACCAAACAACTCAAACAGGAGACTAGAAAAATACCAAAAATACCCTCAAATAAATGTAATAGATTGAGTTTTCAACTTGTTCTATACAAACTTTGTTCACAAGTTACAAATATGAATTGGGAAAGTTAACATTGTAAAAACCACACTATCATTATCAGTTATCAATTACATTGTATGTTAATATGAACATACTGATATCCCTCATTTTTTAGAGTTATTTGTCACTCTTTTTTAATCCATTTCAACCTTTTTTGTACCCTTTGAGTCTTTCTAATTTTTTTGGTCTAAATTGTTACAAAATATTTGAAATGGCTGAAAAGATCAAAAAATCTCGTTTTTGGTGTACCATTGTGGCTACCGTGTCACCACTATGGTGGGCGGTTGTGTTATTCACGATTTTTCCACAGATTTTTGAAGCCATTTTAGTGAAAAATAAGAGCATGCTAGGTGGAGTCAACCCTGATTCATTCACAATAGGTGAGGCAATAAAAAGACAAACCATAAGATGACAATTGTTGAAGAAAAAAAACACCATCAGAGGTCTCTTTCTCCCCTCATGTTTCTTTCACCTTCATCTCTCCTCTCCCACTATATATATGGAGCTTGGTTTGGCATTCTAGAAATCCCCAACTATTGGAATCAGCTGGAGCAAAGTAATGTAGTATTTACATTTCAATTTAGTTTCTTGTAATTTCATTTCTTGCAATTTACTTTATGTCCACCGTTGTGGTGAACTTGTAGCCACAGTGGTACATTTACGTTTAATGCAATTAAAGTTTACATCTTTATTCTTCTTCATTATGTCTTTTCTTTTTATCAGTAGTTAAGCCCCCCTTTGAGTGTGGATGTGAGCTAAACCCGAGAGGTAAAAATGTAACACTTGGGTGTTACTGCTTTTGGTTAACTTTTCGGGTTGGTCATTCGGGCTGAAGCTTTAACTCATCGTGGACAAGTTGATCATCTATGCCTGTTAATATTAGATCTTAGACCTCGCGATGGGCGAATCCGAAATACGGCTTGAATGATGCAAAAAGGTTTAAGAAAATCTTCAATAATCGCATAGAGATATGGATTTTTGCATAATCAACACTAAGGTTCAGATGTCGGTCGAGTTGATGTGTCATAGAGATATGCGCATCTCTCCATACTGGCGGAACTAAGACCCTCGAGGTCTACTTAATGTGGTTGGCAAATCGAAAGTTGACAATTGTGGCCACTTTGTGGCGAGACTGTGCCACATCCTATATGACGTAGCTTCGAGAGCCGAAAATCGTATGGAGGCCTAATGTGACCAGTTGAGTCGTCCATTTAAGCTGTTATAATACTCTTAGGGAAAGGTTGCACCCATACCCGCTTTTTACATACTTGTAAAATTAATTCACCAATATTCTCTATAAATCAACTAAATCATTAAAACTCTAAACTTTACACATGAAATTCGTGGAAATCTCATATTCTTAGTGGTTCAATCTTCGTGGATACGATATTTGGTCATTACCATTATATTACTTAGAAAGCGAACGCAATATTTGGTGTATAACTTGCACATTATTGTGCACATATAACGTGTGAATATTTTTGCTATCACATACCTAACTTTTTTTTTTCAAATCTCTTATCGGTGTTTCTTTTCATCTAAGCACACAAGTTGATACGTCGTAATCGTGAACCTTGAGGATGATGTCTTTAACATAATTCTTTCGCTCAGTTTTCGTACTGTATGAAATTAGAAAATTTCAGTCTCATTGTATGTTAATATGAGCATACCCTAACCTCTTTGCCTTCGATTTCCATGTTTATAGCCATTTTTGAATTCCTAATTTGTCGTCGATTTCACAGTGTGATAAGTGTCAATTGTTATATTATTTTACGTCGAAATCCCCTATATTTAGTGTTAATCAGATGACTAAAATACCCTATTTATTTGAGTTTCGGTATGTTATTGTTTGTAAATAAATAAATAAATAAAACTGAAAAAGAAAAAAAAATACAAATCTTTTAGTATTTATATATTTATTATTTGTTGGATTAAAAGAAAAGTAAAGAAAAAAATTAATTAAATATCTTGGTCCTTGTTATTTTGTGATCAGTAGGAAAGCAAAAAGAAAAAAAAATAATAATCTTAATGTTGTTGTTGGATTGCACGTGGCAAGAGAAAAGAAAAAAAAACATTTAATTTGTGGTTTTGATTTGTATTGTAGCGTGAAAAGAAATAGGGCATTAATGCCTATTTCTTTTAGAAGCCCAACTCCAACGCAGTCCAGCCCAAAAGAAAAGAAAAGGAAGGGCAGCATCGAACGTCGCTCCGCAAATCGACAAATCCCATCGGCGCGACCTTCCGGGCGGCCATAACCGCGCCGTCTTGCGCGCGGGGCACTGTTCGTCGCCACTGCAGTGTCTCGAGCGACCGTATCTGCACCAGCAGCCGAGCCGACGATTTTTAGGCCCAAATTTGGGATTTTCGATTTTGAGCGGTTTCTTCCAATTCCTTGGGTTAAAACAAAGCAAAAACCGTCATTTGAAGAGGGACAGATTCAGAAGTCGATTTTGAAGAGAAAGAGAGCAACAAGAGGTGATTTTGGAAAGATTTCATCATTCCAAGTTCATCAATTTCTCAAATTAGGTTAATTTCTTCCCAATTTCTTAGTTTTTGTTCAAATTAGCCATGTGTGGCTAATTTTCGTTAGAATTCGACTTTGGGTTGTTAACTTTTGCAATTTCTAATTCACATGGTTGTTTGAGATGGTGTAATCCAACTTTATTTTGATTATTCATCCAATTTCTAAGATTATTGGTTTATAAAATTAGTTTTCATGCTTTTTGATCAATTGTGTGGAAATTGATTGTTGTCAAATTGTTTTCTAAATCCATAATTATTTAGTTAACAATTGTTAGTAACAAGCAACAATTTAGGTTTTGTCAAAGATTTCCTTTTTTGTTGTGAAATTGGGTGAAACGATATAAATATATTAACCGAGCTTATGTGTTAATATATCTAGACTCGGGTTCCATAAACTTGCATGCTAGTATAAATTAAGCTTTCAAGATCATGTTTGAGGCTAATTATATACTATGTTTTGTTAGGAGAGCTTATTCCTTTCAAATGCTAATTATGATGGAATTGGTTGTTAGATCTTTTTAACAATTATAACCTAGTTAATCGAAGTAGTTGCGATAATTGTATACATTGTCTATGATACAACCTTTGAATGGAATTGCATTAGTGTTTGTTACCCAAAGTTGAGTTCATTTCCGTTTATATAGTTTTTAAACTCATTTTTAGATTTCGTATGTTAATTTCTTGTGCAAACAAACCCCCCAATTTCGTAGTTACTTTTAAGTAAACAAATTTCGTACTTGTTGATTCGGTATAAAATAGGTTAGAATCGAGTCCCTGTGGATTCGACCCAACTTACCGCCTTTACTATTTTTGTTGTAAAAACGTGTTAATTTGGAATTATTATTTGGTGGACTCGGCATCCGTCACAATGGAACTTCGAGTAAACCTCTAACCTATTGATTTTTCATCTCGTTAATTTCATCGGAGAATCATTCCTACTTCAATGTGCATATGGTGAATACCTATGATGCCCTCCTCCATGTTTTCTTATTCCTATCATGCTTTTAATATTGTTACATAATACATCTAAGTTGCCGCCTTTTATTAACCATTCATCAAATCATAGTACGGTCGATATTAGTTTGTATTGGTTGTAAGATTTAGGGGCTGTTTACCAAATTTTTCATTAAGTCCTGTATGGATAAATCTGTCTGTCTGGATAAATTTGTCTGTCTGGATAAACTGGTGGTGTTGTTTACTTTTCTATCTGAACCAACCGTCTGAACGACAGAAATGACCAATTTACCCCTGCGTATTAATTATTTTAACATCAAAACATATAATCATAAATCATTGATATCATCCAAATAGTTTGTTCCATACCTAAATGAATAGTTGTATAACAAACAAATAAAAAACAAAAGAAATAAATAAAAGCAAGGACAAAGCTACTGCAACAAAAAAAACCTATTGCTCTTAAAAATACAACCCTCACACCTCACTGTCATACCCATGGTGGAAAGTATCAATAATAAACAATGGATAATAGATAATGGAAGAAATAATGAATGGAATGTTGTTAAACAATGGAAGAAATAACCCCCAAGTATCCACCTGCAAAATGAAAACATGAAACCACGAGAACATGTTATTAAACATAGATAGGAGAAGAAAGCAACTGCAGAAACCCTAGCTATGGAGAAGAAAGCAACTGCAAAAACCCTAGCCATGGAGAAGAAAGCAACTGCAGAAACCCTAGCCATGGAGAAGAAATCGATTCACAAGCACAAACACACAGACAATAGACAAACATAGATGTACAGATGGAGAAGAAACCGACTGCAGAAATCGTTGTGTTTGGAGGAGAGATCGAGTTCAGAAAACGTTACCTTTGAGGAGGGATCATGTGCAGAAATCGATTTAGAGAGAGGCCTTGAAATCTTGCTCGGTTTGGAGAGATGAGAGTAGCAGATAGGGTTTGACTATTTTTTCCAGTGAGGCGTGTTTGTTATCTAAGGGCAGGGTTGTCTTTTTTTGGGCTGAATGTGGACAACACAGGGTTTTCATCTGTGCGAATAAGTCCATGACTGTGCGAATAAGCCGTAAGTAAACACCCTAATTTGGCTGTGCGAATAAGCTGGATAGACAAATAAGCCCATTAAGTCCTAAGTAAACAGCCCCTTAGTGGGTTTGCATTTAATGGGACCTTTATATATAGTGACTTTTATAGCATTATTTAAAGAATAACTCACCAAATAAGCTCTTGAGTTTGTTTTTCAAATGTCAATAGTCCAAATCTTTTTAAGACAACTGCAACATTGCTTGACTGTTAACTTTAGAACCCCATACAATAGCTGAAACACGTAAAGTTGATTGGAACATTTGATGGAAAATTTAGTAAAAATATATGTTTTTACTAACTTTTGACACATTTAAATACATATATATGTATTATATATAATTAACTCTTAGTGGGTTTGTGTTCTCCAATATGAGAGCTTTGAAACGATGTATAATGTGTCCAAAAACGGAGTATGTGTGAATGAGATATTGATACTCAAAGTTGAGTACTTGGATGAAATTAGCAAAAAACCAAGTGGGTGTGGGAAAGTGTCCCACATAGGAACAAGGAGTAAAACCTTAATGGTTTATAACCTTGGAAGTGTAAGGGGTTTACAAGCTCCTTTGAATGGTTTTACTCCAACACCTACTTGCGCGCAGGGGGGCGGCGATTGAGAATTTCGTAAGCTAAAATCGCCGAATTTGTGTGTGGGCGCGCACAAATGCAGCTCCGAAATCACGAGTTTGTAATTGAAACGCATTAAAGATAATTAAATAATAATTAATTCGTTTAATTATCAGTTAATTACGAATTAATCATTTTGGTTTCATATAATTCTTCTCTGTATAACAGTTGCTTAATTTGCAATAATATACGTATGATTAAAATATATATGAACCAACAATCTTAAACAGATTCTTAATCGAGTTTGTTTCGATTTAACTCTTTTCTGTTGTGTGTAAACAGATTGATATTGTAGGACTAACTGTTCACGTAAAATTTGTTTTCCAGAATGGTGGAGACTTTAGTAACCCCAACTGCTAACATATTGGTGGCTAATAACGCAACTACTACCACACCGGTGCCAAACACCATGGCTAATCACGCTGAGAGACCGGAAAAGTTTTCTGGTCTGACTTTCAAGAGGTAGCAGCAAAAGATTTTCTTCTACCTGACCACATTGAACTTGGCTTGGTTCCTTGCTGAAATTGCTCCTCAAATTGGTGAAGGAGAGGCCGACATTTAATCTGTTAATGCGGTTGAGGCTTAGAAGCACTCGGAATTTCTGTGCCGCAATTATGTGTTGAACGGGCTAGCCGATCCGCTTTACAATGTGTATTGCAAAGTAACCACGGCTAAGGAACTTTGGGAGTCCTTGGACTGGAAGTATAAGACTGAAGATGCGGGAACCAAGAAACCTGTTGTTGCTCGATTCTTAGAGTTCAAAATGATTAACTCGAAAACTGTGATGAGTCAAGTTCAAGATCTTCAAGTGATATTGCATGATATACTTGCCGAAGGGATGATTCTCAATGAAACTTGTTGGATAGACTCCAAGAATTACCTTAAGCATAAGCGAAAGGAGATGTATGTGGAGGAGCTTGTGTTGCGTCTTCGTATTGAAGAAGACAACCGAATGGCCTTGAAGGATGGTTATGATGTCGGCTCTTCAAAAGCTAATGTGGTGGAAGTTGATCAATCTTCGAAAAACAAGGGCAAGAGGGTTGACAAAGACAAAGGGAAAGCGAAGTTCAAAAGCTAATCTGGTCCTCAAAAAGGAACTTTCAAGAAGAAGTTCAAAAGAGAGGGAAAGTTGTCGTAGTGTTGGATTATGAAACAAAACAACTTGTTTTTTATTTTGTTCAATCATTTGCTTTGATGTTCCAACTTGTTTGTGGTTCCTGGATCCTGTTTTGGTCAAGTGACAATTGTTGTTACTATTAGAGCAATGGAAGATTTGTCTGTATATTGATTGATGGTTCGAGTGATGAATTGTTATTGGTTGGTTTGTAACAGGTCCCGGATCCCGCCATTGTTTCTCGGTTGACAAAATTTCAAAAGAAGTTCACGGACGAGTTCCGTGATTAGATGCTATTATGATACTTCTAATCATAAGCAGTATAAATGTGAATAAAAGAATTTTACAGCTTTGCATGTCAAACATTTGTTAGTTGTCTGTTTAGGACCAAGAATCTTGGTGATTTTGTGTTAATGATTGACAGAAGATATCCTAGCATGTTTGTCCTCCTTTTTTGGAATACATGGGGGGTAATTTTGGGGATATAGACGGAGCTACTTCCATTCAGTGTAATGTCTGCACCAGGTTTCGGAAGTGTTGTTTAAACTGTTACTTTCTGCTATCAACAATTAGCAATTTTGGATGAATTTGATATGTTTCCAATTTTAATAATCTTGATTTGAAGCTAAAGTATGTTTGGTTTCTTAATGGTTCATTGTACATTCAGTGCTTAAAAGCGTCTAGTATCATGTAACAAGAAGATTACAGTACCAACCGAAAATGCAGCAATCATCTTGGATCTGAATGAAAAAGGGTACATATGTCATTCTTAAAAATATACAAGTATGAAATCAGTTTTAAACAAAGGCTTGTTGTTGCTTATGAAACGAAAATTGCATTCTATGTATTTAGTTTTGTTCTTGTTCTTGTTCCTTTCTTTTCAGTTTATTTTGTTTGTATTGTCTATTTTTTCATAGTTATTTAATTTGTATTTTAATAAACATTTTCTTTTGCTTTGCTTGTTCATAAACAATGCCTTGAGTATACTTGACACTATAAGTAGCTTCATAAATGTTTATTTCCATGCATTGTGTTCTATGGTAAATTTTACTTTGAATGTTATTTGAGTGGGATATGGGCTCTTTGCTTTTGTGGGGATAGTTTTGTTGACTTTAATGAATATCAATGATTGACTTATGCAGTCAATCAGGCTTAAGTTTAAGATTTTTGATTTTGTCTTGTGTATTGTGTACTTTTACAGTTTGCAATGGATGCTTATACATTTAACATTAGCAATTGTGTCAAGACTCGAGACAATCATTCATGTTCTTATTTTGAAGTTACGTAGTTAATTCTTCTAACTTAAAACCATAATAAGCATATTTCTAAATCAAACATTGTTTTTGTTCATGGTTGATACACGATAAATATCTTTGGTTGGATTCCTACAAACGGGTATTGTCTTATCATACTCGACGGTTCTTAAGTTTGTGGAAAAATGATGGCATTTAAAATAAAGGGTATTCGGCCTAGGGATATCCAATAATCCAACATTTCTATAGATCAAAGTTCTAACATCACCAAAGATCATATGTGTGTGTGAGTTTCGTGTGCTATATATGAATATTATATACTTAAAAGATACAGATTTTACTCTAAATGGTACAAATCATCTAATAATTTTGCTATTTAGAAAGAATTTTTACAGTATTAAAAGACCCATAACCATATTTGAGTTGATAAATTTCCATCGTTTATCATGGCATCAGACACGTAGTTGTTGTGACGAGCCTTTTAGAACATGTTTACTAATGAAATAATCTCATGTGATATGAGCGCCATGATGATTTTTGGAGCTATTGTTCCATCAAGCAATGTGGGGTTTGTTGTATTTGTTTTTGTTTATGGAGAGATGGTTTTGGACTTGTTAATAACCGGTAAGACCTTGAAGATGACTATAAAACCCCAAGGTAATAATAATTATTTATGGTAATCCATAAATAGAAAATATTATGTATATATAACATAAAATAATAGTGTTCCATACATTTAAAAATGTCTTTATGAGGTTTGTGTTTGTTTATATTAATAACACAATACTTTTGAATATTAAGCTTTTTATTTTATAACCGAGTGAACAACCTTCAAAACAATTTCGGTTACTAGACTATTTATTTAAAAAACTTTAGTCAATAAACGATGTTAACCTTTAATTCAAAGGCTAGTCAATTTTAAATCCAAAACTTGAAAAAAAAAACATAAGAAATGAAATAGTGACAAATCGAAAAAAGAACGAAACATAATCGATGGTTCAAATTCTCAGCTTTAGAATCGAGATGCATCGTGCTGCAATGTGCAGGTACACAACTAGTAAGGGTGTCAAATTATCCTCCCTCTATATATATTGTTGGAAAATTTAGTAAAAAAATTATATGTTTTAATAACTTTGGACACATTTAAATACATATATATGTTTTTGTCAATAATTTATTAAAGGGGGGTCTGGTTTCATTCAGACATATAACACAACTCGCTCCAACTCTCTGCTGCCTACCAATTTTCCGACGACCTTTCAAGGCAAGTGGTCATCTCCGACAGTACTTCTGCTAACGCTGTTGTACCCAGGGAACAGACGGCGAATCTGTTTAAGGGAATCGTGTGTAACACGAGCCTCAGCTTCTGTTATTTTCATCTCCTTCTTCTCTGTATAACAGTTGCTTAATTTGCAATAATATACGTATGATTAAAATATATATGAACAAACAATCTTAAACAGATTCTTAATCGAGTTTGTTTCGATTTAATTCTCTTATGTTGTGTGTAAACAAATTGATATTGTGGGACTAACTGTTCACGTGAAATTTGTTTTCCAGAATGGTGGAGACTTTAGTAACCCTAACTGCTAACATACCGGTGGTTAATAACGCAACTGCTACCACACCGGTGCCAAACACCATGGCTAATCACGCTGAGAGACCGGAAAAGTTTTCTGGTCTGAATTTCAAGAGGTGGCAACAAAATATGTTCTTCTACCTGACCACATTGAACCTGGCTCGGTTCCTTACTGAAATTGCTCCTTAAATTGGTGAGGGAGAGGCCGACACTCAATCTGTGAACGCGGTTGAGGCTTGGAAGCACTCGGAATTTCTGTGCCGCAACTATGTGTTGAACGGGCTAGCTGATCCACTTTACAATGTTGTAACAACCCAGAATTTGAACATACAAGCTAGAAGCTACCTCTTTATTTCATAACGCCAAAAACGGCTCAACATGGTCCCACTAACAAGATTTACAATACAGGGTTCGCGGAAATAACCATAAATACAGCTGAGAAAATCTAACTAAACATTTCAAAGGAGATTCTTCTAATTCCTTCTAGCGCAAGCTCCGATCCACGTCTTGCCAAAACTCTAAACGTGCCCTCGACTACTGCTTACCTGAAAAAGGTTTTAGTTTTGAAAAGCGAGGGTTAGACCATGAGGTCTAGTGAGTTCCCTCCACACCAAGTCACACCAAAATATTTCAGTTTATAAAATCAGTTATGAAAGCATTGTATAAATCATAACTAGCACACAAAGTTGATATGCACACATTGACACATGCTACTGGCACACGCTAAAGTCACACACACCGTGACAGCGCATTCGGGCACACACCGCCCATGTCACACACACCGTGACAGAGATAATCGGGCACACACCGCCCATGTCACACACACCGTGACAGAAATAATCGGGCACACGCCGCCCATGTCACACACACCGTGACAGAATAATCGGGCACACACCGCCCATATCACACAAAAGCCAGAGCACGGTCACACACATGTAAGCCACACATAAAGATCACACATTTAAACCTTGCCTTGAACTAAGAGCAGTTGAAAAGCACAATGTTAGACAATAACCACACCGCACACAATTACTTGTCATCTTACAATAAAAGTAATTGAAAAGCACACCGTTTAAATAATAACCGTGCCACACGCTCAAATCTTTACTTGTAATAAAAGTCGTTGGAAAACTCGCAGTTTAAATTATAATCATCAACCACACACTTTGTATAAAATTTAGGTTCAGAAAGACTCACCTGCGATGGCAAAGCACGCACTCCTGTTCTAAACTTGAGTCACCCAAGCTTAGCACCTAAAAGATCAGATAAATCCTTAATCAGAAATAAAGATCTAGAACTTACCGAGTACACACACTTTCCGGATACTCCAACTCCCCGGATACCCGAACAGTCCGGACACTAGGACTTCCCGGATACCAGAACCCACTCCTTTCCGGACACACTCCCTTTTCCGGACACACTCCCTCTTCCGGACACACTCCCTTTTCCGGACACACTCCCTTTTCCGGACACACTCCTTTTTCCGGACACTACGCTTTTCCGGACGCTACACTTATCCGGACACACCACTTATCCGGTAACACTACCCGGACACCTTCACGGGGCACTCACCCGAACACATGCAACATATCCGGACACCACCAATCGTCCGGACACTACCCTGACATGAGGGTTTCCGGACGCTACGAGAAAAACCCAAAAACGCAGAAATTGCATAATCTCAAGTCCTAATTCCCTCAACACCTCCAGATTAGCAAAATGGGTCGATAGATACCCATTTCCCAAACTACAACACCTCTTAAACAGATTTAATTAGGAATCACACTAAACCCACAAAATCCATGTTTCTTCTCCAAATACTCATAAAACACACACACTAACTTGAAGAGGGATAGGGTTGATTTACCTGAATGATTGCTGATTCAAGAGTCCTTCCCAAAACTCAGCTGAAATCGTCATCTTTCTTCCTCAAATGCCAAAACCCTTTCCTTGCTCCTTCTCCCAGCCACACACACTAGACCAATGCTTAATGAGCAATTAGGGTTTTCCTTATTATTTATATACCTTCCTCAAAAACACAAAACTTTCAATTCTTCCCACTTGGACCACATAACTTTCTTTTACTTCGAATTTTATCACAATTTTATTTATCGAACCAAAATATAAATAAAAGAAACCCGGTTATTACAAATGTGTATTGCAAAGTAACCACGGCTAAGGAACTTTGGGAGTCCTTGGATTGGAAGTATAAGACTGAAGATGCGGGAACCAAGAAACATGTTGTTGCTCGATTCTTGGATTTCAAAATGATTGACTCGAAAACTGTGATGAGTCAAGTTCAAGATCTTCAAGTGATATTGCATGATATACTTGCCGAAGGGATGATTCTCAGTGAAACTTTCCAAGTTGCAGCGATGATTGAAAAGTTACCTCCTTGTTGGATAGACTTCAAGAATTACCTTAAACATAAGCGAAATGAGATGTCTGTGGAGGATCTTGTGGTGCATCTTCGTATTGAAGAAGACAACCGAATGGCCTTGAAGGATGGTTATGATGCCGGCTCTTCAAAATCTAATGTGGTGGAAGTTGATCAATCTTCCAAAAACAAGGGTAAGAGGGTTGACAAAAGACAAAGGGAAAGCGAAGAGTCTTGGTCCTCAAAAAGGAACTTTCAAGAAAAAGTTCAAAAGAGAGGGAAAGTTGTCGTGGTGTTGGATTATGAAACAAAACAACTTGTTTTTTATTTTGTTTAATCATTTGCTTTGATGTTCCAACTTGTTTGTGGTTCCTGGATCCTGTTTTGGTCAAGTGAAAATTGTTGTTACTATTTGAGCAATGGAAGATTTATCTGTATATTGATTGATGGTTCGAGTGATGAATTGTTATTGGTTGGTTTGTAACAGGTCCCGGATCCCGCCATTGTTTATCGGTTGAAAAAATTCCAAAAGAAGTTCATGGATGAGTTCCGTGATTAGATGCTATTATGATGCTTCCAATCATAAGCAGTATAAATGTGAATAAAAGAATTTTACCGCTTTGCGTGTCAAATATTTGTTAGTTGTCTGTTTAGGACCAAGAATCTTGGTGATTTTGTGTTAATGATAGACAGAAGATATCCTAGCATGTTTGTCATCCTTTTTTAGAATACATGGGGGGGGGGTAATTTTGGGGATATAGACGGAGCTACTTCCATTCACTTTAATGTCTGCACCAGGTTTTGGAAGTGTTGTTTAAACTGTTACTTTCTGCTATCAACAATTAGCAATTTTGGATGAATTTGATATGTTTCCAATTTTAATAATCTTGATTTGAAGCTAAAGTATGTTTGGTTTCTTAATGGTTCATTGTACATTCAGTGCTTAAAAGCGTCTAGTATCATGTAACAAGAAGATTACAGTACCAACCGAAAATGCAGCAATCATCTTGGATCTGAATGAAAAAGGGTTCATATGTCATTCTTAAAAATATACAAGTATGAAATCAGTTTTAAACAAGGGCCTGATGTTGCTTGTGAAACGAAAATTGCATTCTATGTATTTAGTTCTGTTCTTGTTCTTGTTCCTTTCTTTTCAGTTTATTTTGTTTGTATTGTCTATTTTTTCATAGTTATTTAATTTGTATTTTAATAAACATTTTCTTTTTCTTTGCTTGTTCATAAACAATGCCTTGAGTATACTTGACACTATAAGTGGCTTCATAAATGTTCATAAACAATGCCTTGAGTATACTTGTGTATTGTGTACTTTTACAGTGTGCAATGGATGCTTATACATTTTACATTAGCAATTGTGTCAAGACTCGAGACAATCATTCATATTCTTATTTTTAAGTTAGGTAGTTATTTCTTCTAACTTACAACCATAATAAGCATATTTCTAAATCAAACATTGTTTTTGTTCTTAAGTTTGTGGAAAAATGATGGCATTTAAAATAAATGGTATTCGGACTAGCGATATCCAATAATCCAACATTTCTATAGATCAAAGTTCTATATAACATCACCAAAGATCAGATGTGTGTGTGAGTTTCGTTTGCTATATATGAATATTATATACTTAAAGGATACATATTTTACTCTAAATGGTACAAATCATCTAATAATTTTGCTATTTAGAAAGAATTTTTACAGTATTAAAAGACCCATAACCATATTTGAGTTGATAAATTTCCATCGTTTATCATGGCGTCAGACACGTAGTTGTTGTGACGAGCCTTTTAGAACATGTTTATTAATGAAATAATCTCATGTGATATGAGCGCCATGATGATTTTTGGAGCTATTGTTGCATCAAGCAATGTGTGGTTTGTTGTATTTGTTTTTGTTGATGGAGAGATGGTTCTGGACTTGTTAATAATTGGTAAGACCTTGAAGATGGCTATAAAACCCCAAGGTAATAATAATTATTTATGGTAATCCATAAATAAAAAATATTATGTATATATAACATAAAATAATAGTGTTCCATACATTTAAAAATGTCTTTATGAGGTTTGTGTTTGTTTATATTAATAATACAATACTTTTGAATATTAAGCTTTTTATTTTATAACCGAGTGAACAACCTTCAAAACAAATTCGGCTACTAGACTATTTATTTAAAAATCTTTAGTCAATAAACGATGTTAACCTTTAATTCAAAGGCTAGTCAATTTTTAATCCAAAACTTGAAAAAAAAACATAAGAAATGAAATAGTGACAAATTGAAAAAAGAACGAAACATAATCGAGGGTTCAAATTCTCAGCTTTAGAATCGAAACTATTAAGGGTTTCAAATTATCCTCCCTTTATATATATTGTTGGAAAATTTAGTAAAATTAAAAATTATATGTTTTTACTAACTTTGGACACATTTAAATACATATATATGTTTTTGTCAATAATTTATTAAGGGGGGTCTGGTTTCATTCAGACATATAACACAACTCGTTCCAACTCTCTGTTGTATACCAATTTTCCGGCGACCTTTCAAGGCAAGTGGTCATCTCCGGCAGTACTTCTGCTCACGCTGTTGTACCCTGGGAACAGACGACGAATCTGTTTAAGGGTATCGTGTGTAACACGAGTCTCAACTTTTGTTATTTTCAACTCCTTCTTATGTGTATAACAATTGTTTAATTTGCAATAATATACGTATGATTAAAATATATAAGAACCAACAATCTTAAACAGATTCTTAATCGAGTTTGTTTCGATTTAATTCTTTTCTTTTGTGTGTAAACATATTGATATTGGGGGACTAACTGTTCACGTGAAATTTGTTTTCCAGAATGGTGGAGACTTTAGTAACCCAAACTGCTAACATATCGGTGGCTAATAACGCAACTGCTACCACACTGGTGCCAAACACCATGGCTAATCATGCTGAGAGAACGGAAAAGTTTTCTGGTCTGAATTTCAAGAAGGGGCAGCAAACGATGTTCTTCTACCTGACCACATTGAACCTGGTTCGGTTCCTTACTTAAATTGCTCCTTAAATTGGTGAGGGAGAGACCGACACTCAATCTGTGAACGCGATTAAGGCTTGGAAGCACTCGGAATTTATGTGCCGCAACTATGTGTTGAACGGGCTAGTCGATCCGCTTTACAATGTGTATTGCAAAGTAACAACGGCTAAGGAACTTTGGGAGTCCTTGGATCGAAAGTATAAGACTGAAGATTCGGGAACCAAGAAACATGTTGTTGCTCGATTCTTGGAGTTTAAAATGATTGACTCGAAAACTGTGATGAGTTAAGTTCAAGATCTTTAAGTGATATTGCATGATATACTTGCCGAAGGGATGATTCTCAGTGAAACTTTCCAAGTTGCATCGATGATTGAAAAGCTACCTCCTTGTTGGATAGACTTCAAGAATTACCATAAGCATAAGCGAAAGGAGATGTATGTAGGGGATCTTGTGGTGCATCTTCGTATTGAAGAAGACAACCGAATGGCCTTGAAGGATGGTTATGATGCCGGCTCTTTAAAAGCTAATGTGGTGGAAGTTGATCAATCTTCCAAAAACAAGGGTAAGAGGGTTGACAAAGACAAAGGGAAAGCGAAGAGTCTTGGTCCTCAAAAAGGAACTTTCAAGAAAAAGTTCAAAAAAGAGGGAAAGTTGTCGTGGTGTTGGATTATGAAACAAAACAACTTGTTTTTTATTTTGTTCAATCATTTGCTTTGATGTTCCAACTTGTTTGTGGTTCCTGGATCCTATTTTGGTCAAGTGAAAATTGTTGTTACTATTAGAGCACTGGAAGATTTGTCTGTATATTGATTGATGGTTCGAGTGATGAATTGTTATTGGTTGGTTTGTAACAGGTCCCGGATCCCGCCATTGTTTCTCCGTTGACAAAATTCCAAAAGAAGTTCATGGACGAGTTCCGTGATTAGATGCTATTATGATGCTTCTAATCATAAGCAGTATAAATGTGAATAAAAGAATTTTACAGCTTTGCGTGTCAAACATTTGTTAGTTGTCTGTTTAGGACCAAGAATCTTGGTGATTTTGTGTTGATGATTGACAGAAGATATCCTAGCATGTTTGTCATCCTTTTTTGGAATACATGGGGGGTAATTTTGGGGATATAGACGGAGCTACTTCCATTCACTTTAATGTCTACACTAGGTTTCGGAAGTGTTGTTTAACTATTACTTTCTGCTATCAACAATTAGCAATTTTGAATGAATTTGATATGTTTCCAATTTTAATAATCTTGATTTGAACTAAAGTATGTTTGGTTTCTTAATGGTTCATTGTACATTCAGTGCTTAATAGCGTCTAGTATCATGTAACAAGAAGATTACCGTACCAACCAAAAATGCAGCAATCATCTTGGATCTGAATGAAAAAGGGTACTGTTGGGAACTGAAGATATGCCAAGTATGGTTAGTACTGCTAAGTCTACATTACTACTGCCAGTTCTTCGTTACTACTGCTGGGCAAGGTTACTGCTGCTAGACGAAGTTAGTACTGCTAGACGAAGTTAGTGCTGCTAGACAAAATTACTACTGCTAGACATGGTTAGTACTGCTGAGCTGAGTTACTACTGCTTGAAGACTGTGAAGGTTAATACTGCTGAAGGTTGTTAATGCTGCTGAGCCAAATCATCATTAATACTGCTGAGTTGATAAGTTTGGGATGCGATGCTTGTGGAGACAAATAAGGATTTGATCAAGATATGTTTAACGAAGATTCAGAAGATCAATTTACTTTTGATAGTTATCTTGTAATTACTTTTGTATAAATAGTATTGATAGATAGCTATTAAAAAAGAAGAAATACGAAAACAGAAGATAGATAGTATACAGAATTCGATATTCATTCAAGAGTGAATTAACCTCAAGATCATAGATCCTATTTCTAGAGAAGTAGAAATCGTCTTGTTGAGCCTGTTCAACAAGATTGAGGTTTGGTGTAAAACTTGTGAGTAATAACTGTTTGATATATATACAGTTTATTGAATTTCTATTGATTGTTCTTTAATTGATTTAGAGTTCTATTCCGCAAGATTCTCTAAATTCTGTTTCTAAGAAGTTTAATTCTTGTTAAGAATCGATCCTGACAAGTGGTATCAGAGCATTGGTATCTTAGAAGCTATGGACAATTCAATGGATACTCACAGTACTCCTGTTTCAAAAGTTCCCATGCTCAAACCCAATAAATTGGACATGTGGAAACTGAGAATCAAGCAGTACATTCTTCTTACTAATTATGCAATATGGGACATCATAGAAAATGGCCCATGTAATGAAGGAAAGATTGGAGAAGATGGTGAAGGCTTTGACCAATCCAAGGTTGAGTGTTATGGAGGATCACATCAACAGGCTCCAAATGGAAACCAAAACAGAAGCTCCTCTCAAGCCCATGTTTCTCAACAAGGAATGGGATTTGATTGGAGTGATCAAGCTGAGGAAGCCTGTCAGAATCAAGCTCTTATGGCAGAAGTATCTGATATTCCCACTGAGGTACAATCTAAACTCTGTTCTCAAGCTTGCATTGATGCTGTTAAAAAATATAGGGATCACAATCAGGGTATGTGTGATGACCTCAAGAGGCTAGAGAAAGATGTGAAAGATTATGTTAGGATTGTAGAAAGGTTTGAGGAACAGATTAGAGCTTTTCAAGCTAATGAACTTCAACACCACTATGATACTAACTATTGGAAGTGGGAGAAGAATGAGTATGAGATTAAGCTGAAAGTATCTGGGGAGGAGAATGAGAAATTAAAAGAAGAGCTTGAGAAGGTTAAACTTGATGTTGAAAAGTTTACCTGTGCTTCTAAAACCATGGATACCATCATTAAGGCTCAAATCCATGACAAGATGAAAGTAGGGATAGGGTACAATGCCACACCTCCACCCTACAATAACAACTACATACCTCCCAAGTCTGATTTGTTAGAGACCAAGGATAGAAAGGAACCTGAATTAAAGATTAATATAGATCCCTGTGAAAAAGAAATAGTTGCTAAGGATGAGACTGACAAAGTAGACTCTGATGAGGAATGTGAGAGTCCATGTGTCAAGAACACTGAGATCAAAAGGAATGAAGAGAAAAAGGGAGTCCATTACAAACAGACCACAGTTGTGGCTCCCAATACCTGTAAACATTGTTCTTGTAAGAAATCTCAAGAGCTCAAGCCCCAAAAACATGATAATCAGAGGGGAAATCAAAGGAACTGGAATAACCAGTGGGCTATGAGACAAGGAGTTGACCTGAACAGAATCAACAGGCCAAAACCTTGCTTCATCTGTGGTAAGCTAAATCACTTAGCCAAACACTGTTATTTCAATCCAGTTAACCAAAGGTTAAATGCTCAAAGATATTTTCAAAAACCTGCTGGTTACAGAAAGAGTGGGGGATATAAAAAGTCTGTGAGGAAAGTTGTGGCAAAGAAACAAGTTAAAACCATAAGCCACATGAAAAAGGCAGAAACAGAAAGTGTTAGAGTATGGATGCCTAAAGGTACCAATGATAATACTGCCAACTCAGTTAGTACTGCTAACAATGTTAGTACTGCAGGAAGCAATAATGTCACTAGCAGTGTTAGTACTGCTAACACAGTTAGTACTTCTTCAACAATTAATACTGCTTCTAGTGTTAGTACTGCTAAGTTAGTTAATACTGCTGAGAAGGCTAGTACTTCTGGAAGCAATGTTAGTGCTGCCAAAGTTAGCACTTCTACATCAGTTAGTACTGCTTCTAGACCTATCATCAAAACAAAGTACTCAAGCACTGATGTTCCTCACTTTGACAAGCTCATCAAAACAGAATGTAAGTATTTTGATGATCAAGGGAGACCCAAGACCACTATGGCTTGGGTCCCCAACAAAAACTAATTGATTTCTCAGATATGCAGGGCAGCCAACAGCTTAAGGGAAGAAGCATTTGGCATGTTGACAGTGGTTGCTCTAGGCACATGACAGGTAACATGGCCTGCCTTCAATATTTCAAATGAATTGATAGAGGACATGCTACTTTTGAAAATAATCCTGCAGAAGGTAAGAGAAGTGGTAAAAGTGATGTGTAAGATGACATTTGAGGATTTGACAAGTGATGCACAGTGCAGAGTTACTACTGCCTGTGTTCTAGTAGTTAATACTGCTTGTGCAGTTAATACTGCTTGTACAGTTAATACTGCTCAGTAGTTAATACTGCTCAGTAGTTAATACTGCTCAGTAGTTAATACTGCTTGTGTAGTTAATACTGCTTTGCAGTTAATACTGCTCAGTAGTTAATACTGCTAGTGCAGTTAATACTGCTCAATAGTTAATACTGCTAGTGCAGTTAATACTGCTCAATAGTTAATACTGCTCAGTAGTTAATACTGCTCAGTAGTTAATACTGCTTGTGTAGTTAATACTGCTTTGCAGTTAATACTGCTCAGTAGTTAATACTGCTAGTGTTCAGTTAATACTGCTCAGTAGTTAATACTGCTAGTGCTCAGTTAATACTGCTCAGTAGTTAATACTGCTAGTGTTCAGTTAATACTGCTCAGTAGTTAATACTGCTAGTGCTCAGTTAATACTGCTCAGTAGTTAATACTGCTAGGTAGTTAATACTGCTTGGTAGTTAATGCTGCTTGGCAGTTAATACTGCTCGGTAGTTAATACTGCGAGGTAGTTAATACTGCTTCTGATAATCTAGGGCATATAAATACCCCTGTTTGCCCGCCCAAGTTCATAACGACTCTTCGCATTTACTTCTTCTCTCTCGTTCTAACCTAGTCTCCCAGAATCTCTGTGCTTTTCTTTCAAGAATCCTCAGGAATCATGGAGTTTGTGGATGAGCACAATGAAATAGCCATGCTTCAGAAGCCGAAACAAGCTGCGGGATTCCACGATATAGTCGATTTTCTCAAATCCTCGCACATCTCCTATGCCCTAACGGTGAGACCAACAATCTATATCGAACATCAGACACAATTTTGGGAGAATGCCACTGTTAGTGTCGAAGAAGGGCAGAAAACCATTCGAACAAGGGTCTGTGATAAACCCTTGAAAGTCACTGAAGAGGTTATTCGCATCTCTCTTCAGTTGAATGATGCTTCAGGTATATCTTCTATTCCTAATGAAGAACTCTTTTCTACTTTACAAAGAATGGGGTATGAAGGTCCCATTGGTGTTTTTAAATTCTACAAGTCAAAAATTTTCAACCAATGGAGATTTCTTGTTCATACCCTGATGCACTGTATTTCCAAGAAAACTACTGGATGGAGTGAGTTCAGCAGTCCCATTGCATATGCCTTGGTCTGCTTATCCACTGCCAGAAAGTACAATTTTTCAGCAATGATCTTTAATGATCTTGTATCAAACTTGGAATCCAAAAAGACCTTTTTCATGTATCCAAGGTTTGTGCAAGAAGTTCTTAACAAGGAATTGATGGACTTACCTCAGTTTACTGAGGTATATGTACCCAAATCCCCTAAAGGGAAGGTTTTTTCAAATATGAAAAGACTTCCTAGGGACTCGGAAGGAGTTGACACACCTTTGTTCTCTACAATGATGGTTGTGTCCCACCCCTCTGAAGGTATGGCATCAGGATCAAGGCCCTCATTAGATCAACCCACTGATGACCAATCCCAACCTTCCATCTCAAAAGAAATCCCTCAGTCCATTCTTGAACAACCCACTCCCACAATCACCAAAAGGTTTCAAAGAAGAAAGGTGCACAAGGTTCCTTCCCTTGATGTACCTAATCAGAACCCTAAGCCTTTAAGCCCTCAATTGGAGCATTCTCCAATTGAGAATATCAACAGGGAAACCACAGGGGTGTCTCCCAACCCCAAGAAGGTGGTCTCTAAGGAGAAGGATGACCATATGGGTGCTAAGGCTGCCACTACTTCTGCTAGCACAGAGAAGGACAGTGGTAACATAAATAAGACCTTCCCCATGGCAACTCTAAATGAGAAATCATTAGGAGGACCCAGGTGCCAAGAAACCAAGGGGGCAGGTAGTGCTTCTGCTAGGCAGAAGGCTTCTGCTGAAACTTCCAAGGATCCTTTAAAGAAGGTAAATACTTCTAAACAAGGTGAGGATAGATATAACTATGAGGAATTGATGGAAACCATAGGGAATATCAACTTGGATGTTATGGCACAAAAGAAAGAGATTGAGCAACTTAAGACTGTGGTCACCTACCAACAGTCTCAAATTGAGAAGCTCAAAAAGATGGTCACCAAGTTGCTGAACAAAAAGAAAAAGGCAAGATTTGTGCTAAGAAGAAGAACTTCAACTGATGATGCTCCCAAAAAGGGGGAGTCAGAGTCAGAAGCAGAACTGAAACTGAAGGGTCCACAAATTGAGGGGGAGACTGTTCACATAGAGACTGAGATGGAAATGGACTATGCACAGTTTAAGGGGGAGCCCAGTGAGACAGAAAAGGGGGAAGAGTGTGTTAAAGCAGCAGAAACCACAGCAGCAGAAACTGTTAATGCTGCTGAGTTTGAACAAGCAGCAGAAACTGTTAATGCTGCTGAAGGCCAAACAGACAAAGCAGCAGAAACTGAGCAGGAAGCAGTAACTACAACTCAAGCTGAAATAGATGAAGAAATTTACTGGATTGTAAAGAACAGTATTGAAGCAGCATCACTACATGTACTAAGAGAAGCAGTAACAGCCATAGCAGCAGAAATGGTTATTGCTGCTGAAAAACTTAAAGCAGCTGAACCAACTCCTGAGGCTGTCAAAACTCTTAAAAGAACCAAGATGATGCCAAAGAAAAGACCAAGAACCCAGCCCATAACTTCAAAGAAGAAAAATGAAAAGAAGCCAAGGGTGGAGTCATCTGCAGAAGAGGCCCAGGGGGAAACAGTGAAAGAAAAATCTGATGGAAAAGTTGCTGAAGAAGAAGTGGCAACTCCATCAGGGCAATCAGGCAATGTGAAATCACAAACGGATGCCCAATGTGATTTGTACATTACTAGTGTTGACTCTAACCCAATTCCACTTCAGGCTGAACCAATATCATCTAAGGCTCCTGAAATCATCTTTTGGGACACTTTGAAAGATGGTAGAAAGGAGTTCATTAGCATAAAAAGAGCAGATGGAAAATTTGAAGTCTTTTCTACTTGGGGAAAAATTGTCAGAACTTGCTCAAGATCAGACTTAGAAGAGATGTTCAAAGTTGGGATGAAGATATATGAAAACATGCTGACTGAGCAAGGGATGTCAATTTCTAAAATGGTACTTGAATTCTTGTGCCAAATGTTCAAACCTGAAGCAGTTCAGCATAGGATAAACACTCAGTTTCAAGCCATTACCAACTGGATGCTCTATGAAAACTGTGGAGTATATGTCATCTCCCTTGACTCTGCAACTCAAGAATACTATCTTGTGGATGAAATATACAATCACAGCATGAAGAGGCTGCAAGGAATGTTACATACTAAGCTGACCTGCAACAAGGATTCAGCAATGGGAAGATTCTTGGTAAAGAGGATTCTCAATCAGAGTCTAGGTCTAAGTCCTAATCTGTGTGTACATGATGACTAAGTTTTGGAAGCATCATCTGAAGAACTTGACTTCTTTTCCTAAAAGTCAAGTTAGGGGGAGATTGTTGGGAACTGAAGATATGCCAAGTATGGTTAGTACTGCTAAGTCTACATTACTACTGCCAGTTCTTCGTTACTACTGCTGGGCAAGGTTACTGCTGCTAGATGAAGTTAGTACTGCTAGACGAAGTTAGTGCTGCTAGACAAAATTACTACTGCTAGACATGGTTAGTACTGCTGAGCTGAGTTACTACTGCTTGAAGATTGTGAAGGTTAATACTGCTGAAGGTTGTTAATGCTGCTGAGCCAAATCATCATTAATACTGCTGAGTTGATAAGTTTGGGATGCGATGCTTGTGGAGACAAATAAGGAATTGATCAAGATATGTTTAACGAAGATTCAGAAGATCAATTTACTTTTGATAGTTATCTTGTAATTACTTTTGTATAAATAGTATTGATAGATAGCTATTAAAAAAGAAGAAATACGAAAACAGAAGATAGATAGTATACAGAATTCGATATTCATTCAAGAGTGAATTAACCTCAAGATCATAGATCCTATTTCTAGAGAAGTAGAAATCGTCTTGTTGAGCCTGTTCAACAAGATTGAGGTTTGGTGTAAAACTTGTGAGTAATAACTGTTTGATATATATACAGTTTATTGAATTTCTATTGATTGTTCTTTAATTGATTTAGAGTTCTATTCCGCAAGATTCTCTAAATTCTGTTTCTAAGAAGTTTAATTCTTGTTAAGAATCGATCCTGACAGGTACATATGTCATTCTTAAAAATATACAAGTATGAAATCAGTTTTAAACAAGGGCCGGATGTTGCTTGTGAAACGAAAATTGCATTCTATGTATTTAGTTCAGTTCTTGTTCCTTTCTTTTCAATTTATTTTGTTTGTATTGTCTATTTTTTCATAGTTATTTAATTTGTATTTTAATAAACATTTTCTTTTGCTTTGCTTGTTCATAAACAATGCCTTGAGTATACTTGACACTATAAATGGCTTCATAAATGTTTATTTCCATGCATTGTGTTCTATGGTAAATTTTACTTTGAATGTTCTTTGAGTGGGATATGGGATCTTTGCTTTTGTGGGGATAGTTTTGTTGACTTTAATGAATATCAATGATTGACTTATGCGGTCAATCAGGCTTAAGTTTAAGATTTTTTATTATGTCTTGTGTATTGTGTACTTTTACAGTGTGCAATGGATGCTTATACATTTTACATTAGCAATTGTGTCAAGACTCGAGACAATCATTCATGTTCTTATTTTTAAGTTACGTAGTTAATTCTTCTAACTTACAACCATAATAAGCATATTTCTAAATCAAACATTGTTTCTGTTCATTGTTGATACACGGTAAATATCTTTGGTTGGATTCTTACAAACGGGTATTGTCTTATCATACTCGGCGGTTCTTAAGTTTGTGGAAAAATGATGGAATTTAAAATAAAGGGTATTCGGCCTAGCGATATCCAATAATCCAAAATATCTATAGATCAAAGTTCTAACATCACCAAAGATCAAATGTGAGTGTGAGTTTCGTTTGCTATATATGAATATTATATACTTAAAAGATACATATTTTACTCTAAATGGTAGAAATCATCTAATAATTTTGCTATTTAGAAAGAATTTTTACAGTATTAAAAGACCCATAACCATATTTGAGTTGATAAATTTCCATCGTTTATCATGGCGTTAGACACGTAGTTGTTGTGACAAGCCTTTTAGAACATGTTTATTAATGAAATAATCTCATGTGATATGAGCGCCATGATGATTTTTGGAGCTATTGTTGCATCAAGCAATGTGTGGTTTGTTGTATTTGTTTTTGTTGATGGAGAGATGGTTCTGGACTTGTTAATAATTGGTAAGACCTTGAAGATGGCTATAAAACCCCAAGGTAATAATAATTATTTATGGTAATCCATAAATAGAAAATAATATGTATATATAACATAAAATAATAGTGTTCCATACATTTAAAAATGTCTTTATGAGGCTTGTGTTTGTTTATATTAATAACACAATACTTTTGAATATTAAGCTTTTTATTTTATAACCGAGTGAACAACCTTCAAAACAAATTCGGTTACTAGACTATTTATTTAAAAATCTTTAGTCAATAAACGATGTTAACCTTTAATTCAAAGGCTAGTCAATTTTTAATCCAAAACTTGAAAAAAAACATAAGAAATGAAATAGTGACAAATTGAAAAAAGAACGAAATATAATCGAGGGTTCAAATTCTCAGATTTAGAATCGAAACTAGTAAGGGTTTCAAATTATCCTCCCTCTATATATATTGTTGGAAAATTTAGTAAAATTAAAAATTATATCTTTTTACTAACTTTGGACACATTTAAATACATATATATGTTTTTGTCAATAATTTATTAAAGGGGGGTCAGGTTTCATTCAGACATATAACACAACTCGCTCCAACTCTCTGCTGCATACCAATTTTCCGGCGACCTTTCAAGGCAAGTGGTCATCTCCGGCAGTACTTCTGCTCACGCTGTTGTACCCTAGGAACAGACGGCGAATCTGTTTAAGGGAATCGTGTGTAACACGAGCCTCAACTTCTATTATTTTCATCTTCTTCTTCTCTGTATAACAGTTGCTTAATTTGCAATAATATACGTATGATTAAAATATATATGAACCAACAATCTTAAACAGATTCTTAATCGAGTTTGTTTCGATTTAATTCTTTTCTGTTGGGTATAAACAGATTGATATTGTGGGACTAACTGTTCACGTGAACTTTGTTTTCCAGAATGGTGGAGACTTTACTAACCCCAACTGCTATCATACTGGTGGCTAATAACGCAACGGCTACCACACCGGTGCCAAACACCATGGCTAATAACGCTGAGAGACCGGAAAAGTTTTCTGGTCTGAGTTTCAAGAGGTGGCAGCAAAAGAAGTTCTTCTACCTGACCACATTGAACCTGGCTCGGTTCCTTACTTAAATTTCTCCTCAAATTGGTGAAGGAGAGGCCGACACTCAATCTGTGAACGCGGTTGAGGCTTGGAAGCACTCGGAATTTCTGTGCCGCAACTATGTGTTGAACGGGCTAGTCGATCCGCTTTACAATGTGTATTGCAAAGTAACCACGGCTAAGGAACTTTGGGAGTCCTTGGATCGAAAGTATAAGACTGAAGATTTGGGAACCAAGAAACATGTTGTTACTCGATTCTTGGAGTTCAAAATGATTGACTCAAAAACTGTGATGAGTCATGTTCAAGATCTTCAAGTGATATTGCATGATATATTTGCCGAAGGGATGATTCTCAGTGAAACTTTCCAAGTTGCAGCGATGATTGAAAAGCTACCTCCTTGTTGGATAGACTTCAAGAATTACCATAAGCATAAGCGAAAAAAGATGTCTGTAGAGGAGCTTGTGGTGCCTCTTCGTATTGAAGAAGACAACTGAATGGCCTTGAAGGTTGGTTATGATGTTGGCTCTTCAAAAGCTAATGTGGTGGAAGTTGATCAATCTTCCAAAAACAAGGGCAAGAGGGTTGACAAAGACAAAGGGAAAGCGAAGAGTCTTGGTCCTCAAAAAGGAACTTTCAAGAAGAAGTTCAAAAGAGAGGGAAAGTTGTCGCGGTGTTGGATTATGAAACAAAACATCTTGTTTTTTATTTTATTCAATCATTTGCTTTGATGTTCCAACTTGTTTGTGGTTCCTGGATCCTGTTTTGGTCAAGTGAAAATTGTTGTTACTATTAGAGCAATGGAAGATTTGTCTGTATATTGATTGATGGTTCGAGTGATGAATTGTTATTGGTTGGTTTGTAATAGGTCCCGGATCCCGCCATTGTTTCTCGGTTGACAAAACTCCAAAAGAAGTTCATGGACGAGTTCCGTGATTAGATGCTATTATGATGCTTCTAATCATAAGCAGTGTAAATGTGAATAAAAGAATTTTACAGCTTTGCGTGTCAAACATTTGTTAGTTGTCTGTTTAGGACCACGAATCTTGCTGATTTTGTGTTAATGATTGAGAGAAGATATCCTAGCATGTTTGTCATACTTTTTTGGAATACATGGGGGGTAATTTTGGGGATATAGACTGTTAGAGCATTGTTGTATTCAAGATTTACTGTAAAGTCAATGTACTGTATGAGTCTATATAGTATTGTGAATGCCTTTATACCTTGTATGTCATGGGTATAAATAGGCTTGTCTAGTTCATTTGTTAGTAAGCTTTTGTAATCTTTTAGAAACCTTTTGTAATCCTTTGAGCTCAATACATGGATGACATACTTGCTCTCTAGATTCTCTCTCACTACATTCATATCTTATTGCTAGAGATCTGGGATTTATCATAGACAGAGCTACTTCCATTCACTTTAATGTATGCACCAGGTTTCGAAAGTATTGTTTAAACTATTACTTTCTGCTATCAACAATTAGCAATTTTGGATGAATTTGATATGTTTCCAATTTTAATAATCTTGATTTGAAGCTAAAGTATGTTTGGTTTCTTAATGGTTCATTGTACATTCAGTGCTTAAAAGCGTCTAGTATCATGTAACAAGAAGATTACAGTACCAACCGAAAATGCAACAATCATCTTGGTTCTGAATGAAAAAGGGTACATATGTCATTCTTAAAAGTATACAAGTATGAAATCAGTTTTAAACAAGGCCTGTTGTTGCTTGTGAAACGAAAATTTCATTATATGTATTTAGTTTTGTTCTTGTTCTTGTTCCGTTCTTTTCAGTTTATTTTGTTTGTATTGTCTATTTTTTCATAGTTATTTAATTTGTATTTTAATAAACATTTTCTTTTGCTTTGCTTGTTCATAAACAATGGCTTAAGTATTCTTGACACTATAAGTGGCTTCATAAATGTTTATTTCCATGCATTGTGTTCTATGGTAAATTTTACATTGAATGTTCTTTGAGTGGGATATGGGCTCTTTTGTCTTTTGTGGGGATAGTTTTGTTGACTTTAATGAATATCAATGATTGACTTATGCGGTCAATCAGGCTTAAGTTTAAGATTTTTGATTATGTCTTGTGTATTGTGTACTTTTACAGTGTGCAATGGATGCTTATACATTTTACATTAGCAATTGTGTCAAGACTCGAGACAATCATTCATGTTCTTATTTTTAAGTTACGCAGTTAATTCTTCTAACTTACAACCATAATAAGCATATTTCTAAATCAAACATTGTGTTTGTTCATTGTTGATACACGGTAAATATCTTTGGTTGGATTCCTACAAACGAGTATTGTCTTATCATACTCGGCGGTTCTTAAGTTTGTGGAAAAATGATGGCATTTAAAATAAAGGGTATTCGGCCTAGCGATATCCAATAATCCAACATTTCTATAGATCAAAATTCTAACATCACCAAAGATCATATGTGTGTGTGAGTTTCGTTTGCTATTTAGAAAGAATTTTTACAGTATTAAAAGACCCATAACCATATTTGAGTTGATAAATTTTCATCGTTTATCAAGGCGTCAGACACGTAGTTGTTGTGACGAGCCTTTTAGAACATGTTTATTAATGAAATATTCTCATGTGATTGAGCGCCATGATGATTTTTGGAGCTATTGTTGCATCAAGTAATGTGGGGTTTGTTGTATTTGTTTTTGTTGATGGAGAGATGGTTATGGACATGTTAATAATTGGTAAGACCTTGAAGATGGCTATAAAACCCCAAGGTAATAATAATAATAACTATTTACTGTAATCCATAAATAGAAAATATTATGGATATATAAAATAAAATAATAGTGTTCTATACATTTAAAAATGTCTTTATGAGGTTTGTGTTTGTTTATATTAATAACACAATACTTTTGAATATTAAGCTTTTTATTTTATAACCGAGTGAACAACCTTCAAAACAATTTCAGTTACTAGACTATTTATTTAAAATCTTTAGTCAATAAACGATGTCAACCTTTAATTCAAAGGCTAGTCAATTTTAAATCCAAAACTTGAAAAAAAACATAAGAAATGAAATAGTGACAAATTGAAAAAAGAACGAAACATAATCGAGGGTTCAAGTTCTCAGCTTTAGAATCGAGATGCATCGTGGTGCAATGTTCACGTACACAACTAGTAAGGGTTTCAAATTATCCTCCCTCTATATATATTGTTGGAAAATTTAGTAAAAAAATTATATGTTTTTACTAACTTTGGACACATTTAAATACATATATATGTTTTTGTCAATAATTTATTAAAGGGGGGGTCTGGGTTCATTCATACATATAACACAACTCGCTACAACTCTCTGCTGCATACCAATTTTCCGGCAACCTTTCAAGGCAAGTGGTCATCTCCGGCCGTACTTTTGCTCACGCTGTTGTACGCTGGGAACAAACGACGAATTTGTTTAAGGGAATCGTGTGTAACACGAGCCTCAGCTTTTGTTATTTTCATCTCCTTCTTCTCTGTATAACAGTTGCTTAATTTTCAATAATATACGTATGATTAAAATATATATGAACAAACAATCTTAAACAGATTCTTAATCGAGTTTGTTTCGATTTAATTCTTTTCTGTTGTGTGTAAACAGATTGATATTGTGGGACTAACTGTTCACGTGAAATTTGTTTTCCAGATTGGTGGAGACTTTAGTAACCCCAACTGCGAACATATCGGTGGCTAATAACGCAACTGCTACCACATCGGTGCTAAACATTATGGCTAATCACGCTGAGAGACCGGAAAAGTTTTCTGGTCTAAATTTCAAGAGGTGGCCGCAAAATATGTTCTTCTACCTGACCACATTGAACCTGGCTCGGTTCCTTACTAAAATTGCTCCTCAAATTGGTGAAGGAGAGGCCGCACTCAATCTGTGAACGCGGTTGAGGCTTGGAAGCACTCGGAATTTCTGTGCCGCAACTATGTGTTGAACGGGCTAGCCGATCCGCTTTACAATGTGTATTGCAAAGTAACCACGGCTAAGGAACTTTGGGAGTCCTTGGATCGGAAGTATAAGATTGAAGATGCGGGAACCAAGAAACATGTTGTTGCTCGATTCTTGGAGTTCAAAATGATTGACTCGAAAACTGTGATGAGTCAAGTTCAAGATCTTCAAGTTATATTGCATGATATACTTGCCGAAGGGGTGATTCTCAATGAAACTTTCCAAGTTGCAGCGATGATTGAAAAGCTACTTCCTTGTTAGATAGACTTCAAGAATTACCTTAAGCATAAGCGAAAGGAGATATTTGTGGAGGAGCTTGTGGTGCGTCTTCGTATTGAAGAAGACAACCGAATGACCTTGAAGAATGGTTATGATGTCGGCTCTTCAAAAGATAATGTGGTGGAATTTGATCAATCTTCCAAAAACAAGGGCAAGAGGGTTCACAAAGACAAAGGGAAAGCGAAGAGTCTTGGTCCTAAAAAAGGAACTTTCAAGAAGAAGTTCAAAAGAGAGGGAAAGTTGTCGTGGTGTTGGATTATGAAACAAAACAGCTTGTTTTTATTTTGTTCAATCAATTGCTTTGATGTTCCAACTTGTTTGTGGTTCCTGGATCCTGTTTTGGTCAAGTGAAAATTGTTGTTACTATTAGAGCAATGGAAGATTTGTCTGTATATTGATTGATGGTTCGAGGGATTGTAACAGCCCAAAACTAAAACAGGACATGCATAGCATAAAATCATATACATTACAATACTGAGTCCTAAAATTTCATTACATCAGTTTCAAAACTTAAGTTGGCGGAAACAACCTATACACAACTGAGAACATACTAACTTCTATACGTGGCACAAACACTGTCTCTATCTACATCTGTACTCTATCCTGCACTTGGTCAGTTACCTGAGCCTCCTACCATTTGCTTACCTGAAAATGGTTTAGTTTTGAAAAGTGAGGTTTGACCAAAAGGTCTAGTGTATTCCCTCCGTAAACAGCGTACATCAACAGTATAAAATCATTTCATAAAACTCATAACATTCTCCACATAAGCATCAGACATGGTACTGCACAGTGTTTAAGGATCACATAAGCTAACCAAGATCGGGGCCCAAGCAGACTCCCCTCTCGCCTCATACCGGGGCCCAAACAGACTCCCCTCTATCCGAGTAGGAAGGAAACGAATTCCCTCCTAAAAGCTCGTCACATATGCCCAAGGGATCATCGGATCCCAAGGTACTCCGATCCCACTGTGCAGAGAAGGATCTTAGATTCAGATTGTATTTCTGTGATCATATACAAATTTTTGTGAAGATTATCAAGAAAAATTTGATTGATTTCTTGAATTTGTTTTCAAGAAATCTCGTTTTCTTGAGATTTTTTCAAAAATTTTGTGTTTGTGATCGAATTGCTTCAAGTTTGTGATTAGTAGATTCGTCATCTGATTTGGAACAAGATTAAAGAAGGTTTCGAAGGCCAATTTCATTGATTTGAGGTTCAATTTTGAAGATCTGTGAGATTTTTGGGTTCGAACTCGAGACTCTGTTTGATCTACAAGGATTGTTTTTCAGACGTTTTCAGTTATTGCTGTGTGAAGAAAGTACATTCAGACTGATATTTCGAGCTTATCTGTGAAGTTTCTTGCAGAGATTTTTCAGATTTCAGACGTTTTTGAGATTTTTGTGAACTTTTCGCAAGATCTGTACTTTTCGCAAGATTCATCGTACTTTTCGCAAGATTCATCGTGGTTTTCGCAAGTTCATCATTTGTTGAAGATCATCAGAATCTAAGTGTTACTTTTCGCAACCCAAAGACACGCAAACAGTAACTTTTCGTAATTCTCTATTACGAAAACTCCTTTCATATGTTGATTACGAACTTCTCATATCTATTCAAGATTTTCTAAGTCTACTATTCGCAACCATCTAACTTTTCGCAACTGTTTCTTGCGAAAACTTTGGTTTTTCGTTTCTTCTGCTTACGCATACTGGTGGTTTTCGCAACTGTTGCTTGCGAAAACTGACACTTGGTCAAAAAAAATTTACTGTTCATCTGACCCGACTTTCTGCCATTTTCTGATTTTTTTTAGATCACGATGGCTTTTCAAGCTTCAGGTAATCGTCCTCCAATGCTTAACAAGGATTCGGATTTTGTGAAATGGACGGTCGACTTCATGGATTTCATTTCGAGAAGAGAAAATGGAGATTTAATGATAAAATCTTTCACCGAAGGCCCGTTGATCCTTTATAAACGGGAAGAAGATTTTACTGAAGAAGAGATATATCGGAAGAGAGCTGATAAAGATGCAACATTATATTTGATCCTTGTTATTTCCAAACTTCCACAATATACTTGTGCTCGAGTAAATGCTTTCAAAAATAATCCTATGTTGTTGTGGAAGGAATTAATGAAGCTAATGCATGGATCGTATGTTGATTTCAGGGTAAAGAAAGTGAAGAATGCTGATAAGGAGGATACAAATCAGACAACATCAGAAATTCACATAGAGGAACCGTCAAAAGCGGAAGAAAAGAAAGTTGATTTAGAGAAAAAGGAAGACATGAAGGATGTGATAGAAGATTCTGAGAAGATCACTAAGCTTGCAAAGAGACTATCAGATTTAGAAAAATTAATAAAAGATGAAAGAGAAGAACATAAGAAAGAAAGAGAGGGTCTAGCTCTAAGAATTTCGGATCTTGAAAAGGAATTGAAGATGAAGACTAAAGCTTGTGAAGATAACAAAGCTTTTGAACTCCAATTCCAAAGACTTTCCAAGCAGAACTCAGATTTTCAGAGAAAGAGCCGAGTTTGAGGTTAAAAGGAAAGAGTTTGAAGTGAAGAATGGGAAGCTTTCAGAGAAAATTTCTGAACTGCAAGAGGAGTTGGATTTGGAAAGAAGTGAGTTAGAAAAGAGAAAGAAAGCTGAGTTTCAAGCAAGGAGCGTAAAGGATGATTTTTCTGTAGAACGGAAGATATTTCAGCAAGAAATTCAGAAACTCACGAAGAACTTGGCGGGTTTATCTACAGATATCATGAAGGAAAAGAGGGTGAATTGTGATATTTGGAAAAAGCTCGAGTTGATGACAAAGGAACGAAATGCCTTAAAAGACAAAGTGAGGTCGTTCAACAACTCCGAGTGTTTTTCAGAATGTCCGATGCGTCCTTCTAACATTTTCTACGAGCATTCTGTGGATAAGTCTTCCAAATCATTTGCTGATCTTCCTTCCTACAAAAGAGTCAACATGAAATGGAAGGTAAAAGGTAAACTTCCTGATAAAGATGTATCAAAATCATCATTTCCAAATAAGAATTTTACAACGAAAGTTAATTCTTTTGTTAATTCTTATTGTGAAATTATGATTTTGTTAATAATAATAGTATTCAATATTGGTATGGTACTTACCATTTTCCTTCTTATAGAGCTCCGCTTAACGTGTCAGGACCCAAGACTCGTTGGGTACCAAAATCTACTTTATCTGTTTTGCAGATTTAGAGACAAGTGTTGAACTCTCGGAAGATGAAGTACTTGTGCATTCAAGAAGATATTGAACATCACATATTTTCAGGGAGTTTATTATTTTTTTTATATACATGTGATTAATGACAAATCTTTTGGTATTTTGTAGGGGGAGAAAGATAAAAGACAATGGCTTTTGAACACATCAGTTCAAAACCCGCAATTCAACGGTAATGGCTTCTGAATACATCAATTCAGGACCCGTACTTCAAAGGCTATGACTTCTAAACATATCAGTTTAGAACTCGTACTTATCAGGTGATATCCTTTCACTGTCATATCTTTCTATTTTTAGGACATGTGCTTAAAGGTAACATTGTGTTATATTTTATGTCTACTAACGTTGAAAGTTTGAACCTTCACAAATTGAATTCAATGAAGTGAAAAATTCTTCAATTTTTCATTCAATGAATAAAATGTGTGTTAAGGATGATTTTACGAGCATTTTTGTATCGTCAGAGTTATATTTGTTTCTACTTTCGCTTCTGAAATAAGTCGAAAGGTCAGCGAAACATGTTTGAGATTTTGATATAAGTGCAAAATTGTGTAAATCTAGACTTATTTAGAATACAATGCTCACAAAGCCTATTCGTCTTAATCATGAATGGAAACGAAAATATGGGGGAAGCACTACGTTTTTGAACCAAGTGATTGAGATGCTATAATAATAATAATAAAAAAATATTATATATATATAATAAAATCATTCAGTTTGATAGTCTGTGCCTGTGGCCTATCTGGTTTGGGAGATTAAGTCCCAAGGGGTACTCATTACCTAGCCCCTAAGATCAACTGATCTGGGATTGGCTGACACAAATCCTGCTAATAACCAGGTAGAAAGCCATGTTCTACTGGTACATATGGGATTAAGGTATATCGATGTAGCCTTTCTGGTTCGGGAGAGTAAGTTCCAAGGGGGGCTTGTCACCTAGCCCCTAAGGCCAACTGGTCTGGGATCGGCTGACCCAAATCCTACTATAGGACCAGTTAGAAAGTTACGTTTACGGTGTTTCTTAGTCTTAATAAACAGTTTGATTATAAAAGATGCCAATGAGCACATAATAAAAGTTGCCAATGTGCACAATATGAAAAGATGCCTAAGAGCACACATCTCTTGAAACATGGGGAAAATACAAAGTCGCGATAAACCTGTTAATTTGTGAAAATTCTGTTTTTGGACAAATAGTGTGAGTAAGAGCAAAGTATTCTTATAGGTTTTAGAGGTGCATTTGCTTGTTGCTAATCATATTTCGCATGCTAGTCCACCAAATAGATTTTATAAAGGGGTTGAAATTGAACTTTTGTAACTCGATATGCGATGATGTCTTGTTTTTTGAATCCAAACGCATGCATTTGATTTCACTTGATGGAAATATCTGTTACATTTCATTAAGTTGGATTTCTTTTGTTTGGTGTTCAAATGATTAAATGTTAGTAGTTATAAAATGTTGTTCAATGAATTCTATTTTCTTTATATAAGTTTGTTAAAATGTGCGCTTATATGATTTTTATGCAAATTTTCAGGGGGAGAAAATCAACTTGCTCTACAATTCTTATTTTTAGGGGGAGCAAGATCTTTCGCTTATGGGGAGATTGTTCGTGTTTTTCAAGGGGAAGAAATGTTTTTGAAGAGGGAGATTGTCCGTGACTGAAATTGAAAAGATTTTCGATGCTCGTGATGCTCACTTTCATCGAAAAAGGGGGAGAATGTCTACATCAATTTCATGTCAAAGAAAGTTTAAAATCAAAGATTCGTTTTAATGTCAACGGGGAGATTTGTAGAAAGAAGACGTCGTTTCAAGAAATGATAGGGGGAGTTTTATTCTTCAAGAGTTTTTAAGAAATCGATTGATCATTTCAGTGATCTCTTTCTTTTGAACTCGCGCGTTTATGAAGATCGACACTGAAGAATGAAATTCTCAAGTCAATGGAAATGGGGAGAATTCTTCAAGAGTTTGAGGAAAATCGATTGATCCATTCAGTGATCTCTTTTTCTTGAACTTGTGCTTAATTGTATTAAAAAGCTTTGTGTGAAGATTCTTATTCTCCTGCTCGAAGAAAGAAGTTCGTTATTTGCCGTTTGAAGATTGGATGACGTTTTGACTTTGACAAGCTTTGATGAAGACCGAAGATTCAAGAAAGCTAAAGCTTGATGATCGCATTTGTTTAAACCTTGAATCCAAGGGGGAGATTGTTAGTGCAATATGTCTTCAAGGTTTAAATATAGAAAGGTCAAAGTCAAAGTCAAAGTCAATGTAATGTGTTTTGTATAAATAGCCTTTGTGTAGGTTAGTTTGTAAGGACTCTTAGAAACATTCTCTGAATTCACATTCATATCTTAGAGAGAGAAAGTGCAGAACTCATATCTTGTATACAATGTTCTTGATCAATGAGATGACAAATTCACATCTTCTCTATCTTGATTGATCTTTAGGGTTTAACATAACATTCACATAGCTCATCATAAATCATGAAACGTGAAATCTTTATAAATCTTAATAAATCATTTCATGCTGCTAAATAGTTCTTTAATTAAAACATACTTTTCATGGAAAGCATACGTAACAGTTGGTAAACAATTCATGCTCATAAATGAACCATAATCAGTAAAAGATTTAGCATCTCGTTTCGTGTAAAAAGGGTTTAGGGAACTCACCTGTTCTTCTCGTTTCACGACCTCTTACTTAGGCTTCCGATCTCTAGATGGAATACCTATAATTTTAATTAAACGCACACCATAAATCTTTAATTTTATTACTCAAGCTTGCTCCCGAACTTAACCCAAAATTGTCTAAGTTCGATAAGTTACACTTCTCGGTCCAAAATCTAAATCTCGAAATCTGTTTACGGGCCCAAGTGAATTAATCCCGGATTCCCTTAATTAACACCGGGCTTACGACCCAATAGAGAATAAATCTGGATCCTATGTAAGACCCACTCACTTCCGGGCCCTTTTAAAAAAACCTTACCGGACTCCCACTCAACACCGGGTCCATTAAATTGGACTCCGGATCCCAAATGGCACACGGTACCGGAACTGTTGAGAAGTTCAGCCCATTCCGGATCTTGGGATAGATTCTGGATCCTAAGTGATTTTAATACTTATTGGATCGAGGCCCAAAATATTTTAAAGACTTCTGGATCCTAAGTGATCATTCCGGATCTAGCTTTTGGATAATACAATTCCGGTTCTTGATAAATCATGTCCAAATCCATACCATACCGGAACTCTTATTAGTTCCGGATCCCACATGCAAATTTCGGAACCACTTTCCTTTTTATAAATTTCCAGATCCAGTTAAGAGCAAGTTCCGGATCCTACCTATCATTTAAATTCCGGATCATTCCGGTTCCGGTATTGCTCATTTCTGGAAGTCCCTTATGGGATCCGGTAATACTCGACTTCCGGAATCTGCGATTGTCGAACCCCAGAACCAACATTCTTCCTAATTAGCCCAGACACTAAGAATTTTAACATTACACCATTTCTCATAAACTGATGTGTGCTAATCTTTAACCTTAAAACCCATACAAACATTTAATTTCATTATTTAACAGCCCGATTTAGAGTAAAAACCCCAATGTTGTTCTCACTATAATAACACGGCTTAAACATGAAGATAAACCAAATATTTGATTTACTCAGCTATCTACTATGCACGAATTAACATAGAGGAATTTATTACTTACCAAATTAGAGTCTCTCCAAACGAAATCGCTGCCAAACGCTCTTCCTATTTCTTCCTGGTTTCTCTTCTCAGTCGTCAAATCAAGAGAATATTGAATCAATAAATGATAACCTAGGGATCTGTATCCTTTTATATCTTTCACAAATTGCAAAAAGGTCCCTCTTTATAACTTTTCTTAATTTAACTTTGACCACCAAACTTTCAAGTCTTAGCTAGAAACCAGTTGTTACAACACTCCCCCTTAAAAGAATTTTGTCCCCGGAATTCCTTATTGGAAAAGATGCGGGTATCTCGCCTTCATTTCCGATTCCAACTCCCTAGTCGCCTCTGGACCTTTGTGATACTTCCACTGAACCTTTACTAGTCGGACTTCTTTGTTTCTCACCCTGTGAACCTTACTGTTCACGATTTCTTTCGGTTCTACTCCGTATGTCAATCTCTCATCAACACTGATGTCCTCCAAGGGACAGCCACAACAGCTTCTACCATGCACTTCTTTAAGTTCGAGACATGAGATGTCGGATGAACTCCTCTCAACTCTTCCGGTAAGCCAAGTTTGTACACTATCTATCCAACCTTCAACACTTTGACGGATCTACAAAACATAATCCACCTCACTTTTCTCTCCGGGAAAATCGTCTACAGTTCATCAACTATTTTATACGTTCTCACCACTTCATCACTCCACACTTACACGTAACTGGAAGCAGGAAACCCCGTAACCCCTCAATGAAGTGTTCACCTATCCGAATTGACATATCCTGAGAACACATCAATTCTTCACTGCTTGCCACAAACGTCCAGTCATATAAAACCTAACTTCGGTTACCCTCACTCAACAAGGAGGAGTAATCATACTCACACGAAACCATTCCCAATAGCTTATCACTGAACGACCAATTCGTCTGAACATTTCTCACAACGTCACTAACTCAACTCATTTAACTGCCTTATCCACTTCTTTCCTGCACAAAACATACACAAATCCCCTTCCTCAATACTCTTTCCAGAAGTTCGCACACTTATCGATAGCAATTTACACACACTACTCCACCTTTCGATGTTACTGTCAAGCTTACTACTTCCAACCTACTCACTTATTTCGACATACGATCTTCACCTCTTCACGTTAGCGTGGAGCACCGTCTACCAACCATTACTTGCCCTTCTGCACCGACCTTTCCACATGCTGAAACCACTTTCTCATTACTATACATAACCAAACGGATGCACCAAAATTCTAACTTAAGGCATTCAACCAAGTCATCTTGAAACGACTCCAGCGTTCGAAGTTACTACACATTCTTTGGTCTCCAACTATTACTTTCTCGGATAATTCCTTCACACATAAGAAATAATTCGCATTCTTTAAAGACTTCGCATCTACTATGCCACATTTTTTACTAACCCAAACATCATCTTCTTTAAACTTACAATGATTCCAAAAATATACTTACTTAACGACTTACACATCCAAAACACTTGGTTTCTCATTTAGGTAACCACCAACTGCTGCTCCGACATTCTATTCCGATAATAGCCATAACACAAATCCAACTTACAAACCACGTGCCCCAACAACTTGATTAACAAATCGTACACCTCATCTGGAATCCTCGAAAAGCTTCCACCTGATGCTTCCCCTTTCTAACATCACATTACTACAACACTGGCTGGCACATTTATCTTGGCAATTGATGCCACTACTCACCCGTACATTCTCCATTCCTAACATCACACTGCTGACCAGGTCTCTCGAGGTCATTCCTACACAATTCGAACTTGCCTTCATATTCCTCCGCATAAATAACCGAGTTTATCTCGCTACTTTGTCTTTTACCCATTCTAAATCAACAAATCACGAGTTCCCGACTAACTCAACCATATTTGATTCTTGCTAGTTCTTTGCGATTCCAAACCATTTCCTAGATAGGGCACACTCCCTCACAGATCGATATAATCTAAACACTCACTTCGCTTGTGCTAAATACCTCATCCTCTTACGAACCGCCCAAACCTCGCAAGTAAAACTCTCATTCACTTAGCAAATTTTCACATCTCTAACGCTCACTCAAGGCGTTCCTTCGTCATGTATACATTTCTCTTGAACGACCCCCCTGCATTTACCCACACCGTAGTAATTCTCTCCGCCTCCAACCTCTTGACAACGCCTTCAGCTCTAGACATGTTAAATAGCTGTCGACTTTCATATTAGTAGCCGACCTGTTGATACTTTCCTAACTTTTCCGTCATCAAAGGTTCCTAACATAACCTAGTTCTTCCATCATATCATGATCATCTACTCATCCCGTCGTTCTCATTTCAAAATTACTCGTGCAACGTCAACATTGCAAGATCACCTTAAAATTCTTATTCGACGTCGAGGAAATTTCATTTCTGCCTCACCACACTACTCATAGCGAGTTGCTAATACCAACACCTTTCCACTCTCGGAGTTCTTCCTTAGCTTAAAATGTATCGCTCTACGGCCTAGTGAGTTCATAGCCTTCATGCATGACAACGTGATAAATAAATCATTTTGCACATTTTATCATTTTAAAATAAACAACACTTGGAATCAACTTGGATACACATGACCTCACATTCTCATGACTCCAATGCCCTGCACAACGATCTCGAGAATCGTTCACTTGCACCCTTTTAGTAAAACTCAATCTTACTCTACCAAAACAACGTGGTTACGACAGTAACATATGGAATGAAAATCTTCCATACGACAAAATTCTGAAAGAAATTACCGACACAAAATAAACCAGTCGGCTCTCACACCCATTTATATGACTTCAATCATGTCAATACTCATTTTGGTTACAAACGTTTTGCTGGCAAACGTTTTCTTAACTTTTGGCAACAATTTAACTTATCATGAAAAGAGTGGAGTACTTTGCAAATCGTTAAGCTCAAAATTTCATTGTGCGACGTACATGAAATCTCCTTTTCTTAAACATATGCTTGTACACGCTGACTCATTTTCGATCAAAATTGATATTTACACATTTACCTTAAATCGTGAAAATTTCATGTTACATATAAGAATGCCATGCATGAAACTCTACTTGTAATTGAAGGCTACTCACTCTAACAAGGTCAACCGCTTTACTCACGCAACTTATCATTGACACTCTTCCTTCGACCAGTGGTCGCCCTCTCGGCCTTGCAACAACTTGTAGTACATACGTTCCACGGTCCACTTACTCAATCATTTCGTAATAATTCCGTCTTGGTCAAATTATCTCACAATCTACCTCTACACGTTTTTAATCCGTCATTAAAAAGCTCGACTAAAGAGTCAGGGCTCTAATCCTCTGCTCGCTCTTGAATTGACATTTTTAAGATCTCGACAATGTCCTTCCTTACCATCCAAACTAGTCTTTCCCACGATTTCTAGAACTGGGACTCTCCAAAAACAGGAGTCTTACTCAAAATCAATCATTCATCCTCTTCGAACCCACTAAGATCTACCTCTAGATTATTCATAACATTCTAAACAACATTTCTTCTCTACGATGAATACATACATCACATCATGAATGACCTCTCATGATACTTCCCCAACGATGGGTCTCAATCTACCCCTCGGTGTCCTTTTAAAATTCTAGATTACTGAAACACAACATATAAACTAGCTTAAGACTGCAACTTTGGAATAATAAGGCAGGTTAAACACATACATGCACCTGTAAGTTCACATTTACACTGGCCAGGTGTAATCCCAAACGTACCTTACATGACTGCTCTCGGTACCCTATTAGTCCTATATCTACTATAGTGCCCTCCTAACGCATTTCTTGATTCTCAGTTGTGATTTCTACTTCCAAGGTTTCAGTTTAGGCCCGTCCGGTCACCTAAATCCCTTAAAGTATAGCTCTGATACCATTTGTAACAGCCCAAAACTAAAACAGGATATGCATAGCATAAAATCATAAACATTACAATACTGGGTCCCAAAATTTCATTACATCAATCTTAAAACTTTAGTTGGCGGAAACAACCTATACACAACTGAGAACATACTAGCTTCTATACGTGGCACAAGCACTGTCTCTATCTGCATATGTACTCTATCCTGCACTTGCTCACTTACCTGAGCCTCCTACCATTTGCTTACCTGAAAATGGTTTAGTTTTGAAAAGCGAGGGATATACCAAAAGGTCTAGTGAATTCCCTCTGTAAACAACGTACATCAACAGTATAAAATCATTTCATAAAACTCATAACATTCTCCACATAAGCATCAGACATGGTACTGCATAGTGTTTAAGGATCACATAAGCTAACCGCGATCGGGGCCCAAGCAGACTCCCCTCTCGCCTCATACTGGGGCCCAAGCAGACTCCCCTCTATCCGAGTAGGAAGGAAACGAATTCCCTCCTACAAGCTCGTCACATATGCTCAAGGGATCATCGGATCCTGAGGTACTCCGATCCCACTGTGCAGACTGACTCCACATAACATTCACATAGCTCATCAAAAATGATGAAACATGAAATCTTTATAAATCATTTCATGCTGCTAAATAGTTCTTTAATTATGACATACTTTTCATGGAAAGCATACGTAACAGTTGGTAAACAATTCATGCTCATAAATGAACCATAATCAGTAAAAGATTTAGCATCTCGTTTCGTGTAAAAAGGGTTTAGGGAACTCACTTGTTCTTCTCGTTTCACGACCTCTTACTTAGGCTTCCGATCTCTAGATGGAATACCTATAATTTTAATTAAACGCACACCATAAATCTTTAATTTTATTACTCAAGCTTGCTCCCGAACTTAACCCAAAATTGTCTAAGTTCGATAAGTTACACTTCTCGGTCCAAAATCTAAATCCCGAAATCTGTTTACGGGCCCAAGTGAATTAATCCCGGATTCCCTTAATTAACACCGGGCTTACGATCCAATAGAGAATAAATCTGGATCCTATGTAAGACCCACTCACTTCCGGGCCCTTTTAAAAAAACCTTACCGGACTCCCACTCAACACCGGGTCCATTAAATTGGACTCCGGATCCCAAATGGCACACGGTACCGGAACTGTTGAGAAGTTCAGCCCATTCCGGATCTTGGGATAGATTCTGGATCCTAAGTGATTTTAATACTTATTGGATCGAGGCCCAAAATATTTTAAAGACTTCTGGATCCTAAGTGATCATTCCGGATCCAGCTTTTGGATAATACAATTCCGGTTCTTGATAAATCATGTCCAAATCCATACCATACCGGAACTCTTATTAGTTCCGGATCCCACATGCAAATTTCGGAACCACTTTCCTTTTTATAAATTTCCAGATCCAGTTAAGAGCAAGTTCCGGATCCTACCTATCATTTAAATTCCGGATCATTCCGGTTCCGGTATTGCTCATTTCTGGAAGTCCCTTATGGGATCCGGTAATACTCGACTTCCGGAATCTGCGATTGTCGAACCCCAGAACCAACATTCTTCCTAATTAGCCCAGACACTAAGAATTTTAACATTACACCATTTCTCATAAACTGATGTGTGCTAATCTTTAACCTTAAAACCCATACAAACATTTAATTTCATTATTTAACAGCCCGATTTAGAGTAAAAACCCCAATGTTGTTCTCACTATAATAACCCGGCTTAAACATGAAGATAAACCAAATATTTGATTTACTCAGCTATCTACTATGCACGAATTAACATAGAGGAATTTATTACTTACCAAATTAGAGTCTCTCCAAACGAAATCGCTGCCAAACGCTCTTCCTATTTCTTCCTGGTTTCTCTTCTCAGTCGTCAAATCAAGAGAATATTGAATCAATAAATGATAACCTAGGGATCTGTATCCTTTTATATCTTTCACAAATTGCAAAAAGGTCCCTCTTTATAACTTTTCTTAATTTAACTTTGACCACCAAACTTTCAAGTCTTAGCTAGAAACCCGGTTGTTACAACACTCCCCCTTAAAAGAATTTTGTCCCCGGAATTCCTTATTGGAAAAGATGCGGGTATCTCGCCTTCATTTCCGATTCCAACTCCCTAGTCGCCTCTGGACCTTTGTGATACTTCCACTGAACCTTTACTAGTCGGACTTCTTTGTTTCTCGCCCGGTGAACCTTACTGTTCACGATTTCTTTCGGTTCTTCTCCGTATGTCAATCTCTCATCAACACTGATGTCCTCCAAGGGACAGCCACAACAGCTTCTACCATGCACTTCTTTAAGTTCGAGACATGAGATGTCGGATGAACTCCTCTCAACTCTTCCGGTAAGCCAAGTTCGTACACTATCTATCCAACCTTCAACACTTTGACGGATCTACAAAACATAATCCACCTCACTTTTCTCTCCAGGAAAATCGTCTACAGTTCATCAACTATTTTATACGTTCTCACCACTTCATCACTCCACACTTACACGTAACTGGAAGCAGGAAACCCCGTAACCCCTCAATGAAGTGTTCACCTATCCGAATTGACTTATCCTGAGAACACATCAATTCTTCACTGCTTGCCACAAACGTCCAGTCATATAAAACCTAACTTCGGTTACCCTCACTCAACAAGGAGGAGTAATCATACTCACACGAAACCATTCCCAATAGCTTATCACTGAATGACCAATTCGTCTGAACATTTCTTACAACGTCACTAACTCAACTCATTTAACTGCCTTATCCACTTCTTTCCTGCACAAAACATACACAGATCCCCTTCCTCAATACTCTTTCCAGAAGTTCGCACACTTATCGATAGCAATTTACACACACTACTCCACCTTTCGATGTTACTGTCAAGCTTACTACTTCCAACCTACTCACTTATTTCGACATACGATCTTCACCTCTTCACGTTAGCGTGGAGCACCGTCTACCAACCATTACTTGCCCTTCTGCACCGACCTTTCCACATGCTGAAACCACTTTCTCATTACTATACATAACCAAACGGATGCACCAAAATTCTAACTTAAGGCATTCAACCAAGTCATCTTGAAACGACTCCAGCGTTCGAAGTTACTACACATTCTTTGGTCTCCAACTATTACTTTCTCGGATAATTCCTTCACACATAAGAAATAATTCGCATTCTTTAAAGACTTCGCATCTACTATGCCACATTTTTTACTAACCCAAACATCATCTTCTTTAAACTTACAATGATTCCAAAAATATACTTACTTAACGACTTACACATCCAAAACACTTGGTTTCTCATTTAGGTAACCGCCAACTGCTGCTCCGACATTCTATTCCGATAATAGCCATAACACAAATCCAACTTACAAACCACGTGCCCCAACAACTTGATTAACAAATCGTACACCTCATCTGGAATCCTCGAAAAGCTTCCACCTGATGCTTCCCCTTTCTAACATCACATTACTACAACACTGGCTGGCACATTTATCTTGGCAATTGATGCCACTACTCACCCGTACATTCTCCATTCCTAACATCACACTGCTGACCAGGTCTCTCGAGGTCATTCCTACACAATTCGAACTTGCCTTCATATTCCTCCGCATAAATAACCGAGTTTATCTCGCTACTTTTCTTTTACACATTCTAAATCAACAAATCACGAGTTCCCGACTAACTCAACCATATTTGATTCTTGCTAGTTCTTTGCGATTCCAAACCATTTCCTAGATAGGGCACACTCCCTCACAGATCGATATAATCTAAACACTCACTTCGCTTGTGCTAAATACCTCATCCTCTTACGAACCGCCCAAACCTCGCAAGTAAAACTCTCATCCACTTAGCAAATTTTCACATCTCTAACGCTCACTCAAGGCGTTCCTTCGTCATGTATACATTTCTCCTGAACGACCCCCCTGCATTTACCCACACCGTAGTAATTCTCTCCGCCTCCAACCTCTTGACAACGCCTTCAGCTCTAGACATGTTAAATAGCTGTCGACTTTCATATTAGTAGCCGACCTGTTGATACTTTCCTAACTTTTCCGTCATCAAAGGTTCCTAACATAACCTAGTTCTTCCATCATATCATGATCATCTACTCATCCCGTCGTTCTCATTTCAAAATTACTCGTGCAACGTCAACATTGCAAGATCACCTTAAAATTCTTATTCGACGTCGAGGAAATTTCATTTCTGCCTCACCACACTACTCATAGCGAGTTGCTAATACCAACACCTTTCCACTCTCGGAGTTCTTCCTTAGCTTAAAATGTATCGCTCTACGGCCTAGTGAGTTCATAGCCTTCATGCATGACAACGTGATAAATAAATCATTTTGCACATTTTATCATTTTAAAATAAACAACACTTGGAACCAACTTGGATACACATGACCTCACATTCTCATGACTCCAATGCCCTGCACAACGATCTCGAGAATCGTTCACTTGCACCCTTTTAGTAAAACTCAATCTTACTCTACCAAAACAACGTGGTTACGACAGTAACATATGGAATGAAAATCTTCCATACGACAAAATTCTGAAAGAAATTACCGACACAAAATAAACCAGTTGGCTCTCACACCCATTTATATGACTTCAATCATGTCAATACTCATTTTGGTTACAAACGTTTTGCTGGCAAACGTTTTCTTAACTTTTGGCAACAATTTAACTTATCATGAAAAGAGTGGAGTACTTTGCAAATCGTTAAGCTCAAAATTTCATTGTGCGACGTACATGAAATCTTCTTTTCTTAAACATATGCTTGTACACGCTGACTCATTTTCGATCAAAATTGATATTTACACATTTACCTTAAATCGTGAAAATTTCATGTTACATATAAGAATGCCATGCATGAAACTCTACTTGTAATTGAAGGCTACTCACTCTAACAAGGTCAACCGCTTTACTCACGCAACTTATCATTGACACTCTTCCTTCGACCAGTGGTCGCCCTCTCGGCCTTGCAACAACTTGTAGTACATACGTTCCACGGTCCACTTACTCAATCATTTCGTAATAATTCCGTCTTGGTCAAATTATCTCACAATCTACCTCTACACGTTTTTAATCCGTCATTAAAAAGCTCGACTAAAGAGTCAGGGCTCTAATCCTCTGCTCGCTCTTGAATTGACATTTTTAAGATCTCGACAATGTCCTTCCTTACCATCCAAACTAGTCTTTCCCACGATTTCTAGAACTGGGACTCTCCAAAAACAGGAGTCTTACTCAAAATCAATCATTCATCCTCTTCGAACCCACTAAGATCTACCTCTAGATTATTCATAACATTCTAAACAACATTTCTTCTCTACGATGAATACATACATCACATCATGAATGACCTCTCATGATACTTCCCCAATGATGGGTCTCAATCTACCCCTCGGTGTCCTTTTAAAATTCTAGATTACTGAAACACAACATATAAACTAGCTTAAGACTGCAACTTTGGAATAATAAGGCAGGTTAAACACATACATGCACCTGTAAGTTCACATTTACACTGGCCAGGTGTAATCCCAAACGTACCTTACATGACTGCTCTCGGTACCCTATTAGTCCTATATCTACTATAGTGCCCTCCTAACGCATTTCTTGATTCTCAGTTGTGATTTCTACTTCCAAGGTTTCAGTTTAGGCCCGTCCGGTCACCTAAATCCCTTAAAGTATGGCTCTGATACCATTTGTAACAGCCCAAAACTAAAACAGGACATGCATAGCATAAAATTATAAACATTACAATATTGAGTCCCAAAATTTCATTACATCAATCTTAAAACTTTAGTTGGCGGAAACAACCTATACACAACTGAGAACATACTAGCTTCTATACGTGGCACAAGCACTGTCTCTATCTGCATATGTACTCTATCCTGCACTTGCTCACTTACCTGAGCCTTCTACCATTTGTTTACCTGAAAATGGTTTAGTTTTGAAAAGCGAGGGATATACCAAAAGGTCTAGTGAATTCCCTCTGTAAACAGCGTACATCAACAGTATAAAATCATTTCATAAAACTCATAACATTCTCCACATAAGCATCAGACATGGTACTGCATAGTGTTTAAGGATCACATAAGCTAACCGCGATCGGGGCCCAAGCAGACTCCCCTCTCGCCTCATACTGGGGCCCAAGCAGACTCCCCTCTATCCGAGTAGGAAGGAAACGAATTCTCTCCTACAAGCTCGTCACATATGCTCAAGGGATCATCGGATCCCGAGGTACTCCGATCCCACTGTGCAGACTGACTCCACATAACATTCACATAGCTCATCAAAAATGATGAAACATGAAATCTTTATAAATCATTTCATGCTGCTAAATAGTTCTTTAATTATGACATACTTTTCATGGAAAGCATACGTAACAGTTGGTAAACAATTCATGCTCATAAATGAACCATAATCAGTAAAAGATTTAGCATCTCGTTTCGTGTAAAGAGTGTTTAGGGAACTCACATGTTCTTCTCGTTTCAAGACCTCTTACTTAGGCTTCCGATCTCTAGATGAAATACCTACAATTTTAATTAAACGCACGTCATAAATCTTTAATTTTATTACTCAAGCTTGCTCCCGAACTTAACCCAAAATTGTCTAAGTTCGATAAGTTACACTTCTCGGTCCAAAATTTAAATCCCGAAATCTGTTTACCGGCCTAAGTGAATTAATCCCGGATTCCCTTAATTAACACCGGGCTTACGGCCCAATAGAGAATAAATCTGGATCCTATGTAAGACCCACTCACTTTCGGGCCCTTTTAAAAAAACCTTATCGGACTCCCACTCAACACCGGGTCCATTAAATTGGACTCCGGATCCCAAATGGCACACGGTACCGGAACTGTTGAGAAGTTCGGCCCATTCCGGATCTTGGGATAGATTCCGGATCCTAAGTGATTTTAATACTTATTGGATCGAGGCCCACAATATTTTAAAGACTTCCGGATCCTAAGTGATCATTCTGGATCCATCTTTTAGACAATACAATTCCGGTTCTTGATAAATCAGGCCTAAATCCATACCATACCGGAACTCTTATGAGTTCCGGATCCCACATGCAAATTCCGGAACCACTTTCCTTTTTATAAATTTCCGGATCCAGTTAAGAGCAAGTTCTGGATCCTACCTATCATTTACATTCCGGATCATTCTGGTTCCGGTATTGCTCATTTCCGGAAGTCCCTTATGGGATCCGGTAATACTCGACTTCTGGAATCTGCGATTGTCGAACCCCAGAACCAACATTCTTCATAATTAGCCCAAACACTGAGAATTTTAACATTACACCCTTTCTCATAAACTGATGTGTTATAATCTTTAACCTCAAAACCCATACACACATTTAATTTCGTTATTTAACAGCCAGATTTAGAGTAAAAACCCCAATGTTGTTCTCACTATAATAACGCAGCTCAAACATGAAGATAAACCAAATATTTGATTTACTCAGCTATCTACTATGCAGGAATTAACATAGAGGAATTTATTACTTACCAAATTAGAGTCTCTCCAAACGAAATCGCTGCCAAACGCTCTTCGTATTTCTTCCTGGTTTCTCTTCTCAGCCGCCAAAACAAGAGAATACTGAATCAATAAATGATAACCTAGGGATCTGTATCCTTTTATATCTTTCACAAATTGCAAAAAGGCCCCTCTTTATAACTTTTCTTAATTTAACTTTGGCCACCAAACTTTCAAGTCTTAGCTAGAAACCCGGTTGTTACATTGATGAAGTGTTATTGGTTGGTTTGTAACAGGTCCCGGATCCCGCCATTGTTTCTCGGTTGACAAAATTCCAAAAGAAGTTCATGGACAAGTTCCGTGATTAGATGCTATTATGATGCTTCTAATCATAAGCAGTATAAATGTGAATAATAGAATTTTACAGCTTTGTGTGTCAAACATTTGTTAGTTGTCTGTTTAGGACCAAGAATCTTGGTGATTTTGGGTTAATGATTGACAGAAGATATCCTAGCATGTTTGTCATCCTTTTTTGGAATACATGGGGGGGTAATTTTGGGAATATAGACGGAGCTACTTCCATTAACTTTAATGTCTGCACCAGGTTTCGGAAGTATTGTTTAAACTGTTACTTTATGCTATCAACAATTAGCAAATTTGGATGAATTTGATATGTTTCCAATTTTAATAATCTTGATTTGAAGCTAAAGTATGTTTGGTTTCTTAATGGTTCATTGTACATTCAGTGCTTAAAAGTGTCTAGTATCATGTAACAAGAAGATTACTATACCAACCAAAAATGCAGCAATCATCTTGGATCTGAATGAAAAAGGGTACATATGTCATTCTTAAATATATACAAGTATGAAATCAGTTTTAAACAAGGGCCTGTTGTTGCTTGTGATACGAAAATTGAATTCAATGTATTTAGTTCTGTTCTTGTTCTTGTTCCTTTCTTTTCAGTTTATTTTGTTTGTATTGTCTATTTTTTCATGTTTATTTAATTTGTATTTTAATAAACATTTTATTTTGCTTTGCTTGTTCATAAACAATGCCTTGAGTATACTTGACACTATAAGTGGCTTCATAAATGTTTATTTTCATGCATTGTGTTCTATGGTAAATTTTACTTTGAATGTTCTTTGAGTGGGATATGGGTTCTTTGCTTTTGTGGGGATAGTTTTGTTGACTTTAATGAATACCAATGATTGACTATGCGGTCAATCAGGCTTAAGTTTAAGATTTTTTATTATGTCTTTTGTATTGTGTAGTTTTACAGTATGCAATGGATGCTTATACATTTTACATTAGCAATTGTGTCAAGACCTCGAGACAATCATTCATGTTCTTATTTTTAAGTTACGTAGTTAATTCTTCTAACTTACAACCATAGTAAGCATATTTCTAAACCAAACATTGTTTTTGTTCATTGTTGATACACGGTAAATATCTGTTAGGATCAGGTTGAATAGAAGTTCAAGGGCTAAATTGTTAATCATCTATTTTGAGCCTTTTATGTGTAACGGGCCATGGGCTTACATGCCATGGGCCCAGAGTATTTAATGTGTATTAGCTTAGAATTCGTATTGAATTTTCTGGAAAGCGAGAAAAAACATAAAATTCGTATTGAATTTTCTGGAAAACGCAGCGAGCCGTTTTGCCTATTCCTAGAGTTTGAACCGTCGGATCGTCACGATTTTTGGACAGTAGCTTCATGACATTCTGTTCTACATTCTGAACGGTGGGATTAATCGTTTGAGGTCCAGAAGGCATCCATATTATTTTCGACATACTGCAGTAATTTTGTGGGTAAATCGATCATCAATCGGCTTTGCAAAGTTCTTTCGTTGATTTAATAATTCGTTTGTTAATTCTCGATTATTTAATCGTTCTTAATATGGTGTTTATCTGCGTTTATATCGATTCTCAAAGGCATTAATTTTTCAATTAAAAAAAATCAATTCTTGAGTTTTTTTGGTGTTCTTAAATTTTTGTGGTGATTATTGAAAAATAGGATATATTTTGCTTAGAAATCGATTTGGGTTTGTTTGTTTTTGTGTTTTTGGTCAAAATCTAACCCTACAGGAGTGAAATCAAGCAACCCTATCGAACCTTATCCGAATTTCTCAACCAGCCGTGGTTACCGGAAGTTTTCTTAAAACAATCCAGGTAAGTCAATTTCTCTGTCACTTTCCGGGTAACTCAAAGTTACCGGGTACGTGCACTTAGTTGGTAACTCAAAGTTACCGGACGCCTCTCACTTACCGGATGAAACGAATTTTTTTGGGGTTCCCTGACCTCAAATGTTTCCGGATGATCAACACAGCACAACATTGTTGACTTTTTGATTTCTCGTTGACTTCACTTATCCAACATGCATACACAATTGACCATCCACTTTTCCATTGCATATATATATATATATATATATATATATATATATATATAGAGGAAAGTTCAAATGAAAACTCAAATTCAATTGTAAACATGAGGACAAATCTCGTCCATTGATCGCAGCCATATTTAAGCCATTCCTAAAATTCAGCTTTAGGGGTATTTTCGTCAAATTAGAATGAGCGCATCCTTTATTGACTTTTTATTTTCTTTTTTTAATTAAAAAACTTTTACCCCCTTAAATTTTAAAATAAATTATCTCAAAAATTACTAACATTTTAATCAAACAAATTACATCAAAAAAAACGAGAATTTCGTGCTCTTCGATATGACATCCATCATGATATAGTTTTTTTTTCGTTTTAACCGTTTTACGTGAAATCGTGTATATGTGTTATATTCAGAGTGAATAAAGATACATTTATTCAGCTTTGAATATTTACCTTTATTCAGTCTGAATATATAGAGTTATTCAGACTGAATAAAGGTACAAAATTTAAACATTTATTCGTTTTGAATATCTACCTTTATTCAGTCTGAATATAACACATATTCAGAGTGAATATAACACATATTCAGACTGATGTATTTATATGTGTTCTTCAGTTTTTCGTTTTTTGAGGTTTTTCTTTGAACCTCTCTCTCTCTCTCTCTATATATATATATATATATATATATATATATATTTAAAAAGCAAATACCGGAAATGCTAGAACAAAAATTAATTAGAAAATCTGAAAGTCCTCATAGATCCGCCGCATTCATGGTAAGAAATCACGGTGAGATAAAACGAGGGAAAGCGAGGATAGTATACAATTATAAACGTCTCAATGATAATACTGAAGATGACGGATATAATATACCTAATAAAGACAGTTTGATAAATCTTATACAAAAGAAAAACATATTCTCAAAATTCGACCTAAAATCAGGATATAATCAATTACAACTAGAAGAAAGTTTCAAACCCTGGACAGCCTTTACATGTTCAGAAGGACAATATGAATGGAATGTTCTTAGTTTTGGACTAAAGAACGCACCATCCATATTCCAAAGATATATGGACAGCATTTTTCTTAAATATAATTTCTGCCTTGTTTACATTGATGATATTTTAGTAGCAAGTGAAACAATACAGGAACATGAAAAACACTTACAGAAAATATTTGAAGAAATCAAAACAAACGGTATAGTTGTCTCTAAAAGAAAAATGGAATTATTTAAAAGAAAAATCTATTTTCTTGGCCTAGAAATAGGTAATGGAAAGATAGAACTACAAACACATATTTCTACAAAGATATTAGAGTTCCCAGAAAAAATTGAAGGTCTTAAACAAATACAAGCCTTTTTAGGACAAATAAACTACGCACGAAAGTTCATACCAGATCATGAATACAGAACAAATAAAAATATAGAAAAAGTAACCTTATAGAACAAATAGGAGAATATAATATAGAATCATTAAAATCCGATAATTCTGATAATGAGTCAATATACAGCATATATAGTGATAAAGAAGATGACTCATTAACAAAAATAACATATACATATGTTAATACAGAACAAGATTGTGAACATAATTGGATAAGCAAAAGAGGAAACAATTACATAAAGTGCTTTAATTGCGGATATTATCCAAGTATTGAAAAAAGATCACAATGTAACATATGTTTTAAAGAAATTTGTTATTTATGTCTAAAAAAGATCTTTGATCAAGAAATAATAATTACAAAAGAAGCAAATACATCACTCAATAATAAAATATGTTATGAACGAATAGAAAAATTAGAATTAATAACAGAATTACATAATCTAAAAATAAAAAATTTAGAAGAAAAAATAAAACATATGGAGGACATATTGGAAAAGAAAAAACAGAAAATCGAAATCGAATAAGTTAAGATGTCCGAAGAATGTACCTACATTCAAACAAAAGGGTTTATAAATATGATTCATATACAATGTCGCTTATGGTTAGATAACAATAAATTTGTGGACCTAACAGCATTAGTAGACACAGGAGCAACAAAAAGTGTAGCATCATACACTCTTATACCCAAATCTTATACAAAAGAAAAACATATTCTCAAAATTCGACCTAAAATCAGGATATAATCAATTACAACTAGAAGAAAGTTTCAAACCCTGGACAGCCTTTACATGTTCAGAAGGTTATCAGATTTTTATAAAGAAGAACAGAGTTTTATGGATACATATATGCACAATCAATATAAAAGGCCAAAAACAGAATGGGGAGAAATTGGAAATAATTCACAAGATACAAGTGGAAGGGAAACATGGACAAAACCTTCTACAAGTTATCAACAAGAATCAAGCTTTATAGGAAAAGGAAATCGTTTACCTATAGGACAAATATTTAGTAGTAACATGTTAATCATAGAACGACAAAAGCCACAGTTATGGGTAGATGAAATTTTAATATGGGAACAGACAGTCGTAAGGATGTGGGAAACAAACAAAAAAGACAGTATGGATAGTTTTTCTTATTTAGAAACCACATTAGGCCCAATATCTCTGGGAATTTGGCAAGTCCTTGGTTACTACCATAATGGAATGATCGACTACATAAACTTTAGCCTAAACCCAAAAACAGAAGCCCTTCTAAACAAGTTTGGAGAAAAGTTTATTTTAACAGCCGGGAATATTTAATTGCGGATATTATCCAAGTATTGAAAAAAGATCACAATGTAACATATGTTTTAAAGAAATTGTGTTATGATATAAATTTGAAGGTTATGATGAATTTTAGGGTCAAGATAAACACTACTATGTTAGATGTTTTAGTCTTCATTTGTTTTAATCTTCATTTGTTATCTATAAAAATTTTATGGGATATATGAAAATATTATAAAAAGGATCTTTCAAAACTTGTAGGACCGTTATACAGCAAAACAACAAAGAATGGCCAAAGACATTTTAACATAGAAGATATAAAATTGGTCAGGACAATTAAGGAAAAGGTTAGACATATCAAACCCTTAGAATTACCATTAGTTACGGATTATATAATCATAGAAGTTGATGGTTGTAAAGAAGGATGGTTGTAAAGAAGGATGGGGAGCTGTCCTTCTTTCTAAAACTAATAAATATAGTCCAAAAGAAACAGAAAAGATCTGTTCTTATACCAGTGGGAATTTCAACAAGACCGGTATGAATTGGACAAGTTTAGACTTTGAAATCCAAGCATTGATAAATGCACTGGAAAAATTCAAAATCTTTTTAAATAGAGAATTCACAATTAGAACAGATTGTGAAGCCATAGTACGCTTCATAAAAAATGATCAAAGTAAAAAGGTAAATAAAACCCGATGGATTAACCTCCAAAATATTATACAAGGATGCGGATACAAGATAAATTTTGAACACATTAAAGGAAAAGATAATGGGATAGCAGATATGCTATCCAGAAATCTTAACAAATTATTTATTGCAGATGGAGAAAAAAGATAAAGGCAAACGAAAGGTTATACAACCGGTCAGATATTCATCCTCGATGAGTATCTCTTCAGATGAAGAAAAGATTAGCACACAAACAGCAGAAACACAGTTTCTAGATACTAACAAAATGTTACATGCAACCATGAGCGCACAGATCTTACAAACCGAAAGCCTTTACAATCCCACACAGATACCACAAAGTTATCAAAATTTTGATAACATAACACAGTCTGGTCCCTCAAAGATTATACAAAATACGGGTATAATTATACCATCTACAACTTGATGAGTGGGACGCCATATTCCCGGCTGTTAAAATAAACTTTTCTCCAAACTTGTTTAGAAGGGCTTCTGTTTTTGGGTTTAGGCTAAAGTTTATGTAGTCGATCATTCCATTATGGTAGTAACCAAGGACTTGATCATCTGGCATGTTGGTTTTCTTTAAGTCGATTTGTAGTGAGAACATGTTGGTCGGGATTGATCCGCCTTGATGTAACCTTTGCACGACTGTAACCCCTTTGTAAGCTTTTTCTTGTGGTCCGAATGCCATGTCGATGATGTTTTGTTGAAGCTTATATAGAAGAAGAGGGAATTCTGTGCATACTTTGTCTGAAACCATTTGTTCGAATTCTGGGAAGTTTTCGAAGAGTGGTTGCATCGTTTGTCTTAGTGGCATGTCCAAAATTCTTGCTTTGAAACTGTCAAAATTTCTGTGTACCGCTGTGTTTGATCCCTTTTTCTCGAGTTTTTGGATGAGCTGTATATTTTTTGTTTCGAGAAACTCATTTTTCTGTTTAAGAAAACTGTTTTCAATCTGGGTTTGTGTACTATGTGTATTTTTTCCAGATCTTAGGAGTTGTTCCTGTAATTGTGCAATAACACTTTCCTGAGCTTTTATAAATTGCTCGGGATTTGTTTTTGCCATTTCTGCAAATGTTTTTACTTCTTCAGGTTCAATGAAGAAGTCATTAACACCAAAACTTTCTCTTGCCATTTTCATGGCTTCGGAAAAGCTGTGGTATCCTTTGTAAAGAGGTTTAAGACAATTTATATGTTGTACAACCGTTTCCCATTTGTTAAAAATTCCCGTTTTTGTTCCCCTGAAAATGATGTAGTGAGAAAATTTCTTAGGTGGTTTTTCGGGGACAATCGGACTTTGTTCTGAGAAGTAAACACTTAGAGCATTCAAAACTTGTACCTTGAATAAAGTTGCTTGCGGCATGGTCTGGATATGCCAAATGTTATCAAGCAAACACTGTTGTTTTTCTGTCAAAACATTCCCAATCATGGGTCTAAATTTTTTCTTTAGATCAAAACTTTTTTGTAGTACATGACTTCGAAATGATATTGTTGACTCTGTATGTGCAGGATGTGTATCTTTTGATCTACTTGACTGTGCATATCCTCAGGTTGAGGTTTTTGCAGGAGTAGATGGTATAATTATACCCGTATTTTGTATAATCTTTGAGGGACCAGACTGTGTTATGTTATCAAAATTTTGATAACTTTGTGGTATCTGTGTGGGATTGTAAAGGCTTTCGGTTTGTAAGATCTGTGCGCTCATGGTTGCATGTAACATTTTGTTAGTATCTAGAAACTGTGTTTCTGCTGTTTGTGTGCTAATCTTTTCTTCATCTGAAGAGATACTCATCGAGGATGAATATCTGACCGGTTGTATAACCTTTCGTTTGCCTTTATCTTTTTTCTCCATCTGCAATAAATAATTTGTTAAGATTTCTGGATAGCATATCTGCTATCCCATTATCTTTTCCTTTAATGTGTTCAAAATTTATCTTGTATCCGCATCCTTGTATAATATTTTGGAGGTTAATCCATCGGGTTTTATTTACCTTTTTACTTTGATCATTTTTTATGAAGCGTACTATGGCTTCACAATCTGTTCTAATTGTGAATTCTCTATTTAAAAAGATTTTGAATTTTTCCAGTGCATTTATCAATGCTTGGATTTCAAAGTCTAAACTTGTCCAATTCATACCGGTCTTGTTGAAATTCCCACTGGTATAAGAACAGATCTTTTCTGTTTCTTTTGGACTATATTTATTAGTTTTAGAAAGAAGGACAGCTCCCCATCCTTCTTTACAACCATCAACTTCTATGATTATATAATCCGTAACTAATGGTAATTCTAAGGGTTTGATATGTCTAACCTTTTCCTTAATTTGTCCTGACCAATTTTATATCTTCTATGTTAAAATGTCTTTGGCCATTCTTTGTTGTTTTGCTGTATAACGGTCCTACAAGTTTTGAAAGATCTGGTATGAACTTTCGTGCGTAGTTTATTAGTCCTAAAAAGGCTTGTATTTGTTTAAGACCTTCAATTTTTTCTGGGAACTCTAATATCTTTGTAGAAATATGTGTTTGTAGTTCTATCTTTCCATTACCTATTTCTAGGCCAAGAAAAGAGATTTTTCTTTTAAATAATTCCATTTTTCTTTTAGAGACAACTATACCGTTTGTTTTGATTTCTTCAAATATTTTCTGTAAGTGTTTTTCATGTTCCTGTATTGTTTCACTTGCTACTAAAATATCATCAATGTAAACAAGGCAGAAATTATATTTAAGAAAAATGCTGTCCATATATCTTTGGAATATGGATGGTGCGTTCTTTAGTCCAAAACTAAGAACATTCCATTCATATTGTCCTTCTGAACATGTAAAGGCTGTCCAGGGTTTGAAACTTTCTTCTAGTTGTAATTGATTATATCCTGATTTTAGGTCGAATTTTGAGAATATGTTTTTCTTTTGTATAAGATTTATCAAACTGTCTTTATTAGGTATATTATATCCGTCATCTTCAGTATTATCATTGAGACGTTTATAATTGTATACTATCCTCGCTTTCCCTCGTTTTATCTCACCGTGATTTCTTACCATGAATGCGGCGGATCTATGAGGACTTTCAGATTTTCTAATTAATTTTTGTTCTAGCATTTCCGGTATTTGCTTTTTAAATTCCTCTTTATCTAAAGGGCTATATGCTATGTTAGTTGTTCGAATTGTTATATCAGGGTTTTTGATTTTGAATTTACATGTATGTCTTACTTTTGAATTTGTTATGTCTTCTCCTATAAGTCCTATCTTTTCTAGATGTAGGATAATAGGATAATTTATACTTTTTGTAACATCTTTTCCCTTTTCTAACTCTTTTGTAAGGAAATTTGTAAGTAATTTAACTGATTCATTTTCAACAGAGTTTTTACTTTGGTCATGGTTATTTTTAATTTTAAAAAATTCTAAGTGGCCTTGTCCACCACGCTTTCGAGCGATCTCTGATGTATTTGTATATCGTACCGTAGGAAAATTGTAGATATGTTTACTTAATGTAACAAAATTTCGTGTAAGGGTGATCGCCCCATTTAGACCAAATAAGAAGTTTAATCCTAGAATAAAATCCGAGGATTTTATATATTCTGGGTTGATGTTTACCTGTGGTATTTCATATTTAATACTGTAATTTCCTGAAAAGTCTAAGAATTGTATTCCTGTTGGTTCTACATAGTGTGTGATCGAGATTAGTCTACTTTCAATCGTTCTAGTGACTAATTTATAAGGTAACTCTTTATGATATTGTTTGGGTATAAGAGTGTATGATGCTACACTTTTTGTTGCTCCTGTGTCTACTAATGTTGTTAGGTCCACAAATTTATTGTTATCTAACCATAAGCGACATTGTATATGAATCATATTTATAAACCCTTTTGTTTGAATGTAGGTACATTCTTCGGACATCTTAACTTCTTCGATTTCGATTTTCTGTTTTTTCTTTTCCAATATGTCCTCCATATGTTTTATTTTTTCTTCTAAATTTTTGATTTTTAGATTATGTAATTCTGTTATTAATTCTAATTTTTCTATTCGTTCATAACATATTTTATTATTGAGTGATGTATTTGCTTCTTTTGTAATTATTATTTCTTGATCAAAGATCTTTTTTAGACATAAATAACAAATTTCTTTAAAACATATGTTACATTGTGATCTTTTTTCAATACTTGGATAATATCCGCAATTAAAGCACTTTATGTAATTGTTTCCTCTTTTGCTTATCCAATTATGTTCACAATCTTGTTCTGTATTAACATATGTATATGTTATTTTTGTTAATGAGTCATCTTCTTTATCACTATATATGCTGTATATTGACTCATTATCAGAATTATCGGATTTTAATGATTCTATATCATATTCTCCTATTTGTTCTATAAGGTTACTTTTTTCTATATTTTTATTTTTATTCGGACATTTGTTAGCTAAATGTTTTTCATCTCCGCAGATAAAACATTTACATTTTCTTGTTTGTGGTTTTCTAACATATTTGTTTTTATTATAAGGTTGATTTCCTTTTTGAAATGTTGTACTTTTTCTTAATTTCTTCGTATTTTTATTATAATGACCATATGCCTGTGGTGTATAAATAGCTGTTTTATAGAATGCATATGCATTCTTTTTCAACTGTTCTTGCAGGGCAACTTCTTTGCATTTGTCTTCTAATATTCCAAACGTGTATGTTATTCTCGGTCCTATTCCTAGATTTTTTGTATTCTCATAATTTTGTTTCCATGTTTCATGTATATTTTTTCCTAAATCTCCTGGTAATTTTATGAAGTATTTGTCGCATAGATCATCATCCATTGCTTGTCCTGTTTGTGATAATAGCCTTGAAAAATCTAATGTGAATTCATTTATGTATTTCATATCGGCGATACTCAATTGTTCTAAATTCCTTATTGTTGTATCTTGTATGTGGCTATTGTTTTTTGCTGGGTCGACTCCTAAAATAAGAGTCCTTTCTGTGATGTAAAATTATATGGGTTGTCTCCTAGGGCTTTTAGCCTATTGATTCCATCTGGATCTTGGGCCTTTTTACTTTGACAAATTCCCAGAGATATTGGGCCTAATGTGGTTTCTAAATAAGAAAACATATCCATACTGTCTTTTTTGTTTGTTTCCCACATCCTTACGACTGTCTGTTCCCATATTAAAATTTCATCTACCCATAACTGTGGCTTTTGTCGTTCTATGATTAACATGTTACTACTAAATATTTGTCCTATAGGTAAACGATTTCCTTTTCCTATAAAGCTTGATTCTTGTTGATAACTTGTAGAAGGTTTTGTCCACGTTTCCCTTCCACTTGTATCTTGTGAATTATTTCCAATTTCTCCCCATTCTGTTTTTGGCCTTTTATATTGATTGTGCATATATGTATCCATAAAACTCTGTTCTTCTTTATAAAAATCTGATAACATAGTTTTTCCTTGTAAAATATTTTCTACTAACGGTAAGTTATAATATTCTTGTAATTTTTTATAACTTTCTTCATATGTCATGCCCAATTCTGTCATGCATTCCATAATCATATCATCTGTTTCTTCTTGTATATTTAATTCGGTGAATTTTTTGTTGATTATTTGTTCTAATGTTTTATTCGTTTCCTCGATTTTAAATCTTGTGTTTACTTCTTCTTCTTCTAAATAATCTATTAGGCTGTAATCGAATTCTTCTTCTTCTTGAAACTTATCAAAACCTATTAGAGTTTCATCATCTTCATTTTCTGTATCATATTTGGGTTCTGTATCTGTATCATATTCTATATTCATAAAATTGTATTCTGTTTCATCGTCATCTTTATCGTTTGATGATTCTTTTTTAAAATCTACAAATCTTAGACTTTGTGTTCCATTCATATCTTCATAGATATAACTTCTTTTTGGGACTAAGACTTCGTTTTCTTGTTCTTTTAAGTCATTTAATTGTCATTCTAATCCTGCTAATTCTTCAGGATCTATGTTGACTGGATCTATCATCTGTATAGATTTTGAAGCTATTGTATTCACAATTCCTTCAATGTTAACTTTATATTTCATTCCTGACCTGTTACTAGCTTTTCCTAGTACTCCTATACTTATGACTATGTTGTTTCCTTCATAGTTTTCGTATCCCTTGGTTTGTAATGCGATTTTTATATTTTGTAGATCTTTTATATCTTTTAGGATGCCTGGTGTACAATAAAATAAAGCTGTATTTTGGCTTAGATCTATTTCCATCCCTGAAATTATTGCCTTTTTTAGCTCTACTTTCCAACTTTTATCTAATAATAAGGCTAATAATTTTGTTCCTAAGTTTTTCCTGCCTAAAGCTTTTATTCCTATGATTACTAATCCTATGTGTGCAAATTGTTTACCTGATTGTTTAATTTTTTGTATCGTGTCAGGTGAGAATAAGTCTACTGTTACTGAATTGCCTACAACTCTTAGGCTTTCTTCTCGGCTACTTTGAATTAATACTGTGTTTATGTTTAATAAACCTGTTTGATACAATACTCTTGGATTTAATATATCCAATTGATGTTGATTGTAGAGATTTATATTTCTGTCCAAATCTATTTCTTCTTCTAATTGTATAACATGTTGTGTGGAATTTGAACCTGATCCTCTTCTGGTTATTCTGTTTAGAAAAGATTCGGATGTTATTGTATCCTGTATATTACTTGTAGAACTTCTTGCTTCCTGTATAGTTCTACTTCTCCCTAAGAAGCTTCTATTGTTATTATTCATTTTCTTGGTAACCAGTGTGTATAAGGTTTAGGTTTTCTGTTAATTTTAATATCTTCGATATTTAATTTGTTAATTGCCTCTATGATTTTATCTATATCACTGGCTGTTGTTGTATTTGTTTCTTTTTTATCTTCCAAAATGTTTATGACTTTATTGACTTTTTCAATAAGTTGTATTAATAAACTAATTATAAAATTGAATATGTTTGTAAATTGTTTATCACTTTTACTTTGTCCTAGATAGTTTGTAAAACCTGTAACTTCTTCTTTATTTTGTTCGGATTTGTATCTATTTGCGTCTTCTAAGGCCTTTGTGTATTCTTTGGTAAATGCCGCCAGGTTTAACCTTCTACTATCTGTTTAACTATTTCTAAATATTTTTCTAATTTATTTAACTGTTTCTCTATTTTGGTTATTAACCCTTTATTTTCTGTCTCAATCTGTTTTGGTTTATTTATTTGTAATAAATAACTTAACTGTTGAATTTCTTGTTTTGTAGGAATCGATTTTTTAATTTCTTTTAGCTCTTTTATAATCTGATTATTTTGTTCTTTAATATATCCTAGATTTTCAGTTAGATTATCTAAGCGTTTTATTGTTGCAGACGAGGTGTTTGAATCAATGGTTGGTTGAAATCCTATCTCTTAGTATTACCCTAATTCTTTACTCTCTTTTTTATAATATTTTCATATATCCCATAAAATTTTTATAGATAACAAATGAAGATTAAAACAAATGAAGACTAAAACATCTAACATAGTAGTGTTTATCTTGACCCTAAAATTCATCATAACCTTCAAATTTATATCATAACACAATATGATCCCTGGATTTTCACCTTAGTGAGTTCTCGTATATTGTGGACTAACTGCCACCGACGAGCCTGACTAAGTCTGTTAAATCTTTCGAATCGTACCATGCTCTGATACCAAAAGGGGGGGTATGGCGGATTTTTTGGGTTTCCGTTAAACCAATAAATAAAGAGAATACTAGAAAAACGTACTTACAGTGGACGTAGAAGAACCAGAGTAGAGATTGGAGGTGACGAGCGGAAGCACCAGAGTGGTATATGCAGCGGTGGTCCTTTTTTTTTACTATGGGATATATTATGAAGAACTGAAAGGAGAATTAAGGAACTAGAGAGAATACATAAGAGGATAGGGAGAGAAGGGTTTAGCCAGCCATATGGTGAGAAAAGCTCTCGTTTTCTATATATTTCGGTGTGTATACAAATGAAGTGGAAACTACAATATATAGGCGAAAAAAGCTAAGCTAGCAATGACACGTACCTAATTTATGCCCTACGGAATTGGTATCAAGGGGGGGTATGGCGGATTTTTTGGGTTTCCGTTAAACCAATAAATAAAGTGAATACTAGAAAAACGTACTTACAGTGGACGTAGAAGAACCAGAGTAGAGATTGGAGGTGACGAGCGGAAGCACCAGAGTGGTATATGCAGCGGTGGTCCTTTTTTTTTTTACTATATGAAGAACTGAAAGGAGAATTAAGGAATTAGAAAAAATACATAAGAGGATAGGGAGAGAAGGGTTTAGCCAGCCATATGGTGAGAAAAGCTCTCGTTTTCTATATATATATATATATATATATATATATATATATATTGTGTGTTTCAATTGTAAACCAAACAATTCTAACAAACTATACAAACCACTATATATATATAAAAGATTATGAACTTAGGAATAAATTAAAACTCAAACGGGAATCATTTTAGCATGCCCCTCTGCAAGTGATCTATTATGATCATTCAAGTAACCAAGATCTCGTATTTGATTTCGTTTATTATGTTCCATTAAATGTTAACTGTGCAAGTATGATGTTTGTCAATGGGGTACACCTTTTAATGGAGGAGAATACTGGATGATGAGCAGCAGAATGTATATGGATCAGAAGCCACGATGATGGGTAGTTTAGGAGGACCTTTTGAATAATTACACCATTTTTGTTTATTCAAACCTCATTTTCATGCTTACCTTTCTTTGATATAAATACATCAGTTTGAATTTGTGTTATATTCAGTCTGAATATGTGTTATATTCAGTCTGAATATAACATATATACACGATTTCACTTAAAAAATGGTTAAATCGAAAAAAAAAACTATATCATGATGGATGTCATATCGAAGAGCACGGAATTCTCGTTTTTTTGATGTAATTTGTTTGATTAAAATGTTAGTAATTTTTGAGATAATTTATTTTAAAATTTAAGGGGGTAAAAGTTTTTTAATTAAAAAAGAAAATAAAAAGTCAACAAAAGAGGGCTGATTCCAATTTTACCCCTGCGCGCTAAAAATTCACTAAGCCATGGACATAGTTTTCAAGTTATTTACAAAATTGCCACCGTGTTTTTTATCCATTGATCTGATCTCCGATTTTTTAATCAAGGGTTGTGGTTTGTCCTCACGTTTACAACTGAAATTTGGTTTTTATTTGAACCTACCTTCAAATAAAAACCAAATTTCAGTTGTAAACGTGAGGACAAACCACAGCCCTTGATTTGAACCCACCTTCAAATAAAAACCAAATTTCAGTTGTAAACGTGAGGACAAACCACAGCCCTTGATTAAAAAATCGGAGATCAGATCAATGAATAAAAAACATGGTGGCAATTTTGTAAATAACTTGAAAACTATGTCCATGGCTTAGTGAATTTTTAGCGCGCAGGGGTAAAATTGGAATCAGCCCTCTTTTGTTGACTTTTTATTTTCTTTTTTAATTAAAAAACTTTTACCCCCTTAAATTTTAAAATAAATTATCTCAAAAACTACTAACATTTTAATCAAACAAATTACATCAAAAAAACGAGAATTTCGTGCTCTTCGATATGACATCCATCATGATATAGTTTTTTTTTCGATTTAACCGTTTTTTAAGTGAAATCGTGTATATATGTTATATTCAGACTGAATATAACACATATTCAGACTGAATATGTGTTATATTCAGACTGAATATAACACATATTCAGTCTGAATATAACACATATTCAAACTGATGTATTTATATCAAAGAAAGGTAAGCATGAAAATGAGGTTTGAATAAACAAAAATGGTGTAATTAGTCAAAAGGTCCTCCTAAACTACCCATCATCGAGGCTTCTGATCCGTATACATTCTGCTGCTCATCATCCAGTATTCTCCTCCATTAAAAGGTGTACCCCATTGACAAACATCATACTTGCACAGTTAACATTTAATGGAACATAATAAACGAAATCAAATACGAGATCTTGGTTACTTGAATGATCATAATAGATCACTTGCAGAGGGGCATGCTAAAATGATTCTCGTTTGAGTTTTAATTTATTCCTAAGTTCATAATCTTTTATATATATATAGTGGTTTGTATAGTTTGTTAGAATTGTTTGGTTTACAATTGAAACGCACAATATATATATATATATATATATATATATATATAGAGAGAGAGAGAGAGAGAGGGAGGTTCAAAGAAAAACCTCAAAAAACGAAAAACTGAAGAACACATATAAATACATCAGTCTGAATATGTGTTATATTCAGTCTGAATATGTGTTATATTCAGACTGAATATGTGTTATATTCAGACTGAATATGTGTTATATTCAGTCTGAATATGTGTTATATTCAGACTGAATAAAGGTAGATATTCAAAACGAATAAATGTTTAAATTTTGTACCTTTATTCAGTCTGAATAACTCTATATATTCAGACTGAATAAAGGTAAATATTCAAAACTGAATAAATGTACCTTTATTCACTCTGAATATAACACATATACACGATTTCACGTAAAACGGTTAAAACGAGAAAAAAAACTATATCATGATGGATGTCATATCGAAGAGCACGAAATTCTCGTTTTTTTGATGTAATTTGTTTGATTAAAATGTTAGTAATTTTTGAGATAATTTATTTTAAAATTTAAGGGGGTAAAAGTTTTTTAATTAAAAAAGAAAATAAAAAGTCAATAAAGGATGCGCTCATTCTAATTTGACGAAAATACCCCTAAAGCTGAATTTTAGGAATGACTTAAATATGGTTGCGATCAATGGACGAGATTTGTCCTCATGTTTACAATTGAATTTGAGTTTTCATTTCTATATATATATATAATTCGTTGATTTTTTTTTGTTTTGCTTTTATTTATTTATTTATTTAGTCTAAAGTGTTAGATATCGGATAAGTCTTTGTCTCGATCCATCACTCGATTTTGAAGGTTTATCGCACGTTTCTTGATCGGTACCTAAGTTTCCGCACGTCTCGTGATTGAAAATTTTTATCGAAAGCAGCGATTTTTCTTAACGATCGATTTGCAATTATTAGCGACTTTCATTATTTTATGTGATTTTGGTTGACGTGTTTGATCTAACTTGGCTTGTATATCCTACAGGTTTCGTTCTCGAAGTTTGATTTCGTTCGTTCCGATAATAATTAGATTTTAAATTGTGAAAACAAATTTATTTTATAGATTTGTGTTTCTGATTTAATTTTTGATTTTTCTTCCGCAAATTTTTCTTCAAAATAACACCAATCAACGATCAAAATTTTCAGGTAACAATGCCGTATTGTTTCGAAAGTGAAAAATGATATGAAAAGAATATCATGCAAGCAGATGAATTGATCAGCAAGTACATCAAAGAACTGAAGGAACTGAAATCTCAAATCTGGAATAGTTCTGAGAAGCTGGCTAAAGCAGAAGAAAGGCAACGATCTTAGAAACTGAGAACACTGAGCTGAAAAGGAAGATTTTTGAGCTGCAATCACAAGACGAAATAAAGGCACTTGAAGAACAGGAAAAGGCCTTAGAGCATGAAAATCTTGAGTTGAAGAAAAGGATGTCTGATCTTGAAAATCAGCTTCCTTGTTTTGAAAAAGAAAAGAGTGACTTCTCAAATGAGAAGAAGAATTTTGAAAGAAAAATTCTTGATCTTTCAAAAAGGATTTTCGAGGAAAGAAAGAATTTGAGCTTAAAAATGCTAAACTTTCTAAACAGATTTCTGATTTTGAACACGTTTTAGTGCTTGAGCGAGAAAATTTTCAAAATCAAAGAAAATCCTTTGAAAGTGAAAAGAAAGAGCTAGAAAAGAAAAACGTTGTTGTGTTCAAAGAAACATCTGATAAACGCAACTCCATTGAAAAGGATTTTGAATATGAAAGAACCATTTTTGAAACAGAAATCCATAAGCTTACACAAAGATTATCTGGATTAGCAACCGAGATTTTGAAGGAACAAATGGTTAAATCTGATTTACAAAAGAAATTTGATTTAATTCTCGAAGAACGAAATACTTTATCCGTTAAAGTCAAGAAACTTGAAGGACGCAAGTTCAAAGGTGTTCAACCTTCTTATGCTTCAAGTTCAATTCCTACAAATCGTTCTTCAAATAATTTTTTCAAATCAAATGATTTTTCAAAAGATCAGATTCGATCTTCCAATCTTTTCTATAATTCTCGTGTTGATAAGAAAGTTAATCAACTATTTCGAAAAGTTAAAATGGTTTGGAGAAAGAAGTCAAATACAGGAGACAGTGATGGAAACACGTCTTTTAAATCTCATGTACTTGATACAAAGTCATTTATTTCCAAGACTGATTCAACTACTCATGTTTATTCTACAGCAAAGATAATCAGTCTGAGTCGAGCAAAGACCTCTTGTACTCATTGTAGAAAGAGTGAGTTTGTCCATCCAAGGTATGTGAATAACAGTTGGTACGGATCTTATAGTACCCCTGGTCCTCATAGGGCATCTAACCAACAAGGATCCATCAAAGGATGGATACCAAAATCTTTCTAATCTGTTTTGCAGGAATGTCATGTGCGCTTAGGTCAAAACATTCTTTTCACATGACTGCATTCAAAGGTTATGCCACATTTGAGGGGGAGTACTATGAAAGGTAAGTGAACTTTAACTGAATTCAAAGACCGTGGCAATTCATTCTGAATAACAAACTTGTGTTTGTTATTCTCCATTTTTAAATTCCATGATTGCCACGTGTCAGTTCATTGACTTAGTTATTTCCATGTCTTACATATTCGTTGATTTTTCGATGGAAATACACTAGTTTGAATTCCAAGTTCGCTATTTCATGTTAATGATTCAATTCTTTCCTGATATATTAATTGTGACTTGTTCTTCACAATTAAACTTTCTAATCATTGTTTCATTTTTGAACATAATGTGCTTACTGAGTCACTATGTTTAGCGTTTGATCTTGTTCATTGAAATTCTGTTATTTCAAACTATGACTTCTGATTACCTTAGATCAGAACTCGGACTTTATTTTTATGACTTCTGATCATCTCAGATCAGGACTCGTTCTTAAATACTTTGACTTCTAAACACTTCAGTTTAGCACTCGTTCTTCACTGTTTTACTACACTGTTCTACTCGATGCATGAAAGGTGTGTTAGGATATTTATCGTTTCTATGGTCTATCCAGAACCGGAAGGACCTACTCAAGAAACACATCCCTTATAGACTACAGTGAGGGGTCTAGCTTGATAGATGAGTTCGGAGTGAAAATAATATGGTGAGGATGTGACAGGACTTAAAAGAATTATTGGTCCTTACCAAACCGAGTCAGTTATCCGGGTAACCACACAATCTATTCATTCTCGTTCTTTGGAGATGAATATTGAAACAGACATGGACCCAGTGTCGATAACTTGTGTCACCCCACCCAGCCACTCAAGTATCTCACAACAGATGATTGTTTCATAAATGCATGGAGATTTAACACATAATCTATCTATTCCTCACTCGGAGGTCTTAGATATTGAAAAAGGAAGACATCATCTCCGGTCTCCGAACTTCATATTCTAATCGCTGTGTCAATTGATTTTTTAACTTGCGTCCCAAGTTAAATCAATTTTTGAGCCTAACAGATATAATTCATTTCTTTCACACATGCACGAGTCTTTGTGATTCCAATCGCATATCTTCGTGATATCTCCAGAACAGTTGGAGAAGTAATTTTTAAATTTTACTTCAGTGATAACTGGAAGTCCTATCAGAGATACCCCATTGCCAACTCTGAACATAGGCCACACAATTATTTTAATTGTTGTGATAACAGTTACTAATGTGTTTCTGTGTTAGATATTTACCCCATTCTAGTTACTTAATGTTTTGATCTGGAATTTTTGCTACTCGTCACTATTGTCTTTGAAAGTACATGTAACATCTCGAATTTCCGTTGTATTATTTTGTAAATTACCAGTATTAACGTTGGGTTAAGTTTGTATTTGTTTTAAGTTAATGGTTGAAGTGGAATCTTAACTTGAGGGTTTGTTATGTCATTCCTTTAAAGTTAGGGGTGTAGTTGGTAATTGAGTTATGACTCAGCAGTTTTTAAACATGAGGTGTCACACAATTAGTCTTATGAGTAAGTATGTGTGTGTGTTTACTCAGTAAACAGAGAAAGAGAGAAATCGAGAGTGAGAGATAGAAAGAACGAGAAGAAGAGAAGAAGAAAAGAAATTGGTTTGGATTTGGGGTAAGAAACTTGATTTTATTACTGATTTCTTGTAAGGAAGGTATTTAATTATAGTAATTCTGTGTTTAGCTGTTGATTAAGCTGAGGAATTAAGTTTGGTGAAGAACGCAGTGTCCAAAACCTTTCAGGTGAGTTTATTCACTTCTTCTTAAAATTAGCCATTGAAATTGATATAGATATGTTTTAAACTATGTCTGAATGCTTTGGCATGAATTAATTGGAAATTAGTAGGCTTATTTAGAAGTTTTTATAAACTGTCTTAATGAAGAAGACGATGAATAGTGCTCGCGAAATGTTCACTTTGCGCAAGCCACTATTGCGAAAAGTGAGTATTTCGCAAACCACTATTGCGAAAAGTGAGTATCTCGCAAGCCACTGTTGCGAGAAGTGAAGTATCTCGCAAGCCACTATTGTGAAAAGTGAGAATCTCGCTACTGTTGGTTGCGAGAAGTAGAACATTTCGCTACTGTTGGTTGCGAAAAGTGGAGTATTTCGTGATAGTTGGTTGCGCAATTCTCCCTCTGTGACAAAAATGATTCTTATAATTTGTCGATAGTTGTAAGGACTTGTTTTAATCAGTAATAAGTCCAATTAGATGACTTTGAGTTATGCTATGTTGATCCCCGTGCTATTTAAGCAAAGAGGTGATAGTTGAGAAGTCGAGATGTCGGGAGACTAATATTCGTTATAAATATATATATATATATATATATATATAGAATATGTTTTGAGATGTAAAATAGTGTATGTTATGCACATACCATAGTAAGAGTTATAATACCTATGTATTATGTTGTGGTTGCTAAAAATAGGCATCCGGTCATCGGGGGCACCTTAGTACGGTATAATGGGAACCGATTACTAGCCATTGACCAAATCGATGTAATTTTTAGTGATTGAGTGTACCTTGAATCATCGGGGGTCCCGGTTGTGTATCGCGATATATTAATCCCATTGGGACCATTGATTCTGAGGTAGGGAGGACGTGAAATATGGAATAGGCAGATTTTGATTTGTAATTCCCATTTCAAATGGAAGATCGGAGATTTCCATTTTTATAGGGAAGATCAGAGATTTTCCAACTGTGAAAAGAAGATTAGAGATAGGCATAAAGTAATTTGTAATCTCTACTTCCGGATTAAGAAATAAGCAGGTTTTGACTTGTAATTTCTTGGATAAGAGTATTGACTTTGAATCTGGGATGATTTATGGTAAACTCTTGGTAGTGTTATTATGACTAGATGAATTAGTCATAAGTATGGGAGTGGGGTAGATTCCCAGTGTTAAAAAGGAGTTGTTGTACGGTAAGATGGGTAAGAACAGGTTTGATTTATCTGTTGATGTTTTTAATTGTTAATTTTAATTTGATTTGAATACTCTCACTAGGCGAAAGCCTAATGTTTCAAGTTGAATTTTCTTATCAGGTACAAGCTCCGGGAAGTAAGCGGGATTGTGTGATGAGGACTTTTGAAAAGATTCAAACTTAGAGATGACGGAGGATCTAGTTATTCTTTTGATGTTTTGGGGACAAAGGACTAGATAACTTAGTTAATCTGATTATGTTGTATGATTAGATTAATAAGTTATTTGAGTTAGATGCGTTGTATATAAGAACCTTTACTATTGATCCTCAGGTTATCAAAGTTTGAAGTGTTATGATCATAACTTGTGTATTATTCAAGGTTTAAATTGGCCCTGTTTTTAAGGTGTTACAGTACATGATGCTCTGGATGCTCCTACTCATCATGAGGGGGAGAAAGAGTACAAATTCAAAGATGCCGATTATCAAGTTGAGGGGGAGTTAAAAAAAGTTGAGGGGAGTAACTGTTGATTGATCAGTTCCGTTATTTGTTCAGTTCCAAAATCCGATAAGAGTTCATAGTGCATACAAGTGATCAAAGAGCTTACAAGTGATCAACTCTTCTCATCGTTTATCAAGTGGTGTTCGCTACAATTCAGTATTTCCTCCTTCGAGCATATTGGTTCTACAAGTTCTTTAAAAGCTGAAAGCAAATTCAAGAGCTTTATTCAAGGGGGAGCGCTGAAAAGACATGAAGATAAGCAACACCGAAGTGTTTCAAGGATTCTAAGGGAAGAGAAGATCAAGACTTGAAGCTTTCAAAACCGATTTTTCTTTATATATCTTTAGGGGGAGATTGTTAGGACCATAAATGTCCTACATATTAGAAAGATATATAAAGAATTATATAGTTTAATTATAGAGCTTAATTAGTTTAATTAATCTTATTGTAAAAGCCATTATTATTAAATGGGCTTAGTTTAGGCTTAATGGGCCATTGGCCTTAGGTTTCAAGCCTAAGTATAAATAGTTTAGTTAACCTAGAATTAGGTGAATCGTTCCTTTACTTTGAATTGTAATATTCTCTGCACGATACTTTGAATGAATACGAGATGGATGACAAGTTGAAATCCACAACTGTTCTTGTTATTCTTTATTGAATCTTGTTATTCTTTATTGAATCTATTGTTACCTGATCAAACTGGAACTCAAAAGTGGTATCAGATTCAAAGTGATTTTTGGATTTCTTGTAAGAATTCTTCTCAAAATATTCGACTGTGTTCTTGGCATTGAAACCCATTTTTTGATTCTATGAAAATTGCTTATTCTCGTTTATTGCATTCCGTTAGCATCATCATTATAAACGATTCTGCAAGTTTTCATTGTCTAATTCGATCATCTTAGGTGTTTTTAAGCAAAATCAAATTCTCAAGTTTTTGGTCTCTGTTCTTGCAAAAATCAAAATTTTCTTATCAAAAACTTGTTATTTGGATTCAAATTCGATTCGGATATTGTTATTATTGTGTTTTGTCGAGTTCCTAACCTTTCAGGAACAATTCTAAGCAACCCTAATCGATTTCCAATCGACTTGGAAACCACAGCTGTACTTACCGGACACCACAGTCGTGGTTACCGGGTACATCATCTTGTTACCGGGTAAGTTATCTTATTTCCCTTGTTACCGGGTAACTTCCTCTTACCGGATTGCAATCACTTACCGGCTAGTTACACTTTTCAGACATGTTCCCGGTAACTGCTATTCAACTGGTAAGTTCCATCACCCGGTAAGCTTAGTATTTTGTTATCGGTAAGTTTGTGATTTTGTTTTGCCATCCGGTAACTTCCAGACATCTGGTAAACCCTTTATCCGGTAAGTAATTCCAACCGGTAAGTTTGTTTTTGGTTATTATTGCTTAATCCGGTAAACTTGTCTCACCCGGTAACCCTTAGTTATTCGATAACTGAAGTTTATCCGGTAACCTCTGCAAATTGACCTTTTTTTCACAATCTGATCCGGACACTTCCAGATCAGATAGCTTTCATTCGGATTCCTATCCGTTAAGTTCTGCTTAGTCAATTTCTTACCTGTTTCTAGCATAAACCACTCTTAGAACCTACGTTAGGACTTCACTCTTAGTGCCTTGCGTTAGGATCTCACTTTGAATCGAACCAATCGTCTAACGATCACTTTAGTGCAACATAAGATGTCTTCGTGCGACGCTCTCGCTATCGGCACCGACTCTAAACCACCTTGTCTCTACCAAGGTGAGTACAACCAATGGCGAGACAGATTTATCATCTTCATCGAGTCTAAAGACAACTTTGAGTTCATCTGGCGAGCTCTAAGTAATGGCCCAATTCCTCAACCCATGAAGACAGTACCAGCAACTGAAGCAAGTGGTCAAGCTCGTTACGAAGTTAAGACATACGCCGATATGACTGCCGACGAAAGAGGCATGATTGAGGGAGAAAAGCATGCTAAGAGGTACCTTGTTCAGGCTCTTCCCAACACGATCTACACAACCATCGACAGTTACAAAGATACAGCAAAAGGTATGTGGGATCAGGTGGAGAAAATGATGCGCGGGAGCAAAGTCGGAAACCAACTGAAAATCAACAGCTGCATCACCAAGTTTGATGGGTTTAAGCAGCGCACCGGCGAATCCCTCTCCCAGACATATGAACGTTTTTGTCTCCTCCTCAATGAGCTTCCCAAAAACCACATCACTCGCTCTAACACGGAGAACGCGCTCAAGTTTCTCAACAACCTCTTGCCTGAATGTAAAGTATTCGCATCTCACGTCAAGCACAACCACTTGATGGAAAACGTGGGCATACACGAACTCTATGAGATGGTTCTTCAAGACGAAGATGAGGTGTTGGAGATTCTTAACGAAAAGGAGTTTGCGTCAAAACCATCGGCTGATTCACTTGCTCTTATGTCTTCAAAATGAGGCAAATCTGGCAAATCTTCCGGCCGTCGCTCCAAACGTGCCTAAGAGCCAAGTGAATCTGAACCAGAACCTGAGGAAGAAGAGGACAGTGATTCTGATCCTGAGTTAACAGCCGTAAAGAAGGCAATGGCTCTGCTCTCCAGATCCTTCCAACAACAGAAGTTCTACAAGAAGCCCACATCCAATAATCAGCGCTACTCCACTTTCTCCAACAAGCGCCATGATTATCAAGATAAATATGAAGGCAAGAAGAAGTCTGATGAGCCCATCCAGTCTGATAAGAAGGAGAAAACAGAGAAAGATGACCGCAAGCCTGAAACAAAGAAGAAAGACGAACCCGTGACATGCTATAACTGCGGGAAGCTTGGTCATTTTGCGAAGGACTATAGAAGACCAGTGGTGAAGAACTCTCACTACTACAAGGCTAAGCTTGCACTGGCTGAGCAGAAAGAAGCAGGAGAAGCTCTGTTTGTTGAAGATGACCACTGGCTGGGTCGATCTGACAGTGAAAGCGATTCTGAAGGTGTTGATGCTTTCATGGGATACCACTCTCCTGCTGATGAAGAAAAGGCAAAGCTATGCCAGGTATGTGAACCTATCTATCATGATCTTTATAACCGCACACAACCTCTTGTTGAACGGATAGATTCCTATAAGGCCACTGCTAATGAACAACTGCTTGAGATTAAATCACTATCTGAAAAGATAGATGTTCAAAAGAGGATAACTGAGAAACACATGTCCGAAAATGCTAATTTAAAAGAAAATTGCAAAAATCTTTCAATAGCACCTAAGGACTTAAGCGCCAAAATATCTGAACTACAGTCACAGCTTGATCAGTGTGAGAATGAGAAAGCAGAAATTGTTTATCAATGCTCTGCTCTTCAAATTCAACACAAGGAGTTTGTCAGTAAAATTACTGATCTTGAAACCAAACTCCACAAAAGAGGCCAAACTGACCAAACCATTCATATGAATAAACCCAAGGAGTTCACTTACTTCAACAAGAAATGGGGAATCGGATATGATAACCCACATTACTTGAAAAAGGGTATATTCAAAAGACCTACACTGTATGATTTTGGTTGTCTTGGAATAGACAAAAAGTATCCAGAATATGGGATAAAATGGACTGGTCGTCTTGAACCTGAAAAGGAAGAGGAAACTGAGGAATACAAGCGCAAACATACGACAAAAATGCAACTTCCTTTTTGTTATGAGCCTTTGAACTATTATTATGAGAAAAATCAAAAGAAATACTTCTCGAATGACTATTTTGACTGCTATAAGGTTGTAACGCCCAAGGATTCCTCCAAAAATGATGAGGTTCAAACAACCGAACCAAAGACTGAGACGGGTGAGTTAAAACTCTATGTTCCCCCTCTCGTTTTGGAAGCTAAAATAGTCGAGTTAGAGGAGTCTCTCAAGAAGGAAAGGTCCAGTTTTCAGAAGGAAAGGCAAGCGCTTATCGCAGAACTTGAGAAACTCAAATCCGTAAAAACCGAAGTTGTGTCAGATGAAGGACAGGAAATCCTTCGGTGTGAAATCGATAAGCTCACATTAAAACTGTCTGCCTTGGCAACAGAAGCGATACGAGTATACGAGAAATGGTCAACTCCAAGAGCAGATTGACCTCCTCCAAAAGGAAAAGCAGATTTCACCCGAACTTTCCTCCAACTCATCTGACACATCCTCGTGTAAAGCTTTCATTGGAAAAATCTTCTCACAAGACGGCAAAGAGTCTCAAGATAAAAGTGTGTTAAGGAATTTAAACTCTGATTTTTTTCTAGCTTCCACACCAAATTCCCCTAAACACACAGACATAAAGTATTCCTTACCCTCTTCTACCAATCCAAGTCCACCTATTCCGGATATAAATTTTTCAGAATTTATGGAATCCGAAGGAAATTCTGATGAAGAGTTTGAGTCGTTCCCCTTCGACAAACCTCTTCTAAGTCATACTGACTTTCTTTCACCCGTAGTTAATAGATCGCTCAATTTTCAAAAGGGTGAATGTTCCAAATCAAAGTCCTCGGTTGTGATTAAGCTTTCTAAAACTGAGTCGCATTCTCAAAAACAATCACAGTCGAGGCAAAAGACCGATAGATCAACTGATAGAAAACCTGTTTCATCAAAAGCCATTGACCATGCTGTCCATGTTGTTTCAGATAAAACCGGTCGAGCTAAACAGGACAAACAAAAGTGGCTAGATAAGGAATATTTCGAGAATGCTGCATCAAAGTCATTTAATACGGTTTTTTATCCTAGAATGAATAAAAATGATTGTGCTTGGAATCATAGGAATGATTTTGTTAAACAAGATATTAACTTTCCGATTAAACTTTATTCCTTTCAGCAATTGATTCAATTATTGCATGATTGTTTGTGTTGTTCTAGTTGTGGTTGGAATAACTTTGATGACATTAATAATAATGATTGGTTTGGGTCATATCATACGTATAATTCTGCACCCAAACGCAGACCCCATAAAAAGAAATCTAAATCTACACGGGGTCCCCAATCAGAGGTTAAACCCAAGCAAGAGAGGAAACCCATTCCCAAACGGGTTCCTCCTTCTGAGGTTAAACCTACACCTAAGAGGCAACCTGCTTCAAAACAATTTCCTCCAAAAGGTGTAAAACCTAACCCTCCAGGACCCATTTTAATATGGGTACCTAAACTCCGCTAATCTCTTTTTGCAGGACGGTCATGTGTGGTACTTAGATTCTAGATGATCCAAGCACATGACCGGAAAGAGGGAGCTTCTCACGAACTACAAGGAACAATATTGCGGAGACGTGAGATTTGGAAATGATGACTAGGCCCCGATTTTGGGCTACGGCAACATTGTCCAAGATAAGATCACAATAAAGAAAGTTTCATACGTCGCGGGATTGGGACACAACCTGTTCAGTATCAGCCAATTCTGCGACAAAGATCTCGAGGTCAGATTCAAAGCCAAAAGGTGTAGCATTCTCACCGACGCCGGAAAGCAGCTACTGGTTGGAATGCGAAAGACCAACCTCTACACCATCGACCTCGCAACCCTGAAGACCGATAATTTTGTCTGCCTGATGTCAAATGCCAATTCCCAGCAAGCGTGGATTTGGCATCGACGTCTCTCGCACCTGAACTTCAAGAGTATCAACAAACTGGTGCTGGGCGGACACGTAAAAGGCATGCCCGACCTTCAATTCGTGAAGGACCGACTCTGCGGGGCATGCGAAATGGGAAAGATAAAGCGAGCAACGCACAAGCCGAAGGCCGCTCCGAGCACGTCCCGGTCCCTCGAACTTATCCATATGGATCTGTGTGGACCGATGCGTGTTCAGAGTTTCAACAAGCGTAAGTACGTCCTGGTGATGGTGGATGATTTCTCACGCTATACTTGGGTCAAGTTTCTACGCTCGAAGGTGGAAACCCTTAAGCTGATTAGCAACCATCTGAAGACTATCCGGTTGCACCTTCAACGGCAAGTTCAGACCATCAGGACCGACAACGGGACGGAGTTCAAAAATCAAACGGTGAACGAATATCTGACTTCAGTCGGTATCTCGCAAACCTTCTCGGCTGCACGCATTCCCCAACAAAATAGAGTGGTGGAAAGACGCAATCGTACCCTAGTCGAAGTCGCTCGCACAATACTATCTCAGTCCAAACTGCCTTTATTTCTCTGGGCCAAAGCGGTGTCAACTGCCTGCTACACGCAAAACCGCTCAATCATCAACAAGCGGTTCAACAAGATGTCGTACGAGATCATCAACAACCGCGTTATGAACATCAAATACTTCCACGCATTCGAATGCACGTGCTACGTCCTGAATGACAAAGACGATCTCGGCAAATTCAGCCCGAAGGCAGACGAAGGAGTTTTCATAGGATACTCCATGCAGGCTAAGGCGTATCGCATTTACAACAAACGGACTAAAACCGTTACTGAGAGTATAAACGTGACATTCGACGAAGCTGCGGAATTGGCTTATGAATAAATCAGTTCAGAACCCGGTTTAACTGGTGTGTTAGCTTCCGAACTTTCTCGTTCGGGATCTGCACAAACAACAGTAAATCCGAATCACGTATCTACGTCGAATTCTCAACTTTCTGATTTAGATTTATTGTTTCAATATTTTTATGATGACATGTTTAACACTGCTACTCCTTGTGTCTCAGCGCAACCACGTATTGACCCTGCTCAAATCGAGGATTCGGCGAATCTATCCGGTTCGTCGCCCGAGACCAGCAGTCCAACACTCACTGTGGAGACACCTCAACCTTCATCATCCACATCATCTGATACAATCATCCCCCCGGAGGAACCAGTTTACAACACGGAGATTGCTCCTGAAGATTCGTCCTCTACTACAATCATTGACCAGCCTCTGCATTCCTCAGAACCAGAAGTTGCTCAACCTTCGATGAATCCTCCCCAGTCTCCTCCGAGAAACCAACCTGCTACACTTGAAGCGGTTCAAGACCTTCCAACTGGTGGTTACGTAGATCCGGACACCTCACATTCAACTCAGCAGTCGCTTCCACATACCACCAAATAGACAAAAGCTCATCCCCTACACCAGATTATCGGTGATCCCTCCACTCCAGTCCAAACGCGAGGCGCATCGGCCAACTTCTGCCTTTTCTCTAGATTCGTGAGTAAGATCGAGCCTACTACCATCCGCGAAGCACTCAAAGATCCGGACTGGGTCATGGCCATGCAAGAGGAGCTCAACCAATTCGAGGCTCTCAAAGTATGGCGACTTGTCCCACGTCCATCTCATAAGACGGTGATCGGCACTAAATGGATCTTCAAGAACAAGAAAGACGAGGACGACATCATCGTACGAAACAAGGCGCGTCTCGTGGCCAAGGGATACCGTCAACAAGAAGGGATAGACTATGACGAGACATACGCTCCGGTGGCGAGAATCGAAGCTATACATATGTTCCTTGCATACGCCGTGCACAAGAATTTCACGGTCTTCCAAATGGATGTGAAGACCGCATTCCTCAACGGCGAACTCAAGGAAGAAGTGTATGTATCGCAACCGGACGGGTTCGTGGATGAAAAGAATCCTGACCATGTCTACATACTAGACAAGGCGATCTACGGTTAGAAGCAAGCTCCATGGGCCTTGTATGATACTCTATCAAAGTTTTTAATAAAGTCGGAATTCTCACGAGGTAAAATCGATACAACTCTATTTATGAAAAAGGAAGAAGGTCATAAAGTGTTAGTTCAGGTTTATGTCGACGACATAATTTTTGGTTCTACTAACCCACAGTTTACTAAGAACTTTGCCAAATTAATGGGAAGATTTTTTAAAATGAGTATGTTGTGTGAGATGAATTTCTTCCTTGGTCTTTAAGTTAAACAGTTGTCGACCGGGATATTCATAAATCAGGCCAAGTACATCTAGGATCTTCTTAATAAATTCCAGATGGAACAGTCCTCACCGATGAAAACTCCCATGGCACCCGGTACCAAGTTACACGCCGATCCTGACGGAAAGGATGTGGACACTAAAACGTACTGGGGAATGATTGGTTCTTTAATGTACCTAACTGCTAGTAGACCGGACATCATGTTTTCAACATTTCTTTGCGCCCGGTTTTAGTCAAAACCGAAAAAGGTCTCACTTAATTGCGGTCAAACGAATTTTTCGTTATTTACGCGGTACTGCTGATCTTGGCTTGTGGTACCCGAAAGAGACAGGTTTTGAGTTGTCTGCATATTCGGATGCGGATCACGCGGGCAGCATGATGGATCGGAAGAGCACATCGGGTCATGTGCAGTTCTTGGGCGATAGTCTGGTGAGTTGGGCATCCAAGAAGCAGCAGTGCGTCTCTACGTCGACCGCCGAGGCGGAATACGTGGCTGCCACAAGCTGCTGTTCACAAGTCATATGGATGCACACGCAACTCAAGGACTATATCTTCACATACGTCAAGGTGCCCATCTACTGCGACTCGAAGAACGCTATTGCAATATCCAGCAATCCGGTTCAGCATACGAAGACGAAGCACATAGACGGTCGGTACCATTTTATTAAGGATCACGTTGAAAGAGGTACAGTTGAACTCTACTTTGTAAATACCAAACATTAGTTAGCAGACCTGTTTACAAAACCCCTGGACGAAAAACGCTTTAATTATCTAGTGTCCAGGTTAGGTATGCTAAATCTGAAGACTTGATCTGATTGTGTGCCCGATACAAGTTCCATACATCTACGAGAAACTGTCTTCTCATCATCCGTTGTTTACACTCTAGATGATTGAGCATACACTTTCTCGCATCTGTATTCTACTTGTATCAGTTACATAGTTAGGTTGATTCTCTGTATTTATTAGTTAGATTTTGCTTGTTTACTTTCTTTCCACGTGTATTTCCTTTTCTGTTAATTACTGTCGTCCACTTTAAATAATGATATCCGTGCTTTCACAAGTTGTTCTTGCGTTCAGGGGGAGCACAGACGAGTATCAGGTAAGTTACTTCTACTGTTGAGAGGGAGTGTCACATAATTTTTTTATGTTCCAACTGTTTTTTGTGTGTGGACATTCCCAAGTGCACTTCACATCACATTCCGTGCATATTCTGAGGGGGAGCACAGCCATTGGTGTTCATCATTTGAGGGGGAGCGTCACATATTTTTTTCTTAAACGTGTACAAGTTTTTTTCGTGATTGACATCTCCTAACTCACTCACATTCCTGTTCCGATGGGGAGCAGGGAAATATCCATGCAAAGGTCGAGGGGGAATAGGGAAATTATTTTTGAAAGAAAAAGGTCGAAATTCTCAATTTTAGTCTTCCCGGACACTTACCCGATAAGTTACCGAGTAACCATTGTTACCGGGTAAACTTACCGGACCGGGTAAGTTATCGGGTAACCTATCCTATAAATAGACTTCCGGTCACTTCTCATCATTTCACCCGGAAATCCACTCAAAACCCTCTTAAAATCTCTCAACTCTTTCACGCTCGGAAACCCACGGATTTTACTATCTTTCATCGATCTCGCAATCCACGTAGTCGGTATGTGTTCCAAATCCCTCCTCGCTTGCTTATTGCTACTTAATGCGAATTTTAACCATCGATTTTAGTCCAGTCATGAATCAACCGAGGGTTTCGAATCCCACTTTGGGTCGGGTCACATACCAGTCAAGTTTCGGTCGTTTTCTACACCGATTAATAACATTTTGGGGCATTCCCTTGTGTTTCGAACCACTTAGACTATGTAGATTTGTTTTCGAATGGTGTTTGGTTTGCTTTCAGTACCACAGTCCCACGACCGGTAACCCTAGCTTACCCGGTAACATTCATGTTACCCGGTAACTAGCATGTTACCGATAACCACTCAATTCATTCGGTAAGTCCACCCGGACACCTCGACCTCCCGGTAACCCATGTCGTCCGGATACTTTTGTATCCGGTAAGTTCGACAATCCGGTAAGGTCAGTGTCCGGTAACGTTGTGTATCCGGTAAGGACCCTATAACCCGGTAACCTAATTTTACCCGGTAAGTCTAAGTTTTATCCGGTAAGTCCTATTTTATCCGATAAGTCCAATTTTATACGGTAAGTCCAATTCCATCCGGTAACTTCTACTTGTCCGGATACCCTGTTTATTCGGACACTGCTTGAGTCCTGTGCCTTTGTCATTTTTCAAACATTGGTTGTCCCAATGTCATGCTTCAACTGCCAGTCCTCAATCAACCGCTGATTGAGCCATTAAAATGCTACGGTACGCATTGAAGTTGGTTTAGTCTCGTCCATGTTCTGACACTGTGCTTTACAAGTATACTAAATGGCGGATCAACAAGAGCAACAATAGAAGAATATCCCTCCTCAGGAGGAAATCATCGACGACGAGGCTGACAATGCTTTGGTTCCCGAGGACCATGGCATTGAGATTGCAGCCAACAATCATCATCTAGACGCTGCAGAATTCTGGCCCACACACTGAGTGGTCGTCGACATCATGCTCGGCCACCTACTTTGCCGAGCACTCACCACCACAACTGATGTGCCCGTACTCTATGTCTACCAGGTATGGCGCACGGCGAGGGTTGTCACTGCTAACAACACTCAGACCATCACCGCTAGCATCGACAATCACCCATTCTCACTCACACCGGACTCATTCCGACGCTTACTGTCACTTCCGGAACCTACTGCCGGAGGCCATGCCGCGTATGCACCCACCGTCGATGACGCAACTCTATGCGCTGATATCCGCGCGCTTGGATATCATCACGAGCTCACTCGCCCCTCAGGCTTCAATCGCAAATACATCGCGCCCGTCTGGTACACATTATTCACCATCTTAAATAGATGTCTATCCTCCAGATGGAAGGAGATAGACCAATGCATAGTAGACTTCCTACGTCTATTTCACGCTGTCTGCTTCAACCGGCACATCGATCTCTCAGCAATAATTTGGCATGAACTTGTGCAAGCCATCCGAAAGACTGGCGGATCCAAGAAGAAGTTCCTACCTTTTCCGCGTTTCTTCTCTCTGGCCATCCGACAACACATGGAGGCGAATCCACTTATCCTGAGACGTATCAATCATCTGATATGTCCCCAGTTCAACCTACAATACTTAGTGATTCGCAAACCCCCTATTACCCCGGCCATGCCTATACCAGAACATCTACTGGGACACGCGGACCCCAATGCACCGAGTGTGATAGAGTATAGGAGAGAGATAGGAAATCCCATGGTCCAGCCAGAGCTGGAGGGACCTCCCTAGGGAGATAGACCCAAGAGACGTGAGGGTCCGAGGACTAGACGAGGTAGAGTCCGGGTAACAGGGGCTCCCGGACGGGGTGTGATGAGAATACGTGGGGGGGGAACAGGCGCGGGCGGTGCATTGGATACGCAAGCCAGTACTACCCACTCCAGACAAGCCGGAACAAGCCAACATCCTTCCATTCCCATCACCCGGACCACGACCGAAGTAGGACCGTCGACTAGCCTACACGAGGTCACGGTCGTCACTGAAACCGAAAGACTTTACTTCACCGTGATACGGAGGTCTACATTTCTGACCCTCCTTCACCTACCAAACAGTTTGAAGATGTGGAATCCGAATCCACCGACTCCAATACGGACCGTGCCATACGCGCATCTTTAATACCACACCATATCGGAACACACCCACCGTTGCCCGAAGGAACCCCATCTGACTCACCTACACCCCCACTCATCCCTACTACCCAGCCAATTACGGGAGATACAAGGAAAGCGGGGGGAGAATTAGTTGAAGATTTGGAACATGTGAGACGGAGGGAATTGAGATCGATAAATAATCATGAGAGAGAAAGCCGTAAAAATAAAGAGGCTTCAGAGCGACCACAAACCAGCGTCATCCAGGTAGCCACATTTGTTATCCCGTCTCATCCGTTGGGATGGGGTATTGAAGAACCGCCGTGGACCTAGCGGCGCAAGTGCACGACCTCTATAGCCACTCATCCGTCTCTCAAAAGACGGATGTTTCAATTTTACACGGGGACATAGCACAACTTCTACCAATCTCTCACTTGGAGTGTATGTGTATTGAAACAAGAGACCAGCCTCCCCCGGTCTCGCCTTCTTTCAAAACACCATCGAGTCTAGAGCCACTTGAAATAGTACATTCTTCGGCTAGGTCACAAGATGAGATTCTACAAATCGGTTCTCTTCGTGACCCGATCGGAACTTCCGTAGTGTCTCCGCCTTTAAGAGGAACGCGAGGATCGGAAGGAAATCCTACCACGGCCACACCATCGCCAACGGTGAACGTAGGTGGCTCTGCCTCTAAGGTAGATGCCTCAACGGGTAATCTAAGTGATCCCGGTGTTACCTTACCTGACTTTGTGTCAAAGGGATCTCTGGACAGTGCCCTAAAGACTGTATGTGAGGCGATGGAGTAGCACTTCACCACCGAGCTCGACAAACTCAAAAGCTTGATCAAAGGTAAAGAGAAGGTAGTCGATACCAACACCTCCACCGGCTCCCGTTCAGCCTACTTATTCGGTGGACACCTTAAAGACTATGCTTCTGGCTCAGCTGCTCCAGCACACCGACACCGATGCCTCTACTGAAGCAGACCTGATCTCAGTTCTACGATCACATATAATTGCCCCGTCGTCATCCATTACCACCAGATTGGACCAGCTTGACACGACTCTCAAGGACGTTCAACAAGCACTTAAAACACTGTCCGAAAGAGTCGGATAACTCGAAGAAACATGCAAGAGTCAAGTTGGCGGACTCAAGAGACGACACGATGACCAGGATGATCCTGATCACCGTGAGGGGGAGAACAAGAGACTACGATTGTTTGAGTCCTCCCTAATCATCCCTGAAACAACCGTGGTTCAACCGGAACCATCAACTGTGGCAACTAAAACTGAAGAAGAACCTGAAGCCCAGTTGAGCTTAGCCGAGATGGTCATAGATATGGACATATCTGACGACGAAGACCCGACGGTTGAAAAGCCTGAGGGAGAAACACAGGAATTGGTCACCTATGATGCATCAGATAGGACCACACTATAACTGATTGATCCAGACTCAGAGATCGACCCCGAGACCGAAAATGCATGTTACGAAAAAGCCGCCAGTGCAATAAATCTCCAGGTAAATCTGATCTTTCCTACTGATGAAGACGAAAACGTTGACTATGACCAGTTTCTGCTAGAAAACCTATATGGTACACCCGTTCACTCTATTCAGGCTCCCGAGACTTCTACGATACCCGAAACTTCAACTGCTACAAATCCGACATCTCCTCAACAACCAACAGCTTCAGATCATCCTCCTCCTCAGCAGCAACAAATCCGATGAGAGAAGATCATGATCCTTATTCCTCACCTGGAGGAATCACTGAAGAATCTATACATTCACAAGTTACACCCCATCGATCCAACTTTTTGCCTTGGGATTTCTCATTTTGACAAGGAATACCAAGGTCAGTACATAAATGACATGAAGCGGTGTCTGCCAGTTAGCCAAGTCCGAACCGAGCACAAGATCACTGAAGTGCTAAACATCCAAACCGGCCGAATCCTTAGAGTCATGTTCCCAGTATTCACCATGCGACACAAAGACGGTAATGAATGGAGAATTTCCAAAGCTAACTTTAAGAACCTAAGACCGTTTGACTACCTCGCTATACTGAAAGACCTCCGAACCAAAACCATCTGACCGCTTCAAGTAACAAAAGTGCTCGAGGTTGTCCGTCGATTTCTGATTCACACGATTATGATGTCTTACCTCACAGACTTCCAAATGGGAATCGAGAACAGAGCTAATAAGGTAAACCTGCTGAAACCGAACCTGAAAGCACCCGAGCTGAAGATGTATCCTGAGAACGCACTGCTTCTAGAACCAGAATTTGGGATAGTATACCTCAACGAACAAAAAGAAAAAAGGTTTCTTCGCTTCAGCCAGGTCGACAGATTCTGTGATGGCACTCTCCTCAAAGTCAAAGATGCTCTTTGTAACACCATCACTTACGAATCTGAAAATCAAAAGGTTTCGTATGTTCCCAACTCTAATGAGACAACCGCACGAAATGCATTAGAAGTGATAGAAGACCGCATCGACTACCGCCGAGCCATCAGAATGTTCGAGATCCACTTTGCGCTACGAAAGAGATATGTCGAGAACTGGCGCGAACTCAAACTTCAATTCAAAGGGGGATATTGTTAGGGTCAAATCAGGTTGAATAGAAGTTCAAGGGCTAAATTGTTAATTATCTATTTTAAGCCTTGTATGTGTAACGGGCCATGGGCTTACATGTCACGGGCCCAGAGTATTTAATGTGTATTAGCTTAGAAAATTAAGCTAGTTGTCAATTTACACTTTCAGAAACCATATTGTAATTCTCTCTGCATTGAAAGTGAATTGGATGACCAGTTGAAATCATATTGTTTGTGTTCATATCTATTGATTTCTATTGCTCGTTGCACTGATCTGGAACTCGCAATATCTTTGGTTGGATTCCTACAAACGGGTATTGTCTTATCATACTCGGCGGTTCTTAAGTTTGTGGAAAAATGATGGCATTTAAAATAAAGGGTATTCGGCCTAGCGATATCCAATAATCCAACATTTCTATAGATCAAAGTTCTAACATCACCAAAGATCAGATGTGTGTGTGAGTTTCGTTTGAATATTATATACTTAAAAGATACATATTTTACTCTAAATGGTACAAATCATCTAATATTTTTTCTATTTAGAAAGAATTTTTACAGTATAAAAGACCCATAACCATATTTGAGTTGATAAATTTCCATCGTTTATCATGGCGTCAGACACGTAGTTGTTGTGACGAGCCTTTTAGAACATGTTTATTAATGAAATAATCTCATGTGATATGAGCGCCATGATGATTTTTGGAGCTATTGTTGCATCAAGCAATGTGGGGTTTGTTGTATTTGTTTTTGTTGATGGAGAGATGGTTCTGGACTTGTTAATAATTGGTAAGACCTTGAAGATGGCAATAAAACCCCAAGGTAAGAATAATTATTTATGGTAATCCATAAATATAAATATTATGTATATATAACATAAAATAATAGTGCTCCATACATTTAAAAATGTCTTTATAAGGTTTGTGTTTGTTTATATTAATAACACAATACTTTTGAATATTAAGCCTTTTATTTTATAACCGAGTGAACAACCTTCAAAACAATTTCGGTTACTAGACTATTTATTTAAAAATCTTTAGTCAATAAACGATGTTAACCTTTAATTCAAAGGCTAGTCAATTTTAAATCCAAAACTTGAAGAAAAAAACATAAGAAATGAAATAGTGACAAATCGAAAAAAGAGCGATACATAATCGAGGGTTCAAATTCTCAGCTTTAGAATCGAGATGCAATGTGCACGTACACAACTAGTAAGGGTTTCAAATTATCCTCCATCTATATATATTGTTGGAAAATTTAGTAAAAAAATTATATGTTTTTACTAACTTTGGACACGTTTAAATACATATATATGTTTTTGTCAATAATTTATTAAAGGGGGGTCTGGTTTCATTCAGAAATATAACACAACTCGCTCCAACTCTCAGCTGCATACCAATTTTCCGGCGACCTTTCAAGGCAAGTGGTCATCTCCGGCAGTACTTCTGCTCACGCTGTTGTACCCTGGGAACAGACGGTGAATCTGTTTAAGGGAATCGTGTGTAACACGAGCCTCAGCTTCTGTTATTTTCATCTCCTTCTTCTCTGTATAACAGTTGCTTAATTTGCAATAATATGCGTATGATTAAAATAGATATGAACCAACAATCTTAAACAGATTCTTAATCGAGTTTGTTTCGATTTAATTCTTTTTTGTTGTGTGTAAACAGATTGATATTGTGGGACTAACTGTTCACGTGAAATTTGTTTTCCAGAATGGTGGAGACTATAGTAACCCCAATTGCTAACATACCGGTGGCTAATAACGCAATTGCTACCACACCGATGCCAAACACCATGGCTAATCACGCTGAGAGACGGAAAAGTTTCCTGGTCTGAATTTCAAGAGATGGCAGCAAAAGATGTTCTTCTACCTGACCACATTGAATCTGGATCGGTTCCTTACTGAAATTGCTCCTCAAATTAGTGAAGGAGAGGCCGACACTCAATCTGTGAACGCGATTGAGGCTTGGAAGCACTCGGAATTTCTGTGCCGCAACTATGTGTTGAACGGGCTAGCTGATCCGCTTTACAATGTGTATTGCAAAGTAACCACGGCTAAGGAACTCTGGGAGTCCTTGGATCGGAAGTATAAGACTGAAGATGCGGGAACCAAGAAACATGTTGTTGCTCGATTCTTGGAGTTCAAAATGATTGACTCGAAAACTGTGATGAGTCAAGTTCAAGATCTTCAAGTGATATTGCATGATATACTTGCCGAAGGGATGATTCTCAGTGAAACTTTCCAAGTTGCAACGATGATTGAAAAGCTACCTCCTTGTTGGATAGACTTCAAGAATTACCTTAAGCATAAGTGAAAGGAGATGTCTGTGGAGGAGCTTGTGGTGCGTCTTTGTATTGAAGAAGACAACCGAATGGCCTTGAAGGATGGTTATGATGTCGGCTCTTCAAAAGCTAATGTGGTGGAAGTTGATCAATCTTCCAAAAATAAGGGCAAGAAGGTTGACAAAGACAAAGGGAAAGCGAAGAGCCTTGGTCCTCAAAAAGGAACTTTCAAGAAGAAGTTCAAGTGCTATAATTGTGGCCAACCACGTCACAAAGCTGCTGAATGCAAGTTGCCTAAGAAGGACAATTCGCGTCAAGCTAACATGGTCCCAGAGGGTTATACAAGTTTGTAGAAGGGGGGGTTGAATACAAACACACGATTTTTACTTTCTAAATTGTTTATTGATAAATATCAAACAATTTACAACTTGTTGCGGAACAAGATTAAGGATTAACCTAATCTAAACAAGTTAAGAGAACACTAAGATTTTCTTGCACTAGAATTAAGCTAGAAAGGAGATAAGAATATTACTAATAATAGTCTAACACAAAGATAGTAGAGAGAAGAAGATGGTCGAGCACTTCATTTCTGAAGTAGGGTTCTTCTTATATACTGCATGCATTTAATGCATAGCAGTACAAATTTACACGTGGCTGCAGCTGATTGGTTGCATATTTTGACCTTAGTAGACAACCTAGTAGCCGCATGATGAACAGTGTAGAATCAGAGTTGGTTGTACGATTCTGGACAAAAGGGATGTCCGTTTCGTACGGAAGCGTGCAAGGAGGAAAGACAAAAAGTAACTTGTAGAGGAAGACTTCATGATCAGCGTTCGTTGAACAGTACTTTATCAGCGAGTGACAAAGTTCAGCGATCGCTAAAGTTTTCTAATTGTAACTTCACATTGAGTGGACAAATCTTGGCTTCGCTGATATCCGCATCAGTTCATTAGTAAACTTGTCGCTGGTTCTTTGGCTTGATCTTCGACTTCAGCGTAGAACATTTGTTGACGTGAAACTTGTCTTCAGGGATCATAAGTAAACAACTAAACTATTAGCGATCGTCAACAAGACCGAACAGGCTCAGAGCTATATTGATGAACAGTATCGCTGAATGTATAATTTAAAGAACATGAGTTTCCTATCAGCGGTACTGTATAGACATAGTACTTATCAGCGATAGTGAAACTCTAATACATATTGTCTACTTACAATTTTCACTAAGTGTTTCTTAAAGAATCATTATCAAATCACTGAGGGTTTGGATCAACAATCTCCCCCTATTTGATTATGACTTAGCAACAAAAGAAAATTGCCAATCTATGAAAACATAAGGATAAAAAGAACTCATAAAATATTTGTCCCTTTTACTGTTTTTTGGGATCTTTTGAGTACTGATGGAGTAAAGTACATTCGCTAAAATTTTTCTTTTAACTTCGTATAAGGTTACAGAGGGAAGTGGAAAAATTACAATTACAGTAAATAAATTTACAAGTACAAAAGATATAAACTGATAAGGATAGAAGAGTTACAAGGAAATCCTATCAGCTAGAAAGGTTCTTCCTTAATGAGAAGTTCATCAAGGGTTCTTGTAGAGGGGATCATCCAGTCAGGGACTGTTTCTCCAAGGTCCCATCTATTCTTTGCTTCTATGAAGATCAGAGGCTTGAGGTATTGTCCGAGAAGATCTTTTCTGAATTTGCACCAGTAGACGAGATCCCTGAGTTGTTCGATATGAGTGATGGGAAGGTCAGAGACGCGTTGAAAGCGTTCTCGTCCATCATAGTCTTGAAAGAATATCCCATAAGGTTCGCTTAAGACTTTTCCAGGGAAGAAGCGTTCACCAGGGGGCAGGGAGGTATCAAGCACTGAGAGGTCAGGTTTAGGACCAAGTACTTCAGCACGTGAGAAGCCAATACCTGTTTCGTTTCTGATAGGAGGGCCTGAGTCTGAAGGTATTATCTTTTTCTTTGCAGAGACCCTTCTTCGTTGATCTGGATTAGGAGGAGGAGGAGGAATATCCACAGCAGAAGAAACCAAGTCGATCTGTTGATTGATCATTTTCTCGACATGGCTTTTGAATTGTGAGCGAGATCGGTGAATGGCTATTCGCATCTCCAACCATTCAGAGAGACCGTACTTCTTGATTGAATAGGCGTAGACGGTTTCCTTGGTACCATTTTCTCTTAATAGATCGACTTCAACGACTGTAACGTTTATTGGCGTTCTTCCCGTGATGTAGACTTTGTTGATTCTGGCTGCCCGATATCGAAAGTGCAGTTTTTCTTTGCACCATTCCAAGGTAGAGTCAGATACCTTGGTCTTTTCTTCGATAATCTTCTTGGCGTCCTTCCACAATTGACGTTGGACATCAATGGGAGTTCTCTTCAAATCAGGATCCTTTACCGATTGTTGGACAAGCTGGATGGCGTAGGCTTTATCTTGTTCTTCAGCTTTCCTTCGATGGGCAAGTTGTTTTTCAGCCTTGAGATGTTCAGTGTATTCCTTTCTTGAAAGTCTGAACTTAGGAGCATTAATTTCGAATCTAGGAAGGACGATTCGTTGATCTTCAAGCTTTTTCGTCATTGCCTCTCTTCTTTTCAGTTCTTCTTCACTTAGCGTTTGAGAAGCCAAGGAAGGTCTGTTTTTGTGAGAGAGCAGTTGTTCTTCGGGTTCATCAGTATCACTGAAATCCAAGACTGGGATTATTTCTTCAGCGATAGGAGCTGGGATTATTGTTGTAGTTGCAGCCGGAGGAACTTCAGTTGGACCCTCAAGCAGGGGAGAGGACTAGCTGAAACACAGCGATCGTTTAAGTAAGATCATTTGGGAAGAAAGAGATAGAGAAAAGAATGGGGTTTAAGTGTATAGAGGTTTTATGGAGAGGAGAATTGAGGTTGAGAAGGGATAGAGGAGGGAGGCAGTGTAAGGGAAGAAGTGTTAGGGCAATATTTGGTTGAATAGAAGTTCAAGGGCTAAATGTTAATTTCTTATTTTGATCCTTATTAGTGAATGGGCCGTGGGCTTGTTGCCACGGGCCCATTAGTATATAATGTTCATTAGCTTAGAAAAATAAGCTAGTTGTCATTTTTACTTTTCTAAGCATATTGTAAACACTCTGAATATTGAAAGTGAATTGGATGACCAGTTGAAATCATATCGACATGTTCTTCATATATTGATTTCTATTACGTTTGTTGCACGAATCTGGAACTCACAATTGGTATCAGAGCAGACGGACGAAACGATTCAAAGTGATTCTTGATTTCTGGTAAGAATTTCTATTCAAAAGTCGAATGTGTTCTTGTTTTCTTGAAAATCTCATATTTTGATTCTGACAAAATTGATTGATTTCGTATATCATACTTGGTTAGTATCATCATTATATGCAAATCTGCAAGTTTACACACCTTAATTCGATTGTTTGATTGTGTTATTAGCAAAATCAAAATTTTCAGGTTTTATCTTTGTTCTTGCTAAAAATCGAATTTTTACCATCAAAACTTGTTGTTTTTGCTTCAAAATCGATTTGGGTATTGTTATTTTTGTGTTTGGTCGAGTTCTAAATCTTTCAGGAATGATTTTGAGCAACCCTAATCGATTTCCAATCGAATTAGAAACCACAGCCGCAGTTACCGGATACCACAGCCGTGGTTACCGGGTTCATACAGTTGTTACCGGGTAAGTCCTTATTCCCTCGTGTTACCGGGTATTCCCTAAACCAATAGTTACCGGATAATCTCATAACTTACCGATTATCTCAGCACTTACCAGACATAACTCCCGGTAAGTCCTAGATACCGGTAAGCCCACGCATTCGGTAAACTCATCCGGTAAGTACTTTTCCCTCCGGTATACACTTTCAATCCGGTAAGTCATCTCATCCGGTAAGGTTATTATTTGTGTTTCTTTGTTATCGGTAACCTTTGATTTCAGTTGCCACATCCGGTAACTACCTACACCCGGTAAGCTCTTTCATCCGGTAAGCACTTCCACCAGGTAAGTCTCATTTCTTTGCTCAACTTTAATCTATCCGGTATCTTGTATCACCCGGTAACCTCTGTTACCCGGTAACTCAAGATCATCCGGTAACCTTCTGCAAAGTTACCTGTGTTTCATAATCTGATCCGGACACCTCCAGATCAGATAGCTTTCTTCCGGATTCCTATCCGGTAAGCTCTGTTTGGTCATTTCTTACCTGTTTCTAATATAATTCATTCTTAGAACCTGCGTTAGGACTTCACTCTTAGTGCCTTGCGTTAGGTTATCACTTTGAATCGAACAGATCGTCTAACGATTACTCTAGTGCAACTAAAGATGTCTTCACGCGACGCTCTTTCCATCGGCATCGATTCCAAACCACGTTGCCTCTACCAAGGTGAGTACAGCCAGTGGCGGGACAGATTTATTATGTTCATTGAGTCAAATGACAACTTTGAGTATATCTGGCGAGCTCTAGAAGACAGACCAATTCCTGATCCCATGAAGACAGTACCAGCCACTGCAAATGCTCAAGCTCGTACCGAGAAAAAGACACTCTCCGAGATGACTGACTACGAAAGAGGCATGATAGAGGGAGAAAATCATGCCAAGAGGTACCTTGTTCAAGCTCTACCCAACACGATCTACACTGCCATCGACAGCTACAAAAAGACAGCAAAGGGTATGTGGGATCAAGTGGCGAAAATGATGCGCGGGAGCGATGTCGAGAATCAACTGAAAATCAACAGTGCCATAACCAAGTTCGATGGGTTCAAACAACGCACCGGCGAACCCCTCACCCAGACCTACGAAAGCTTTTGTCTCCTTCTCAACGAACTTAACAAGAACCAAATCACTCGCTCCAACACGGAAAATGTGTCAAATTTCTCAACAACCTGTTGCCTGAATGGAAGGTATTTGCATCTCATGTCAAGCACAATCACTTGATAGAGAACGTTGGCATCCACGAACTCTATGAGACGCTCCTTCAAGACGAAGATGAAGTGAATGAAATTCTAAGCGAGAAGAAGTCTGTATCCAAGCCAACTGCTGATCCTTTAGCTCTTATGTCCTCCAAACGAGGGAAATCGACTGGCCGTCATTCCAAACGTGCCCAAAAGCAAAGCGAATCGGAGTCAAAACCTAAAGAAAAGGAAGACAGTGATTCTGATCCCGAGTTAACAGCCATTAAGAATGCAATGGCCCTACTCTCCAAATCCTTCCAACAACAGAAGTTTTACAAGAAGCCGACGTCTAATAATCAGCGCTACTCTACCTCCTCCAACAAGCGCCATGATTATAAGGACAGATATGAAGGAAAGAAGAAAGCTGATGAGCTCGAGCAGTCTGACAAGAAAGAGAAGACATAGAAAGATGACCGCAAGAAGAAAGACGAACCCGTGACTTGTTATAACTGCAGGAAGCTTGGTCATTTTGCGAAAGATTGTCGGAGGCCTGTTGTAAAGAATTCTCACTACTACAAGGCGAAGCTCGCATTGATAGAACAGAAGGAAGCTAGAGAAGCTTTATTTGTTGAAGACGACTACTGGTTGGGTCGTTCTGATGATGAAAACGAGTCTGATGGTGTTGATGCTTTTATGGGTATCACTCTCCCGCTGATGAAGAACATGCAAAGTCAAGTCAGGTATGTGAATCTACTTCTCAAGATTTCTTTGATCAAATGCAATCTCTTGCTGAACGGATAGATTCCCATAAGGCCACTTCTAATGAACAACTGCTTGAGATTAGATCACTATCTGAAAAGCTAGATGTTCAAAAGCGAATAACTGAGAAATATAAGTCCGAAAATGCTAATTTAAAAGAAAAATGCAAAAATCTTTCAATAGCACCTACGGACTTAAGGGCCAAAATATCTGAACTTCAAACACAGCTTGATCAGTGTGAGAATGAAAAAGCAGAAATTATTTATCAATGCTCTGCTCTTCAAATTCAGCACAAGGAGTTTGTCACTAAAATAGTTGACCTAGAAACCAAACACCACAAAAGAGGTCAAACTGATCAGACCATACACATGAATAAACCCAAGGAGTTCACTTATTTTAACAAAGAGTAGGGAATCGGATATGATAACCCACACTATTTGAAAAAGGGTTTTTACAACACACCTACTCTGTATGATTTTGGTTGTCTACGACTAGGCAAAAAGTATCCGGAATATGCGATTAGATGGACTGGTCCTCTTGAACCTGAAAAGGAAGAGGAAACTGAGGAATACAAGCGAGCACACACGTCTAAAATGCAACTTCCTTTTTGTTATGAGCCTTTAAACTACTATTATGAGAAAAATCAAAAGAAGTCCCTCTCGAATGACTACTTTGACTGCTATAAGGTTGTAACGCCCAAGGATTCCTCCAAAAAGGATGAGGTCCAAGCAACTGAAACCAAGACTGAGACGGATGAGTTCAAGCTCTACGTTCCCCCTCTCGTCTTAGAAGCAAAAATAGTCGAGTTAGAAGAGCCACTCGAGAAAGAAAGGTCAAGTTTTCAAAAGGAAAAACAAGCGCTTATCTCAGAACTTGAGAATCTCAAATCTGTGAAAACCGAAACTGTGTCGGATGAAGGACAGGAAATCCTTCGGTGTGAAATCAATAAGCTCACATTGAAACTGTCTGCTTTGGCAACAGAAGCTATGTACGAGCATACGAGAAATGGTCAACTCCAAGAGAAGATTGACCTACTCCAAAATGAAAAGCAGATTTCACCTGAACTTTCCTCCAACTCATCTGAGACTTCTTCGTGTAAAGCTTTTATTAGCAAAATCTTTTCTCAAAACGGCAATGAGTCTCAAGATAAGAGTGTTTTAAGGAATTTGAACTCTGATTTTTTCTTAGCTTCCGCACCAAATTCCCCAAAGCACACTGACACTAAGTGTTCCTCGCCTTCCTCGACCGATCCAAGTCCTGTAATTCCGGATGTTGATTTTTTAGAATTCATGAACTCCGAAGGCAATTCTAATGAAGAGTTTGAGTCGTTCCCCTTCGACAAACCTCTTCCAAGCCATACTTATTTTCTGTCACCTGTTGTCAATCGACCGGTCAATTTTCTAAAGGGGGACTGTTCTAAAACAAAGACCCCAGTTGTGATTAAGATTTCTAAAACAAAACCTGTTTCTCAAATTCAATCACAGCCGAGGCAAAAGACCGAGCGATTGCCTATCAAAAATCATGCTTCCTCAAAAGCCACTGACCATGTTGTCCATGTTGTTTCAGATAAAAACGGTCGCGCTAAAAAGGATAACTAAAAGTGGCTAGCTAAGGAATCTGTCGAGGATGTTGCATCAAAGTCTTTCAATACTGTTCTTTACCCTAGAATGAACAAAAACGATTGTGCTTGGAATCATAGGAATGATTTTGTTAAACGAGATGTTAATTTTCCGATTAAGCTTTTTTCCATTCAGCAATTGATTCAATTATCGCATGATTATTTGTGTTGTTCTAGTTGTGGTTGGAATGACTTTGATGTTATAAATAATAATGATTGGTTTGGGTCATATCATATATATAATCATACACCCAAAAGCAAACCCCGTAAAAACAAAAAGAAACATCATAAACAACGGGGTCCCCAATCATAGGTTAAACCTTCGCAGGAAAGGACACCCACATCAAAACGGGTTCTCCTACTGACGGTAAACCTGCACCTAAGAGGCAACCTGCTTCCAAACAAGTTCCTCCAAAAGGTGTAAATCCTACACCCAAGAGGCAACCTGGTTCAAAGCAAGTTCCTCCGAAAGGTGCCAAACCTAACCCTCCAGGACCCATGAAAATATGGGTACCTAAAGTCCGCTAAACTTGTTATTGTAGGACGGTCATGTGTGGTACTTAGACTCTGGTTGCTCCAAGCACATGACCGGAAGGAGGGAGCTTCTCACGAACTACATAGAACAATATGGCGGAGACGTGAGATTCGGGAACGACAACAAAGCGCCGATTTTGGGCTACGACGACATTGTTCAAGACAAGATCACTATCAAGAAAGTATCACACGTCGTGGGATTGGGACATAATATGTTCAGTATCGGCCAATTCTGCGACAAATATCTCGAGGTTAGATTCAAAGCCAAAAGGTGTAGAATCCTCAATGACGAAGGAAAGGAGCTACTGGTAGGAACGCGAAAGACCAACCTCTACACCATCGACCTCGCCGCCCTGAAGACCGATAGTACCGTCTGCCTGATGTCGAAGGCCAATTCTCAGCAAGCGTGGATTTGGCATCGACGTCTATCGCACCTGAACTTCAAGAGTATCAATAAACTGGTGTTGGGCGGACACGTGAAAGGCATGCCCGATCTACAATTCGTGAAAGATCGACTATGCGGGGCATGCGAGATGGGAAAGATGAAGCGAGCGACGCACAAGCCGAAGGCCACTCCGAGCACATGCCGGTCCCTCGAACTTATCCATATGGATTTGTGTGGACCGATGCGTGTTCAAAGCATTAACAAGCGTAAGTACGTTCTGGTGATGGTTGATGATTTTTCACGCTACACGTGGGTCAAGTTTCTACGCTAGAAGAACGAAACCCCGAAGCTGATCATCAATCATCTGAAGACCATCTAACTGAACAAACAACAACAAGTTCAGACTATCAGAACCGACAACGGGACGGAGTTCAAGAATCAAACAGTGATCGAATACCTGACTTCCGTCGGTATTTCGCAAACCTTCTCGGCTGCACGCACTCCTCAACAAAACGGAGTAGTGGAAAGACGCAACCGTACCCTCGTCGAAGCTGCTCGTACAATGCTTTCTCAGTCCAATCTGCCGCTATTTCTCTGGGCCAAAGCGGTGTCTACTGCTTGTTACACGCAAAACCGCTCCATCATCAACAAGCGGTTTAACAAGACACCATACGAGATCATGAACAACCGCATTCTGAACATCAAGTATTTTCACACGTTCAGATGCACGTGCTACGTCCTCAACGACAAAGACGATCTGGGCAAATTCAGCCCAAAGGCGGACGAAGGAGTTTTCATAGGATACTCCAAGCAGGCTAAGGCGTATCGCGTTTACAACAAACGGACTAAAACCATTACCGAGAGTGTAAATGTGACATTCGACGAAGCCGCAGATTTGGCTTCTGAACACATCAGTTCAGAACACGGTTTAACTGGCGTGCTAGCTTCCGAACTTCCACGTTCGGGATCTACACAAGCGACAGTAAATCCGAATCATGCATCTACGTCGAATGCTGATATTTCAGATTTAGATTTACTGTTTCAATATTTCTATGATGACATGCTTAACATTTCTACTCCTCGTGTCTCAGCGCAACCAAGAATTGAAGCTGCTCAAATCGAGGATTCAGCGAATCTATCCGGCTCGTCGCCTTCGACTAGCACTCCTTCTATCACATTGGAGATACCTCACTCATCATCCTCAACATCTACTACTACAACCATCCCCCCGGAGGAACCTGTACAAAACACGGAGATCGCTCCTCAAGATTCGTCATCTGATACCCTCGTGGATCAGCCTCTGAGTTCCTCGGAACCAGAAGTTGCTCAGCCTTCGACGAATCCTCCCCCATCTCCTCCGAGAAACCAACCGGCGACACTTGAAGCAGTTCAAGACCTTCCATCTAGTGACTACGTGGATCCGGACGCCTCTCACTCAACTCAGCAGCCGCTTCCACACACCACAAAATGGACAAGTGCTCATCCCTTACATCAGATCATCGGTGATCCCTCCACTCCGGTCCAAACGTGAGGCGCATCTGCCAATTTCTGCCTCTTCTCCGGATTCTTAAGCAAGATTGAGCCTACCAACGTCCGCGAAGCACTCGAAGATCCGGACTGGATCATAGCCATGCAAGAGGAGCTCAATCAATTCGAGGCTCTTAAGGTATGGCGACTTGTTCCACGTCCAACTCACCAGACGGTGATCGGCACTAAATGGATCTTCAAGAACAAGAAGGACGAAGACGGTATCGTCGTACACAACAAGGCGCGCCTCGTGGCCAAGGGATACCGTCAGCAATAAGGGATCGACTATGACGAGACCTACGCTCTGGTGGCAAGAATCGAAGCCATACGTATGTTCCTTGCATACGCCGCACACAAAAACTTCACGGTCTTCCAAATGGATGTGAAGACCGCATTCCTCTACGGCGATATCAAGGAAGAAGTTTATGTATCGCAACCGAAAGGATTCGTGGACAATTCGAAGCCTGATCATGTCTATGTTCTATACAAGGCGCTTTATGGTCTAAAGCAAGCTCCACGAGCCTGGTATAATACTCTGTCCGAGTTCTTGCTGAAATCAAAATTCACACAAGGTAAGATAGACTCAACTCTTTTTATCAAGAACGAAAAAGGTCATATTGTTTTGGTTCAAGTGTATGTCGATGACATAATTTTCGGCTCTACTAATCCTCAGTATGCTAAGCACTTTGCAAAGCTCATGGGACAAATTTTAAAATGAGTATGTTATGTGAGATGAATTTCTTCCTTGGTCTTCAAGTTAAACAATTGTCGACTGGATATTCATAAACCAGGCTAAGTACATCCGGTATATTCTGAAGAAATTCCAGATAGAACAGTCCTCACCAATGAAAACTCCCTTGGCACCCGGTACAAAGCTTCACACCGATCCTAACGGAAAGGATATGAACACTAAAACGTACCGGGGAATGATTGGTTCTTTGATGTACCTAACTGCTAGTAGACCGGACATCATGTTTTTCACATTTCTATGCGCCCGGTTTCAATCAAAACCAAAAGAGTCTCATTTGATTGTTGTCAAACGAATTTTTCGTTATTTACGTGGTACTGCTGATCTTGGCTTGTGGTACCCGAAAGAGACAGGTTTTGAGCTGTCTGCATACTCTGATGCGGACCACGCGGGCATCATGATGGATCGGAAGAGCACATCGGGGCATGTGCAGTTCTTTGGCGATAGCCTGGTGACTTGGGCATCCAAGAAGCAGCAGTGCGTCTCTACGTCGACTGCCGAGGCGCAATACGTGGCCGCCGCGAGCTGCTGTTCACAAGTCATATGGATGCGCACACAACTCAAGGACTATGGCTTCACATACGTCAAGGTACCCATCTACTGCGACTCGAAGAGCGCCATTGCCATATCCAGCAATCCGGTCCAGCATACGAAGACAAAGCACATAGACGTTCGGTACCATTTCATTAAGGATCACGTTGAAAGAGGTACAGTCGAACTCTACTTTGTAAATACCGAGCATCAGTTAGCAGACATGTTTACAAAACCCATGGACGAAAAACATTTTAATACTCTTGTGTCCATGTTAGGCATGCTAAATCTGAAGACTTGATCTGTTTGTGTGCCCGATACAAGTTCCATACATCTACGAGAAACTGTCTCCTCATCATCCGTTGTTCACACTCCTAATGATTGAGCATACACTTTCTCGCATCTGTATTCTACTTGTATCTGTTACACAGTTAGGTTGAGTCTCTGTATTTATTAGGTAGATTTCGTTTGTACACTTTCTTTCTACGTGTGTTTCTTTTATTTAATACTGTCGTAAAGTTTATTTGGTTTTATATATGTGATTTCACAAGTGTTCATGTGTTCAGGGGGAGCATGACCAGCTATCAGGTAAGTTATTCTACTGTTGAGGGGGAGTGTCACACACGTTTTTCTTTAACTGCCAGAAAGTTTTTTTGTGCGTGTGGGCATTCCCGAGTGCACTTCACATCACACTCCGTGCACATTTTGAGGGGGAGCACTACCATTAGTGTTCATCATTTGAGGGGGAGCATCACAATTTTTTATTAAAAGTCTAAAAAAAATTTGTTCCGAGGGGGAGCAAGGAAATACCTATGTCAAGGTCGAGGGGGAGCGGGAAAATTTCCTGCACAAGGGTCCATTGTAACGAATTTTGGGTTTACGGACACTTACCCGGTAAGTTACCAGGTAACTGTGGTTATCGGGTCAGCTTACCGGATAACTAACCCGGTAAGTGTCCCCCTTATATATACGAATCCGGGAACCTTATACAAGTCACAATTACCCAGAAACCCCAAAACCCTCGAAAAACCTCTATCGACTCTCTTTCACTCGGTCACAGTTGATTTTCGATCAGCTCACTGTTTTCTGACTTCATACTCTCAGGTATTCATTCTCTATAGATCTCGAATGTTTTTCGATCACTTTCACGCTCAAACATATACGAATCGATATCGATTCGATCGATCCAGCAAACGACCCCGGCTTTCCAAAACCCCATTCGTGTGTCGATTCGTATTATGCTTGACTCTGAGTTTATAAATCATGCTGATGGTTGATTTTAATAGTTCGAACAACTTAAACCGAGTAGATTTTATTGTGGTGCATGTTTTGGGCCAATTTGGGTAACACAGTCACGCACCCGGATACCCTAGTTACCCGGTAACTAGCGTGTTCCCGGACACTTTCATACTACCTGGTAAGTACTTAATTTCAAACAATCCGGACAACTTGATCCCCGGTAACACATGTCGTCCGGATACCTTTGTATCCGGTAAGTTTGACATCCGGTAAGCTCAAGAATCCGGTAACCTAATTGAATCCAGTATGTCATATCAATCCGGTAACCTCCTTGATCCGGTAACCTCCTTGATCTGGTAACCTTCTTGATCCGGTAACCTTATTGATCCGGTAACCTTAATGTACCCGGTAACCTCTATGTTACCCGGTAACCCCTGTCTGTCCAGTAAGTTTTTCTTTTCCGGATACCCTGGTTATCCGGACACTGCTCGAGTCCAATGCCTTGGCCATTTATCACCCATCAGCAATCCCAATGTCCTGCTTTTTCAGCCAGTCCTCAATCACCGCTGATTGAGCCATTCAAATGCCAAGGTATGCATTGATGATTAAACGTATCTCGTCCGTACTCTAACACTGTAAATTACAGGTACAATACATGGTGGAACAACAAGAGCAGTAACAGCACAACATCCTTCCTCCTGAGGATGTCATAGACGACGAGGCCGACAATGCCCTGGTTCCCGTGGATCAGGAAATTGAGATCAATCCGAACAACCACCACCTTGATGTTGCCGCATTCCGACCTGATCACCGAGTGGTAGTTGACATAATGCTCGGCCACCCACTTCGTCGCGCACTGAGCGCGACAACATATGTGCCTCTCATATATGTACATCAAGTATGGCACACGGCGAGGGTGGTCACTATCAACAACGTCCAGACCATCACTGCCAACATCGATCATCACCCATTCACTCTCACACTGGAGTCCTTCCGCCGACTACTTTCCCTTCCGGAACCGAATGTCGGAGGCCATGCCGCATACGCACCCACCATCGATGATGTCACACTGTGTGCTGAAGTTCGTGCGCTTGGATATCGCCACGACCTCGACCGTTCATCTGCATTCACTCGAAAACACATCGCCCTGGTCTGGTACACTCTATTTTCTATCCTGAACCGGTGTCTATCCTCCCGATGGAAGGGGATAGACCAGTGCACCGTAGACTTCCTGCGCTTATTTCACGCGGCGTGCTACAATCGGCACATAGACTACGCAGCAGTCATTTGGCGTGAAATGGTGCAAGCCATCCGACAGACTGGTGGAACCAAGAAGAAGTTCCTCCCGTTTCCACGATTCTTTTCCTTGGTCGTTCAACATCATATGGATGCGAACCCACTGATCCCACGACGAATCAACCATCCGGTATGTCCTCATCACAATCTACAATATTTGGTGATTCGTAACCCACCTAATACTACAACCATGCCTATACCTGAACTGTTACTGGCACACGCGGACCCCACTGCACCGAGTGTAGTAGGATATAGGCGAGAGTTAGGGAATCCCATGGTCCAGTCAGCGCCGGAGGGACCTCCCCCAGGACATAGAACTGAGGGACGTGAGGGTCCTAGGACAAGAGGAGGAAGGGCCCGGGCAGCAGGGGCTCCCGGGCGGGGTGTGTTGAGGGTGCGTGGGAGGGGAACAGGCGTAGGCGGTGCAATGGATACGCGAACCAGTACTACCCAAGCCAGACCAAGCCATCAACCTATTCCCATCACCCGAACGACGACCGAAGCTGGTACTTCATCTAGACCGATGCTTCATCGTGACACGGAAGATTACATATCTGACCCTTCACCACCCAGACAGGTTGAACAGGTGGAATCCGACTCCACCGAATCTGATACAGATCGTAATATACGCGTATCCTTGATACCTACCCGTATCGGACCAAACCCAGACTTTATCGAAGGAATCCCTTCTGACTCACCGACACCCCCACTCATCCCTACTACCCAGTCTGATATGGGAGATACAAGGAGAGAGGAGGGAGCGTTAGTTGAACAATTAGAACATGTGAGACGGAGGGAATTGAGGTCGAAAGCGAACCAAGAAAGATTAAGCAGTAAAAATAAAGAGGCTTCTGAGCGACCCCAAACTAGTATCGAACAGGTAGCCACATCTGCTATCCCATCTCATACGTTGGGACGGGGTATTGAAGAAGTCGTCGTGGACCTAGTGGCGCAAGTGCACAACCTCCCTAGCTACTCATCCGTCTCTCAAAAGATGGATGTTTCATCTTCACACGTGGAATTAGCACAACATCTACCTATCTCTCACTCGGAGAGTATTGGTATTGAAACAAGAGACCAGCAACCCCTGGTCTCGCCTTCTTTCAAAGCACCATCGAGTCTAGAGCCACTTGAAATAGAACATTCTTCGGCTAGGACACAAGATGATATCCTGCAAATCGATGCTCTTCGTGACTCAATCGGAACTTCCGTAGTGCCCCGCCTTTAAGCGGAACGCGAGGATCGGAAGGAAATCCTACTACGGACACACCATCGCCAACCGTGAACGTAGGTGGCTCTGCCTCTAAGGTAGATGCCTCAACGGGTAATCTAAGTGATCCCGGAGTTATTTTACCCGACTTTGTGTCAAAGGGATCACTGGACAGCACCCTAAAGGTTGTCCGCGAGGCAATGGAGCAGCACCTCGCCGCAGAGCTCGACAAACTGAAGAGTCTGATCAAAGGTAAGGAGAAAGTCGTCGAAGCTGAAACTGCACCAACACCTCCACCGACTCCCGTTCAGCCTATCTATTCGGTGGATACCTTGAAGACGATGCTCCTAGCTCAGCTGCTCCAGCAATCTGAAACCGACACCTCTACCGAAGCAGACATGATCTTCGTTTTACGATCCCAGGTATCTGCTCTATCATCATCCATCACCACCAGAATGGATCAGCTTGACACAACTCTCAAGAACGTTCAACAAGCGCTCAAAACGCTGTCCGAGAGAGTCGCCTCTATGGAAGAAACTTGCAAAAGTCAAGCCGGCGGTCTAAAGCGAATACACGATGATCAGGATGATTCTGATCACCGTGAGGGGGAGAATAAAAGACAAAGATCAGCCGAGACCGCCCAGATCCTCACTAAAACCATTGTGGTTCAACTGGAACCGTCAACTGCGGCAACTACAACTGAAGAACAACCTGAAGCCGAGTTGAGCTTAGTCGGGATGGTTATGGATATGGACATCTCTGACGACGAAGACCCGACGGTTGAAAAGCCTGAGGGAGCAACACAGGAATTGGCCACACATGAAGCATCAGATAGGACTGAACTACAACTGATAGATCCAGACTCACAGATCGACCGAGAGACCGAAAATGCATGGTACGAAAAAGCCGCCAGTGCTCTAAATCTCCAGGTAAACCTAATCTTTCCTACTAATGAAGACGATAATGTTGACTACGACCAGTTTCTGCTGCAAAATCTATTTGGTACACCCGTTCACTCTGCTAAAGCCTCCGAGACTTCTATAAGACCCGAAACGACATCTGCTGAAAATCCGACATCTCCTCAACAACCGACAGCTTCGGATCATCCTCCTCTTCAACAACAGCAAATCCGATAGGAGAAAATCATGATCTTTATTCCTCACCTGGAGGAATCTCTGAAGAAGCTGTACGTTCACATGTTACGCACTATCGAGCCTTCCTTTTGCCTTGGGATTTCTAGTTCCGACCCGGAATACCAAAGCCAGTACTTAAACGCAATGAAGCGGTGTCTGCCAGTTAGCCAAGTCCGAACGAAGCACAAGATCACCGAAGTGCTTAATGTCTAAATCGGCCGAATCCTTAAAGTCATGTATCCAGTATTCACCGTCCGACGCGAAGACGGTAATGAATGGAGATTTTCCGAAGCCGACTTCAAGCACCTTCGACCATTCGATTTACTTGCTATACTGAAAGACCTCTGAACCAGAACCATCCGCCCGCTTCAAGTAACAAAGGCGCTCGAAGCTGTTTCGTCGATTCATGATTCACTCAATCATGATGTCTTATCTCACAGACTTCCAAATGGAAATCGAGAACAGAGCTAAAAAGTAAACCTGATGAAACCGATTCTGAAGGCGCCCGAACTGAAGATGTATCCCGAGAACGCACTGCTTCTAGAACCTGAATTTGGGATAGTCTACCTCAACGAACAGAAAGAAAAGAGGTTTCTCCGCTTCAGCCAGGTCGACAGATTATGCGATGGCACACTCTTCAAAGTTCAAGATGCTCTTCGAAACATCATCACTTATGAATCAGAAAATCAAAAGGTATCGTATGTTCCCAACTCGAATGAGATAACCGCACGAGAAGCCTTAGAAGTAATTGAAGAAGACATCAACTACCGTTGATCCATCAGAACGTTCGAGATACACTTTGCGCTCCAAAAAAGATATGTTGATAACTAGCGCGAACTCGAACTTCAATTAAAAGGGGGAGATTGTTAGGGCAATATTTGGTTGAATAGAAGTTCAAGGGCTAAATGTTAATTTCTTATTTTGAGCCTTATTAGTGAATGGGTCGTGGGCTTGTTGCCACGGGCCCATTAGTATATAATGTTCATTAGCTTAGAAAAATAAGCTAGTTGTCATTTTTACTTTCCTAAGCATATTGTAAACACTCTGAATATTGAAAGTGAATTGGATGACCAGTTGAAATCATATCGACCTGTTCTTCATATATTGATTTCTATTACGTTTGTTGCACGAATCTGGAACTCACAAGAAGAGATATTGTACCTAACAAACTGGCTTTCTTTGAAGGATAGTCAGATTGCCTTCTGCAGCGAGGCCTTTGTTTTTGCCTTTGTCAGCTTCAGTTGCTGCAGTTTTTGTCTTCGTCCCCTCCCCTGATGGTTCATTTATCATAACCCCTTTTTGAGCAGGGACCTTCTTGGGCTAGACGAAGAAGAAGTCGCCGTCATCATCATCATCATCATTATCAGGTGATGTTGATGGTTCGTCGTCAGCGATATCGACGTCTTCATCGTCTTCAGCTTCTTCTTCAGATTCTTCCTCATCTGCGTAGGGTTCAGTTACTTCAGCAGCAGCTTCAGTTTCCTCATCGAGTTGCTCCCCCTTAAAATCAGAGGGAGGTTTCTCGGTTCCCTCAAGATTTTCATCTCCCTGAGGTTTATCAGCAGCAGTGTTAGTAACAATACCCTCCCCCTCAAAATTATGGGGAAGGTCTTCAAGATTTTTCTCCTCCCCCTCAACATTATGGGGAACGTCTTTAGTCTTCTCCCCCTCTTCCACATGATGGATGTGGGAGGATACAGTAGTAGCAGTAGCAGCAGCATCAGTAGCCTTAGGATCACTGTCTTCCAGGCCAGTGATTCCCATGAAGGTTTCAATCACTACTATTCTGTCTTCTAGGCCAGAAATAGTAGGACTGGTTCTTTGAAGATCTTCTCGATCAGCATGAGTGAAACGCGATGGAGAACAAATTGGTGCGTTCAGGCGGTCGAGAATCTGCTGCAGAAGAGTCTTCACAGAGGTCACCTCTCCCTGAAGATCACCAACCACTGTCTTCAATGATGTGACTTCATTGGACAAGGTTGTAAAGTTGGTGGAGAGGGTGTTGTTGGTGGAGTTAAGATTGTTGATGGAGGTGGAGTTTTCAGCAAGAGTAGTGGAAAATTGACCAATACTACTTCCCACCTTCTCCAGATCAGCACTGGAGGCGTTGCCTTTGACCTTTGTGGTCAGCTTCTTGAGATCCTCTTCAGTGTTTGTGACCGCTGTAGAGTTTGTAGATAGAGTGGTGGTGAGAAATTCCACCTTCGTTTCCAAGTCTTTCTGGGAGTTGTTGATATCTCCCAAATTAGGACCTGAAAAGGTTGAGAACTTATGAACAAAGGAAAGCTCAGAAGTTTGGGATTTGGAGAGAGGAGTTTGTGGAGTTATGTGTATACCTGCAGGATGGTTGATGAAATCCTCGAAATCTCGATGACCAGTCAACGTTTCCATGTCGTCTTCCAGTGTACCTTTACGCTGGGAAGTGCCCGCAGGTCCTATGTTCGTATGCATCATCCTCTGTAGGGTTTTAGCAGATGCTTCTTAGAGGATGATGTTCGGAGAAGAGAATGGGGGAAAATAGGTGGAGTGTCCAAAGGATGAGTAGGAGGAACAACGGTTGAGAAGAGGGATTTAGTGAGAGGTTCAGCATTGGATTCGCTGAGAAATACTTCTTCAGTCCTTAGAGGGTCTGAAGGAGGGGCGTTCTGTTCCAAGTTTATAACCTCAGCGTTTAGAGACGCTGAAGTTGGTATGGAAGGGGTAGCTTGATCAGTTGTGGCAGAGCGTACCACTGAACTATCCAACGGCTCTTGTAGAGAAAGAAACGTGGAGACTTCAGCCTGGAAAGGCTTGGGGGTTGCTCCTTGGTTTTCTTGATCCTTTGAGAATCAAGTGAGGTAGAAGCATGTTTCCTTTTCTTAGAAGGAGTGGAGGTTGCAGCCTGGGTACCAGCGGTTGGGATTACCGTGGAGGTAGCTGCAGAAGTAGAAGAAATAGGGGGATTGAGAAGAGATAAGAGTTTAGAAAGACATACCTCGTTTGGGACTGGCTTGAAGTCAATAACTTTAACGCCAACCTGAGAGAGTTTTAAGTCACCCACTTTTGGATATTTGTCCCCAAGTCCGTTGAGAAAGAGAGCACTGACAAACCGGGGATATGGAACACATATAGGTCTATCAGCCATGTCCACCCTGAGCACCATATCATTGTAGATGATTGATGCCCAATCAATGTGAAGGCTCTTCAGTAGTGTATACCCCATGGCCTGTTGGGGTTTGGATGCTTGGTCAGTTGACCCAGTTTTCGCTGTCAGGCAGCTTATCAAATGAGCGAAGATGAAGTTCATCTCGCTTGGCATCTTGGACTTCTTGATGGTAGTCAGCTTCTTCTCGGGGAGTTCATCTCTCCCTGTTTCCCACACATACTTCGTTGCATCAAAGAATGCAATCAGTGCTTCCCTATCAGCTAGGTTTTTGGGGTTTGGCAGAGGGACAAAGCGTTTTTCTTTGGAACTACCAGGAAGGTTCAGGGCTCGCCTGATAGTGGTGTATCTTGGAAGTGCCATGGTTGGTGTCACAGAGAATGACATCGAGCATTTTCTTTGGGTCTTTGGTTGAGGATACTTGAGCTCTTCTGGCAGTATACCAGAACTGAGCTAAAAGGCTTCGATGAGCAGGGGGTACGATGGTTAGAGTTGTCGATAGTGGGCATGTTTTGAGAAAGTTTACAGCGTCATCAAGGTGTGTGACTTGCTTCTTTTGAGGGAAGTCGAAGAGAGCATAAGGGTTGTTGCTTTGAAAGGTGACTTGCTCAAGTTTGAAAGTAACCTGAGGAACTTTGGTGAGTACAGTAGCCTCAGCAGCAGTGGGGGTCTTAGCAGTTGGAGCTTCAGTAGATGCCATTTTTGTTTATGATTACAAACATGAAGAAAGATAAAGAATAACGTCTTAATGTGGAAAGATTTTCCAAAATAAGATGTGTTTGGATTTTGCACATTCCATTCAGACAAAAGATATCTTAATGGAGATTAGGGTTTTTCTTGTTTTGAAAAAGAGTACAAAACATAGTGAATATGTGTTTTCCAGTTTCTGTTTAAGGATGAGATTCTGGAAAAAACATATGAAGATACAAGTTTAAGATTTTTGTTTTAAACTTGAAGAACAATCTGTTTCCAGATTATGTTCATAAAATCATGAAGAGAGATGATTTTATTTTAAAAGGTTTCATTTGTTTGATCTTTTAAAAACAAGAATAAGATCAAAAACAAGTTTAGAATTGCAAAAATAAAAGAAATATTAACCTGTGAAGAAGATGAAGATGAACAGACAGATTCTTGAGTTAATATTTTGAATGCAACAGAGAGTTCTTGCTTTGAAAGAGATGATGTTCGTGTAAGGTAAAAAATATAAACTCGAATGAGTATATATAGTGAGAGTAGAGAGAGAAAAACTATGAGCGGGAAAGTTTTTCATGATGACACGGACACGTCCCTTGAATTTGATTGGTCAAGGAAGTCGAAACGGGCGAACATGTCAGAGAAAACGTGCCATGGTTTATCCGTTTGATGACGTCACAAATGTCTTTTCATATTTTAGGATGTTTCTGAGGTTTTTGAAAGTTCAGGGACATTTTTGAAAATATGAAGCACTGAGTAGAAATATCAGTGTTAAATTTAGAAATTTCAAAGTATCACTAAAAGGAAGAGATATTCAGCGATGCAATTTGTTTTGAAATCTTGAATTCATAGGCGAACGTCAGTGAGTAAAAGAGAACATACCTTAATATCAGTGAATCAATTTTTTCCAGAGAGTAGATGATTAATGGGTTATATAAGTTCATTGTTATCGCTGATCAAATGTGAACCGCTGAAGATTTTACTCTTTAAAGTTCAGCATTCCAAGCTCAGTGATGAGAAAGTTGAATTTTGTCTCATCAAGAGGATTAGTAAACAGATCAGCTAACTGAAAGTCAGTTGGGATAAAGTGAAGTTCTATATCACCATTCATCACATGATCTCTGATAAAATGATACCTGATTTCGATGTGTTTGGTCTTTGAGTGTAGCACTGGATTGTTGGCTATAGCGATGGCACTAGTGTTGTCGCAATAGATTGGAATTTTCGAGAGCTGAAGGTCATAGTCTAGTAGTTGATTTCTCATCCACAAGACCTGAGAACAACATCTTCCAGCGGCTACGTATTCAGCTTCAGCGGTTGAGGTGGACACTGAGTTTTGCTTTTTACTTGTCCAACTCACCATCTTTCCACCCAGGAGCTGACAGCCTCCTGTGGTGCTTTTCCTATCCAATTTGTAACCTGCAAAATCACTATCTGAATAGGCGATTAGATCAAACCCTGAGTCTTTGGGATACCAAAGACCTAGGTTAGGAGTTCCCTTAAGGTAACGAAAGATTCGCTTTACAGCGATCAAATGAGATTTCTTAGGTTCAGCTTGATATCCTGCACACAAATAGGTTGCGTACATTATATCAGGTCAGCTAGCTATAAGATACAGAAGAGCGCCGATCATCCCACGGTACATCGTGATATTAACAGGTACTCCAGAAGGATCCTTGTTCAGTGTCAGCGGCAGTGCCATAGGGGTTTTCATAGCTGAACTCTGAGTTAAATCAAATTTCTTCAGCATATCTTTAACATACTTACCTTGGTGAATGAAAGTTCCTTTTTCATTTTGTTTGATTTGAAGACTAAGGAAATAAGTTAGCTCACCCATCATACTCATTTTATATTCAGCTTTCATTCTCTCAGTGAAACGAGTACATAGATCAGGGTTAGTGGAACCAAATATAATATCATCGACATATATTTGAACAAGAATAATATGACCTTTTACTTTCCTAAAAAATAGAGTTTTGTCGATTTTACCTTGCTCAAATTTTTCGATTTGGAGATAAGAGGAGAGAGTGTCATACCATGCACGAGGAGCTTGCTTTAAGCCATAAAGTGCCTTATCCAGTTTATAAACATAACCTGGATGCTTAGGATCTGAGAATCCTGGAGGTTGTTCCACGTAGACTTCTTCATTCAGCCTTCCATTGAGGAACGCTGACTTTACATCCATCTGATAAACTTTGAATTCTCGGTGTACTGCGTAAGCTAAGAATAGACGAATGGCTTCTAGCCTTGCCACTGGAGCAAAGGTTTCGTCGTAATCTATACCTTCCTCTTGTCTGTATCCCTGAGCAACAAGACGAGCCTTGTTGTGGGTTACAGTTCCATGTTCATCCAGCTTGTTTCGATAGACCCATTTAGTTTCTATCACTGTTTTATCGGATGGTCTAGGAACGAGCTTCCAAACTTTGTTTCTTTCGAATTCAGTCAGCTCTTCTTGCATAGCACTAACCCAGTTTGGATCTCTGAGGGCATCATCTGTTTTCTTTGGTTCAATCAGAGAAATAAAGTTAACAAGTAAACAAATATTACTTGCACTTCGTCGAGTCTGAACACCAGCATTTGGATCACCGAGAATTTGTTCAATGAGGTGATTGATAGTCCATCGCTGAGCCGGAGCATAAGTCGCTAACTCAACCTGAACTTGAGGAGCTGAAGATGAGGCTTCAACAACTTCTGGTATATCAGCCAAGAGAGGAAGAGGTGCAGATGTCATTTCATTCACTGATTGCTGAGAAGTAGATGGTATATCTGAGATAGAAGGTTCAGAAGCAGGCATTGTGTTAATAGGAACAATTGAGACCCATGATGTTTTAGCTTCACTTGTCTGCATGCTGGGGATGATAGTAGGATCATCATCTTCAGCGGGATGAGTATGAGATGGAGGAGTAGGAACATATTCTGAATCACCAAGATGAGAAAACATCCATTGATTCAGTTCTTCAGTATCATTAGAAGGTCTAGAGTTTGCTGAACGGGATTCATCAAAAATGACGTGGATAGTTTCTTCTACAGTTTGTCTTCTACGATCATCAGCCTTAGAAAAATTCCAAGAAAAATTCCATCATCAGCCTTAGGATCAAACTTTCCAAGGGCATCTCTGTTGTTCAGTATGAAACACTGACATTCAAAGATGTGAAGAAAGCTAATTGAAGGCTTTCTCCCATAGAAAAGTTCATAGGATGTTTTCTTGAATCTTTTGACTATCAGCGACTTGTTTTGAGTAAAACTAGCAGTGTTGACAGCTTCTGCCTAAAACTGAGTAGGTAGATGAGAATCGCTGAGCATTGAACGTACAGCTTCGATGATAGTTCGATTTCTTCTTTCAGCGACTCCATTTTGTTGCGGTGTTCTCACTGAAGAAAAGTTGTGAGAAATACCCTTACTTTCAAAGAAGGAATCAAGTGAACTGTTTTTGAATTCAGTCCCGTGATCACTCCTTATTGAGCGAACGGTCATGTTGTTCAGGACTTCCATTTTCTTGACAAAGGTGATGAGTTCTTCAGGGGTGTCACTCTTAGAACGGAGAAACATTGCCCAGGTATAGCGAGAGAATTCATCAACTATGACCAGTGTATATTTCTTTCCAGCGATGGATTGTTTGTTAACAGGGCCAAACAAATCCATATGGAGAAGTTGTAGAGGAGATGACACTGAGAAAACTTGCTTAGATTTGAAACTTGCTTTAGTTTGTTTCCCTTTCTCACACGCTAAACATAGAGACTCCTTAGCGTATGATTGTTGAGGTAGACCAGTGACCAACTCTTCTGAAGAAAGAGTATTTAGTGTCTTAAAGTTGAGATGGGAGAGCCTCTTATGCCATAGCCAGTTGGCATCAGATGAGGCTTTTGAGAAGAAACAGGAGTTCTCAGTGGTTGTAGAGTCCATGTTAATAACATAAACATTTTCCATACGATAACCGCTGAGAGCTATCTTCTCCTTTTTGTCAGTGACAAAGCAAGATTCCTTATGAAAATCACTTTGTTATCCTTGTCACACAGCTGACTGATACTTAGAAGATTGTGCTTCAGCCCTTCAACATATGCGACTCTTTTGAAGGTTGTTGTACCATTAGAGAGTACACCAAACCCTCGGGTATGGCCTTTTCCATTTCCATCGAAGGTCACTGAGGGACCCTTCTCTTCCTTGTATTCAGTGAGCAGGCTTTTCTTTCCAGTCATGTGTCTAGAGCATCCGCTATCGAGATACCAGATACCCTTCTTAACCTGCAAACAAAGGAAGATTAGTTTGACTTGGGCACCCATTTTACTATGGGCCCACACTTTTCAGTGGTGGTAGAGGAAGTGGAAGGTTCAGCAATCTTCGCAGCATTTGAAGATTCAGCTTCAGAATTATTCTTCACTTTGGTTAATTTCTTAACCTCAGTGGTCTTCTTTGCCTTGGGGGCATTGATCTTCTTTGCCTTGGGGGCATTGATCTTCACCTTAGTTAATTTTTCAGCTTTGGTGGCTGTAGGGCACTTACTAGCAATATGATTTGTAAGTCCACAGTGATAACATTTCCTATAACTAAAACTAACTTTAGGAGCATTTTCCTGTTGAGCCGTTAATTTTAAATGAGCAGGGCCAACACCAAGTAGACCTTTGGCATTGGAAATGGGAGGAACAATCAGTTCTTTAGATTTCTTACCAATAACATTCACTCTGATTCTAGGAGTAGATCGCTGAAGAAATCCAGGAATCTTGTTCTTAGAAGTAGAGGGATGAGTCACTGAAGCTTTAGAAGCATTCAGCTTAGGTACAAAGGTACCCTTCTGAGGTTTTTGGTTGAAAACGTTTTCTTTTCCTTTACCTTTAAAGATTAAGGTAGGTTTTTCCTCAGGGATAGGAGTTTTAAAAGAGGAACACTGAGATGAGGAAGTGTCGGGGATAGAGGACACGAACATTCCAAACTTAAGCATGGAATGATCAGTGGTTGGTTCTTCAGCGTCAGCTTTGTAACCAAGACCACGTTTGTCACTCAGGGGAATCTGAGACTTTATTATCTCAGTGATCGTTGTTGAGGATTTACACCATCCTTCAATAGTAGCTTTTTCAGCTTTCAATGCAGCGATAGCTTCTTCACGTTCGATTATGACTAGTTGATTTATATGAACCTGATCTTTTAAATCTTCTTCAATTTTAGAAAGCTTTTCTATTTGAAGGTGACAGTTTTTAAGTTGTTCAGCGAGAACAAGATTTTGATTTTCAACAACTGTTTTGCCGTTCATGGCATCATATAAACTCATAGTCAGGAGATCGATCTTTCGAAGACTATCAGCTTCATCAATATCTGAAATATGTGTAAAGAAAGAAGGTGATACCTTAGAGGTAGAGGATGAAGTAGAGGGAATTTCAGTTTGTTCTTCCTCTTCTTTGATTTTGGCCATGAGACAGAGATTGGCCTCATCATCATCTTCAGAGTCAGATGATTCTTCTTCATCAGAGGCATCCCAATCAAATTCAGCCATCAGACCTTTGCCTTTCTTCTTAAAGCTTTTCAGCTTTGCATAATTTTCTTTCAGCTTTTGATACTTGTCATCTCTAGCCCTGGGTTAGAGGATTTCTTGGGGAAAGCTGAGGGTCTAGAAACTTTCTTTGACCTGCACTCGCTAGCAAAATGTCCTATCTTTTCACAATTATAGCAAGTAGCAGTAGCCTAATCAACAGGGGTTGATGGTCTTGGCTTGTCAGTAAGTGCGAGGGGCTTGTTCTTTCTGAAATTTTTCTTTTTGGCGAATCTCCTGAACTTATTAGATAGGAGAGCCATAGATTCATCAAGATCTGAAGAGTCAGCATCTGATGAGCATTCAGAGTTAGTCTCCAACTCAGTGACAGTGATAGTAGATCGCTGAGTGGAAGGTGACTCTGAGATTAAAGCAACAGAGTTACTTTTGGAATATTTTACAAGATTTTTCTTAAGATGACACGACTATTCATGATTGAGCATAGTGCCATATAAGGTAGAAAGAGTCATAGATTTTAGATCCTTTGATAGCTTGAGACGCATTGAATAACTGTCCCAGCTTTCAGGTAAACATTCTAAGAACTTTGTCAGAATTTCAAAGTTAGAATATTCCTTACCAACGGTTTTCAGATCTATAATTAAACAGTTAAACCGCTGATGTACTTCAGAGAGAGTTTCATTCTTAGCACAAATGAAGCTTTCGTACTGTCTTACCAGGTTGATCTTTCTTGAGTCCTTGACTTCAGACGTACCTTCATATTGAACACAGATTGTGTCCCACATGGCTTTGGAGGTTTTCAGGTTCATGACGGAATGGTAGACTTCGTCAGGAAGAGCCATAGAAAGAATGGATTTGGCTTTTGTGTCGATAGCCACTTTCTTCTTATCTTCATTAGACCAGTTGTGAGGTTCCTTAGGCACGACTCTTTCAGGAATGGCAGCTCTAGTTGTAGTTCCTGGAACTTCAGGGTCAATCCTAACAGGAATATATGGGCCATTTTCGATGTAATAAGGCATAGTAGGGTCTACACCTTCTAAGAAGAGCATCATCGTATTTTTCCATAGATTAAAGTTATCTTTGGAAAATCTAGGGGGTTTTGCAAGAGAACCATTGTCAATATAGTTTGTGTTTGTGTTTGTAGCCATTATGAGAAGTAGCAAGGAAGAGAAAAGATTAGTATAAGCAAGATCTTATTTATTAGATTAAACAATCTGTTCTGATACCACTTGTTGGTCCCGGGGGTTATACAAGTTTGTAGAAGGGGGGGGTTGAATACAAACACACAATTTTTACTTTCTAAATTGTTTATTGATAAATATCAAACAATTTACAACTTGTTGCGGAACAAGATTAAGGATTAACCTAATCTAAACAAGTTAAGAGAACACTAAGATTTTCTTGCACTAGAATTAAGCTAGAAAGGAGATAAGAATATTACTAATAATATTCTAACACAAAGATAGTAGAGAGAAGAAGATGGCCGAGCACTTCATTTCTGAAGTAGGGTTCTTCTTATATACTGCATGCATTTAATGCATAGCAGTACAACTTTACACGGGGCAGCAGCTGATTGGTTGCATGTTTTGACCTTAGTAGACAACCTAGTAGCCGCACGATGAACAGTGTAGAATCAGAGTTGGTTGTATGATTCTGGACAAATGGGATGCCCGTTCTGACAGTTCGTACGGAGGCGTGCAAGGAGGAAAGACAAAAAGTAACTTGTAGAGGAAGACTTCATGATCAGCGTTCGTTGAACAGTAATTTATCAGCGAGTGACAAAGCTCAGCTATTGCTGAAGTTTTCTACTTGTAACTTCACGTTGAGTGGACAAATCTTGGCTTCGCTGATATCCACATCAGTTCATTAGTAGACTTGTCGCTGGTTCTTTGGCTTGATCTTCGACTTCAGCGTAGAACATTTGTTGACGTGAAACTTGTCTTCAGGGATCATAAGTAAACAACTAAACTATCAGCGATCATCAAGGCATGTTTAAAATTCATGTTAAATTCCATTTTTTGAACATTTTAGAATATTTAAAATTTCAATCGGAAAGGACATTTGATTTCTTCTCTGTAACTAAAACCCCTAAAGTTGCAAGTTTTCCAAAATGGATGCTCCTGATTATGCAAGTTTTCCCTTGTTGCTGCTGTTGGAAATCGAAAGAACCAAGGCTTTGCTTTGCTTTTTACGAAATCAAAAGAAGGAAAATTTGGACGAAATCGGAAGAACAACTTGTTTTTTTATGAAATCAAAAGAGAGGGAAAGTTGTCGTGGTGTTGGATTATGAAACAAAGCAGCTTGTTTTATTTTTTTCAATCATTTGCTTTGATGTTCCAACTTGTTTATGGTTCCTGGATCCTGTTTTGGTCAAGTGAAAATTGTTGTTACTATTAGAGCAATGGAAGATTTGTCTGTATATTGATTGATGGTTCGAGTGATGAATTATTATTGGTTGGTTTGTAACAGGTCCCGGATCCCGCCATTGTTTCTCGGTTGACAAAATTCCAAAAGAAGTTCATGGACGAGTTCCGTGATTAGATGCTATTATGATGCTTCTAATCATAAGCAGTATAAATGTGAATAAAAGAATTTTACAGCTTTTCGTGTCAAACATTTGTTAGTTGTCTGTTTAGGACCAACAATCTTGGTGATTTTTTGTTAATGATTGACATAAGATATCCTAGCATGTTTCATGTTTGTCATCCTTTTTGGAATACATGGGGGGGGGGTAATTTTGGGGATATAGACGGAGCTACTTCCGTTCACTTTAATGTCTGCACCAGGTTTCGGAAGTGTTGTTTAAACTGTTACTTTCTGCCATCAACAATTAGCAATTTTGGATGAATTTGATATGTTTCCAATTTTAATAATCTTGATTTGAAGCTAAAGTATATGTTTGGTTTCTTAATGGTTCATTGTACATTCAGTGCTTAAAAGCGTCTAGTATCATGTAACAAGAAGATTACAGTACCAACCGAAAATGCATCAATCATCTTGGATCTGAATGAAAAAGGGTACATATGTCATTCTTAAAAATATACAAGTATGAAATCAGTTTTAAACAAGGGCATGTTGTTGCTTATGAAACGAAAATTGCATTCTATGTATTTAGTTCTGTTCTTGTTCTTGTTCCTTTCTTTTCAGTTTATTTTGTTTGTATTGTCTATTTTTTCATAGTTATTTAATTTGTATTTTAATAAACATTTTCTTTTGCTTTGCTTGTTCATAAACAATGCCTTGAGTATACTTGACAATATAAGTGGCTTAATAAATGTTTATTTCCATGCATTGTGTTCTATGGTAAATTTTACTTTGAATGTTCTTTGAGTGGGATATGGGCTCTTTGCTTTTGTGGGGATAGTTTTGTTGACTTTAATGAATATCAATGATTGACTTATGCGGTCAATCAGGCTTAAGTTTAAGATTTTTGATTATGTCTTGTGTATTGTGTACTTTTACAGTATGCAATAGATGCTTATACATTTTACATTAGCAATTGTGTCAAGACTCGAGACAATCATTCATGTTCTTATTTTTAAGTTACGTAGTTAATTCTTCAAACTTACAACCATAATAAGCATATTTCTAAATCAAACATTGTTTTTGTTCATTGTTGATACACGGTAAATATCTTTGGTTGGATTCCTACAAACGGGTATTGTCTTATCATACTCAGCGGTTCTTAAGTTTGTGGGAAAATGATGGCATTTAAAATAAAGGGTATTCGGCCTAGCGATATCCAATAATCCAACATTTCTATAGATCAAAGTTCTAACATCACCAAAGATCAGATGTGTGTGAGAGTTTTGTTTGCTATATATGAATATTATATACTTAAAAGATACAGATTTTACTCTAAATGGTACAAATCATCTAATATTTTTGCTATTTAGAAAGAATTTTTATAGCTTTAAAAGACCCATAACCATATTTGAGTTGATAAATTTCCATCGTTTATATCAGACACGTAGTTGTTGTGACGAGCCTTTTAGAACATGTTTATTAATGAAATAATCTCATGTGATATGAGCGCCATGATGATTTTTGGAGCTATTGTTGCATCAAGCAATGTGGGGTTTGTTGTATTTGTTTTTGTTGATGGAGAGATGGTTCTGGACTTGTTAATAATTGGTAAGACCTTGAATATGGCTATAAAACCCCAAGGTAATAATAATTATTTATGGTAATCCATAAATAGAAAATAGAGTAAATTACGGATTTGGTCCCTGTGGTTTTTCAAAAAATACGGAATTGGTCCTTAAACTTCACTTATTACTGTTTTGATCCCTCAGGTATGCAGAATTTTACAGAGTTGGTCCCTCGAGCTGACGGGCGTCTATTTCCTCCGTTAAGCTCGAGGGTAAAATGGTCTTTTCATATATTTTTATTTCTTTTACCATTTTTTAATTAATCATACCCTTTTTCTGTTTTGGTCCCTAAGGTATATATATACACCACCACCACCACCACCACCACCACCACCACCACCACCACCATCAAACCACCACCTTCTTCTATTTTGGTCCCTAAGGTATATATATATACACACTACCACCACCACCACCCACCACCACCATCATACACCCACCTGCACCAGTTCCTTGCGAAAAACCTTATTCAGATCCTTGCGAAAAGTTTTGGAATTGGTTACGAAAACTTCGGTAAGCTTTCCGTCCAAACCCGTTTTTCCGACAAGACACCGACGAGATATTCCAATCACCCAAACCCACTGATTTCTTGACAAAAGTTACTTCTGAAAATTGCTTTCTGGTTGAATTATTATGAAGAAGAGATTTGTGATGAAATGAAAGCAAGAATTCGATGGAAAAATTAACTTCCGACTAAACCTGTTTTTCCGACGACTTCTCTGGCAAAAACTTTCAGAACATGGATCTGTGTGTATGTATATATATATATATATATATATATATATATATATTGTATCTGTGTGTGTATATATAAAGAAAGAGAGAAGAAAGAAATATGGTGGTTGTGGGTTGACGATGGTGGTGATGGGTTGATGATGGTGTGTATATATATATATACTGTATATGTGTGTGTATATATGTGGTGTGTCAAAGGTGGTGCATGTGGGTGTATGATGGTGGTGGTGGGTTGTATTCTTCCACCATGAAAGAGAAGACAAAATGAAAGAGAAGAAAGAAAAAGTAAAAAATATTTTTTTTAAATAAATTGACACGTGTCATTTTCTAATTGGTCAATTAAAAATAAGAAATAATAAAATTATAAAAAACCATTAAAATTTAATTCTAAAAAAAGAAATATAAAAAGACAGAAATGCCCTTAATGATAACGGATGAAATATACGTCCGTCAGCTCGAGGGACCAATTCCGTAAAATTCTGCATACCTGAGGGATCAAAACAGTAATAAATGAAATTTAAGGACCAATTCCGTATTTTTTGACAAACCACAGGGACCAAATCCGTAATTTACTCTAGAAAATAATATGTATATATAACATAAAATAATAGTGTTTCATACATTTAAAAATGTCTTTATGAGGTTTGTGTTTGTTTATATTAATAACACAATACTTTTGAATATTAAGCTTTTTATTTTATAACCGAGGGAACAACCTTCAAAACAATTCCGGTTACTAGACTATTAATTTAAAAATCTTTAGTCGATAAACGATGTTAACCTTTAATTCAAAGGCTAGTCATTTTTAAATCCAAAACTTGAAAAAAAAACATAAGAAATGAAATAGTGACAAATCGAAAAAAGAACGAAACATAATCGAGGGTTCAAATTCTCAGCTTTAGAATCGAGATGCATCGTGCTTCAATGTGCAGGTACACAACTAGTAAGGGTTTCAAATTATCCTCCCTCTATATATATTGTTGGAAAATTTAGTAAAAAAATTATATGTTTTTACTACCTTCGGACACATTTAAATACATATATATGTTTTTGTCAATAATTTATTAAAGGGGGGTCTGGTTTCATTCAGACATATAACACAACTCGCTCCAACTCTCTGCTACATACCAATTTTCCGGTGACCTTTCAAGGCAAGTGGTCATCTCCGGCAGTACGTCTGCTTACGCTGTTGTACCCTGGGAACAGACGACGAATCTGTTTAAGAGAATCGTGTGTAACACGAGCCTCAGCTTCTGTTATTTTCATCTCCTTCTTCTCTGTATAACAGTTGCTTAATTTGCAATAATATACGTATGATTAAAATATATATGAACCAACAACATTCACAGTTACCAAACCGATTAAAAAGAACAAAGACGAATAATCTATCTTTCTTATTGTCAAGAGTGATTGATTTATGAATTTTTTTTGGATATCCTAAAGTGAATAAAGAACAATAATCTATCTTGTAATTACAGTAAATTACATGTTTGGTCATATTTGGCCAAAATATGGACTATTTTACAAGATATAAACATATATTTTGTCGATATGCATTTCATATTGTGCTTTACTTCAAGCCAATTAAGTAGTAGTAGTAGTAGTAGTAGGAGCTTCTTAACGAAGTTTCAGCGTATATGATTGCATTCATGATACCACCCATTACAAAACCAATTAATAAAATATTTTATTATCAAATACTAGTTCAGATCTTGTTATCTTTCGAAAATGATAGAATAGTTTTGGTTTAATACATAAAATGATTTATAAATATATTGCAACAAAATTAGAGAATTATAAGGGTTTGATTTGAATTCTAAAAGTATAAAATAATAATTATGAATTGTTAATACATTCACGAAATAACGTAGATGAGTTGAAAGGAGTTTTATTCACTTCTCAGAAAGATTTTGTATTTAAACTTAGGGCCCGTTTACCTAATCACTTACCCGGGTAAGTGCTTACCGGTAAAATTCAACACTATCACCTACTTTCCGGGTAAGATTTTAGTCTCCAAAATGGCATCGTATGCTACAATTTAGCCGGTAAGCGCTAACCGTGGTAAGAGTCACCACACTCACTTACCGGGTAAGACTTTCGGTCCTTGGTTTCGACTATCGGTCCTTGCTTCTGCTCTTACCGGGTAAGATTCTTGGTCCTTGTCATATTCATCCGGTAAGCTAATATGACTTGGTAAGCACTTATCCGGATAAGCGTTTTGTAAACAGCACCTTAGATTATGATCTATTGGACTTAAATATGACTTGATAGGATCGGGTTGTTCATTACTTCATCACATTCATAAAAGCAAGGCAATGTCCATTTTGTTCGTTATATGCTAGTTTAAGTCTTCATTAGGTGTCCATCCGTCCATGTACTTGCATGAGATTAAGATCAGTAAAATAGTTCAACCTCACTTGATTATGGAAAATAGTTCAAATTGGTTTTTCCTGATAACTTTGCTGCGTAAAGAGGCAAATACACTGTCTACCTATACCTTCCCCTTTTACAGTATTCAAACAGATGTTTGTGTCAAACCAACTATTATCCTCTTACAGCCTCATTAATGTAACTGAAAAAGTAAAGACATCTCAAGAAAACTCCAGTTGGAAACACAAGTTAAAACAAACTCTTTACTGATAGCGCAACTAGTAAAACCTTATGTTTGCTTCCGGTGGACACAGTTTGGGTCCCTCAAAGCTCAGGGCCTCTGATGATTTGCTTGGTTGTCAACTGCAAGCAGGTCGGGATATACACAGTTACAAAAAAAACAAGAGAAAAGATGCATATAAATTCTATATCTAAACAATAGGAAGTCCATTACATCCCTCTCCGGCTCTTTCAAAGCCAAGACACCTCAGGACTCAGTGGTTGACCAAAATATCAAACTGGTGGAACCAATTTACAAAACCATTGAGCTCAAATCGAACCAAACATTCTTCACAGCAGTTGCTTCACTATCTGTATATGACGCTGGATGGATATAACAAAAAAAACACTCATATCAAACTAAAAAGACACCCTGCCATAACTTTTCAACCTTTTTGAGACCGCTAAACACCACTGTGTTTACGTGGTAGCGGTGGCAATTAGATCATCTACATTATCAAGTACATTATTGTTGGTAATGTTACAGTTCCAAAAAGTCACATAAACCCTAAACCCTAAACCCCAAACCCCAAACGACTCCCAGAATATAACACTACCATGATGATTCCGAAAACCGTTAATCCTGTTTAGGGTTTAGATTTATGGATTAAAGATTTGTCAGCAACAGAAGCACTGATACGGGTAAGAACACCATCAGCTTTGCCATGCCTGTAGAGTGAAGTTAAATTCATCATTTTCATAGAAAACACAAGTACGGGAAAAGCATGAAAAGTTGAGCATAAATCAGAATACCAAAAGCATTTGGTAGTCATGAACCATAAATGCACTAATACTACTAAACTCATAATCCAATATTCAGTAACAAATACCACTTACACAAGGGAATGAATGAGATATGCATCAAGACAGAAAATATGGTCCATGTTCTAAAACAAAGGTCAAGCAACAATGGAAGGTCAAAGATCGAAGTTTGGGTAAGTGATGAGCATGCCGATTTATCAAAATCATGACAATACCAACATAGAACAAGAAAGGTCCATAACAGTATGGAGATATGTAATATCATTAAAACCCTTCATGGTAGGGTAGCTCAACTATTCGGTCTAAACATCTAAAATAATTTACATAGTTGTTCAGAACATTATCCGTAATCATATAGACCAATTATGTCAATAAATTCTTCTGTTGAACTTCATCAGAAATCGGTCACTATCTTTATACAAGAAGTAAAAAGAAAATACAAAGGAAAGATTCAAATGACGTAAATGAATGAACTTTAGTTTTTCATATCATGTAAAGAAGTGTATTTTGCTCTGCTAATTTCCACACGTTGTCAAAGCCGGTCAATCAAATCCTACAAGTTTCAGCAAGAAAACCTCAAACTAATCATTTGATAATTATGAATTGCTTAGCACACAGTAGCGCAAATAAGAAACTTCATTAAACCCTTCCAAGATAAACCGCCTTACTTACCACTTTATATAAAAACAAGCATGATTCATTTAGAAATAGAAGCGGGTATTCTTATCACTCCTTCGGCGTCCAGAAAGCGTTTCAAATTCTTGTCGTCCAAATGTTTCTGTAACGTAAGATTAAGAACAAACAGAAAGTACGCGATTAAGAGTTAAGATAAATGGAAATGACCATCAACATATATATTAATATATATATATATATATATATATATATATGTGCGTGTGTGTGTGTGTTTACGGTGTCTTTAATTGTTTAACTATCAAAGAGATGCATTTTGATTTAGGAAGTTTGACAAAACCAACTATTTGGTATTAGCCTGTCTAGAAAAAAGACATTTTTTGGAAGAGTATCCCAGTAAATTCTGATTGTAAGAAATCAGCCCTGATAAACTCACTGGCTACAATTGTGGTAGAAAAGATTCGGTATTAGCTATGAGAACTTTTAAAGAATTGGGTATTAACGCATGCTTCAAACATGAATTTTGAATGTAGAAATAACTATTTTCAATCCAGAAACTCAAAGCATGTTAGTACTTCTTACTGGAGTTTTCTTGATTTCATATCAAACTAGATATAGCAAATACATGATAGATGAACTTAGCGAGCATCAAATGGTTTTAGTGCAATTTAACACCAAACGAGTTCCAATTTCTAGGTCCAATCTACATTTACAGTCATCATGGAAAGGGGGCCACAAAATGAGAACCAGAAATACAATGAAATGGACTAAACAAATAGCCCTAAAGTGGATACAATCTGAGTCAAAATTGAAGATAACTTTACAAAGAACAATTTCATGATGACATTAAATTTTGTGTTACCTATTCAACATTGATGATTCATCGGTAAATCAAGCAAACTATCTTACAAGAAAAAATAGAAATAAATTCATATGATCTCACCGATAAACAATCTTTGTACTTCTCCCACTCCAAAACGCATTCTTCTTTATTCCAATGACCCTTCAAGAACTTCTCCGAATACCACCTGCATACCCATTAAATTACAGATGTAGTGAGAAAATTTCTAGGGTTTTTCACTACGAAATCCGTAAAAACGCAAAAGTAAACAGATTTTTGGTTAACAATTCACTGTGGAAGGACCTGTTGAAGCAATTATGATAAGCATCTCTCAGATCGGCACAAGGAGAAGTGGTTGTTGAAGAAGAAGATGAATTCCGCCTGTCCCTTATGAATCCCATGTAAATACTTTGAATTTAGGGCCTGTATATTCAAATCGAGGAGAATGGATGAATAAATTTTGGCAAGGTGGACGGTATAATTGGGGAAAACATTCATGAGCAAGTACAAAAAACACAATTCAACGCAAAAATGCTGAAGACGTATATTTGCATATAAAACAATGAAAACACTTTGTCAGGTTCATTGTTCACAAAGAAAGAAAACAAGGAACACACTTACGGTTTGAGTTTGCTGACTTGCTGTTTGAGGGCTGAGGCATCGACGGTGCAGGTCGACGGCGGTCGGCGGCAGAACTCCTCTCGGTCTAACTCCGTGTTTGTGTTGATTGTTGGCGTAAAAGTGGCCGGCCCAATTTAAACCTAATTTGATATATATATTATATTTTTGAGTAAACCTCAATTTTGGTCCTTGATGTTTGTTAAAAATCTTGGTTTTTGTAACACCCTAAAAATCAAGGCAAATTTAAACCTGAATTAAAAGGGTTTACATAACTAATATCCATAAATAAATATTTTTAACATAAGAAGATAGTGACTAGAGTCAATTTACATCAAACTTGTCACCACTGTATAATCTCCACTCATCCCATTTCTTCCATAAGCTCGTACCTGGTAAGAAAATATTGTTTGAAATGATTAGGCTAACGCCTAGTGAGAACATTCAATTTCAAAATAATACATTTAAAATCATTGTAAACAAGGCATAACAAACATGGTTTACTCTCATTCTTACCATACTCGTTCTCATCTCAAAATAACGGAATCATACCCAATCCCATGAATATGACTACCATCAGGAAGTCATATCACCATATTCAATAGCCTACTACGAATTATCACGGATTCTAGTTTATCGATCAAGCCTAAAGACTTATATTCACTCGCCATATCTTCTTCTTGGAATGAAAGCATAAATAGCACTTATATATTGCCTATTTCTAATCCACCGAAAGCAAAGGAAAACAATACTTACACTTCGTCTAATTCATGTTTCCATATCTCAAATACGAATAGCAACTATACTTTGACTATTCCTTCATTTATATATATATATATATATATATATGAATAGCAATTCTACTTTGCATATTCAATCAATCAACATGAATAGCAATTCTATGTTGCCTATTCATTCATTCTTAGTCAACGGGAATATAAATATGACTAACACTAAGTCAGTCATGATATCACATTCAAGAGCCCGCTACGAATCTCCATGGATTCTAGATCAATGCTCGTATCCAAGAAATTACAATTAGTGTCATGCCTATTTCTTGAAGTGGAAGTAGGAATTACCATTCAGTACCCGGCCTATCCCTTATCTTCCATAAAAATCGGAAATTACGATTAGCGCCACGCCTATTCCACGATTTCACATCATAAAACGAAATGGGATTTACCATTAAGCGCCCCGTCTAATCCTCATTTCAATCAACGGGAATTACCATTAAGAGCCCGGTCTATTCCACATTTATTCAAATCATGGGAATTACGATTAGCGCCACGCCTATTCCACGTGATTACAAAATACTAGTGCCTATGGATCCATTACACTTATTCGTATTCGTGCAGGTTATTGCTTAATATGAATTCCTCATAGCATTCAGTATTAGCCAATCATATTTATACCACATAGATTCCTCATATCATTTAGTATGAGCAAATGTCCTTTATAGATCTCTCATATCATTCAATATGAGCAAATAATATCTAATATGTTAATTTCTCATAACATAAGTTTAACAATTAATATCATCACTCACGGTCCTTGATATAAATATTTATAAACACACTTGCCCATTAGAACCAATAGTTAAAACTCGTATAATCGTCCAACCAAAATTCATTTAAAACCTTTCATTATAAAAATGCACCTTACCATAATTTAAAAACATTATAAAAGGGTAAGGTAAGAATGAACTCATCTGATAGCAGTAGCGTCACTCTTACTTTACTTTTTGTAAGGAATTTCGTCTCCAAACTTCACAAAGTCTGAAATACCCAAATACAGATGGTATTTATATTAATCTACTAAATAGGACTCTTAAAAGACTAAGAATCCTAAATAACTCAACATTCTCGTCACTTATCGCAACCCACTAATTGCGATAACACTTCTCGCAACCTACTACTTGCGACACAGTACTTGTCGCAACCCACTGTTGCGATATCTCCTACTTGTCGCAACCAACTGTTGCGACATACATCTTATCGCAACCCACTGTTGCGATACAATGACTTATCGCAACCAACTATTGCAATACACAATCTTGTCGCAACCCAAAGCTTGCGACATTCATAACTATCGCAACTATCAACATTATCGCAACTAACTGAGTTCATAACAGTCTCGACCAACTAAAAACGTATTTAAGCCAGAATCTATACTTTTAAGCCATGTATGATCCTATAAATTTCCAGATATGTTTAAGACTACCAATAGAACATAATCATAAACCCAGATTTCTCATAACATTCAAAAACATCAAAACCCATTTCCTCTTTCTATTTAATGGTATTTCACTGCCTTTCATGTACAAGTATTGCAACTGAGACTGAGAGACAAGGGAGATCCCATTGAACTTGCCTTGATTGAATGAAGGCTAGCTGACTTCGATACTGAATGAACTCGCATGCTGGAGAACCGATGAGAGACATAGTCGATGCCAATATAGCTGTAATTTCACACTTGAGCTTTTCCCTTCGAAGAGTTGATCTTTCATTTCAAAAGTGGTATCTCCCCAATGGAGAAATGATGCTAGCCCTTTTTTCCTTCGATGACAGAGATTGAAATGGAACTAGAAAACTTTAACTACATGAGATGAAAGGTTTATGTGAGATGTTTACCTTTGATTCCTCAAATTGTTCCCAAAATTTCCAGCTAAATAATCCAGCTTTCTTCTTCTTCTTTTTCTTTCTTTCGGTCCTCTCTCTCTCTCTCTTTCACCGAACACACACACACACACACACACACACACACACATAAAACTCCAAAATGAAGAAAATATCTCCTCTTTGCCTCTTTTAATAAAATGAGGCGATGGTGGTGGTGTACTTTTCACCACTTAACCAAACAGCCCCTCTACCTTCTTTACTTGGCAAAACATACCCTCAAACTTCTAAATTAAAATTAAAGTTTACCCTTTAACTTATAATTCCGTAAAACAAATAACGTAACTTATTCGGGGTTAAACTCTAAAATTAATCTATCACATAATAAATCATAAATTTATCAATAAAACCCATCTCAACACTTTATACAAAAATCGAGATGTTACAATACTCCCCAACTTGAAAATGATTTCGTCCCCGAAATCAAAGCTAGGTAAACAAGTGAGGATATCTAATCTTCATATCCTCTTCACCTTCTAACGTCACGTTAGCACCTCATTGATATAATACCACATCCTTATGTCGTAACTTCTTAACTGATTTTTCTATAATCACTTACGGTTCCTCCATATAACTACTCTTCTCATCCACTCTCACTTTAGTAAATAGAATCACATCATACCAACATGAAATATGTTGTGTGTCCCTTCACTTCAAGTCTTACATACTTAATCACAGATAAAGGTCCAGAAAGAATAAGGACTCAACTTTCCATGTTATCTCAATCTTATAACTTTCACCATTACCCACTCCCCAACTTGAAAATCTGTAGATCTTCTTGGAGCAACTATAAAATCATCAAATCTTTATCCAACTATAACTTGATCTTATTTTAACCATTTAAGCATCTTTCAAAACAGTAACTGGTATAGCTAACTTTTAACAAAAGATTATTGTACAAAAAGATAAGCTAGCATACTATTTCATAAAACACATGCATGTATATGATTAACAAGAAATATATACCGAAGTATACCTGAAAATTCCTTAATTCCCTCCGCCATCATGTAATATACTCAGCCCGTTGGCCTTGGGATATTAGGTTTCTTCTCTTGATTTCCATTCTTCTTTAGCTTTGGGCAATCTTTTCGATAATGGTCAGGCTGTTTACACTCAAAACATGTCGGTCCTTGTATGGGACAATTCCCTATGGTATGACCACTCTTGCCACACATAAAACATTCTAGCCAAGTCACCCTACATGGACCATAGTGTTTACTTTTACATTTTTGGCACCAATTCAGCTCCTGATGAGGCTCAAAATAAGTGTTATCAATAAAGGGCTTCGACCCATGCGAAGATTCCGATCGACCTTCCCCTTTTCTTTTCTCTCCTATGTGAGCTTTCTCAGCTTTATCTTTTGCATAAACCTCTTCTATGATCTTCGCTTCCTCAATCGTCTCTCTTAGAGTTAAGGCTTTAGAATTTCTGACTCTAGACATCATATCGGCTGGTAAGCCTTTCAAATAAGCCTTGATCTTTTCCTTTTCAGTTGGAGCCACATGCCCCACCAAGTTCACCTTTTCCATGAATAATTCCGTGTACTTTCGAACGGACGAAGTACCCTTCTTAAGAGTCTGAAACTCTTCTTCGATTCGATCCATTTCATTTTCATTACAGTATTCTTCCAGAATCTTTTTCTTAAAAGACTCCCACGTCATAGCAGCCAAAACCGGGGTTGTTACTGTCGACGTCATAATGTTCCACCAAGTTAAGGCGTTGCCTCGTAACGGTTGAGAACCAAACCTGAACTTCGATTCCTCATCACATTCACAAGATCGAAACGCATGTTCCATTTCTCTAAGCCAGTCCATACATGCTACTGATTGTCTGCTCAAGTAAACTCTGGCGGTTTACAACTCATAAATGTTTTATAAGAGCAAACTCGCTACACCCTCCTGTTTACATTCACTACAGGATTACGCGGTGGAGTTACTACACCAGTACTCGGCTCTGGTCGTCGTAACTCAGTACTTCGATCATTCAACGCTTTCATGAACATTTTTGCTTGTTGTGCCATTGCTGTATTCATCATTCGTGTCATGTTCTCCATCATGCGAGACTCTATCGTAGGCTCCGTCGTTTCAGTGTTAACAGTATTGATACTCGTTCTGTGTACCCGACTGTCCGCTCCTCCCATAGAAGGTAACCTCGGCGGACTCTATTGGTTCCTGTTTTGCTTAAACAATGATCTTAACTTTCAGTTTGTTCAGATTTAGATATGGTGCAGAAGCGTATTTAAGAACTGAAAGATAATGTAAGGAAGAAAAACACACAATATAAAATAAACAGTATGTAAGAACATATGAATATCTCCAAGATTACTGTATTTGATATATATTAAGAACACCAAGAACTTCAAAGGATTAAACAAGAAATCTGCAGTTAATGATGTGTGTGAGAAGTGCAAATCTTAATGATATATGTGTATTTTCGTGGTATTAAGCTTAATAGAAGAGCTTACATGAGCCTTCTATTTATACTACTTCTAAAGGGGACAATAAGGACTGAAGGTACAAAGACACTGTTTAGGAATAGTAGCTGGAAGGTACAAAACACTATTCTGGAACTGTGGCAGATACAACGTTCATTAAATGCTCCGTATTCAGCTTTAGGCGGAAACCTATCAGAGTTTGACACGTGGAATTGTCAGGTAACGCCTTTGTACGATTTATCTTTAGAACCTTCGAATGGTAGATATTGTCAGAAGCATGTCCGTCCTTGTTAAGATCTTTTGCGTAGATCTTCTTTTTACCACAGAAGCTCTGTCAAGTATGACAGAAGCTCTGTGGTCTTGTCCGCTTAGAAGTGTCTTCTGTTGCTTCTTTACTTCTGTCTTCTTGGTTAGCCCGACAGAGCCTCTGTCAAAGACTTCTGTCTTCTAGGTTACTCGGCTACTCGGCAGAGCCTCTGTCGAACACTTCTGTACTTAGCCTATTTTTCACTACTTTCATAAACTGAAAGATTGGAGCTAACAATCTCCCCCTAAGTAGTGAAAAATGAAAAATTGAAAGGTACATGGATTTTTAGGCTAAGTACATACTTAAGAACACTTTTCTTTTCACATTTGATTTTGCCAGAGGCATTTACATATGATTGTATTGAAAAGAAAATATTACAGAGGATCTGTTTGACTGACTTAGACGTTGGCATCCTTGAAGTCATTGAAACTTCTGCGGTCGAGTCCTTCTTGTATGAGCTCGTGATAGAAGCTGATGCAGAGAGTTCGGAAGTTGATTGTTGCATCGATAACCTCTATCAGTCTGTCGGCAAGACTTTGATTCATGAGCTTTGTTCCTCTGTGCTCCACTAGTATCGCTTTAAACTCTGTCAAAGTACTTGTTGCGTACTTCTGACAGTCCATCTCTACGAACAATTTTGATTTACCAGAAGGATCTAGAAATACTAACCCGACCCTTGGATTTGTGATGATTGAGTTTGGTGTAGCAGAGGGAGGGCAGTAGTCTTCTGGTGGTTGAACGTTTAAGCTTTTCACTCCAAGATCTCGATCCAATTGGAAATCTACCATGCTGTATAGCAGAAGCTTTTCGCGTATGGCCTTTCTAATCACCCTGTAGGCTCTGCGAACTTCGTCGGTTGTGAAGTTCTCTTTCGTCCATTCCAGAAGATCAGGTAGATCATAAGGATTGAGATTCCTAAGATCTGCATCTGCAAATTGGTTCTCTGATCTGTCATCTCTTTTGACCTTGTAGATGTTGTAAGAGAGTTTAGGCCAGGTTCTGGTTCTAGAGAACTTACAATATAGGACTTTGATGATCTTGGATGTTGAGAAGACTTCGTTGTTTAGGCTTGGGTTTTGTTCTGGTGAAGAGGTTTTCGAGGTCAGCACGGAAGTCAGGGTCTTGAATGGTTGGTTCTGATTGATCCATTATGCCCATTCTGCTGTATAAGTACTTGTATACCACTTCTTCCATTTGTGGTGGTGGTGGTGGTGGTTGAGGTAAGGTTCTTCGCAGAGCATCTAATTGATTCTTGACTTCTGCCACTCGATCTTCTGAAGGTTTTGTCTTTGGATCCAGAACAGGAATATTTGATAGAGGTTTAGTGCCGAAAGCCCAGTCTTCTTCTTCAGGCTTTGGTGTCTTATACGCATCGAAAGAGCTCTTCATTAGTTTTTCTGTTGAAGGTTGATGCTTGGGCTTTTTATTCTGCGGTTCTTCTGTTATAATCCCTTTTCCCTTGTCTGTTGCCTTCGGCTGTTCTGCTTGTTGATATGGGGTTGCCACTATAGGATTTGATGCTTGAGTCTCAGAGGGCTTTGTTGTTGATGTTTCTGTTGGTTTGGGGATTGCCTCTGTTGGTTCTGACACTTGAGTTTCAGAGGGCTTGGTTGGTGATTTGGGTTTGGGTTTTGTTGGAGAGGTTTCAGGTGTTTTGCTCAGATATTTTCTTTTGTGAGCAATGGTTTTGGTTTTTGGGTTGGTTTTGGGTGTTGGGGAAGGTAGTTCGTCTTCGGAGGATGTCAGAAGGTGGACTTCTTCTTAGATTTGGACATCGTTTCCAAATACAGAAGGAGATTCCACAGAGGTGGGTGTTGCCTCTGTGGTCTTCTGTTTTTGAACATGGGTTGTTTCTGGTAATTGGGTTTCTTCAGGAATGGATTCCACAGAGATGGTTGTTGTCTCTGTGGTTTGGTTTCTGCTTTGGGTTTCAGGTGTTTGGGTTTTAGTAGGGGTTTCTTCAGAGATTATTTCCACAGAGGTGGGTTTTGCCTCTTTGGATTTTTGTTGTGGAGTTTCTTGGGTTTGAGTTGGGGGAACTTGGGAGAGGGGTTCTGCGGATACTGGTGGTTCTGGTAGACCTCTGCTTGCAGCTACTTCCCTTTGTTTCTCCCCTTGATTCTCCTCCTCAGGATGATCTGATGAATCGTCAGAATCATCATCAGAGTCATCCTGACCCTTATCTGTTGTACCCTCTGCCTTGCATGATGTATCTGGTTTCTTTGGTGGAACAGCCCCTGCAGCAATCATCTTTGCGCATAAGTCATCACAGAGGCCGAGCAGTGTTTCAACCTCTTCTTCTGTGTTGAAGCGTATTTTGCCGACGCTTGCTTGAAACTCTTTGCCATAGTGTGCGTTGGCAACGGTGAAAGCTTTGATGAATTCGGTCATCTGATCAAGTATTCCTTGGCCGAGTTCTGTCACTTGAGCTCTGGTCATGTAATCAGAAGGCTTCATGGCCTGAGTATTTTTGGTTGTTTTTTCTTGAACTTCGTCTAAGGCTTTCTTCAGGTCTTCGGGTGTAAGAGCCTTAGATTTTGAGGATTGCTCTTTTAGTTGTTGAAGAAAGTGCTTGACAGACTCCTTGAAGGCAATGGTGGCGGCTTTTCCGAATTCAGCAGCTGCAGAGGTTGTAGTGTTTGTTGCAGAGGACTTCATCTGAGCTACGGCATTTTGTACCTCTGTGGACAGGTTTATTGTTCACAGAGGTGACAAGGGTTTGGAACTCATCCCTTGATACATGTGAACTAGTTGTAACCTCTGGGGGAACACATTCGTCCCCAGAGTGAGTCTATGTTACTGAGACACCTTCTTTCGCCCTTGTTTTGATGTTGGGGGCGGAAGGATTTATTTCTGATCCTCGAGCAGAAGCATCTAGTGCTTCAGACTCTACAGAAGTTTCTGAGAATGACATTGTCTAGATCCACTCCAGAGGTGGGTACTAGATTATCCTTCTGTTGACTCGGAGACTTGTCTAGAGTCTCTCCGTCTTTGTGCACTCTGCAAGGACTTCTGTTGTGATCCGGGGCAATAGATCACTTACTATGGATGAATCCTTTAGAGAGGATTCCCCTGGAATGGTTTCCCTGGTTGTTAATGGTACAGAGGATGAAAGAATTTCCTCTGTCCGGATGGTTTGGGTTGGGGTCGAGCCGTGCTGCTCTATTTCAATACTGCCCTCTGCCACTAGACTGGCGGCAATAGAAGTATGGGTTGCACTGGGAGTTGGTTTTGGTTGTGTGCCTCTATTAATCCATGCATCTTTTCTTGCTTCTGCTTCTGTGAAGCATCCAACCACTTGTTCTCCATCTATGGTCTCAACCTTTGTTGCTACCTTATGGGTTGAGACTTCTACCCTAGTCTCTCCTTCTTCTGCTACCTCTTCTTCCCTTGTACCTAGGGAGTCGTACATAGGATGAGATCCAAATAATTGTTGTACGTGGGGGTGCATAACCTGTGTACCGTCAGAGGCAGAGATTACTTGCTCTGGGCTTCTTCTGTGAATATCAAGGCCAGGTTGAAGGAAAGGGTTCTGTAGTACCTCTGGGGTCTCAGCCGGATTGTCCCTTGGAGTTTGATCATCATCATTAAGATCAGAATCAACTCCAGAGATTGTGAAGTCTGGATCTTCTGTGGCTTCTTCTGTTTCATGTGACAGAGCTTCTGCAGTCCATCCAGCAGTGTCAAGAGTGTTGGCAAATTCAGGATGTTGGAGGAAGTCAGAGGAATCCCCGTGATGTGCATAGTTGAGGGGATCGGGGGATTGCGGAGGTGATTTTTGGGTTTGTTCTTCTGTGACTTCCTCTGTCACCTGTTCCTCTACGTCTTCTGCTACTCCTTCCTCTGCAATTGTTTGCATATGAGACAGATGTTTCCCAGTTTTCTTCTTGCTCTTTCTCCTCTTGGGTTTAGGTGCCCCTTCCTCTGAGGCTTTGGATTTTCTCTTCTTTTTGTGCTTTGGAGGAGAGGGAGGTGCAGATGATCCAACCTCTGTTGTATGAGGTGAAGATTGTTGAGCTTCTGCAGAGGTGCCTTCTGAAGCTTTCCTTCTGTGCTCTTTCTTCTTCTTTGGAGAGGTGGCAGAGGATTTTCTCTTCTTAGTAGGGGAGAGAATTTCTTCCCTCTGAGCGTGAAAGTTGGCCTGTACAAGCTCATGTTTGGCCAAAGATGCAGCCCATTGCTCATCTGTCATTTTTTCTACAACCCTAGATCCTAATGGGGCTCCTAGACGCGGGGGTGTCATAGGACTCGGTTCTGGAGTCCTATGATTGCGTATGTATTCTAACTTAAGGGTTTCGTCGGTAGCATAGTCCAGAAGTAGCTTTGGCAGAGGTCTGCAGAATGGGTATTCAAGTTCGTGCTCTGTTGGGGTGTTTTTGTTCAAGGGATATAGTCTGGCCGTCGGTCCATCCATTGGCCATTTTTGTAGACGTAGCAGAGGCTCTAGTAGGACACCCAGGATTCTCTGATATTGCAGAGGAGGTAGAGCTTCTTTCAATCTTCCCTTGGACTTTTGAGAAGAGATTTTTCTGTCAATTGTATTGACCATTTCCTGCATCATGATGGTGGAGTAGTCCAGAGGTAGATCATAATATACCCGTACATTATGGTCAATATTTGGTGAGAGGTTTGGTCTGGACTGCCCACTTTCCCTGTTAGGCATCTGTTAAGAATTGAAAAGAGGGTATTCCACAGAGGGGGAAGTCGATTTCTTCTGAAACTGTTCCTTTTTGTTAGGGTTGTGTTATATCCCAACATTTCAACAAAACGGCAGAACTCTTCGTCTGTTGGTTCCTCTGCATATGCCTTTATCCCAAGTAAACCTCTGGTGGGTAGACTGAACTCCAATGAGAACATTGTTCTGTTGAATTTGAGTTCAAGATGCTCAGATTTATCAGGTTTTGAGATGTAGCCTTTGATTTGTCTATCTTCATAATCAAATCTGCTGCTTTGCCAGAATTGATTCAGGTATCTCGCCGGGATTTTGTTGACTGTTTTGGATAGAAGGGGGTAAAGGTAGTGGTTTTCTAGAATGTTAAGAAGGATGGCATGTGCTTTCCCAAATGCGGTTTTTGAGGGTACCAGATAGTAGTTATTGGGTTTGAGAGGAAGAACACTTTCAAAGTGTTCATTTGCGATGAAATTTTTCTCGTGTGTGGTTGGAGAGAAATTAGCTTCATCGTCGGAGTTGTCTTTTTCCAGGTCTGCGGACATATTTGGGTTTTCGGAATGCTCAGATTGAGCAGGTGAGTTTTCTTGAACAGGGGAGTCTTCAGAAATGTTGGAGGATGATGCCATTGTTGTTTATTTTGAAGAAAAGAATGAAAAATAGGTAGGTTGCAGGTTTTGCAAGGTTCGCCGGAGAAGAAGATGAGAGTTCGTAAAGGTTTTATGAGGAGTGGTAACTTGGGTTTTATAGTGAATGGTAACGGTTAGAATTCCGAAGAGGTAAATATATGGAAGTGAATAAAATTTGGAATCCGTACTTGAGTGTGAACAGCGGGTTCAACTTTCCAGGAGAACGTGTGTCGTGTACGTCCAATGAAAATGTGACACGTCGGCAGTGTCAGAGCACGACTTGACGTCGTGCGCGGCCCATTAATGCTTGGTGCGTGTGTTTCTTTTCCTCCACATAATTTTCACTCGCAGTAAAAGAGCCGTTATTGTTGCAGAATTTACCCAAGTTTGAAAATGACAGAAGCTCTGTAGAGATAGAGCTCTGTAGTTTGAAAACTCTCTTTGTATCCTCTGTTGCTTGCACCTTTACCAAAAACCTTTGAAAAACATTGGAGAGGATCGATAGATTTATAGAGTAGAAATTTCTTTCACAGAGGTTATGAAGCTCTGTCAGAGCCAACAGAAGCTCTATGAGAGGAAATTTCTCATAACTAAAAATCTATTAAACTTTTTGATCATCCAAAGTTTTTACTGTTTTATAAACTGTTTTTTGGACATATTTGAAAATTTTTGTCCTAGAAAACTGTTCAGGAATTTTTTTTGTGCTTGATGCTCCTTTTTGAGTGTCTAGATTGGTTGACAGAGACTTTTTGATGGAATGAGCTCTTCGTCCCAAAAGACCTTCTACTGTAATCTTTTGTTCAAGTAAATCCTTACAGAGAACATTTGAGTTTGATCGGTAGAGTTCTTGTATGAGATTTGTAGTTTTATAGAGGATTCTGCATACAGAGGGTCTGTTGAGCTCAGCAGGAGCTCTATTACACTAAAAATCTCATAACAGAAGTCTCGTTAATCTTTTTGATCAAAACTTGTTTGGTATATTTTAAACAATGTTTCTAGGACATATTTAGAAATTTTTGTCCTAGAAAACTGTTTTCAAAAAGGATTTGTTTCGAGATACTTATCTTTTGGGTCTTTTCTTTCTCGACAATTTACCTGATTTTTGTGAATCATGAGTGATCACTTCTCTTCTTTGGCTCCCCCTTGAATGATCAACTTTTGTAGATCATTTCAAGGTCTCCTTCTGCTCCCCCTTGATCTATGCTTGGGTCTGTTAGGACACTGAAGTTGTCCTTTATATTAGAAAGTTTTGTAAAGCAATAGTTGTGTTAAAGGGCTTGGGCTTACTTGTAGTAACAAGGGGGAAGGGCTATAAATAGGTCATTTCATGTATGTTTGTAAGAACAAGTTCATAAATCACAATGTAGCTCTTAAACACTTTTGTGTTCTCTCTCTAGATTAGTTTACTTTTCTAATAATAAATAGTTCTCTCCTATCTCAATCTTGTTACTAGATCTTGAATTGTTGAAGATCATGGGCCTCACATGTGGTATCAGAGCCAAATCGAAGAATGTTTCATCGATACGATCATCGGATCTCATAAATTCAAGTGTTTTTAGCCCTATTTTGCTCAGATTTCGGATCCTTATGCTGTTTGTTCGAGAAAAATGTCGAACTCACCTTTAGGATCAAAACACTATCAAATCGACCGAATTACTACTTTTGATCAACTAGAAATCTGTTCATCTTCATTTTTCGAATCTGTCTGTGCAAGAATCACTAAAATTGGTCTAGAATTGAAGAAGTTATGATGATTTTAGTGATTTTCGGATGCTGTTGCTTGGTTTCGGATCATTCATCATGGTTTCGGATCATTCATAGATGGTTTCGAATCCTTCTTCAATTACTGTTGGTTTCGGATCCTTCTTCATTTACTGTTGGTTTCGAATCCTTCATTGTTTACTGTTCATCATGGTTTCGGATGCTACTGTTGCTTTTGATGGTTTAGATGGATTCGAATTGTTCTGAGTTGATGGTTTCGAATCTTGTGAAGTCGGAAATATTGCTGAATTTGGTCATCTTAGTTCTGAGTTTCGGAATGTGCTTACACCTAAAAATTCAACAATGTGGATGGTTTCGCATCTCTCTATTCCTATCTCAAATGGTTTCGGATTCCATTTATTCAGATTTGGCATGGTTTCGGATCCTTCATGATACGAATTCTCATGGTTTCGGACCCTACTTGATACGAATTCCTTGATTTCGGACCCTACTTGATTCGAATTCCTTGATTTCAGACCCTACTTGATTCGAATTCCTTGATTTCGGACCCTACTTGATTCGAATTCCTTGATTTCGGACCCTACTTGATTCGAATTCCTTGATTTCGCACCCTACTTGATTCAAATTCCTTGATTTCGCACCCTACTTGATTCGAATTCCTTGATTTCGCACTCTACATGATTCGAATTCCCATGATTTCGAACCCTTATTGATTCGAATCCCATGATTTCGAACCCTTCTTGGTCCGAATCCCCATGGTTTCGAACCCTTCTACATCCGAATTCATGGTTTTGCACCCAACTACATCCGAAATCATATGGTTTCGCATCCTCTTGCATCCGAATTGATGGTTTCGAATTTGCCTACATCCGAATTCTGATGGTTTCGGAACCCCCGTGCTAAGTCTCAGGAGGGGGACATTGTTCTTGGACTTTAGCATAACGCGTGTGTGACATCATTCTGATATTCAGCTTGCCACATACATTTAGCAACTGTCAAAGTTTAAAAGGGCTCTTGTCTTTCAAGATTTTCAGAAGTTGATTGTTTGAGTTCAGTCTTTGATTGGATTGGAAGAGACGCTTGAGTATTTGCAATCATTATTCTGAAGTTTTGTTGACGATGCTAGACCGTTGAGTGCTCTTAATCATTCTTCTGACCTGATCAATCAGAATTGTGAGTGCTTGCAATCATTGTTCTGTTGCTTTGGTTGTGATTCAGACTTTTGAGTGCTTATAATCATCCAGCTATTTCTTGAAGATTGAAGTTCTGGATTCTCTTCATTCAGTGGTTTGAAGTATCTTGAAGATGAGCATTTCTCTACAGTTGCTGAACAATGTTATTTGCTTGGGTCGTCTCATCCCTACCGAGTAGCGTGTGTTTTTACCGTTCTTCCTTCGAGCAAATTTGGACCAAGCTCTTAAGCCGAATTCTTACTCAACTCGTCGTCCAACGACGGATTCTCTGTTTTACACTAAATGCATACCCTTTGAAGATGATTTTAGTGCATTTAGTTGGGACTATGGAGTTCATTGGATCTGATTTTTCAAAGTTGAAAATATAATGAATAAGAGCAACATTCAAGGGGGAGTCGAGCCTATATTTGAAGAATGCACCGCTAAAGTTTTTACAAGTAAATCAAGGGGGAGAGGATCTAAAGATTTGAAGATGATTTGCTTTCCAAAACTTTAGGGGGAGAATGTTAGGACACTGAAGTTGTCCTTTATATTAGAAAGTTTTGTAAAGTAATAGCTGTGTTAAAGGGCTTATGCTTAACTGTTGTAACAAGTGATGTAGACTATAAATAGGACATGTAATGTAGTTTGTAATAACAAGTTTTAATAATTCAAGATGTAGCTCTCTAATCACATTGTGTTCTCTATAGATTAGATTTACTTTTCTAATAAAGCTTCTACATCTTCTTGTTACTAGTTCTTGGATTGTATGAAGATCATAGACCTAACAGGGTCAAAATTTGAAAAGTCATGCTTAAGGCATAGATCAAGATTTTCAGAGGTTCTGTAAGGACTGTCAGAGGTTCTGAGCAATCTTATAGAAGCTCTGTTGAGTATTGAACATTTGGTGATTGAGAATTTACATACAGAAATAAAATAAAATAAATAAAACAACAGAAACATGTATAAACGTATTTACAGAAGATTTAAGTTATACTTACAGAGGTTTTAACTCATGTTTATCATTCCCAACTTACCCACCAAGAAAAGAAATCTTTTCTCATCTAGTGCCTTGGTGAATAAGTCTGCAAGCTGGTACTCTGTAGACACGAAGTGCATTTCGATTGTCCCATATTCAACATGATGTTTTAGAAAGTGGTAACGAATATCGATATGCTTTGTTTTTGAGTGCTGTACTGGATTGGCAGAGATGGCTATGGCGCTCTTTGAGTCACAGAAGATTGGAATCTTGAATATGATGTGGCCATAGTCCTTAAGCTGAGTTTTCATCCACAGAACCTGAACTAGCAGCAGCAACGTATTCGGCTTCTGCTGTAGATGTGGATACGCAATTCTGTTTCTTAGAGGTCCAGCTGACTAGTTTACCACCTAGGAATTGACAACTCCCAGAGGTACTCTTTCTGTCGAGCTTTCATCCTCCATAATCTGAATCTGTATAAGCTTTAAGACCAAAACCAGAGTTTTTCGGATACCAGAGGCCAAGATTTTTGGTCCCTTTGAGGTATCTGAAGATCCTCTTTATAGCATTATAATGGGATTCCTTCGGGTTAGCTTGATATCTTGCACAGAGACATGTGGCATGCATTATGTCAGGTCTACTTGCAGTTAAGTATAACAAAGACCCAATCATTCCTCTGTAGAGCGTGCACTCTATAGGTATGCCATTTGGATGTGAGTCTAACTTATTTCCTGTAGCCATTGGAGTTCTCATTACAGAGGCATCAGAGAGACTGTATTTTGAAAGTATGTCAGAGACATATTTAGCTTGATTTATGAAAATTCCCTCTGATGATTGTTTTACTTGGAGTCCGAGGAAGAAAGTTAATTCTCCCATCATACTCATTTCAAACTCACTCTGCATGAGTTTTTCAAATTTTTTGCACTCTTCTGTATTTGTAGACCCAAAAATTATGTCACCCACATATATTTGTACAAGCATAATTTCATCACTTTTTCGTTTATAAAACAAAGTTGTATCCGTCGTACCTCTATCGTAACCATTATCGAGAAGAAAGGTGGAAAGTCTTTCGTACCATGCTCTTGGAGCCTGTTTCAGTCCATACAGAGCTTTGTCGAGGTAGTACACGTATTTTGGGTACTTAGAGCTTTCAAACCCTGGTGGCTGTTGGACGTATACTTCTTCTTGGATTTCGCCGTTTAGAAAAGCAGATTTTACGTCCATTTGGAATACTTTAAAACCTCTGTGGGCTGCGAAGGCTAAGAAGATTCTTATGGCTTCGAGTCGTGCGACAGGGGCAAAAGTTTCATCGTAATCTGTGCCTTCTTCTTGGCGATATCCCTTGGCCACCAATCTTGCTTTGTTTCTTATGACCACTCCATCTTCATCCTTCTTATTTCTGAAGACCCATTTAGTTCCTATGGCTTGGTTTCCTCGTGGCAGAGGAACTAAAGTCCAGACTTTGTTTCGTTCAAATTGTAGAAGCTCTTTTTGCTTAGCATCTACCCAGTTTGGGTCGTCAAGGGCTTCAGAGATCCTTTTTGGCTCGATCATACTAATAAAGTTTGTAAAGAAACAAAAGTTAGCAGTGGCAGATCTTGTTTTTACCTTTTCAGAAGGTTCGCCGATTATAAGACTTGGAGGATGGCTCTTTGTCCACTTTGTTATTCTTGGGAGATGGTCATCGATTTCATCAAGTTGATCTTCAGAGGTTTCTGATTGTTGTTCTGGTGTAGCCTATGTCGTATATTTTGCTTTCGTGCTTGATCCTACATAATGTGGAATGATTGGAATGGGTGGCGGTGTTTGTTCCTCTGAGGAAGTATAGACTGAGTCTTCTTGTTCCTCTGTTATTGGTTCCTCTGTGATTTCTGGAGTTGGTTCTTCAGTAGCTTCTGTGGTTGTTTTCCTTGTTGTATCATCTTCTATTGGATCCCCTCGGTATTTGCATCTGTATGATTAACAGAGGAAGATGAATTATTTAAGGGACCAGTTAGAGAGATACCTATTGCGTTCTGGCTGGCAGAAGATGGTTCTCCAGAGGCTCTGATGGCTCCAGCAGAGGGATCAATGTCGTCATGGAATATCTCTTGAAATAGAAGATTTAAGTCTTCTTCTCTTGTTTTTGAGATGCCAGAGGATTCCCCTTTTAGACCGAGTTCTGAACTGATTTGTTCAGAAGTCTTTTGGAAGGTGTCGTCAAAAGAAACATTTATGCTTTCTACGATCGTTCGAGACCGCAGAAGATAAACTCTGTAGGCCTTGGAAGTTGCAGAGTATCCTATGAACTTGCCTTCATCTGCCTTTACTTCAAACTTTCCTCTTGCTTCTCTATCATTTAAGACGAAGCACTTGCATCCAAATACATGGAAGAATTTGATGTTTGGTCGTCTTTTGTTGATCAAATGATATGGTGTTTTGATGCGTCTCTTTACGATGGTTGATCGATTTTGGGTATAGCAAGCGGTTGATACTTCTTCTGCCCAAAATGTCATTGGTAATCCATATGCGGTTAGCATAGTTCTGGCGGCTTCCACAAGCGTGCGATTCTTTCGTTCGACCACGCCATTCTGTTGTGGGGTGCGTGCAACAGAGAAGTTCTGTGAAATTCCTTCTTCTGTAAGATAGGCTTTAATGACAGAGTTTTTGAATTCTGTGCCATTGTCGCTTCTCAGTTTCTGAATCCTGCACTCATACAGAACTTGGATTCTTTTCATTAAATTTATCAGAATGTTTGGAACATCTGATTTCTTTATGACAAATTCAACCCGTGTAAATCTTGAGTATTCGTCGATCAAAACAAGTATATATTTCTTGCCACCTAGGCTCTGTGTAGCGATTGGACCGCAGAGGTCGACATGAAGCATATACAGAGGCCTAGTGCAAGATATATCAGTTTTGCCTTTATGGGAAGCTCTTTTGAGTTTTCCCATTTCGCAGGCAGAGCACAAGTGATCTTTATTAAACTTAACATTTGACAGACCTTTGACTAGATCAAGTTTTACAAGTTTATCAAGAGTGTGAAAGTTTAAATGGCAGAACCTGTTGTGCCATAACCAGGCTTCTTCGCTTTTACATGCAACAAGGCAGATTTTGTCTTTCTTGTTCTTTGCATTGAAGTTCATGAGATATAGATCTCCTATTCTTTCGGCTCGCAGAAGTTCAAGTCCTGTGTCCTCGCTCTGTAGAGAGCAAAAGGTTCTTTTGAACATTACGTCGAATCCCGTATCGCAGAGTTGACTAACACTGAGAAGATTGTGTTTAAGGCCATCAACATATGCAACTTTGCATACGGTTATATTTTCCTTTTTTATGACTCCGTAGCCTTTGATGTACCCCTTTTTATTGTCTCCAAAGGTCACAGATCCACCATCGTTCTTTTCTTTGTATGTGGATAGAAGACCTCTATCGCCAGTCATGTGCCTCGAGCATCCGGAGTCTAGATACCATATTGGCACATACTGCTTCTGCAAGACTATTAGAGAGTTTTAGGTACCCATATCCACATGGGTCCAGTTTTGTCAGGGGTCTTCAAGTTTGCCTTAACATTCTTGGTCTTTGTTTTAGCTTCTGTTGAAGAAATATTTTGTTTCTTCTTACCCTTGGATTTATCATTTTCTTTGGGTACAGTAAGATGACAGTGTGGACTTTTGAAGTGTTGGTTTAATTTAAACATAAGATCAAAGCAATGACAGTATTGAATGTGCGAAGAGATTTGCTTGAACTTTTCATTAAATACATTAAATGGGGGCACAAAGGCATTACAATTTATCCTATCATTAGACTTCCTATTACAAGAAGGTTTATGTAGGCTAGATCGTTGTTTGCAAAATCCTTTGTTGAGTGCGGCCTTCTGTGTTCCCCTTCTGTGGTGAACTTCTGTAGATTTCACTCTCACAGAAGAAAAAGATTTGTTAATTTTAGTCCATTTACCCTTCTGTTGCCATGTTAATTTTTCTTTAACAGGTTTTAAGGGTTTTAAAATCTTTGAATTTGTTGGAATTTGAGTGGACATTAACTTATGTTGTTTGAAATTTTTGAGCTCAAGAGAGGTTTTGGCTTGTATGTACATATTCAAAAAGTCTGGACAGATAGGAATTCCAGTGATTTTCTCTTTGGGAGGAATAGTTCTGTTAAGAACTTCAGAGGTTTGTTTAAAAACTTCTGTGTCACTAGGTCCGATCTCTGACTTAGAGTCAGTCTCTGATTCGTCAGAGGATGAATCGTCCTCATATACAGAGGTTGAGTCACTTGGTTCTCTTTCGACAGAGGCTGGACTTTCAGAACATGAGCCATACTCACTTTCTTCCTTTTCTAAGGAACTATCTTCTAAGTTAACAGAAGTATCTGTTAAGTTTTCTTCAGAGAGATCTTGATCGCTGGAAGATGTACAGAGGTTTTCTTCAGAGATATCAAGTTTTCCTTCTGTAATTATTGGCTTGAACTCAGGTGCCTCTGCTGATAATTTCTTTTCAGAATTCATCATGAAGACAAATGCAACTTGAGTTTGAGTCTCGGGATTACCAAACTTGAAGATTCCCATCTAATTTTGAGTTTTCAGATACCTCTTAGGTTTGGATTCTCTTTTGACAGAGATTGAAGGTGACAAATCTGTGTTTTCAAACCACACATTTGTCATCTTCAGAGGTTTCCTCTTGTGAGGTTCTCCAGAGACTTTTTGCCTTTTACTTACAGAGAGAAGATTTGGAAATCCAGGTTTTCTTGTATCTCCAATGTGAAATAGAGAGGACAGAGACTTGTCTCTTTTGGTTCCGGTATAAGGATCTATATCACAGAAGCCAATTCCCCGTCTCCCTATTTGTGTGTTTATTTTTTCGTACACCTTCTGAGCATCTTGAAATTTTTTAATTTGAAGATCTCTTCTGAGTAAATCTTGACAGAGGACTTCTCTTTCATTTTGAAAATAATTTTTAAGAGCTAGGATGTTCATTCTGTCGCACTCAACGTCCATTAGTTCTTTAGACTTTGTTTTCAAGGAAGAATTAAGTTCAGAAATCTTTTCTTTTAAAGGATTTAACTTTTTGTTCCAGTCCATTTCAATTTCTTCTTTTTCTTTAAAGATTTTAGCTTTTTCTTGAGTGAGAAGTCTAGCTTCTCTCTCATAGAAGGTGAGCTTTTTTTGAATATCTTCACAAGTCTTTTTTATTTCAGTGTATTCAATGTTAAGTTTAATCAAGTCATCTTCTGCAGTATTAGAGTTAGAGGTAGAAGTGGATACCTCACTGTCGGAGTCGGAGCTGACTTCTGCCATGCCACAGAATCGAGCATTCTTTGTTTCTCCTTCGTCAGAGGATGTGTCTGACTCCCAGATTTCTTTGTTCACCATTAGTGACTTCTGAGCATAGTATTCAGCTTTCTTTTTGTAGAAAGCTGCATCCCTCTGAGGGCGATTTTACCTGCTCATGCATTCGTTGGCAAAGTGACCTGGCTTTCCACAGTTGTAGCATCCTTGGTTCTGTGTGGAGTTTCCAGATTTGTCGTCTGACCTCTGTCGGTCACCACTTCTTTCAGTTTGGCACTCATTTGCGTAGTGGCCTGGCTTACCACATTTGTAACACTCTTGAATCTGTGGAGTGTTGCCAGCTTTGTCTTCAGACCTCTGTCGGTCATTTCCTCTGTCATTTCTATCACTTGACCTATGTTGGTCACCACTTTTGTCGTTTGATCCTTCTCTTTCTCGATTATCTCTTTCATATCGTTCATTACCAGATTTCTTCTGGTATCCTCTGCTGAATTCCCTAGTCAAGAGAGCTAAAGATTTATCTTTCGAGGCCAGGGTCGTTTCTTCTTCTCCTGCTACTTCCTCTTCTTCTTCACTTTCCACCATCATGTTTTTCTTCTTCTTCTCTTTTCTTTCCCTTATTGCTTTCTCTTTCTTTGGTTTCTCTATAGCCTCTGTAGTCTTACCAACCAATGCAAGAGGTGCAATGATCTGGGCTTTTGCTTGTGCTACCTGAGGCTTTTATGCTGCCAATGTTCCATAGAGGTCTGATAGGGTCCAGGAATCTAAGTCTTGATTTGTTTGCAGAGACATGGATAACTGAAGCCATTATTCATTCAGAGACTTCAGGAACATAACGTTGTTTTCTTCAGAGGTTTTGTGGATGCCGAACTTCTTGCACTTGTTTATTAGAGAGTTGAACCTATCATATGTAGTTTGCAGAGATTCGGTTGGCAGAGCTTTAAAGGCATAGTATTCATTTATGTATTGAGCTATGCGGTTCTTCTGGGTTTTGGCTCCTCCTTCTAGTTGTTTTTCCAGTTCTTTCCATAGATCATATGCAGATTCACATGCATCCATGGACTGGAAAAGGTCATTTGGAATGGCCATAATCAGAATTCTCTTAGTTTTCTGAGCAACTTCGTATTTAGCCCAATCAGGATCAGACCAATTATCCTGGGTCTTTGGTTTCGCGTGTTCTGGGATTTCTGGTGTGTCGTCTGTGCCAGGAACACGAGGTACAGTTATCATGGGAACGAAAGGAGGATTACGGATATAATAAACCAATTCTTTGTCAGTACCCTCAAAGAAGTGAATCGTTCGAATCTTCCATTGAGGGTATTCTTCTCTAAGAAGAGTGGGAGGTTTGGTTAAGGAACCAGAAGAGAAGAAGTTGTTAGTATTAGTCATTTTAAGAGAGATAAAATTATCCAGAAAAGGGTTTGAACAACAAATTTTTCAGAGTATGAAGTGGATGCTTCGTATGAAGTTTTTTTTCAAGCTTAAAAGCTTTAAGCTGAGCACTAAAATGGTGTTTTTAACTAGAATAACAGATTCTATAAGTTTACCAAAGTTCGAATGAATCGAAAATGGCAGAAAACCAGAAACTGTTTGATTAATATGAAGAATAGGTTAAAAATCCAAGTTTCTACCAAAGATCATAGTTTAGAGTGGATCCCTTGATATTAAAAATCAAGGTTTGCTCTGATACCAATTGTTGGTTCCTGTTTTGCTTAAACAATGATCGTAACTTTCAGTTTGTTCAGATTTAGATATGGTGCGGAAGCGTATTTAAGAACTGAAAGATAATGTAAGGTAGAAAAACACACAATATCAAATAAACAGTATGTAAGAACATATGAATATCTCCAAGATTACTTTATTTGATATATATTAAGAACACCAAGAACTTCAAAGGATTAAACAAGAAATCTGCAGTTAATGATGTGTGTGAGAAGTGCAAAGCTTAATGATATATGTGTATTTTCGTGGTATTAAGCTTAATAGAAGAGCTCACATGAGCCTTCTATTTATACTACTTCTAAAGGGGACAATAAGGACTGAAGGTACAAAGACACTGTTTAGGAATAGTAGCTGGAAGGTACAAAACACTATTCTGGAACTGTTGCAGATACAACGTTCATTAAATGCTCCGTATTCAGCTTTAGGCGGAAACCTATCAGAGTTTGACACGTGGAGTTGTCAGGTCACGCCTTTGTACGATTTATCTTTAGAACCTTCGAATGGTAGATATTGTTAGAAGCATGTCCGTCCTTGTTAAGATCTTTTGCGTAGATCTTCTTTTTACCACAGAAGCTCTGTCAAGTATGACAGAAGCTCTGTGGTCTTGTCCGCTTAGAAGTGTCTTCTGTTGCTTCTTTACTTCTGTCTTCTTGGTTAGCCCGGCAGAGCCTCTGTCAAAGACTTCTGTCTTCTTGGTTACTCGGATACTCGACAGAGCCTCTGTCGAACACTTCTATACTTAGCCTATTTTTTACTACTTTCATAAACTGAAAGATTGGAGCTAACAGACTCTCATGAGTTTCACCTATTTCAGGCCGCTTTTCCACTGACCAATCAATCATGGCCCTATCCATCGAAGAAATAGGGGACATTGGTGGAGTATTCACCATCGTTCTGATATAACACAAAGAAATAACCATAAGAAATGGTTACACATATCCAAACACACGAAACGTACTTTACTGTTCAATAGTTACAGTAACAATTTAGAAACAAGTATACTTGTGTAATAATATATTCATAATAACATTAGATAATTGAAATTGTGAATATACTATACATGAGAATTCTCGTTACCATTGTTACAGTACTAATTTCACGTATTTTTGTCGACTCTAAGACTATCCCGTCTTAGTACTTCTACCCATAACTCACAAATCATAACTTAGTTCATCTCAGCTTAAGTCTAGGTATCTCATTATCATACCTAGTTCGCTTAAACTACAGCTCTGATACCATATTGTCACATCCCCAGCCCACTGTACACGATATTGTCCGCTTTGCGCATACCCTCTGCATAACAACATGCCGATACCGCTCACGGTTTTGTTCCTGCCTGCACAGGCATACGCGGGACGCACCCAGACCGCACCCAGTGACAGGAAAAAGGCCTCATGCAAGGAAGGTATCCATCCATCCTTATAAGGAGGACTTCGTTCCCCCTCCTAGCCGATGTGGGATCTCACAATTTTTTTTTCCTAAAGTTCATTTAATACAAATTGGTTGCTATTGTTTACATTTATGCTTGTGTTAACTTCCATCCATTAAATGAGGAGCATTTCCGTCTTTTCATATATTTTTCATCTTATTGTTAAATCTTTTTTGAAGTTTTTTTGTCGTGTTAAGTTTTTACAATTTATTATATTTTAATATTATATATATTCATATAATATATACATACATTTGGAGAGGTTCAAATGAGAAGTACGAAATGCATGAGAAGTAAAGAAGTGATCATAGCCCTTCATCTAATCAACATTTGTAGCTTTGACTGTGAAGCACCAGATAATTCCTCGCATGATCTGCAGAAGATAGAGGGTAGTTTCGTAACATTTACAAATAGACCGCAAACAAGTTCATATGTAAACATGTGTGATTTACATATGAACCTAGGGTCCATACGTGAATCTGTTAATTAGTTTATATGATTCATATATGAATCTACAGGTTCATATGTGAATTAGTTAATTAGTTCATATATGAAGCACAATGGTTCATATGTGAATCAGTTAAAATAGAGTTCATATATGAATTACAAGGGTTCACATATAAATATGTAGTTCATATGTTAATCACACAGGTTCATATGTGAACCTGTTTGCTGCATGTTTGTAAAAGTTACGAAACAACTCATCTTATTTTGCATAGCCGTAAATTTTGACAAGTCAAAGTCGCAATTTTTGAGCATTCAAATCCGATCTTAACCGTATGAAGGGCTAGGATTACTTCTACTTCTCATATATTTAACACTTCTCATTTAAACCTATGGCTACATACATATATACACACACTCACATATAATATATACCTTGTTTCTTACACTATATCCCTCCCGTCGCAGCCTCATCTTCACCAAAACCACCTCTGCATGTCCTCCCTTCCTATCATCGTGAAACCATTGTCACCCCACTACCCATGTAAGGTTGTAAACGGGTCGAATGTTCGACAAAGTTCGTGAACTGTTCGACCGGAAGTTCATTTATATTCGTTTATTTATTAAATGAATGAACATGAACACATTTTTTGTTCGTTTAGTTAAATGAACGAACATGAACAATTGTCCCATTCGTTCATTTACGTTCGTTTATATTCTTTTATGTTTATATATATAATATAATATACTAATATATTATAACATTAATATGTAAAATCGTTAATTAAATTAAATATGTAGAACTTCTTTTTTATCCCTCCTGAGTTTACCCAATTTTTCATTTTGTTATGTTATTTTTTAGAAACGAATCGATGAGTAATGGTGTTTGTTTTTTGTCCATTTGTGTTTGTTTGTTTGTTTATGTTCGTCTATGTTCATTTGTGTTCGTTCATTTACGTTCGTTTAACATATTAACGAACAAACACAAACGAACACGAACAAACACATTTTCCTAATTAACGAACATGAACACAAAGAATTATGTCCGTTTACCGTTCGTGTTCGTTCGTTTGTCCGTTTAAGTTAAGCAAATGGACATGAACAAGCCTACGTTCGTGTTCGTTTGTCCGTGTTCATTTGATTTGTTTTCACATTTTTAAGGGGTTCGATTTAGGGATCTGAAGCAGGGTAAGGAGGACTAAGCAAGGATAAGAGGTGAGCCTTTCTAACTGAAAATGAGATGATTTGCATGCTATTTTTTTAAACGCATGAGATTGCATGTTTTATCTTACGTATATAAAACTGCATGGTTGCTATGATTAAGAAGGTTATGTTGTCATGTATGCATATATTTGAAAGAGAACATGATACGGCTAAGTCGGGGGGGGGGGGGGGGGGTCCCGCCAGTACTCATACCGGGGGGGGGGGGTCCCGTTTATGCCATGGAGAGTGTTCCAATTAAGGCAATGTGAAACTGACACGTTATCACCGGTGTACGGGACTTCAGTTTGCCATTCCTTATATTGTTGTCTTACTGTTGGAAGTTTATTGTTTTAAAGCATTAACTTGTTTCCGAACGTTGAAAACTGCCCTAAATTGTTTTTACTGTGAGAAAGCGATTTTAGAGGGAACTCACAAGACCTTGTGGTCTAACCCTCGCATTTTAAACTCTAAGCCCATATTCAGGAAAGCATTTAGTAGGAGGTTCGGAAAAGGGCAAGGAGAAGGCCTAAGTGTGAGGCGAGGAATAACTTATAGTTTAGTTTCTTTATTTTTAATTCAAGTCTTGTTTAGATATTTTTCTCAGCTGTGTATAGGTTGTTTCGCAAACCTAGTTTTGATATGGTTGTACTCAAAACTTTTAGGGCCGTTTTGGCTGGATATATGTTGGTTGACTGTTTAAGCATTATTTTGGATTCGGGTTGTTACAGTTGGTATCAAAGCCATAATTTAAGAGATTTAGGTGACCGAACGAGGCTAGACTTAAACTCTAGACCTAAGAATCACAATTGAGAATTTGGGAGAGCGTTAAGCGACACTTGGACAGGGATAGGACTGATAGGATAACGAGGACAGTCATGTAAGGTAGGTTCGGGATTACATCTGGCCAGTGTATGTAATACCCCGGGTAAGACCGTTAGTTGAATTCCCTATTCCGTTAATGTTACTTACTCTATAATTGGTGTTTAGGGTAATTATGGGTAAATCTATAAGCTTAGGGATGTTTGGGTTATATTTGAGAAGTTCAAGGTTCATTTGGTAGTTGTGGTTTGATATTACCTCTTAAGCATCAGATATTATTCTGATAACCTAAATTTAGAAAGTGTACATGTGTGTGGAGGCAAAAAGAAGCAGAAGAAGAAAGTTACGGTTATCGCATCAATCGATTGGGTTAGAAGCGATTTTGAGGTAAGTCCCTTACATATTGTGTTTGTAATCATGTATAGAAGATATCTATCGGTTTAGAATTTCTAATTTCGTGTCTTGAATATATTTCAATTGATTTCTGGGTAAGTGGAAACCGACTGTGTTCTTGAAGACTCCGGGTGGAGTCCCGGTACTGTCGACTCCCGATGGAGTCCCGGTACTGTCGACTCCCGGTATTGTCAACTCCCGGTACCAAGGAGTCCCGGTACTGAGAAGTCCCGGTACTCTGTGCAGTCCCGGTAGTTTGTTAAGTTTTGACAATTGGTTGCAGTAAGCAGTGAATCAGTTGGGGATAGGAACTTGGTAGGTTTTATATGATTGGCTTGTAAGGCAATATATATACCTTAAATTGTTTCAGATTCTGTGGAGTCGTGGTGAGAGATAAGATCATTTTGAAAGAAGCGGCGAGCGTGTTTGATAAGCAAAACAGGTGAGTTTTACTTTAAAAATATTTTTAACTGGAATACATATACGTATGGTTTGGGAATGTGATAATTGATGATTATGTGTTTATATGTGCGATATATGTGAATTATAATATATTGAGGTATTATATTTACATGAGTATTATAATGTGTTATAATACGTTGGCCGGGCTTAGGACCGGTGTGTTTGGCTATAAAATCCGTATAGCGTTGTTTGGCTGTAGATGTTGTACAGCGTTGTAAATTTATTAGTTGGCTTGCAACCAACTAATATGGCCAGGAGGAATGAGAAAGGAAGGTACATGATGTGTGAGTTCAAATTGATATATTTGATCATACTGTGTGATTTATATAAATAAAGTTTATATAAATGATTTCAATCTAACAGGGATTTTTCTCACTTAGACCCTTAAGTCTAACCCTCATTTTGTTTTAAAAATATGTATTCCAGGTTGTGGATCGGGTACGAGCAAGTAATTAGAGTAATCGAGTGATGGCTTTTGTGAAGGAATATATGATGAAGATTTTGGCATGTTTAGCAGTTATATTATAATAATTAAATGTTACGTATGTATTTAGTATAAAGTTTGTAGTAGAATGGCTTCTTCTGATTGTAAAAGACTACGGGACCGTACTTGTAATATGATGTTTCGTTTGTTATATCAATGTTATGTTACATTATGTGATTTGTTGTGTATATGGGAATTGGGTTGTTACAAATGGTATCAGAGCCTTAGTTTAAGGGATTTAGGTATTTGTATCTGTACCTAGACTTAAACTGCATGTGAAGTAGGATGTCCCTATTATTGTAGAACCTTGGGATATTAAGTATAAAAGGTAGAAGGAACATCATGTAAGGTAATTTCATATTACACCTGGCCAGCGTAATTGTGATCTTACAGGTACATGTTTGAACTGGAATACCTTGTTATATGGGGTATATGCTTAGGTGTATATTAACCTTGTTTGAATCTACAGAATGGCAAGTGGTACTAGACAAACGAATCGAGGAGGAGGAAGAAATCCGAATAGTACGAATCCGCCAATAGGAACAGGGGACAGGGGAGGCAGAACTGGGGGCAGAGTCGGGGGTAGAATCGGGGGTAGAGTTGGAGGTCGAGCAGGAGGCAGAGTCCAACCACATGGTACAGAGTTCGTTACCAGGGATGATCTAATGGCAGAAATGGGAAGACTTGCAGGCTAGCATACAAACAATGTTTGATCAAAGTCGTCACAATGAAGCTGAAATACCGGATCCCGGACCGGAAGATGAAATGCCAATCACACCGACTGTTGTACCAGTACAAAGGAGGTGCGACTACAAAATGTTTTTAAGCTGTAGACCTCCGACCTACTCAGGAGACAGGGATCCCGTGAAAGCAATGAGATGGATGAAGGAAATAGAAGCTATTTTCAAGACAAGCAAGTGTGTAGATGAAGATAGGGTATTGTACGGGGCAGCAATGTTAAAAGGGGATGCTTTGTATTGGTGGGAATCTTTTATTCATTCTAAAGGATCTGATGTTTATTCTACCCTCTCTTGGGAAGAATTTGTGATAGCCTACAGGAAACAATTTTGTCCCCAAGCAGCCGTCAAACAACTGGAAGGGGAATTTACGAACTTACAACAAGGAAACTTATCCGTTCAAGACTACACCGCTAGCTTTCTGGAAAAGTCTCGGTTCGCAGAATACTACGTTGCTACGGAGACGATGAAGATGGAAAGGTTTATCTTTGGGCTGAACTCAGAAGTCAGAAGGCTAGTGACTGCAAAAGGACCCGATACCTTCTCAGCTGCAGTTGATGCCGCGGAGAATGTTGAACGAGATATTAGAAGGGATGTTGGCGATAAAAGTATCGGGAAGAGAAAGTGGGAAGGACCACAACACGATCCGAAGAAGTCCCGATTTCAGAGGTATGATAACCGTCCGCCGTTTCGACCAGCGGAAAGACCATGTCAGAAGTGCAACCGTGTCCACCAAGGAAATTGCCAAGGGGATTTACGAGCGTGTTATAAGTGTGGGAAGACCGGACACGTCATTAAAGATTGTAAGGTAACGCGGTTATGTTTCTTATGCAATTCTCCGGATCACCTTCAGTCGGACTGTCCGCGGGGGAGGATATAGCAAGGTGGGTCTTCGGGCAGGCCAGCGATTGTTAAACCAGTAATACCAAGACTGGAACCGCCAGTAACCAGGGGTCGTGCATTTCAAATGACCGAGAAAGAAGCGGAGGAAACTCCGGATGTGGTCATAGGTACATTTTTAATAAACTCTACACGTGCTAAGGTGTTATTTGACTCCGGTGTAAACCGATCGTTTGTGTCTCCTGCATTTGCTGCTTGCCTGTGTTTGAAACCTAAAATGCTAGAACATGCTCTATCAGTAGATACGGCAAATGATAATCAAGTGTCAGTTAAAGAAGTATTTGATGGCTGTGTGATATATAGAGGGGTGTAGAGTGCCGATACAATTGTTTCCTATAACTTTGATAGAGTTTGACGTAGTAGTGGGAATGGACTGGTTAGCCGAGAATCAGGCTAACATAGTTTGTGATAAGAAAATAATCAATGTCGTTTTACCTGATAAGAGGTCAGTAGTGATTTATGGTGATCGTAAGAATCATCAGTCTAACCTAATATCTATGATAAAAGCCCATAAATGTGTCAGCAAGGGTTGCCCGAGTTACTTAGCCTATGTGATAGATAGTAGGCCTGAAAAGATTAAGTTGGAAGATATTCCTATTGTTAGTGAATTTCCAGAAGTTTCCCTGAAGACTTGAATAGTCTTCCTTCTGTTAGGCAAGTAGAATTTGGTATCGACTTAGTTCCTGGAGCCACTCCTATTGCTCGTGCACCATACCGACTAGCACCTCCAGAGATGAAAGAGATGATGACACAACTACAAGATCTATCCGACAAAGGCTTCATCAGACCTAGTTCTTCTCCGTGGGGAGCACCAGTGTTATTTGTGAAAAAGAAGGATGGTTCGATGAGAATGTGTATCGACTACCGAGAACTGAATAAGCGCACGATCAAGAACAAGTATCCGCTACCCCGAATTGATGACCTCTTCGATCAGTTAGTTGGAGCTTGCTATTTTTCCAAGATTGATCTAAGATCCGGATATCACCAGTTGAAAGTTAAAGAAGAAGACGTTCAAAAGACTGCTTTTCGAACAAGGTATGGTCATCACGAATTCTTAGTGATGCCGTTCGGACTGACGAACGCTCCAGCTGCCTTTATAGATTTAATGAATCGGGTATGTAAGTCGTATCTCGATAAATTTGTTATTGTATTTATCGATGATATACTTATCTACTCCCGATCCAAAGAAGAACATGCACAACATCTTCGTTTGATTCTGGAGCTATTAAAGAAGGAGAAGTTGTACGCTAAATTCTTGAAATGTGAATTTTGGTTACAAGAAGTTCAGTTTCTGGGGCATATAGTTTCCGAAGAAGGTATTCAAGTTGATCCAATGAAAGTGGAAGCGATTGAAAAGTGGGAACCTCCAAGGACGCCAACCGAAGTACATAGTTTTCTGGGTTTAGCCGGCTACTACCGGAAGTTTATAAAAGACTTCTCTCGTATCGCAACGCCTTTGACTAAGCTGGCCCGGAAGAACCTGAAGTTTGAATGGAAAGCAGAACAAGACGAGGCACTCCGGATATTGAAAGAGAAACTGTGCAGCGCGCCGATTCTATCACTACCTGAAGGTTCGGAAGACTTTGTTGCTTATAGTGATGCGTCAAAACTGGGATTGGGATGTGTACTTATACAACGTGGAAAGGTTATTGCTTATGCTTCTCGTCAATTAAAGGATCATGAAAGACAGTATCCTACGCACGACATGGAGCTTGCAGCAGTCGTCTTCGCGTTAAAGATTTGGAGACATTATCTGTATGGTTCCAAATGTCAGATTTATACCGATCATAAGAGTCTCCAACATCTCTTTGACCAGAAGGAACTAAATATGAGACAAAGAAGATGGCTAGAATTGCTGAATGATTACGACTGTGAAATCCTTTATCATCCGGGAAAGGCAAATGTGGTAGCTGATGCATTGAGTCATCAAGAAAGGGGTGGAACAATAAAAGTTATTTCGCTACGAACTGAACTCCTACCCAACATATTTGACGAATTGCAGAAGTGCCAAGTGGAGGCTTATCAGGATGAACATCTGAAATCAGAACGGTTAGCGGGGATGTCATCATTGCTAGTAAAAGATGATCGTGGGTTATTGTGTCTGGGAAACAGAGTGTGGGTACCTCGTTTGGGTGGGTTACGTGATCATGTTTTACAAGAAGCTCATCAATCCCGTTTCTCTATTCACCCAGGTACAGACAAGATGTATAAAGACCTAAAGCAATTCTATTGGTGGCCGGGGATAAAAAGAGGGATTGCTCAGTATGTGGAAAGATGTGATACTTGTAAGAAAGTAAAGATCGAACACCAAAAGCCGTTTGGTCAACTACAACGGCTAGAAATACCTATGTGAAAGTGGGAGCAGATTACCACAGATTTCATCACGAAGCTACCAAGGACCCCGAAGGGATTTGATTCTATTTGGGTGATCGTCGACAGATTGACAAAGTCTGCACACTTTCTACCGATAAAGGAAACCGATTCGATGGAGCGATTAGCTAAGTTGTACATTGACGAAATAGTAACTCGACATGGAGTTCCAATCTCGATCATTTCTGATCGTGATAGTCGTTTTACTTCAAGATTTTGGAGAAGTTTTCAAAGGGAAATGGGGACACAGATAAAGTTAAGTACGGCGTATCATCCCCAAACAAATGGTCAGAGTGAACGAACGATTCAGACCTTAGAAGATATGCTCCGGGCTTGCATTGTTGATTTTGGGGGATCGTGGGATAAGCATTTACCGTTGATCGAATTCGCTTACAACAACAGTTATCATTCCAGCATACAAGCGGCACCGTTCGAAGTACTGTATGGTAGGAAATGCCGAATGCCTCTGTGTTGGAACGAAGTGGGAGAGAAACAGTTAGCGGGACCGGAAATAGTTCAGTTAACCGCCGATAAGGTTACTCAGATTCATGAACGATTGAAAGTGGCTCAAGACAGACAGAAAAGCTACGCTGACCGACGCCGAAAGCCATTGGAATTTCAAGTTGGGGATTACGTAATGTTAAAGGTTTCGCCGTGGAAAGGAGTCATCCGATTTGGACGACAAGGTAAACTTAGCCCAAGGTATATCAGACCGTTTGCAATTACAGAAAGGATCGGTGAAGTAGCTTACCGATTAGATCTTCCGCCGGAGTTGAGCAGGATTCATAACGCATTTCACGTATCAAACTTCCGAAAGTGTTTGGTTACTCAAGACCAGGCAGTCTCCCTACCAGAGATACAAGTCGATGAAAGACTGAATTATGTGGAAGAGCCGGAAGCTATAGTTGATTGTAAAGTTAAAGTGCTACGGAATAAGGAGATCAGGCAAGTGAAAGTTCAGTGGAGGCATCATAGAGATCAAGATGCTACGTGGGAATCAGAGACGGAAATGAGAGCCAAATACCCTCATTTTTTTACTTAACTGAATTCCGGGACGAAATTCTTTTAAGGGGGAGATGATGTAATACCCCGGGTAAGACCGTTAGTTGAATTCCCTATTCCGTTAATGTTACTTACTCTATAATTGGTGTTTAGGGTAATTATGGGTAAATCTATAAGCTTAGGGATGTTTGGGTTATATTTGAGAAGTTCAAGGTTCATTTGGTAGTTGTGGTTTGATATTACCTCTTAAGCATCAGATATTATTCTGATAACCTAAATTTAGAAAGTGTACGTGTGTGTGGAGGCGAAAAGAAGCAGAAGAAGAAAGTTACGGTTATCGCATCAATCGATTGGGTTAGAAGCGATTTTGAGGTAAGTCCCTTACATATTGTGTTTGTAATCATGTATAGAAGATATCTATCAGTTTAGAATTACTAATTTCGCGTCTTGAATAGATTTCAATTGATTTCTGGGTAAGTGGAAACCGACTGTGTTCTTGAAGACTCCCGGTGGAGTCCCGGTACTGTCGACTCTGGTGGAGTCCCGGTACTGTCGACTCCCGGTATTGTCAACTCCCGGTATTGTCAACTCCCGGTACCAAGGAGTCCCGGTACTGAGAAGTCCCGGTACTCTGTGCAGTCCCGGTAGTTTGTTAAGTTTTGACAATTGGTTGCAGTAAGTAGTGAATCAGTTGGGGATAGGAACTTGGTAGGTTTTATATGATTGGCTTGTAAGGCAATATATATACCTTAAATTGTTTCAGATTCTGTGGAGTCGTGGTGAGAGATAAGATCATTTTGAAAGAAGCGGCGAGCGTGTTTGATAAGCAAAACAGGTGAGTTTTACTTTAAAAATATTTTTAACTGGAATACATATACGTATGGTTTGGGAATGTGATAATTGATGATTATGTGTTTATATGTGCGATATATGTGAATTATAATATATTGAGGTATTATATTTACATGAGTATTATAATGTGTTATAATACGTTGGCCGGGCTTAGGACCGGTGTGTTTGGCTATAAAATCCGTATAGCGTTGTTTGGCTTTAGATGTTGTACATCGTTGTAAATTTATTAGTTGGCTTGCAACCAACTAATATGGCCAGGAGGAATGAGAAGGGATGGTACATGATGTGTGAGTTCAAATTGATATATTTGATCATACTGTGTGATTTATATAAATAAAGTTTATATAAATGATTTCAAACTAACAAGGATTTTTCTCACTTAGACCCTTAGGTCTAACCCTCGTTTTGTTTTAAAAATATGTATTCCAGGTTGTGGATCGGGTACGAGCAAGTAATTAGAGTAATCGAGGGATGGCTTTTGTGAAGGAATATATGATGAAGATTTTGGCATGTTTAGCAGTTGTATTATAATAAATAAATGTTACGTATGTATTTAGTATAAAGTTTGTAGTAGAATGGCTTCTTCTGATTGTAAAAGACTACGGGACCGTACTTGTAATATGATGTTTCGTTTGTTATATCAATGTTATGTTGCATTATGTGATTTGTTGTGTATATGGGAATTGGGTTGTTATAGTGTAATTGCGAACCTACAGGTACATGTATGTGCTTATTTTGCCTTATTATTCTAGAACTGTCGTCTTAAATTGTTTTATTTGGTATATTTCAGTAAGCAGATATCGGGAAGAACTTTGAGAAATAGGTATGTACCAGTTGAGGTTGCAGTACCGGTGGAGGAGGCAATCCTCATGGAAGAATTTGTGGAGGATGGACCGTTAGATCCTCCAAGTCATGCGGCCAACCCTGGGAGAGGCGGAGGCCGTGGGAGAGGAAGGGGAAGGGCACCCGATGAGTTGCCACCCAGAGAGATGGGACTGGTGTGGTGACTTGAGGGAAGAAGAAAACACCAGCTACTCATCGGGCTAAGAGTGTCGGGGCTCCTGAGGAGCATGAACCGTCTCTGCAGGCTGCAGGGAAGTACTGCCTCTGTGAGAGGAGGAAGTCATTCAAAAGGTCTGAGGCGAAACTGTAATCAAGTGTTTGTAACTGAAGAAAAGTTTACTGCTGAAATGGGTAAACTGCAAGAGACACTGCAAGCGTTGTTGGACCATCGAACTAAATCTGCATCGGAGGGGCGGACTAAGAGTGGGAATGAGACGGGGGTTGAAGCGTCTAGCTTGCCTGCAACTAAAGTGGGAGATCACTCTATGTCGACCCTGTTTGTGCCTAGTGAATCAAAAGTGAAAGGATGTACATTTAAAACTTCCGTGTCATGGAAGCCTCCATCATTCAGCGGGGAGCGCTACCCGGTCTTGGCTTTAAGGTGGATTCAAGAGATGGAGCTAGCTTTCGATACCAACAAATGTGCTGAGGGAGACAAAGTATTGTACGCAATGTCAATGTCAATGCTGAAATATGATGCTATCTTTTGGTGGGATGTAGAAACAGGTGGAAAGGGGTAAGAGGTGGCCATGTCAACTTCGTAGGAGATGTTCACTAAGAGGTTTAAAGCATAGTTTGCCTAGTGGTGGCAGTTAAGAGACTCGAAGAGGAATTTATGGGGTTGGAACAGGGGACGATGACGGTGCATGAGTATACATCTAAATTTATTGAGAAGGCTCGGTTTGCAGAGTTGTATGTGCCTACTGAGGAAAGGCGCATAGAGAGGTATGTTTGGGGACTGAATAGCAACGTGAGAGAGCTTGTCCAGGTAAGGGACCATGTAAGTCCCATAAATGAACAACAATCAAGAATTCACTCCATATATGTAAGAATAAAATGAAATGATAGAACACAGTGAAGTTTCTTATTCATTAAGAAGTGATTACAATGGAGATTAGAGATGAGAGAACAATGGCCATCCTCATATTAGATTTACAAACTTTGAAGCTCTTGAGGACTTTCTCTCTCTAACAACACGTTCTCTCACTCTACATTTTGTGCACACTTTACAAATGACCCAAACTACACATTATATACTTAGCCTATTACATGACATAGGCCCCAGCCCAATAAACTCTAATTAAACTCCCAAAGCCCATATAACAAAATACAAAGTAAAATAGACTTGACTTTGACTTTACATGGACATCTTTGACTTTATAAAACTTTCCATATAAATGGGGCTTTCAAGACCCAACAATCTCCCCCTAAGGTTTTATAAAGAAAGCATCTTCAAATGATCTCCCCCTTGATTTCTTTGAAAACTTTAGTGTTGCACATCTTCACGCCTTGCAAATCTATCCAAGCTCCCTCTCAAAATTTGCTCTTCGTCTTCACAAATTTCAACTTTAAAATAGGATTCAATGTGCAATAAGCTCGACTGAATGCACCAAAAAATATTCAGCTCCATCTGAAGAAACTCAGCACATTCGTTAAGCCCACAAGAAAGTAATGTGCGAGCTACGTGACAAACCATAGTGCAAATTTCAGTTTGTAGCAAAGAATCCGTCTTTGAAATGCGAGTTGAATGACCATTAAGCTCAACAGCTTAATCCATTAAGATCATAAGAGGGAATGTCTCAATACACTTCAATAACTCAGCTTGGATCCTCAAAATAGAAGATAGAACACCTTTCTGAAAGTTGGGAGAAATTGAGTGAAAAACACAGCTTTCTGTCCAGCAAGTGTCCTTTGACTTTAATACAGATTCTGACCATTAAGCACACTTATTCAGATCAAACTCAAAACATGAAAAATGTTTATCTGTGTCTTAGGAAACTAACGCATCTGGACTCGTCAAATTTGGAGCTTCGAGGAAAGAGTTCTGATTAAAATACGACAGGTGCGCAAATCTGTCAAGTATTACACTTTTGTTCTGAGAAGTCTAAGTAAAGGTTCTGAGTAAGTCAATAAGAATTCTGAGTAAGTCAATCATAAATCTGAACCTAAAGAACTCTGAAAAAAATTCCAACTCTGAAGTTCTGACTACACAAGATAAAGTTCTGAATCAATGCGATCAAAGTTCTGAATACATTTAGTCAGAAGTCTGAACCAACTTTGAAAATTCTTCTGAATAAGTTCTGAATGAACCAAGTATGATTCTGAATGGCTGCAAATTAATTATGATTAAGCACGAATCAATCTTCTGAACACACAAGAGTAAATTTTGAACATTGATTTTCTGAATTCTGAATGATCTGAGCAAACTCTTCTGAATAGTCTTGATCACAAACTGAAACATTATGCTGTCATAATTTCTTGATTACCTTCGAACATTCTGAACAATTTGTCCCAACACATCAATTTCTGAATACTCGAAACAAATTCTGATGTGATTAAATTATGAATGCGTACGATCACCAAGAACAATTTCTGAACTGATAAGGACCAGATCTGTAACCATGAATCTGAGCATCCTTGGATCACTTTGGAATAACATCTAATTCTTCTGTTCTGAACCAAACAACAGCTAGCTTTTCGAGATCATGTCATCATCCAACAAGTTTCTGTCACAAATATCATTTTGCTGTTTTGAACCAATCAATAACTTTCAACTTTCTGTTTTTTTGTTCATCAAACACAACAACAACTTGTTGCAAACTTCTCTAATTTTGGACAGACTTCTATCATAATACTTCAGACTTTGTTTGATCCCGACAGCAAACATATTTTCTGTTTTAAACCACACAGCAGCAAAATCTGTTACAACAACTTCAAAATCTGTTACATCGGCTTTATTAAGCTATTTTGACAGCAAAGAAATAGCCCCAATCAGCTTGCTACAACACCGAATAAGCTGTCAAATTAAAACTTTATGAACTTGCTGTTTTGAACGGCTTTCTGTGGACAACACTAATGTGTTTTGAACTCTAACAACCACTTTTTGCTTCATATATCGAACCATCTTTGGACACATACAAAACATAAACTCTTGGTATATAGGCTCTGATATGAAACTGACATCCTACTGATAGCCCACGATCTACTGCACTTATCAAACTCACAACAGGTTTAAGAATTTGTTGATACATAACCAACTTGCAGCCTGTTACTTATTTCGAAACCTCAACATGAGTTGTAACCAATATCTGTTGCAACAACTTGATTTCCTCTTCATCATATTAAGCATAGACTTCTATCCATATCAAAATTGTCCCAAAAATATTTCTGCACAAATTTTGGATCATAATCGAAATTCTACATTACTTCAACCAATCGAATTTGATGTAGAACAATAAGTCGATCTCCGTATATCTTCTTAGAACAAAGATTGCAGAAACTTAAGTTTCTGATTGATCAATTCAGAAAGTAGAATTTAAGCAATCAAAGATCTAAAACTCGTTTCAGATCTGACTTTCACCATGAAATCCAGTACCAATTCTTTCACATACATTTCATCGAGAAAATTGTGTGCAGAAACAGATTTAGAAGTAGATCATGAACATCTAACTTCTTCTCTTCACCAAGAACCATCAAGATCTATAAAATCTTCTCCAAAATAGAAAATAGTTCTTCAAGATGTATAAGATCACAGAAATTTTACCTCCAATTATAGCACACAATTAAGAACGATCTTGAATCACCAATTCTTCAAATCAAATCTTCAAATCTTGAATTGTTGCCAAGAAATGATCGTATCGAATTAAAATTGATTCGATGTAGCTCTGATACCAATTGTAAGTCCCATAAATGAACAACAATCAAGAATTCACTCCATATATGTAAGAATAAGATGAAATGATAGAACACAGTGAAGTTTCTTATTCATTAAGAAGTGATTACAATGGAGATTAGAGATGAGAGAACAATGGTCATCCTCATATTAGATTTACAAACTTTGAAGCTCTTGAGGACTTTCTCTCTCTAACAACACGTTCTCTCACTCTACATTTTGTGCACACTTTACAAATGACCCAAACTACACATTATATACTTAGCCTATTACATGACATAGGCCCAAGCCCAATAAACTCTAATTAAACTCCCAAAGCCCATATAACAAAATACAAAGTAAAATAGACTTGACTTTGACTTTATAAAACTTTCCATATAAATGGGGCTTTCAAGACCCAACAAACCCGGCTACTTTTCAAGCGGCAGTGGATACAGCAGAACTTACGGAGAAGGAAAAGAACAGGCAGGTGTCAGAAAGGGTCGATGATAAACGGAAATGGGAAGGGCTGAACCGTGATGCTAAGAGGTCGAATGCTCCGAGACCCGAGCTGCGGGTGGGGTAGAAACCTTATGGTAAATGCAACCGGATGCATAGAGGGGAATATTTTTTGGATAAAGAAGGATGTTATAAGTGTGGGTAGACGGGGCACATGGCATGGGATTACGATAGTGCGAGATCATGCTATTAATGTGGTTCGCCAGACCACATCAAGACGGACTGCCCACAATTGAATAAAGGAATTACTGGTGGTTACAGAGGTAGCAACGGAGGAAGGGGTGGAGATAAGAGGGTAAAGTTGGCTCGCACGAAGGAGAGGGCATTTCACATGTCTGCGGAGGAGGCGGTGAGTACGCCTGATGTGGTGACAGGTACTTTCCGTATTGACTAGACTTTTGCTAAAGTGTTATTTGATTCGGGCGCAAACCGTTCTTTTGTGTCGCCGAATTTTATTAGGAATCTGCAAGTGAAGCCTAAGAAGTTGAACTTTGGGTTTGAGGTAGAAATAGCGGATGATAGTCGAGTCTAGGTGAAGGAAATCTATGAGGGGTGTAGTATTGACATAGATGGTCACTTGTTTCCATTGCGTTTATACCCGATGGGTATGGGGGAGTTTGATGTGATAATAGGGATGGATTAGTCAGAAGATAACGACTCTAATATCATGTGTCATAAGAAGTTAATTCACATCACTTTGCCGGATAAGAAAGAAGCAGTAATTTATGGGGATCGTCAGGATAAGAAGTCGTGTTTAATCTTTAAAATGAAAGCTAGACAATGCTTAGGGAAGGGGTGCCTTGGGTATTTAGCGTATGTGCTTGATGTTAAGAAAGAGAAGAAGGGGATGGAGGATGTGACTGTAGTGAACGAGTACCCGGAAGTGTTTCTGGATGACTTGATGAGTATGCCCCCAGATCGTCAAGTAGAGTTTAGAATTTGACTTCATGCCTGGGGCGACACTAATTGCTCGTGTGCCCTATCGCTTGGCACCGACGAAAATGATGACGCATTTACAGGAGTTGCTTGACAAGGGTTTAATATGCCCGAGCTCATCACCTTGGGGAGCGCCAGTACATTTTGTTAAAAAGAAGGATGGGTCTATGCAAATGTGTATAGACTATCGAGAACTCAACAAGGTGACGGTTAAGAACAAGTACCCGCTTCCGAGAATCTATGATCTCTTTGACCAATTGCAAGGCACGAGTTATTTTTCGAAGATAGATTTGAGGTCAGGCTACCACCAGTTGAAAGTAAGAGAGGAAGACGTGACTAACACGGCCTTTCACACAAGGTATGGACACTACGAGTTTCTAGTCATGCCTTTTGGTCTGACCAACGCACCAGCGGTATTCATGGATTTAATGAATAAGGTGTGCAGTTCGTTGTTGGACAAGTGTGTAATTATCTTCATAGATGACATTTCGGTTTACTCCCGATCTTGGAGTGATCACGAGGAGCACCTTCGGGCGGTCTTGGAACTGTTGAACGCGAGAAGTTGTATGCTAAGTTTTCGAAGTGCGAGTTCTGGTTGAGAGAAGTTCAATTTCTAGGACATGTGGTGTCAGCGGACGGTATCAAGGTAGACCCAACTAAAGTTGAAGCAATTAAGGATTGAGAGCCGCCAAAGTCGCCATCGGAAGTGAGAAGCTTCCTTGGATTGGTGGGCTACTACCGGAAGTTTATTCAGGATTTTTACCGGATAGCCACACCTTTGACCGCATTGACGAGGAAGAACGTTAAGTTCATTTGGACTGAGGCTCAGGAGGCCGCTTTCGGTAAGTTGAAAGAAAGTTTGAGTAGTGCTCCGATTGTGTCTCTACCCGATGGATCCGAGGGATTTGTAATCTACAGTGATGCATCCAAACTAAGGTTAGGATGCATATTGATGCAAAATGGAAAGGTGATCGCTTATGCGTCGCGTCAACTGAAAGATCACGAGAAGAACTACCCTAGGCACGACATGGAACTGACGATAGTGGTGTTTGCATTAAATATTTAGCGACACTACTTATATGGAGTTAAGTGCCAGATCTACACCGATCACAAGAGTCTTAGACATCTCTTTGATCAGAAGGAGTTAAACATGAGACATAGAAGATGGATGGAATTACTGAACGATTATGACTGTGAAATCCTTTACCACCCAGGTAAAGCGAATGTGGTTTTTGACGTGTTAAGTCGAAGGGAGAGAGGTGAGCCGACCAAAGTGGTGGCATTCAGAGTAGACGCGACTTCAAATCTTCTGGACGAGATTAAGAAGTTTCAAGAGGTAGCGGTGTTAAAGGAAAATGCGAAGGGCGAGCGAATAGTTGGGGTCGAATCCTCACTAAGTGTCAACAATAACGGTTTGAGATGCTTAAAGAACCAAGTGTGGGTTTCTAAGTTGGGGGATTTGAGGGTAAGCATTTTGGAAGAAGTGACACTTAGAATACACCTACATACGTGTGCTAATTCGACCTCAAAGCAAGTATACAATGATATCTAAAGGCGTCTTTCAAGTAATAAAGTGGTAAAGATATCAGTTATCGTCCCACAGAGATTGGAGTTAAAAGTGCTTAAAGAGTACAATGAAAGATGTGATTTCAGATGACAATTTTGAAGAAATATTTTGATTGGTTGATTGGTTGATTGGTTTCACTGATGTAATTAACAATAAAAAAAAGAAGCATGGGTGTAAGACTTGTGATGAGATGTGATCCAAATTCCAGCAGACTAATGATACAGGAATGTTGTAGCAGATGCTACAAGCATGCTGCAACATGGAGTTGACAATAATTAGTTCTATTATCTATTTTAAGAAATGTTCCTCTCGGACTCTTCACCATCCCATTACTTCAGTACCATAGATAATCTCACCTCTGAGCAGAATCCAAACTAAAGAATTGATGGGAGTGGAGTTCTTAAAATATACGGCGAAACAAATTCTCTTTGTTAAAAGTTACTCTCTCGATATAACCCCCATATCCCTAAGTTGATGTAATCTAAGTTTCTTATCTCTATGTCTACTCCATTTTAACCCTTTGAAAAAGTGAAAACTTATCAAGAATGAATCATTTTGAAAAACATAAGTAACAACTCTTATTGCAAGTAACTCTCTCGATATTACCCCCATGTCATCCAAATTGACGTGCTATCCAATGGCTTATCTCTAAGTCCATGACACTTTCACACTATCAAAGTGATCAATTTGTCAAGAGGTTTTATTATCTTGATAAAACTTGGAATGAAATAATAAAACGTCTTTATTGCCAAACAACACCTACTTTCCTTTGGGCGGCATACTCACCCTTTGCGTCACTCCCAAGCTAAGATGATTAGTTACTCATTACAATAATAAAAGAAGGAAACATGTATAAGACTAGAAATGTAGACATGAGTATGAATGACAAAATGTAAAATGCTTTAATTAAATTGACAAGAAAGTAAATGACTTTAAAGAAAAAGACAAGAAAGTAAATGATTAGAATGTAAGATGGAATGTAAGTGCAATAATTTAAAGTACTAGGAATGAATGCATAAAATTAAAGACGTAAAGTAAATGATTAAACTAGATGTGCAAAGTAAATTAAAGAAAGCAAGTAAAGAAAAGTGAGTTGTTGGATGCTATTCTGATGCTACAGAAACTCATAAGTAAGGATGAAGAACAAGAACAATAATAAGAACAAAAGAAGAACTTGATTGCATAAAGTAAATGCTGAAAAGTAGAGAGAGTTTGGAACTGATGTAGATCAGTTCCAATGATGGGATACATTAAATGCCAACAAACCCCTCTATATATATCAAAAGAGAGGGGCGGAAAGTGTAACTTCTAACTAAACTAGTAGCATTACAACCAACAAGTACAATAAAGTAACTAGAAAGTACAAAAGACAACTAAGAGTTGATTTGACATATTTAGTTAGCTGAAAAGGCTTCCAAGGGCCAACAAAATTACTTTTCCACTCCAAAAATTCATCATTTTATCTACTAAAAGACACCCCTTTTGATCCTTGTTGCTCCAATGCTACAGCATGACATGTGTCCAAAAGGGGTTTCCAAAAATACCCAAATTAGCCCTCCAACCTTATAGAAACAAGTAAATCATAGACTTTAGCTCGAAACTCAATAAAAGGAAAATAATAAAGAAAATGACTCAAATTTGGGATATAAAAATGGAAAATCCTATGTAAAAGCTTAAGAAATAAGTGCTTAAGTACTAAAAAATGAGCATTTATCACCACCACAAACTAAGAACTTTGCTTGTCCCCAAGCAATAAAAAGTCAAAAGAAAAGACTCAATTTTGAAAGATTTGCATAAGGATGTCATTAAGTGCACATCATGAAGTTGAACATGCCAAGGATACATAACATAACCTTTTATAAATCCAAAGTGACCACAATCTCATTCTACCTGTTACCATGAACCATAAGCTAGCCTCACATTCTTTTGGTTATGGTCAAAACACATTCCACATCATAAATCACTAAAGGCCTTAAGTGTATGGGTTTCTCTCTTTGGCATGTTTTTTTCTTACTTTGCCTTTTCTCACCCCATGTATCAACATTGAAAATTTTCAATTTTTGTGCTTTTTTCTGTTGAGTGCATACACCTGCCCCTATGGGACATTTTTGGTGTTTTAACCACTTTTTTTCTTGGCAATTTTCTGTTTTTGTGGAGCTTTGCTCTTGCCATTTTTAGACACCCACCCCAAACTAAGAATTTTACAATGTCCTCATTGTATTGGAGGAAAGGATGCTTTGATTTAGGTTTCAAGTGGCTAAAAATGTGAAAACGAAGCAAAGGCCTAGATCATCTTTGTGATATGTGACGAATGTGGACCAAATTGTGTCCCAAGCAATTGTGAGTCTAGTTCTAACATGTGTCACTCCTAAAATGAGATTAGACTTATGGAATTATTTGGGATATGTAAGTAAGTTAACATAATCAAAACATGATCCCAATGCAATGAAAATAAACCTAAAAGTGCAAATACTTAATCCCAGACACAAATAAATAAATAAAAACAGAAAATGGAGCTAAAGGGAATGATTTAAACCGTTCCTACTCAGATGGAGTAGGTTGCGTGAATCCAGCAGTGGTGGTGATGTGTGGTCTTGGCTGAATGGATGCTGCATCACTTGACTTGGCAGCAGATTCTTCCCTCAATCTGGCTATCTTCTCCTTCTTTAGTTTTAGTAACCTTCTTAGCCTTGTGATCTTGACCTCAACCTCCTTTTCTTTCTTAGCTTTCTTTTTCTTGTCATCAATGAGAGTACCCAACTCAGTCTTCAAGCGTTTAATGCCATCCAAGAATTCATCCCTTTGCTTCAAAACAGTATCCAAGAGGGTATTGTTTTGGCACAACAGATCCTGCATCATTCCAAGCATATCAGTAGCTCTAACACCTTTTTCCTTCCTGTCCCTTAGCCTGGAAACAACCTTCATGTCTATCTCCCACTTCTCTCTTTGCTCCTTCACTATCAAATAATCTTTGTATTGGGGCACTCCCAATTCCACCAACATCCTTGTGAGCATCCCAGGAAAATAGAACTTCCCCCTTGATCTGCTAGCACATTCCCTTATGCTCTTGAAAATGATCCTCCCAAGATTGATGCTTCTACCTGTGGTGAGATAATACAACAAGAACATTCTATCTATGGAGATAGAACTGTCATGAGTAGTAGGGGAAATAGAGTGTATCACAAAGTTTATCCAGACGTTGGAATCTACAGTGAGAAGTGCAGCCCTGAAAGTTCTGAGCATGATATTGGCATGATACTCCCAATCTGCCTTTGGCTTACCCAAGGCATCAACCACTTCAGCAAGGTCATTTTGAGAGGCATTGTGAAGCATTTGATTATATTCTGTCTTCTTGGGGGGTGACAGATCAAGGAATGCATTAATATTCTTTCCTGATGGGATAGAGGTTGTTCCACCATGGGTTGGTTTTCATCAAGGTCTGAGTACAAAACCATAGCAAGAGGATTTGGGTCAAAAATGGCCTTTGTGGTTGATGAAGTTCCAAAAGCTTGACCCATCGATTTGGTTGCATCGGGATTGTTGTTGGAAGGGTTTCGAGTTGATGAATGTGGTCTGACCAGGGGTGGAATTGAGTCATCATCAAGGACCACCATCTCTGGTGCCTGATTTCGATTTGGCGGTCGCACCACCGCCTGGTTGCGTGGGCTTCTTCGAATAACCCTTCGATTGTCTTCGTCTGCAGGGTCACATACCATGGCTCTCTTGACTCTCGCCAATGATTTCTTAGAAAATTGATAGAAGAACTCTGGTTCAAATGGTGGTTTTCGGTGGTTTGGAAGAGAAGAACAAGGTAGTGAGAAATGTGAGGGAACGGTTGTTTGTTTGAAAGGGGATTATGAAGAGTAGATGAAAAGACAACTGACAATTGATTTGTCCATATCTCTATTAAGATGAGGGGTCCAGCTGTAAAAATGAGGTTTTACTAAGGAAATGTTTAAGGTAAGTACACAAAGGTGCTCCCCTTAAGGATTCTTGGAAGATTTTCATGATTACTTTTCAGAAAGTAGATAGGATGTCTACTTTATTTCAGATGAACCATCCTTATGTCATGTTGATGTACTTTCCTTAAATCACATCCACAAATTCCATTTCCAAAACTCCCGCTTAAATATTTGCCATTTTTGTAGAAGAAAAGTTAGGGTTTCTGATGTTGCAGCATTGGTTCAACATCCGCTGTTCTGCCTTGCTTTCCAATTCAGCTGTACACTAACAAACACATTAAACATAACTAATACATAAAATATCATGAAAATCTTAAAAATAATATTTACACAAATTTTGGGACTTTGAGATAGTCCCCATCTTTTGATTGAAGCTTTTTAGCAGAGAGTAATCACCTCCACAGGGCAATGCTGTGGGGATGCTATAGGATCATGGAATAGCTTCACTCTTTGACCATTTACCTTGAACACACTATTGTCCTCCAGATTAACTAAGTCTACTGCCCCATATGTATATACTTTGTGGATAAGGAATGAGCCTGACCATCTAGACTTAAGTTTACCTGGAAACAATTTCAACCTAGAATTGAACAAAAGACATTTCTGACCAGCTTTAAACTCTCTGTGTCTGATTCTATTGTCAAGCCATTTCTTTGTTTTCTCTTTATAGAGCTTGGGATTTTCATAGGACATGTTCCTATGTTCCTCCATTTCACAGAGTTATAACTTTCTTTTGTTACCAGCATCATCTAAGTTCATGTTTAATTCCTTTATAGCCCACTATGCTTTGTGTTCAAGCTCCAAAGGGAGGTGACAAGCCTTGCTAAAGAATAGCTTGTATGGGGACATGCCTAAAGGTGTTTTGAAAGCAGTTCTGTATGCCCATAAAGCATCATCTAGTTTGAAAGCCTAGTCTTTTCCGTTTGGTTTGACAATTTTTTCTAAAATCCCTTTGATTTCTCTGTTTGAGAGTTCAACTAATCCATTTGTTTATGGGTGGTATGCAGTGGCAACTCTGTGTTTCACATTATATATTTCAAGAACTAATTGTTTATAAAATGGGTACCCTCATCACTGATTAGTGCCTTGAGGGTACCAAATCTTGTACAAATTTGTTTTTGTAAAAACTTAGCAAAAGTTTTTGCATCATTTGAAACACATGCCATTGCTTCCACCCATTTTGATACATAATCAATACCAACTAAAATGTATTGGCAATTGTTTGATAGGGGAAATGGTCCCATGAAATCAATTCCCCAAACATCAAACAACTCAACCTCCAAGATACCACTCAAAGGCATTTCATTTGTTTGAGAAATGGAACCACTTCTCTAACATTCATTACACATTTGTGCAAAATTGTGGGTATCTTTAAAAAGAGTAGGCCAATAGAAACCAGATTGTAGAACTTTAGCTGCTATTCTTTGGCCTCCAAAATGTCCTCCATAAGCTGACTGATGGCAATGCTGCAGGATTGCTGCCACTTCAGTTTCTGGAATGCACCTTCTTAGCAATTGATCTGTACCAAGTTTAAACAGAAAAGGATCATCCCATACATAGAATTTGCAATCATGGAGAAATTTCTTAAGCATATGGTGAGTATAATCAGAAGGTTTGATGCCACAAGCTAAATAATTAGATATGTCAGCAAACCATGGAAGTTGTGCTTGCACCATAAGAATTTTTTCATCAGGGAAGGTTTCTATAATGTCTTCTCCTTCCCTACTTTCAACAAGCTTCTCTAACATAGACAAATGATCAACCACTTGGTTTTCCACTCTCTTTCTATCAACAATTTCTAGGTCACACTCTTGTAATAACAAAACCCATCTTATTAGCCTTGGTTTTGCATCTTTCTTTGAAATTAGATATTTGATGGCAGCATGATCAGTGTGAACAATGACTTTTGCTCCCATCAAATATGATCTAAATTTCTCAAATGCAAATACCACTGCTAATAATTCCTTTTTCAGTTGTTGTGTAATTAATTTGAGCTTCATTCAGGGTTTTGCCTGCATAATAGATGGAATGAAAAATCTTTTCTTTTCTTTGGCCTAAAACTGCACCAACAGCCCAATCACTTGCATCACACATGATTTCAAAAGGTTTGTCCCATTCAGGAGCAACAATCACTGGAGCAGTCACCAAAGCTTTCTTCAAAGTAAGGAATGCTTTTCTGCAATCCTCATTGAAATCAAACTTTTGGTCATGCTGTAATAATAAACATAAAGATTTTGAAATCTTTGAAAAGTCTTTTATAAAACGTCTATAGAATCCAGCATGGCAAAGAAAGCTTCTGATTCCTTTAATAGTGGTTGGTTCAGGTAGTTTTTCAAAAAATTCAAGTTTAGCTTTATCTACCTCAACTCCCCTTTTAGAAATTAAATGACCAAGGACAATTCCTTCTGTAACCCTGAAATGACATTTTTCCCAATTAAGGACCAAGTCAGTTTCTTCACACCTTTTAAGACTTTGTTTTAAATTTTCCAAACAATGATCAAACGTTGAGCCATAAACAGAAAAATCATCCATAAATATTTCAATGGATTTTTCAAGCATGTCAGAGAATATGGACATCATGCATCTTTGGAAAGTGGCAGGTGCATTTCAAAGTCCAAAAGGCATTCTCCTAAAGGCAAAAGTGCCAAAAGGACAAGTGAAATTAGTCTTCTCTTGGTCTTCTGGTGCTATGGCTATCTGATTGTATCCTGAATATCCATCCAAGAAGCAGTAAAACTCTTTTCCAGCCAACCTGTCCAACATTTGATCAAAAAAAGGTAAAGGAAAGTGGTCTTTTTGAGTAACATTGTTTAGTCTACGGTAGTCCATCTAAATTCTCCATCCGAAGACTATTCTTTTGGGGATGAGTTCATTCTTGTCATTGGAGATGACAGTGATTCCTCCCTTCCTTGGCACACATTGGACTGGACTAACCCATGAACTACTGGCTATTGGGAAAATGATTCCTGCATCTAAGCATTTCAAAATTTCCTTTTTCACTACCTCTTTCATGACAAGGTTTAGCCTTCTTTGTGGTTCTATGGATTTGAAGTTCTTTTCGTCTAAGATGATCTTATGTTGACAAATAGAAGGACTAATCCCACTAAGATCAGCAATGGTCCATCCCATTGCTTTAGTGTGCAACTTCAACATATCCACTAGCTTCTTTTCTTGATGCAATTCTAGGGTAGCTGATACGATGACAAGCAATTTGTCTTCTATTCCTAGAAAGGCATATTTCAGGTGAGATGGGAGTTTTTTCAACTCTACGTCAGGTGGAGACTATGGAAGGAGTAACTGATTTTTGCTCATTATTTTCCAGCAGCTCAAATGCTGCAGCATCCAAAGGGACAGTCTCTTCTTTTCTCAAGGTAGAGTCCCTATCATCATCATCTTCTCCTAAGGTCAAGTCTTCCTCATCCTCCTCTTCTATCCTACAGACCTGTTTGACTCCTTCTTCACGACATAATGATTCAATAATACTTAAGCTTGAGCAATCTTCCATATCATTAGGGTACTTTAAAGAATTGAAAACATTGAATGTGACTTTTTGGTATTGAAGTCTCATGGTTAACTCTCCTTTCTGGAAATCTATCAAAGTTCTACCAGTGGCTAAGAAGGGTCTTCCTAAAAGAATAGGAATATCCTTATCAGCCTCAAAGTCTAAAATAATAAAATCAACCGGAAAGATGAATTTGTCATCCTGGACTAAAACATCTTCAATCTTACCCTTTGAATATGCAATGGTCTTGTCTGCTATGATGAGTGTGACTGCAGTAGGTCTGGCCTCTCCTATACCTAAGCTTTTGAAGATTGACAAGAGCATAAGATTGACACAGGCACCTAAATCACACAAGGCTTGTCCAATTCTTTCTCACCTATGGAACAATGAATAGTAAAACTCCCTAGGTCTTTTTGCTTAGGAGGTATTTTGTTGGAAAACAGAGCACTGCAACCTACAGTGAGGGCAACAGTCTCATACTCAGTCAACTTCTTTTTCTTACTCAAGATGTCTTTAAGGAACTTGGCATAGTTAGGCATCTGCTTAATTGCTTCAACAAGAGGTATGTTAATGTGCAATTGTTTGAAAACATCCAAAAACTTTTTAAATTGCAATTCCTTCTTCTCATTCCTTAACCTTTGGGGGTAAGGTATGTAAGGGGAAACTGGTTTGATGACAACATTGTTTGATTGTTTTGAGCAAGATGGGCCATGTATGCCATTGGTATTGGTCTCATTGGGTGGACTTGAACTTGTGATCTTAGGGTATTGGTCTTCTTTTTGACTTGGTAGTGTTGGAATAACCTGAATCCCTGGAGTAGGACTGGCTTTAGACATTTTATCAAAATCTGTTTTGGTTAAAGGGTCAAATTCTTTTTCCACAACTTCAGGTAATTGTTTCCCACTCCTAAGAGTTACAACTTGCACATGTTCTTTTCCTGGGGCCTTTGGGATTTCTGTGTTACTGGGTAAAGTACCTGTGGCCCTATTGATCTGGTTGAGTGCCAATTGGCTGATTTGGGTTTCTAAGTTCCTCAAAAGTATGTTGTGTTGATTAAAAAGAGGCTGGTTTTGTTGTTGTTGAACTTGTGATTGTGCCACAAAAATTTTCATCATTGTCTCCAAAGAGATATTTGGATCATCTTGTGAAGGTGAATGATATTGGTTTTGAAACGGTGGTTGATTGTTTTGAAAACCTTCATTACAATTATTCTGATGATGATTGTTTTGATGATTTCCTTTGAAATGGTTTTGGGAACTGCTTGCTTGATTTTGAAAATTAGAGTTCCCTTGTGGCTTTTGTGCACGTGGATTTAAACATAGACTAGTCCAAGAAAAGTTTGGGTACTGCTTGCATTGTATGTGTTAGAGTGGTGATTAGGTCGATTTTGAACATAGTTTACAGATTCGGAATTATGAGGACAATGTTCATACGAAAGTTCCCCACCACAACATACACATTGCACAGAAAGGACAGCTGCAAGAGGTGTAGTGACAGGTGGCTGTGCTCCTTAACCGGAAGTGATGTTTTTAAGCATATTAGTCATGGAAGCAAGCTGAGCTGTCAATGCAGTGTATGCATCTACCTCATGCATTCCAACAGTCTTCTTTTGAGTTTGAGTTTGAGCCCTTGGATCATCCCATTGTCCATTATTTGCTGAAATGTTTTCAAGAATTTCATACCCGGTATTGTAGGTGTTAAAGGTAAAGGCCTCACCTGAAGTCGCATCAAGCATTTGTTTTGCATTGGAATCATGTCCATTGTACAAAGTCTCGAGTTGAATACAGTAGGGAATGCCATGGTGAGGGCATTTCCTTAATAACTCTTTTAACCTTTACCAGGCATCGGGAATTGCTTCATCGTCCATTTGTTTAAACATGCAAATTTCATTTCTGGACTTAGCATTCTGGGTAGGTGGAAAATATTTTCGCAAACATTTTCCAACCATATCACTCCAAGATGGTGCAGAACTTGGTGCTATTGAATTGAACCATACTCTTGCCTTATCCATTAGAGAGAATGGGAATAAAGTGAGCCTTAAGGCTTCAGAAGATACTACAGGGATTAGAAAAACGTCGGTGATCTCCATAAAAGATTTTAAGTGTGAATGTGGATCTTCCGATTGTAATCCGGCGAATTGACCATTGGCTTGCAACATATGAAACATGATGGGTTTTGGTTCAAAATATAAAGTTTCTAATTGTGGCCTAACAATCCCTGAATTCAATTGCTCAAAATTAGGGATTGCATAGTCTATAATTCTTCCATCCTTTGAATTTGCAAGATCAATGATGTTAAGTGGTACAATATTACCAACAGATCCGGCATCATCTCCATCCTCATTTATATTATGAAGTGGTGGATTATGTTGAAAGGGATGAAGTGGTGGATTCCCAAAAAGTGGTGGATTATTTACAAAGATTGGCGGAGGCCTGATTGGATTTTCTAAAGGTGGTCTCATTTGATTTTCCAAAGGTGGACTGACGGATTTTCTAAAAGTGGTGGCCTTGGTGGTCTATTTTCAAAACCTGGTGGGGGTTCATCCATATTGAGAGAGTTTGATGTTCTTTGAATTCTTCTTCTTTGACGAAAAGTTCTCTCAATATCAGGATCTAATTCGAAAAATTCCCCACGTTGTATTCTTGGCATACACCACTTTCAAAAAATCTTTAAAACTCCCAATGGTGTTAGAAAAATCAAATCTTTTAAAATAGTTTTATAGACTTTTAGCTTACCAATCCCCGGCAATGGCGCCAAAAACTTGACAGTGCTTAGAATATACCTACAGACGTGTGTTAATTAAACCTCAAAGCAAGTATACAATGAGATCTAATGTCGTCTTTCAAGAAATAAAGTGGTAAAGATACCAGTTGTCGTCCCACAGAGATTGGAGTTAAAAGTGTTTAAAGAGTACAATGAAAGATGTGATTTCAGATGGCGATTTTGAAGAAATATTTTTATTAGTTGATTGGTTTCACTGATCTAATTGACAATAAACTAAAGAAGCATGGGTGTAAGACTTGTGATGACTAATGCTACAGGTATGCTGCAGCATGGAGTTGGCAATAACTAGTTCTATTATCTATTTTAAGAAATGTTCCTCTCGGACTCTTCACCATCCCATTACTTCAGTACCATAGATAATCTTATCTCTGAGCAGAATCCAAACTAAAGAAGTGATGGGAGTGGGTTCTCAAAATATACGGCGAAACAAATTCTCTTTGTTAAAAGTTACTCTCTCGATATAACCCCCATATCCCCAAGTTGATGTAATCCAAGTAGCTTATCTCTATGTCTACTCCATTTTAACCCTTTGAAAAAGTGAAAACTTATCAAGAATGAATTATTTTGAAAAGCATAAGTAACAACTCTCGTTGCAAGTAACACTCTCCATATTACCCCCCCCCCCCCGTGTCATCCAAATTTACGTGCTATTCAATGGCTTATCTCTAAGTCCATGACACTTTCACAATATCAAAGTGATCAATTTGTCAAGAGGTTTTATTATCTTGATAAAACTTAGAATGAAATAATAAAACGTCTTTATTGCCAAACAACACCTACTTTCCTTTGGGTGACATACTCACCCTTTGCCTCACTCCCAAGCTAAGATGATTAGTTACTCATTACAATAATAAAAGAAGGAAACATGTAAAAGACTAGAAATGTAGACATGAGTATGAATGACAAAATGTAAAATGCTATAATTAAATTGACAAGAAAGTAAATGACTTTAAAGAAAAAGACAAGAAAGTAAATGATTAGAATGTAAGATGGAATGTAAGTGCAATAATTTAAAGTACTAGGAATGAATGCATAAAAGTAAGACGTAAAGTAAATGATTAAACTAGATGTGCAAAGTAAATTAAAGAAAAGTGAGTTGTTGGATGCTATTCTGATGCTACAGAAACTCATAAGTAAGGATGAAGAACAAGAACAATATTAAGAACAAAAGAAGAACTTGATTGCATAAAGTAAATTCTGGAAAGTAGAGAGAGTTTGGAACTGATTTAGATCAGTTCCAATGATGGGATACATTAAATGCCAACAAACCCCTCTATATATAACAAAAAAGAGGGGTGGAAAGTGTAACTTCTAACTAAACTTGTAGCATTACAACCAATAAGTACAATAAAGTAAATAGAAAGTACAAAAGACATCTAAGAGTTGACTTGACATATTTAGTTAGCTGAAAAGGTTTCCAAGGGCCAACAAAATTACTTTTCCACTCCAAAAATTCAGCTTTCCAATCTTCATCATTTTATCTACCAAAAGACACCTCTTCTGATCCTTGCTGCTTCAATGCTACAGCATGACCAGTGTCCAAAAATACCCAAATTAGCCCTCCAACCTTATAGAAACAAGTAAATCATAGACTTTAGCTCCAAATTCAATAAAAGGAAAATAATAAAGAAAATGACTCAAATTTAGGATATAAAAATGGAAAATCCTGTCTAAAAGCTTATGAAATAAGTTCTTAAGTACTCAAAAATGAGCATTTATCAAGCGCATAGGTCACGATATTTCGTGCATCAGGGAACGTGTAAAATTTATCGGGACTTGAGGCAATTCTATTGGTGGCCAGGAATGAGGAATGACATCGCCCACTTTGTGGAACGATGTGTGACCTGTCTGAAGGTCAAGGTAGAGCACCAACGGCCATACGGGGAGCTCCAGTCCCTGGATATACGAGTGTGGAAGTGGGATAGAATCACCATAGATATTGTTACGAAATTGCCATGGACTCCGAAGGGCCACGATACGATATGGGTGATCGTAGATTATCTCACCAAGTCGGCACATTTTATACCAATTAGAGAAGCAGATCCACGGGAGAAGTTAGCGAGATTATATATAGATGAGATCGTGTCGAGGCACGGAGTGCCACGATCAATAGCGTCTGACCGTGATAGTCGATTCACATCGTCGTTTTGGAGAAGTCTTCAACGGGAGTTGGGATTGCAACTCAAGTTGAGTACAACTTACCACCCTCAGACTGATGGTCAAAGTGAGAGAACTATACAGACTTTGGAAGATATGCTTCGAGCATGCGTGATAGATTTCAAAGGTTCTTGGGAAGTGCATCTACCACTGATAGAACTCTCGTATAACAACATCTATCACGTGAGTATCCAAGCGGCGTCATTTGAAGCGCTATACGGGCGCAAGTGTCGAACGCCATTGTGTTTGAACGAAGTGGGAGAAAACAATTGGTAGGTCCAGAGATTGTACAATTGACTGTCGATAAGATAAATCTAATCCGCGAGAAAATGATGGCGGCGCAAGAACGACAGAAAATGTATGCAAACAAGAGGAGAAAACCTATTGAGTTTCAGGTATGTGACAAGGTAATGCTGAAGGTCTCACCTGGGAGGGCGTAGTCCGTTTCAGAAAGAAAGGGAAACTGAGGCCAAGATATGTGGGGCCTTTCGTCATTATAGAACGGGTTGGAGAGGTAGCCTACAAGTTAGAATTACCTGAGGGACTGAGGGGAGTCCATCTAACATGTGGAAGTGTGGATGAGAGGTTGACGTATGTAGAGGAATCGATAGAAATAGTGGATAGTAAGGTCCGAAAGTTGAGAAATAAAGAGATCAAATAGATGAAGGTTCGTTGGCGGTATCATAAGGGACAAGAGGTGACCTGGGAAGTAGAAGCGAACATGAGGTCCAAATACCCTCAACTTTTAGACAATGGAATTCCGGGGATGAAATTCTTTTGAGGGGGGGTATTGTAATATGGAGGTTCTAAATGAAAAAGGATAGGAGTGTTGTGGGAAAATATGGGATTCTTTAACTTTGAGGGTTGGTTTGTAATTTTGAAAGAGGGTATAAAACCTTCAATGATTGGCACAAAACCTTAGGTCATGCCATTTCTTTTAGAACAGCTGTGTAGGAGAGCAGAGGAAAGAAATCAACTTTTGGAAGAAATCAAGGAGAGTGCTGGATTGGAGGTAGCTATTACATCCATTTCTTTAAGGGGTTCGATTTAGGGATCTGAAGTAGGGTAAGGAGGACTAAACAACGACAAGAGGTGAGTCTTTCTAACTGAAAATGAGATGATTTGCATGCTATTTTTTTAAACGCATGAGATTGCAGGTTTTATCTTACGTATATAAACTTGCATGGTTGCTATGATTAAGAAGGTTATGTTGTCATGTATGCATATATTTGAAAGGGAACATGATACGGCTAAGTCGGGGGGGGGGGGGGGGTCCTGTCAGTACTCATATCAGGGGGTGTCCCGTTTATGCCATGGAGGGTGTTCCAATTAGAGCAGTGTGAGACTGACACGTTGTCACCGGTGTACGGGACTTCGGTGTGCCATTCCTTGTATTGTTGTCTTATTGTTGAAAGTTTATTGTTTTAAAGCATTAAATTGTTTGCGAACATTGTAAACTGCCTTAAATTGTTTTACTGTGCGAAAGCGATTTTAGAGGGAACTCACTAGACCTCGTGGTATAATCCTCGCATTTTCAACTCTAAACCCATTTTCAGGAAAGCATTTAGTAGGAGGTTCAAAAAAGGGCAAGGAGAAGGCCTAAGCGTGAGGCGAGGAATAACTTATAGTTTAGTTTCTTTATTTTTAATTCAAGTCTTTTTTAGATTTTTTCTCAGCTGTGTATAGGTTGTTCCGCAAACCTAATTTTGATATGGTTATACTCAGAAATTTTAGAGCCGTTTTGGTTGGTTTTATGTTGGTTGAATGTTCAAGCTTTATTATGGATTCAGGTTGTTACAAGGGAGAAACCATAATGGTGGCAATGTGTGCCTTTGGTGATATGGTGGAGTTTTTGACTTTGATCGGTTTTTCATAACTGGTGACTCTTCTAGTGGGAACATGGTGGGTGAAGGAGACGTGAGGGTGATGGTGGGGGTGGGAGGGTGTTGAAAAAATTGCAGGTCAAAATGATGGGGAAGAAGGAATGATAGAGGAAAAAAAAGAAGAGAGATGAAAGATGTATAGTGTAAAAAGATAACATAAGGGTAAAAAACCACAATGCCCTCTTAGTTAACTAGGTTAACAAAACTTGTTAGTGGGAGGGACGAAACCGAGTAAAAACCCACAATGCCCTCTTAAGGTTACTCTTTATTTTCTAAACATAAATTATTAATATCTATATATATATATATATGTGACAACCGTCAAAATCGCGTTCAGGTTAGAACTGCACTAATTATGTCAGATACAATTATTCTATGTCACACTGTCTAGTTTTAGCAGTAAACCCGACACAGAAGGGAAAATTTAGAAATCCAGTCTAAAATCCCTCAATTTAGGAAATTATCCATACATCTCATAAAATGCCAATTAAAAACATGAATACACTTAAATATATATATACTTATATACATATACCTTACAAAATAAATACTAGCAAATTAAACTAGTATTATTATCAATAACAATTAATTAAGAATATCTAATAATTCAATTAATTAAAAGATTTAAATAAAAATTTAATTTAAATACAAACACAATCATTTTATACAAAACCACACTCCACACACTCCCTTTCCCCTCTCCCAAAACCGGCCACACACACACACACCACCCTAACCTCTCTTTCTCACTCCATAAATACCCCCTCTCCCTCTCCATTTTCACTCTTCACTCATTTCACAAACCCTTCTCTCAAAACCTCCATATTCTCTCAAGAATTCTCCTCTCCAAGGCTTCCAAGATCAGCCACATATCTTCAAGAAACCAAGGTAAAAACATTTTTGTAACTTCCTTTAATCATCCTCCTACAACTTTCTCTTCTCTTTCAAAGTTTTATCTTCTTAAAACTCTAAGTTTTCATCTTCTTCTTGCTAAATCCAACTCTAGGCGATCTAATGTTTGTAGATCCATCACCATGACATCTTGCATGTCATTAAAAAGGGTGATGAATCCATAATCAAACCCATATTAGTGACCTAAGAATGTTTGGTATGCATGTGTTTACAAAAGCTCAAAAACAACAAATTTTGGAAATGTTTTATAAGGATAAGTGTTCTTGGTTCCTTGCATGTTGCTTGGGATGATTAAAAAGCAAAGATTTCATCTGAAAATATGTGATTTAGTTGAGTGAAAATCGTGTCTTGACAAAAAGAACAAAATCTTTTGAAGAACCAATGAGAAAATAGCTTTTATATAAAAGACCTTTTTCATCAGCTTGCTGTCAGAAATTTCTACTGACTTTGCAAGGCCATAACTCTCTCAAAAATGATCCAAATACAGTGATTCTTTTTCTGGAAATTACTTTTATGAGTTGGGAATCAAACCCCACTGGAATCACCGAAAAATATTAAGTTTTGAACCCTCAAACAGGTTTTACAAAAACCGTGTGCAACAGCTACGTGTTTCTGTCACTGTTTTTGTCAAGTGTCATTTTATGTACTTATGTTGATCCAAAAATCATGAATCTTATGTCAAAAGTTTCCTAACACATGGAAGTACTTGTGTGTAAAATATCAGAACCTAACAATCTCTGGAAGTTATCCAAACAGTAACCGAAAGTGACTAACAAATTCTGACTACTAACAACTATATTGTATACTAGCTATATGCTATCTCTTGATCCTTTTCCTCACCTTTGGTGATGAAATTGTGGTATATTATACATATATTACTTAGACATAATTACTAATCTAACTCTACCCGTTTCACCATTTGCATGGTGGAATTGTGGAATATATCTATACGTATTTATTTACGCATTTCATTTACGCATCTAACATCTAACATCTAACATCTAACTACTAACTTTTCTTATCTTTTATGATGGAATTGTGGTACATACATACATAATACACATGACCTAACACCAAACCATATTTACATATGGACCTAAAACATTTATTTTCGTTATTACCTCTACAACACTGCGGTAATTTTAAAACCATCACATGTAACGTTCTTTCTAAGTATGAACTATTAAAGAACATTTAACAACATACAAATTTAACAACAAAGGCATTTTATGATGAGATGGAGATTTAAGTGACCAAAGTCTAGAACCTAGAATCTTACTAGTGTCCTTACATTCGTAGGATCGAAGTAGGATCTCATTTCGGAATCACATTACGCATTCGGGAAACACCTACGCAAACCACCGTGAGTATTCATAGCCCCTTTTTACTGTTTTATACATTTTGGGGTGAAAAGCATGTTACTATTATTTCAACATTATCAGTCTTCGTAACCCTTTTTACTGTTTTATACATTTTGGGGTGAAAAGCATGTTACTATTATTTCAACATTATCAGTCTTCGTAACCCTTTTTACTGTTTTACACATTTTGGGGTGAAGAACATGATTCAAAACTTTATTCGAAATAAATTGTTTTATTTCCGAACTTTTACGCATGTTTAACGCTCTTTATGGTACATATGCACATGTGAAAGCTTCTAAGTTTGCAACTATCATATACAAAAGTCCCCAACACTCTTAACATTACTTATTAACTCACATGCGTGTGAGCCATGGTAATTATGGATAACGTTATTTGGTTGACCACCCACCTACGATAAAAACAGGGTGCATTAATTACTACACTGCCATGTTAATGATAGGACATGATGACTCGGGGCAAATGAATACAAGGTCATGAGGCTTAGTAATGGCTTAGTTTGCTACCTCTGAGGCATTACACATTACATTACATATATTTTTATATATACCATGAGCATGCGTTACAAAACAATATCGTACAACTTATACTACATTTTTCCTTATACCAACACCTATGAACTCACCAACTATTTTTAGTTGACACTCTCTTTTACATGCTTTTCAGGAAATAGCAAGTAAGGACGCACTTTAGAAGGCATCACTTTAGCGTCATCAAATTATTTCATCATGTCATTGTACTTTACGTTTTTATGGACAAGTTGTATTTTCTTTTAAAACTCGTTGTATTGGTACTATTTTGATGTGATGAGTTGGTGTTGTCTTCTACCTATTGCTTTTGAAACATTAACTGTGACATCCCGTGTTTCCGCTTTAGCGGGGTGTGACAGAAGTGGTATCAGAGCCAAAGGTTATAGAGAACGCCGGTCTTTCATCGGAAAAACCCAACTATAACCAATTGTCCAAAAACTGACATGAAAACAATTAAACTTACTACTAGTATAACTAAGTCTAGAATGGCATTAACAGACTTCAATTAGACATAGCCTGATCACCTATGTTTGATTAAGGTAGGTTAATGCGAGACTAGAAATGGTTATAGTAGGAGTATGTCGATTTTCACTTGCACTCTTTAGGAGCATGCTTAGAACATAGACATGGCATATGATAGGATACATCCTTTATGCGATAGGTTACTAAGTACACTTTTGCTTCAGTATTCGCTATGTCGTCGTCAAATCCTTCTTACACTCCCGCGTCATACTCAACCAATGCATCGGGCCACAACACGGGGCGATCGCAAGATATCCCGTCTAGCAACCGACAAGAAGATGACCCCTACAATAGCACGGACTCGGAACCCGAGGTGTCAAGCGAACGAGACCCATACGATGGACCGAGAGTTTCACCCAACACGGTGTTACCAAGACCCACTCCAATAATCGTACAACCGTCATCCGGAGGACCCCGTACCCGTCAAACGGCTAGGAAAAGTGTTCCGATCCCTAGGAGAGTCACGCTAGCAACTCCTCGTCCCGAGGCGCCAGAACCATCAAGGGTTGTCCCCGGCGTACCGATTGGACGCTTGAGTGAGTTAGGAATAGCAAGGGATCAACACATTCGGGCCATGACAACCGAGTTGCATGGATGTCAAGTCAGAGTGACTCATCAAGCCCAAGTTCTAACAGATCTAGTAGAACTCACGCACCAACTAACCGTCGTGTCGACGCAAGCAAGAGATAGTGCAAGAATGGCGAGAGAGATGGCTTCAAGGGCTCAAGCTACAAGCTTGGTTGTAGGAATGGTGCTAATGTTGTTGTTGTTTCTACTCGTGCTAGGAGCATACTTGGCATAGTACGAACGGGTTTGGCATGGGGAATGATCTTTTGGAGAAAATATTTTATTACTTATCATTTATTTTAAGTTGTACCTCCATTTAAAATTATACCGGTATATGATACACGCCGGAAATTTTGTAAAACCGCCAAAAATTAATGAAAATGTTTGGGAAGTTTTAGTTACATTGTCTAAATACTCTACACTTTACTTATTGCTCAAATATCCGAATGAAAACTTGTTGATCTTAAACTTTTTGAAAATACGAATTCAAAGACTTTACAAACTATACTAAAACAAATTTCTTCTACAAATATGTTTTAGAATCATGCCTCCAAGAAGGTCTACACGTCACACGAAAGATACCCCCGAAAACCAAACGCCCGACATCGCACGAATCATTGCACAACGCATTCAAGAAGCCATACCTAACATCGTCTCACAAGTAACCGCCGGCCTCAATGCAATCCCAAGGAATCAAGGAGGTAGCGGAGGAAGCTCGGGAAATAACGACACCGGATGTAACTACAAGACCTTTATGTCTTGTAAGCCCAAAGAATTCCATGGAAAGGAAGGCGTCGTAGGATTGCTTACATGGATTGATAGCACGGAGTCGGTGCTCCATATTAGCAAGTGTTCGGAGGACCGCAAGGTGGAATATGCTACATGTCAACTCCAAGGTAGGGCACTAACTTGGTGGAATATCCAGGTTCAAACCCGTGGAAGGGAAGATGCCTACAAGCTCACATGGGAGGAATTCAAAGAATTACTCATGGAGGAGTACTGCCCTAAGAGTGAAATTCAGAAGCTGGAAGTTGAGTTTTGGAACCATACTATGATCGGAGCTGACATAGATCGATACACAGCTCGTTTCCACGAACTTGCAAAACTGGTACCTCACATGGTCACTCCCGAGAGTAAGAGAATTGACCGATACTTATGGGGATTAGCACCGGGAATTCGAGGAATGGTTACCTCGGCAAAATTGACCACAATTCAAGAGGTTGTAGCAATGGCAACTACCCTAACAAACGATGCTGTGAGAGCTGGAACTCTATCATCGGGTAGTGCTAGCCATAAGAGGAAGCCGGAGTACCAGTCAGGAAAGAAGTCCCTTGGTAGTGCAAGTAAGGATAGGAGTATTGTAAGGAACTTCGGAGTAAGCATAGAGGACCCAGGGCAGTACAAGGGTTCACTCCCTAAGTGCAACAAGTGTAACTACCATCACGAGGGAGCTTGCATCCTCTGTGATAACTGTAAGCGGCTAGGTCATCCCGCTAAGTTCTGTAAAAGCGGAAAGGGCCCTATGGAAGGAAGGAGGGCTTGTTATGAATGTGGAAGTCCGGATCACTACCGGAACACCTGCCCGAAGTTTGGAAGGAAACCGAACAATAACTACAAGGGGAACCAGACGAGACAAGTCAATCAGGGAAATCAAGGAGGACAGGCTCGAGGACGGGCATTTGTCATTGGAGCTGACGAAGCACGTCGCGACCCTAATGTGGTGACAGGTACGTTTCTCATAAACAACCACTACGCATCAGTATTATTTGACACTGGAGCGGATAGAAGTTTTATTTCATTGGAGTTTAGACCACTAATTAACTTGGAATCTAGGAGAATGTCGGATGCTTATGTTATTGAGGTTGCTAATGGTCACAAATTCGAGGCTAAGGATGTAATCTTAGATTGTACTTTAAATCTAGCCGATAAATTGTTTAGCGTTGATCTTATTCCTATCGAATTGGGGAGTTTTGACATAGTTATAGGAATGGACTGGTTATCTAAGAATCGAGCGGAGATTTGCTGTTTTGATAAGTCGGTTAGAATACCTTTGCAAGACGGAGAAACCCTAGTAATACAAGGACACAAAGTTGGAAGAAGCGTAGAGTTGGTGTCAAGTATTAAGGTTCGTAAGTATTTGAGGAAGAAATGTATTGCATTTTTGGCACTCATAGACGAGAAGAAGTCCAAGGAAAGACAAATTCAAGACATTCCCGTGGTAAAGGATCACCCAGAAGTGTTTCCTGACGAATTGCCTGGACTGCCCCCGTTTAGACAAGTTGAATTTCAAATTGACCTTATACCCGGAGCAGCGCCTGTAGCTAAGGCACCCTATCGTTTAGCACCCGCCGAAATGCAAGAGTTGTCAAGCCAACTTCAGGAACTGTTGGACAAGGACTTTATTAGACCAAGTTATTCACCTTGGGGAGCTCCAGTTCTGTTCGTTAAGAAAAAGGATGGATCGCTGCGGATGTGCATCGACTATAGGGAATTGAACAAGTTGACGATCAAGAACCGATATCCTCTACCTCGAATAGACGATTTATTCGACCAGTTGCAGGGTGCAACGTATTTTTCTAAGATTGATCTTCGATCAGGTTATCATCAATTAAGAGTTCGAGAGGAGGACATTCCTAAGACAGCCTTTAGGACCCGTTATGGACACTACGAGTTTTTGGTTATGCCTTTCGGTTTAACCAATGCTCCAGCAGTATTCATGGATTTAATGAACAGGGTATGCCGACCATACCTTGACAAGTTTGTGATAGTGTTTGTAGATGACATTCTGATTTACTCTCGAAGTAGGGAGGATCACGAGCAACATTTAAGCGTAATTCTAGAACTCCTTAAGGAACATAAATTGTACGCCAAATTCTCTAAGTGCGAATTTTGGATTAGAGAAGTACACTTTCTTGGTCACGTAATTAGAGAAAAAGGAATTCACGTAGATCCAGCTAAGGTGGAAGCTGTTAAGAAATGGGAAGCTCCAAAAACCCCAACAGAAATTCGTCAATTTCTGGGTTTGGCAGGTTATTATAGACGATTCATCGAGAACTTCTCAAAGATTGCTAAACCTCTCACAACACTGACCCAAAAGGATAGTAAATTTATTTGGGGAGAATCACAAGAGAAGGCATTTCAACTTTTGAAGAAAAAGTTGTGCAATGCACCGATTCTGGCGTTACCGGAAGGAACCGATAACTTTGTGGTATATTGCGACGCGTCTCATCAAGGATTAGGTTGCGTATTGATGCAAAAGGACAAGGTGATAGCATACGCCTCGCGACAACTGAAAGTTCATGAGAAGAACTATACCACACACGATTTAGAGCTCGGAGCTGTGGTTTTTGCTCTAAAGATTTGGAGACATTATTTGTACGGCGCCAAGTGTACCATCTTCACCGATCATAAAAGTCTTCAGCATATTCTAGACCAGAAAATACTAAACATGAGACAAAGAAGATGGGTAGAACTACTCAGTGATTACGATTGTGATATTCGTTATCATCCAGGTAAAGCCAATGTAGTGGCTGATGCCTTGAGTAGGAAGGAAAGGACAAAACCTTCACGTGTACGAGCAATGGGAGCTCTTGTACAAACAAGCTTAAAGACTCGAATTCTTGAAGCTCAGACCAAAGCAATGAAAACGGAAAACTTGAAGGACGAAACCCTTCACGGCATAGAAAGCAGATTTGAGACTAAGGTGGATGGAGTACGTTATTTCAAGGATAGAGTTTGGATCCCAAAAGCTAACGACGTACGGGAGATAATCCTGCACGAAGCTCACAAGTCACGATATTCAATTCATCCTGGTGCGGATAAGATGTATAAGGATTTAAGGGAATATTATTGGTGGCCAGGAATGAAAAAGGATATTGCTGTGTACGTAGGAAAATGTGTAACTTGCTCAAAAGTCAAAGCTGTATATCAGAAACCATCTGGTTTGCTTCAACAACCAGAGATTCCCCAGTGGAAATGGGAACAAATAACCATGGATTTTATAACCAAATTGCCAAGAACTGCCCGAGGGCACGACTCAATTTGGGTTATAGTCGATCGGTTCACGAAATCTGCACATTTCCTACCGATTCGAGAAGACTACAAGATGGAAAAACTGGCTCAGATCTACATCAAGGAAATTGTTACGCGACATGGAGTCCCGATTTCTATCATCTCAGATAGAGATAGCCGTTTCACGTCTCGATTTTGGCAGTCACTTCAAAGAGCATTGGGAACGCAGTTGAATTTAAGTACCGCCTATCATCCCCAAACAGACGGCCAAAGTGAGAGAACCATTCAAACGTTAGAGGACATGCTTCGAGCATGTGTGTTAGACTTCGGAGGAAGTTGGGATAACCACTTGCCATTAGTTGAGTTTTCCTACAACAATAGCTATCACACTAGTATCAAGTGTGCGCCATATGAAGCACTGTATGGACGCAAGTGTCGATCACCTCTTTGTTGGTTGGAGATTGGAGATAGACAATTGTCTAGTCCAGACATTGTACAAGAAACCACCGACAAGATCGCAATCATCAGGGATAGACTCAAAGAAGCTCAAGATCGTCAAAAGAGCTATGCTGACAACCGTAGGAAACCCTTAGAGTTTCAAGTTGGCGATAGAGTTTTTCTGAAAGTATCCCCTTGGAAGGGAACTGTCCGATTTGGAAAGCGAGGAAAATTAAGCCCTCGATACATTGGACCCTTCAAAATCACCGGAAGAATCGGACCAGTAGCATACAGGCTGGAATTGCCAAAGGAACTAAGTGCAATTCACAACACCTTTCACGTATCCAATCTGAAGAAATGCCTAGTCAACGAGGAAATAACCGTACCTTTGGAGGAAGTCCAAGTCAATGAAAAACTGTGCATTGTTGAAAAACCAATCGAAATACTTGACCGAGAGGTCAAGCGTCTTAGGCGAAGCAAGATTCCAATAGTGAAAGTTCACTGGAACACAAGGCGTGGACCTGAGTACACATGGGAACGAGAGGATTACATGAAACATAAGTATCCTCACTTATTTGCTAAACAACCGGTTACGGACGAAAGTTCTTGAATTTCGGGACGAAATTCTTTTAACCGGGGGAGACTGTGACAACCGTCAAAATCGCGTTCAGGTTAGAACTGCACTAATTATGTCAGATACAATTATTCTATGTCACACTGTCTAGTTTTAGCAGTAAACCCGACACAGAAGGGAAAATTTAGAAATCCAGTCTAAAATCCCTCAATTTAGGAAATTATCCATACATCTCATAAAATGCCAATTAAAAACATGAATACACTTAAATATATATATACTTATATACATATACCTTACAAAATAAATACTAGCAAATTAAACTAGTATTATTATCAATAACAATTAATTAAGAATATCTAATAATTCAATTAATTAAAAGATTTAAATAAAAATTTAATTTAAATACAAACACAATCATTTTATACAAAACCACACTCCACACACTCCCTTTTCCCTCTCCCAAAACCGGCCACACACACACACACACCACCCTAACCTCTCTTTCTCACTCCATAAATACCCCCTCTCCCTCTCCATTTTCACTCTTCACTCATTTCACAAACCCTTCTCTCAAAACCTCCATATTCTCTCAAGAATTCTCCTCTCCAAGGCTTCCAAGATCAGCCACATATCTTCAAGAAACCAAGGTAAAAACATTTTTGTAACTTCCTTTAATCATCCTCCTACAACTTTCTCTTCTCTTTCAAAGTTTTATCTTCTTAAAACTCTAAGTTTTCATCTTCTTCTTGCTAAATCCAACTCTAGGCGATCTAATGTTTGTAGATCCATCACCATGACATCTTGCATGTCATTAAAAAGGGTGATGAATCCATAATCAAACCCATATTAGTGACCTAAGAATGTTTGGTATGCATGTGTTTACAAAAGCTCAAAAACAACAAATTTTGGAAATGTTTTATCAAGATAAGTGTTCTTGGTTCCTTGCATGTTGCTTGGGATGATTAAAAAGCAAAGATTTCATCTGAAAATATGTGATTTAGTTGAGTAAAAATCGTGTCTTGACAAAAAGAACAAAATCTTTTGAAGAACCAATGAGAAAATAGCTTTTATATAAAAGACCTTTTTCATCAGCTTGCTGTCAGAAATTTCTACTGACTTTGCAAGGCCATAACTCTCTCAAAAATGATCCAAATACAGTGATTCTTTTTCTGGAAATTACTTTTATGAGTTGGAAATCAAACCCCACTGGAATCACCGAAAAATATTAAGTTTTGAACCCTCAAACAGTTTTTACAAAAACAGTGTGCAACAGCTACGTGTTTCTGTCACTGTTTTTGTCAAGTGTCATTTTATGTACTTATGTTGATCCAAAAATCATGAATCTTATGTCAAAAGTTTCCTAACACATGGAAGTACTTGTGTGTAAAATATCAGAACCTAACAATCTCTGGAAGTTATCCAAACAGTAACCGAAAGTGACTAACAAATTCTGACTACTAACAACTATATTGTATACTAGCTATATGCTATCTCTTGATCCTTTTCCTCACCTTTGGTGATGAAATTGTGGTATATTATACATATATTACTTAGACATAATTACTAATCTAACTCTACCCGTTTCACCATTTGCATGGTGGAATTGTGGAATATATCTATACGTATTTATTTACGCATTTCATTTACGCATCTAACATCTAACATCTAACATCTAACTACTAACTTTTCTTATCTTTTATGATGGAATTGTGGTACATACATACATAATACACATGACCTAACACCAAACCATATTTACATATGGACCTAAAACATTTATTTTCGTTATTACCTCTACAACACTGCGGTAATTTTAAAACCATCACATGTAACGTTCTTTCTAAGTATGAACTATTAAAGAACATTTAACAACATACAAATTTAACAACAAAGGCATTTTATGATGAGATGGAGATTTAAGTGACCAAAGTCTAGAACCTAGAATCTTACTAGTGTCCTTACATTCGTAGGATCGAAGTAGGATCTCATTTCGGAATCACATTACGCATTCGGGAAACACCTACGCAAACCACCGTGAGTATTCATAGCCCCTTTTTACTGTTTTATACATTTTGGGGTGAAAAGCATGTTACTATTATTTCAACATTATCAGTCTTCGTAACCCTTTTTACTGTTTTATACATTTTGGGGTGAAAAGCATGTTACTATTATTTCAACATTATCAGTCTTCGTAACCCTTTTTACTGTTTTACACATTTTGGGGTGAAGAACATGATTCAAAACTTTATTCGAAATAAATTGTTTTATTTCCGAACTTTTACGCATGTTTAACGCTCTTTATGGTACATATGCACATGTGAAAGCTTCTAAGTTTGCAACTATCATATACAAAAGTCCCCAACACTCTTAACATTACTTATTAACTCACATGCGTGTGAGCCATGGTAATTATGGATAACGTTATTTGGTTGACCACCCACCTACGATAAAAACAGGGTGCATTAATTACTACACTGCCATGTTAATGATAGGACATGATGACTCGGGGCAAATGAATACAAGGTCATGAGGCTTAGTAATGGCTTAGTTTGCTACCTCTGAGGCATTACACATTACATTACATATATTTTTATATATACCATGAGCATGCGTTACAAAACAATATCGTACAACTTATACTACATTTTTCCTTATACCAACACCTATGAACTCACCAACTATTTTTAGTTGACACTCTCTTTTACATGCTTTTCAGGAAATAGCAAGTAAGGACGCACTTTAGAAGGCATCACTTTAGCGTCATCAAATTATTTCATCATGTCATTGTACTTTACGTTTTTATGGACAAGTTGTATTTTCTTTTAAAACTCGTTGTATTGGTACTATTTTGATGTGATGAGTTGGTGTTGTCTTCTACCTATTGCTTTTGAAACATTAACTGTGACATCCCGTGTTTCCGCTTTAGCGGGGTGTGACAGAAGTGGTATCAGAGCCAAAGGTTATAGAGAACGCCGGTCTTTCATCGGAAAAACCCAACTATAACCAATTGTCCAAAAACTGACATGAAAACAATTAAACTTACTACTAGTATAACTAAGTCTAGAATGGCATTAACAGACTTCAATTAGACATAGCCTGATCACCTATGTTTGATTAAGGTAGGTTAATGCGAGACTAGAAATGGTTATAGTAGGAGTATGTCGATTTTCACTTGCACTCTTTAGGAGCATGCTTAGAACATAGACATGGCATATGATAGGATACATCCTTTATGCGATAGGTTACTAAGTACACTTTTGCTTCAGTATTCGCTATGTCGTCGTCAAATCCTTCTTACACTCCCGCGTCATACTCAACCAATGCATCGGGCCACAACACGGGGCGATCGCAAGATATCCCGTCTAGCAACCGACAAGAAGATGACCCCTACAATAGCACGGACTCGGAACCCGAGGTGTCAAGCGAACGAGACCCATACGATGGACCGAGAGTTTCACCCAACACGGTGTTACCAAGACCCACTCCAATAATCGTACAACCGTCATCCGGAGGACCCCGTACCCGTCAAACGGCTAGGAAAAGTGTTCCGATCCCTAGGAGAGTCACGCTAGCAACTCCTCGTCCCGAGGCGCCAGAACCATCAAGGGTTGTCCCCGGCGTACCGATTGGACGCTTGAGTGAGTTAGGAATAGCAAGGGATCAACACATTCGGGCCATGACAACCGAGTTGCATGGATGTCAAGTCAGAGTGACTCATCAAGCCCAAGTTCTAACAGATCTAGTAGAACTCACGCACCAACTAACCGTCGTGTCGACGCAAGCAAGAGATAGTGCAAGAATGGCGAGAGAGATGGCTTCAAGGGCTCAAGCTACAAGCTTGGTTGTAGGAATGGTGCTAATGTTGTTGTTGTTTCTACTCGTGCTAGGAGCATACTTGGCATAGTACGAACGGGTTTGGCATGGGGAATGATCTTTTGGAGAAAATATTTTATTACTTATCATTTATTTTAAGTTGTACCTCCATTTAAAATTATACCGGTATATGATACACGCCGGAAATTTTGTAAAACCGCCAAAAATTAATGAAAATGTTTGGGAAGTTTTAGTTACATTGTCTAAATACTCTACACTTTACTTATTGCTCAAATATCCGAATGAAAACTTGTTGATCTTAAACTTTTTGAAAATACGAATTCAAAGACTTTACAAACTATACTAAAACAAATTTCTTCTACAAATATGTTTTAGAATCATGCCTCCAAGAAGGTCTACACGTCACACGAAAGATACCCCCGAAAACCAAACGCCCGACATCGCACGAATCATTGCACAACGCATTCAAGAAGCCATACCTAACATCGTCTCACAAGTAACCGCCGGCCTCAATGCAATCCCAAGGAATCAAGGAGGTAGCGGAGGAAGCTCGGGAAATAACGACACCGGATGTAACTACAAGACCTTTATGTCTTGTAAGCCCAAAGAATTCCATGGAAAGGAAGGCGTCGTAGGATTGCTTACATGGATTGATAGCACGGAGTCGGTGCTCCATATTAGCAAGTGTTCGGAGGACCGCAAGGTGGAATATGCTACATGTCAACTCCAAGGTAGGGCACTAACTTGGTGGAATATCCAGGTTCAAACCCGTGGAAGGGAAGATGCCTACAAGCTCACATGGGAGGAATTCAAAGAATTACTCATGGAGGAGTACTGCCCTAAGAGTGAAATTCAGAAGCTGGAAGTTGAGTTTTGGAACCATACTATGATCGGAGCTGACATAGATCGATACACAGCTCGTTTCCACGAACTTGCAAAACTGGTACCTCACATGGTCACTCCCGAGAGTAAGAGAATTGACCGATACTTATGGGGATTAGCACCGGGAATTCGAGGAATGGTTACCTCGGCAAAATTGACCACAATTCAAGAGGTTGTAGCAATGGCAACTACCCTAACAAACGATGCTGTGAGAGCTGGAACTCTATCATCGGGTAGTGCTAGCCATAAGAGGAAGCCGGAGTACCAGTCAGGAAAGAAGTCCCTTGGTAGTGCAAGTAAGGATAGGAGTATTGTAAGGAACTTCGGAGTAAGCATAGAGGACCCAGGGCAGTACAAGGGTTCACTCCCTAAGTGCAACAAGTGTAACTACCATCACGAGGGAGCTTGCATCCTCTGTGATAACTGTAAGCGGCTAGGTCATCCCGCTAAGTTCTGTAAAAGCGGAAAGGGCCCTATGGAAGGAAGGAGGGCTTGTTATGAATGTGGAAGTCCGGATCACTACCGGAACACCTGCCCGAAGTTTGGAAGGAAACCGAACAATAACTACAAGGGGAACCAGACGAGACAAGTCAATCAGGGAAATCAAGGAGGACAGGCTCGAGGACGGGCATTTGTCATTGGAGCTGACGAAGCACGTCGCGACCCTAATGTGGTGACAGGTACGTTTCTCATAAACAACCACTACGCATCAGTATTATTTGACACTGGAGCGGATAGAAGTTTTATTTCATTGGAGTTTAGACCACTAATTAACTTGGAATCTAGGAGAATGTCGGATGCTTATGTTATTGAGGTTGCTAATGGTCACAAATTCGAGGCTAAGGATGTAATCTTAGATTGTACTTTAAATCTAGCCGATAAATTGTTTAGCGTTGATCTTATTCCTATCGAATTGGGGAGTTTTGACATAGTTATAGGAATGGACTGGTTATCTAAGAATCGAGCGGAGATTTGCTGTTTTGATAAGTCGGTTAGAATACCTTTGCAAGACGGAGAAACCCTAGTAATACAAGGACACAAAGTTGGAAGAAGCGTAGAGTTGGTGTCAAGTATTAAGGTTCGTAAGTATTTGAGGAAGAAATGTATTGCATTTTTGGCACTCATAGACGAGAAGAAGTCCAAGGAAAGACAAATTCAAGACATTCCCGTGGTAAAGGATCACCCAGAAGTGTTTCCTGACGAATTGCCTGGACTGCCCCCGTTTAGACAAGTTGAATTTCAAATTGACCTTATACCCGGAGCAGCGCCTGTAGCTAAGGCACCCTATCGTTTAGCACCCGCCGAAATGCAAGAGTTGTCAAGCCAACTTCAGGAACTGTTGGAAAAGGACTTTATTAGACCAAGTTATTCACCTTGGGGAGCTCCAGTTCTGTTCGTTAAGAAAAAGGATGGATCGCCGCGGATGTGCATCGACTATAGGGAATTGAACAAGTTGACGATCAAGAACCGATATCCTCTACCTCGAATAGACGATTTATTCGACCAGTTGCAGGGTGCAACGTATTTTTCTAAGATTGACCTTCGATCAGGTTATCATCAATTAAGAGTTCGAGAGGAGGACATTCCTAAGACAGCCTTTAGGACCCGTTATGGACACTACGAGTTTTTGGTTATGCCTTTCGGTTTAACCAATGCTCCAGCAGTATTCATGGATTTAAGGAACAGGGTATGCCGACCATACCTTGACAAGTTTGTGATAGTGTTTGTAGATGACATTCTGATTTACTCTCGAAGTAGGGAGGATCACGAGCAACATTTAAGCGTAATTCTAGAACTCCTTAAGGAACATAAATTGTACGCCAAATTCTCTAAGTGCGAATTTTGGATTAGAGAAGTACACTTTCTTGGTCACGTAATTAGAGAAAAAGGAATTCACGTAGATCCAGCTAAGGTGGAAGCTGTTAAGAAATGGGAAGCTCCAAAAACCCCAACAGAAATTCGTCAATTTCTGGGTTTGGCAGGTTATTATAGACGATTCATCGAGAACTTCTCAAAGATTGCTAAACCTCTCACAACACTGACCCAAAAGGATAGTAAATTTATTTGGGGAGAATCACAAGAGAAGGCATTTCAACTTTTGAAGAAAAAGTTGTGCAATGCACCGATTCTGGCGTTACCGGAAGGAACCGATAACTTTGTGGTATATTGCGACGCGTCTCATCAAGGATTAGGTTGCGTATTGATGCAAAAGGACAAGGTGATAGCATACGCCTCGCGACAACTGAAAGTTCATGAGAAGAACTATACCACACACGATTTAGAGCTCGGAGCTGTGGTTTTTGCTCTAAAGATTTGGAGACATTATTTGTACGGCGCCAAGTGTACCATCTTCACCGATCATAAAAGTCTTCAGCATATTCTAGACCAGAAAATACTAAACATGAGACAAAGAAGATGGGTAGAACTACTCAGTGATTACGATTGTGATATTCGTTATCATCCAGGTAAAGCCAATGTAGTGGCTGATGCCTTGAGTAGGAAGGAAAGGACAAAACCTTCACGTGTACGAGCAATGGGAGCTCTTGTACAAACAAGCTTAAAGACTCGAATTCTTGAAGCTCAGACCAAAGCAATGAAAACGGAAAACTTGAAGGACGAAACCCTTCACGGCATAGAAAGCAGATTTGAGACTAAGGTGGATGGAGTACGTTATTTCAAGGATAGAGTTTGGATCCCAAAAGCTAACGACGTACGGGAGATAATCCTGCACGAAGCTCACAAGTCACGATATTCAATTCATCCTGGTGCGGATAAGATGTATAAGGATTTAAGGGAATATTATTGGTGGCCAGGAATGAAAAAGGATATTGCTGTGTACGTAGGAAAATGTGTAACTTGCTCAAAAGTCAAAGCTGTATATCAGAAACCATCTGGTTTGCTTCAACAACCAGAGATTCCCCAGTGGAAATGGGAACAAATAACCATGGATTTTATAACCAAATTGCCAAGAACTGCCCGAGGGCACGACTCAATTTGGGTTATAGTCGATCGGTTCACGAAATCTGCACATTTCCTACCGATTCGAGAAGACTACAAGATGGAAAAACTGGCTCAGATCTACATCAAGGAAATTGTTACGCGACATGGAGTCCCGATTTCTATCATCTCAGATAGAGATAGCCGTTTCACGTCTCGATTTTGGCAGTCACTTCAAAGAGCATTGGGAACGCAGTTGAATTTAAGTACCGCCTATCATCCCCAAACAGACGGCCAAAGTGAGAGAACCATTCAAACGTTAGAGGACATGCTTCGAGCATGTGTGTTAGACTTCGGAGGAAGTTGGGATAACCACTTGCCATTAGTTGAGTTTTCCTACAACAATAGCTATCACACTAGTATCAAGTGTGCGCCATATGAAGCACTGTATGGACGCAAGTGTCGATCACCTCTTTGTTGGTTGGAGATTGGAGATAGACAATTGTCTAGTCCAGACATTGTACAAGAAACCACCGACAAGATCGCAATCATCAGGGATAGACTCAAAGAAGCTCAAGATCGTCAAAAGAGCTATGCTGACAACCGTAGGAAACCCTTAGAGTTTCAAGTTGGCGATAGAGTTTTTCTGAAAGTATCCCCTTGGAAGGGAACTGTCCGATTTGGAAAGCGAGGAAAATTAAGCCCTCGATACATTGGACCCTTCAAAATCACCGGAAGAATCGGACCAGTAGCATACAGGCTGGAATTGCCAAAGGAACTAAGTGCAATTCACAACACCTTTCACGTATCCAATCTGAAGAAATGCCTAGTCAACGAGGAAATAACCGTACCTTTGGAGGAAGTCCAAGTCAATGAAAAACTGTGCATTGTTGAAAAACCAATCGAAATACTTGACCGAGAGGTCAAGCGTCTTAGGCGAAGCAAGATTCCAATAGTGAAAGTTCACTGGAACACAAGGCGTGGACCTGAGTACACATGGGAACGAGAGGATTACATGAAACATAAGTATCCTCACTTATTTGCTAAACAACCGGTTACGGACGAAAGTTCTTGAATTTCGGGACGAAATTCTTTTAACCGGGGGAGACTGTGACAACCGTCAAAATCGCGTTCAGGTTAGAACTGCACTAATTATGTCAGATACAATTATTCTATGTCACACTGTCTAGTTTTAGCAGTAAACCCGACACAGAAGGGAAAATTTAGAAATCCAGTCTAAAATCCCTCAATTTAGGAAATTATCCATACATCTCATAAAATGCCAATTAAAAACATGAATACACTTAAATATATATATACTTATATACATATACCTTACAAAATAAATACTAGCAAATTAAACTAGTATTATTATCAATAACAATTAATTAAGAATATCTAATAATTCAATTAATTAAAAGATTTAAATAAAAATTTAATTTAAATACAAACACAATCATTTTATACAAAACCACACTCCACACACTCCCTTTTCCCTCTCCCAAAACCGGCCACACACACACACACACCACCCTAACCTCTCTTTCTCACTCCATAAATACCCCCTCTCCCTCTCCATTTTCACTCTTCACTCATTTCACAAACCCTTCTCTCAAAACCTCCATATTCTCTCAAGAATTCTCCTCTCCAAGGCTTCCAAGATCAGCCACATATCTTCAAGAAACCAAGGTAAAAACATTTTTGTAACTTCCTTTAATCATCCTCCTACAACTTTCTCTTCTCTTTCAAAGTTTTATCTTCTTAAAACTCTAAGTTTTCATCTTCTTCTTGCTAAATCCAACTCTAGGCGATCTAATGTTTGTAGATCCATCACCATGACATCTTGCATGTCATTAAAAAGGGTGATGAATCCATAATCAAACCCATATTAGTGACCTAAGAATGTTTGGTATGCATGTGTTTACAAAAGCTCAAAAACAACAAATTTTGGAAATGTTTTATCAAGATAAGTGTTCTTGGTTCCTTGCATGTTGCTTGGGATGATTAAAAAGCAAAGATTTCATCTGAAAATATGTGATTTAGTTGAGTAAAAATCGTGTCTTGACAAAAAGAACAAAATCTTTTGAAGAACCAATGAGAAAATAGCTTTTATATAAAAGACCTTTTTCATCAGCTTGCTGTCAGAAATTTCTACTGACTTTGCAAGGCCATAACTCTCTCAAAAATGATCCAAATACAGTGATTCTTTTTCTGGAAATTACTTTTATGAGTTGGAAATCAAACCCCACTGGAATCACCGAAAAATATTAAGTTTTGAACCCTCAAACAGTTTTTACAAAAACAGTGTGCAACAGCTACGTGTTTCTGTCACTGTTTTTGTCAAGTGTCATTTTATGTACTTATGTTGATCCAAAAATCATGAATCTTATGTCAAAAGTTTCCTAACACATGGAAGTACTTGTGTGTAAAATATCAGAACCTAACAATCTCTGGAAGTTATCCAAACAGTAACCGAAAGTGACTAACAAATTCTGACTACTAACAACTATATTGTATACTAGCTATATGCTATCTCTTGATCCTTTTCCTCACCTTTGGTGATGAAATTGTGGTATATTATACATATATTACTTAGACATAATTACTAATCTAACTCTACCCGTTTCACCATTTGCATGGTGGAATTGTGGAATATATCTATACGTATTTATTTACGCATTTCATTTACGCATCTAACATCTAACATCTAACTACTAACTTTTCTTATCTTTTATGATGGAATTGTGGTACATACATACATAATACACATGACCTAACACCAAACCATATTTACATATGGACCTAAAACATTTATTTTCGTTATTACCTCTACAACACTGCGGTAATTTTAAAACCATCACATGTAACGTTCTTTCTAAGTATGAACTATTAAAGAACATTTAACAACATACAAATTTAACAACAAAGGCATTTTATGATGAGATGGAGATTTAAGTGACCAAAGTCTAGAACCTAGAATCTTACTAGTGTCCTTACATTCGTAGGATCGAAGTAGGATCTCATTTCGGAATCACATTACGCATTCGGGAAACACCTACGCAAACCACCGTGAGTATTCATAGCCCCTTTTTACTGTTTTATACATTTTGGGGTGAAAAGCATGTTACTATTATTTCAACATTATCAGTCTTCGTAACCCTTTTTACTGTTTTATACATTTTGGGGTGAAAAGCATGTTACTATTATTTCAACATTATCAGTCTTCGTAACCCTTTTTACTGTTTTACACATTTTGGGGTGAAGAACATGATTCAAAACTTTATTCGAAATAAATTGTTTTATTTCCGAACTTTTACGCATGTTTAACGCTCTTTATGGTACATATGCACATGTGAAAGCTTCTAAGTTTGCAACTATCATATACAAAAGTCCCCAACACTCTTAACATTACTTATTAACTCACATGCGTGTGAGCCATGGTAATTATGGATAACGTTATTTGGTTGACCACCCACCTACGATAAAAACAGGGTGCATTAATTACTACACTGCCATGTTAATGATAGGACATGATGACTCGGGGCAAATGAATACAAGGTCATGAGGCTTAGTAATGGCTTAGTTTGCTACCTCTGAGGCATTACACATTACATTACATATATTTTTATATATACCATGAGCATGCGTTACAAAACAATATCGTACAACTTATACTACATTTTTCCTTATACCAACACCTATGAACTCACCAACTATTTTTAGTTGACACTCTCTTTTACATGCTTTTCAGGAAATAGCAAGTAAGGACGCACTTTAGAAGGCATCACTTTAGCGTCATCAAATTATTTCATCATGTCATTGTACTTTACGTTTTTATGGACAAGTTGTATTTTCTTTTAAAACTCGTTGTATTGGTACTATTTTGATGTGATGAGTTGGTGTTGTCTTCTACCTATTGCTTTTGAAACATTAACTGTGACATCCCGTGTTTCCGCTTTAGCGGGGTGTGACAGAAGTGGTATCAGAGCCAAAGGTTATAGAGAACGCCGGTCTTTCATCGGAAAAACCCAACTATAACCAATTGTCCAAAAACTGACATGAAAACAATTAAACTTACTACTAGTATAACTAAGTCTAGAATGGCATTAACAGACTTCAATTAGACATAGCCTGATCACCTATGTTTGATTAAGGTAGGTTAATGCGAGACTAGAAATGGTTATAGTAGGAGTATGTCGATTTTCACTTGCACTCTTTAGGAGCATGCTTAGAACATAGACATGGCATATGATAGGATACATCCTTTATGCGATAGGTTACTAAGTACACTTTTGCTTCAGTATTCGCTATGTCGTCGTCAAATCCTTCTTACACTCCCGCGTCATACTCAACCAATGCATCGGGCCACAACACGGGGCGATCGCAAGATATCCCGTCTAGCAACCGACAAGAAGATGACCCCTACAATAGCACGGACTCGGAACCCGAGGTGTCAAGCGAACGAGACCCATACGATGGACCGAGAGTTTCACCCAACACGGTGTTACCAAGACCCACTCCAATAATCGTACAACCGTCATCCGGAGGACCCCGTACCCGTCAAACGGCTAGGAAAAGTGTTCCGATCCCTAGGAGAGTCACGCTAGCAACTCCTCGTCCCGAGGCGCCAGAACCATCAAGGGTTGTCCCCGGCGTACCGATTGGACGCTTGAGTGAGTTAGGAATAGCAAGGGATCAACACATTCGGGCCATGACAACCGAGTTGCATGGATGTCAAGTCAGAGTGACTCATCAAGCCCAAGTTCTAACAGATCTAGTAGAACTCACGCACCAACTAACCGTCGTGTCGACGCAAGCAAGAGATAGTGCAAGAATGGCGAGAGAGATGGCTTCAAGGGCTCAAGCTACAAGCTTGGTTGTAGGAATGGTGCTAATGTTGTTGTTGTTTCTACTCGTGCTAGGAGCATACTTGGCATAGTACGAACGGGTTTGGCATGGGGAATGATCTTTTGGAGAAAATATTTTATTACTTATCATTTATTTTAAGTTGTACCTCCATTTAAAATTATACCGGTATATGATACACGCCGGAAATTTTGTAAAACCGCCAAAAATTAATGAAAATGTTTGGGAAGTTTTAGTTACATTGTCTAAATACTCTACACTTTACTTATTGCTCAAATATCCGAATGAAAACTTGTTGATCTTAAACTTTTTGAAAATACGAATTCAAAGACTTTACAAACTATACTAAAACAAATTTCTTCTACAAATATGTTTTAGAATCATGCCTCCAAGAAGGTCTACACGTCACACGAAAGATACCCCCGAAAACCAAACGCCCGACATCGCACGAATCATTGCACAACGCATTCAAGAAGCCATACCTAACATCGTCTCACAAGTAACCGCCGGCCTCAATGCAATCCCAAGGAATCAAGGAGGTAGCGGAGGAAGCTCGGGAAATAACGACACCGGATGTAACTACAAGACCTTTATGTCTTGTAAGCCCAAAGAATTCCATGGAAAGGAAGGCGTCGTAGGATTGCTTACATGGATTGATAGCACGGAGTCGGTGCTCCATATTAGCAAGTGTTCGGAGGACCGCAAGGTGGAATATGCTACATGTCAACTCCAAGGTAGGGCACTAACTTGGTGGAATATCCAGGTTCAAACCCGTGGAAGGGAAGATGCCTACAAGCTCACATGGGAGGAATTCAAAGAATTACTCATGGAGGAGTACTGCCCTAAGAGTGAAATTCAGAAGCTGGAAGTTGAGTTTTGGAACCATACTATGATCGGAGCTGACATAGATCGATACACAGCTCGTTTCCACGAACTTGCAAAACTGGTACCTCACATGGTCACTCCCGAGAGTAAGAGAATTGACCGATACTTATGGGGATTAGCACCGGGAATTCGAGGAATGGTTACCTCGGCAAAATTGACCACAATTCAAGAGGTTGTAGCAATGGCAACTACCCTAACAAACGATGCTGTGAGAGCTGGAACTCTATCATCGGGTAGTGCTAGCCATAAGAGGAAGCCGGAGTACCAGTCAGGAAAGAAGTCCCTTGGTAGTGCAAGTAAGGATAGGAGTATTGTAAGGAACTTCGGAGTAAGCATAGAGGACCCAGGGCAGTACAAGGGTTCACTCCCTAAGTGCAACAAGTGTAACTACCATCACGAGGGAGCTTGCATCCTCTGTGATAACTGTAAGCGGCTAGGTCATCCCGCTAAGTTCTGTAAAAGCGGAAAGGGCCCTATGGAAGGAAGGAGGGCTTGTTATGAATGTGGAAGTCCGGATCACTACCGGAACACCTGCCCGAAGTTTGGAAGGAAACCGAACAATAACTACAAGGGGAACCAGACGAGACAAGTCAATCAGGGAAATCAAGGAGGACAGGCTCGAGGACGGGCATTTGTCATTGGAGCTGACGAAGCACGTCGCGACCCTAATGTGGTGATAGGTACGTTTCTCATAAACAACCACTACGCATCAGTATTATTTGACACTGGAGCGGATAGAAGTTTTATTTCATTGGAGTTTAGACCACTAATTAACTTGGAATCTAGGAGAATGTCGGATGCTTATGTTATTGAGGTTGCTAATGGTCACAAATTCGAGGCTAAGGATGTAATCTTAGATTGTACTTTAAATCTAGCCGATAAATTGTTTAGCGTTGATCTTATTCCTATCGAATTGGGGAGTTTTGACATAGTTATAGGAATGGACTGGTTATCTAAGAATCGAGCGGAGATTTGCTGTTTTGATAAGTCGGTTAGAATACCTTTGCAAGACGGAGAAACCCTAGTAATACAAGGACACAAAGTTGGAAGAAGCGTAGAGTTGGTGTCAAGTATTAAGGTTCGTAAGTATTTGAGGAAGAAATGTATTGCATTTTTGGCACTCATAGACGAGAAGAAGTCCAAGGAAAGACAAATTCAAGACATTCCCGTGGTAAAGGATCACCCAGAAGTGTTTCCTGACGAATTGCCTGGACTGCCCCCGTTTAGACAAGTTGAATTTCAAATTGACCTTATACCCGGAGCAGCGCCTGTAGCTAAGGCACCCTATCGTTTAGCACCCGCCGAAATGCAAGAGTTGTCAAGCCAACTTCAGGAACTGTTGGAAAAGGACTTTATTAGACCAAGTTATTCACCTTGGGGAGCTCCAGTTCTGTTCGTTAAGAAAAAGGATGGATCGCCGCGGATGTGCATCGACTATAGGGAATTGAACAAGTTGACGATCAAGAACCGATATCCTCTACCTCGAATAGACGATTTATTCGACCAGTTGCAGGGTGCAACGTATTTTTCTAAGATTGATCTTCGATCAGGTTATCATCAATTAAGAGTTCGAGAGGAGGACATTCCTAAGACAGCCTTTAGGACCCGTTATGGACACTACGAGTTTTTGGTTATGCCTTTCGGTTTAACCAATGCTCCAGCAGTATTCATGGATTTAATGAACAGGGTATGCCGACCATACCTTGACAAGTTTGTGATAGTGTTTGTAGATGACATTCTGATTTACTCTCGAAGTAGGGAGGATCACGAGCAACATTTAAGCGTAATTCTAGAACTCCTTAAGGAACATAAATTGTACGCCAAATTCTCTAAGTGCGAATTTTGGATTAGATAAGTACACTTTCTTGGTCACGTAATTAGAGAAAAAGGAATTCACGTAGATCCAGCTAAGGTGGAAGCTGTTAAGAAATGGGAAGCTCCAAAAACCCCAACAGAAATTCGTCAATTTCTGGGTTTGGCAGGTTATTATAGACGATTCATCGAGAACTTCTCAAAGATTGCTAAACCTCTCACAACACTGACCCAAAAGGATAGTAAATTTATTTGGGGAGAATCACAAGAGAAGGCATTTCAACTTTTGAAGAAAAAGTTGTGCAATGCACCGATTCTGGCGTTACCGGAAGGAACCGATAACTTTGTGGTATATTGCGACGCGTCTCATCAAGGATTAGGTTGCGTATTGATGCAAAAGGACAAGGTGATAGCATACGCCTCGCGACAACTGAAAGTTCATGAGAAGAACTATACCACACACGATTTAGAGCTCGGAGCTGTGGTTTTTGCTCTAAAGATTTGGAGACATTATTTGTACGGCGCCAAGTGTACCATCTTCACCGATCATAAAAGTCTTCAGCATATTCTAGACCAGAAAATACTAAACATGAGACAAAGAAGATGGGTAGAACTACTCAGTGATTACGATTGTGATATTCGTTATCATCCAGGTAAAGCCAATGTAGTGGCTGATGCCTTGAGTAGGAAGGAAAGGACAAAACCTTCACGTGTACGAGCAATGGGAGCTCTTGTACAAACAAGCTTAAAGACTCGAATTCTTGAAGCTCAGACCAAAGCAATGAAAACGGAAAACTTGAAGGACGAAACCCTTCACGGCATAGAAAGCAGATTTGAGACTAAGGTGGATGGAGTACGTTATTTCAAGGATAGAGTTTGGATCCCAAAAGCTAACGACGTACGGGAGATAATCCTGCACGAAGCTCACAAGTCACGATATTCAATTCATCCTGGTGCGGATAAGATGTATAAGGATTTAAGGGAATATTATTGGTGGCCAGGAATGAAAAAGGATATTGCTGTGTACGTAGGAAAATGTGTAACTTGCTCAAAAGTCAAAGCTGTATATCAGAAACCATCTGGTTTGCTTCAACAACCAGAGATTCCCCAGTGGAAATGGGAACAAATAACCATGGATTTTATAACCAAATTGCCAAGAACTGCCCGAGGGCACGACTCAATTTGGGTTATAGTCGATCGGTTCACGAAATCTGCACATTTCCTACCGATTCGAGAAGACTACAAGATGGAAAAACTGGCTCAGATCTACATCAAGGAAATTGTTACGCGACATGGAGTCCCGATTTCTATCATCTCAGATAGAGATAGCCGTTTCACGTCTCGATTTTGGCAGTCACTTCAAAGAGCATTGGGAACGCAGTTGAATTTAAGTACCGCCTATCATCCCCAAACAGACGGCCAAAGTGAGAGAACCATTCAAACGTTAGAGGACATGCTTCGAGCATGTGTGTTAGACTTCGGAGGAAGTTGGGATAACCACTTGCCATTAGTTGAGTTTTCCTACAACAATAGCTATCACACTAGTATCAAGTGTGCGCCATATGAAGCACTGTATGGACGCAAGTGTCGATCACCTCTTTGTTGGTTGGAGATTGGAGATAGACAATTGTCTAGTCCAGACATTGTACAAGAAACCACCGACAAGATCGCAATCATCAGGGATAGACTCAAAGAAGCTCAAGATCGTCAAAAGAGCTATGCTGACAACCGTAGGAAACCCTTAGAGTTTCAAGTTGGCGATAGAGTTTTTCTGAAAGTATCCCCTTGGAAGGGAACTGTCCGATTTGGAAAGCGAGGAAAATTAAGCCCTCGATACATTGGACCCTTCAAAATCACCGGAAGAATCGGACCAGTAGCATACAGGCTGGAATTGCCAAAGGAACTAAGTGCAATTCACAACACCTTTCACGTATCCAATCTGAAGAAATGCCTAGTCAACGAGGAAATAACCGTACCTTTGGAGGAAGTCCAAGTCAATGAAAAACTGTGCATTGTTGAAAAACCAATCGAAATACTTGACCGAGAGGTCAAGCGTCTTAGGCGAAGCAAGATTCCAATAGTGAAAGTTCACTGGAACACAAGGCGTGGACCTGAGTACACATGGGAACGAGAGGATTACATGAAACATAAGTATCCTCACTTATTTGCTAAACAACCGGTTACGGACGAAAGTTCTTGAATTTCGGGACGAAATTCTTTTAACCGGGGGAGACTGTGACAACCGTCAAAATCGCGTTCAGGTTAGAACTGCACTAATTATGTCAGATACAATTATTCTATGTCACACTGTCTAGTTTTAGCAGTAAACCCGACACAGAAGGGAAAATTTAGAAATCCAGTCTAAAATCCCTCAATTTAGGAAATTATCCATACATCTCATAAAATGCCAATTAAAAACATGAATACACTTAAATATATATATACTTATATACATATACCTTACAAAATAAATACTAGCAAATTAAACTAGTATTATTATCAATAACAATTAATTAAGAATATCTAATAATTCAATTAATTAAAAGATTTAAATAAAAATTTAATTTAAATACAAACACAATCATTTTATACAAAACCACACTCCACACACTCCCTTTTCCCTCTCCCAAAACCGGCCACACACACACACACACCACCCTAACCTCTCTTTCTCACTCCATAAATACCCCCTCTCCCTCTCCATTTTCACTCTTCACTCATTTCACAAACCCTTCTCTCAAAACCTCCATATTCTCTCAAGAATTCTCCTCTCCAAGGCTTCCAAGATCAGCCACATATCTTCAAGAAACCAAGGTAAAAACATTTTTGTAACTTCCTTTAATCATCCTCCTACAACTTTCTCTTCTCTTTCAAAGTTTTATCTTCTTAAAACTCTAAGTTTTCATCTTCTTCTTGCTAAATCCAACTCTAGGCGATCTAATGTTTGTAGATCCATCACCATGACATCTTGCATGTCATTAAAAAGGGTGATGAATCCATAATCAAACCCATATTAGTGACCTAAGAATGTTTGGTATGCATGTGTTTACAAAAGCTCAAAAACAACAAATTTTGGAAATGTTTTATCAAGATAAGTGTTCTTGGTTCCTTGCATGTTGCTTGGGATGATTAAAAAGCAAAGATTTCATCTGAAAATATGTGATTTAGTTGAGTAAAAATCGTGTCTTGACAAAAAGAACAAAATCTTTTGAAGAACCAATGAGAAAATAGCTTTTATATAAAAGACCTTTTTCATCAGCTTGCTGTCAGAAATTTCTACTGACTTTGCAAGGCCATAACTCTCTCAAAAATGATCCAAATACAGTGATTCTTTTTCTGAAAATTACTTTTATGAGTTGGAAATCAAACCCCACTGGAATCACCGAAAAATATTAAGTTTTGAACCCTCAAACAGTTTTTACAAAAACAGTGTGCAACAGCTACGTGTTTCTGTCACTGTTTTTGTCAAGTGTCATTTTATGTACTTATGTTGATCCAAAAATCATGAATCTTATGTCAAAAGTTTCCTAACACATGGAAGTACTTGTGTGTAAAATATCAGAACCTAACAATCTCTGGAAGTTATCCAAACAGTAACCGAAAGTGACTAACAAATTCTGACTACTAACAACTATATTGTATACTAGCTATATGCTATCTCTTGATCCTTTTCCTCACCTTTGGTGATGAAATTGTGGTATATTATACATATATTACTTAGACATAATTACTAATCTAACTCTACCCGTTTCACCATTTGCATGGTGGAATTGTGGAATATATCTATACGTATTTATTTACGCATTTCATTTACGCATCTAACATCTAACATCTAACATCTAACATCTAACTACTAACTTTTCTTATCTTTTATGATGGAATTGTGGTACATACATACATAATACACATGACCTAACACCAAACCATATTTACATATGGACCTAAAACATTTATTTTCGTTATTACCTCTACAACACTGCGGTAATTTTAAAACCATCACATGTAACGTTCTTTCTAAGTATGAACTATTAAAGAACATTTAACAACATACAAATTTAACAACAAAGGCATTTTATGATGAGATGGAGATTTAAGTGACCAAAGTCTAGAACCTAGAATCTTACTAGTGTCCTTACATTCGTAGGATCGAAGTAGGATCTCATTTCGGAATCACATTACGCATTCGGGAAACACCTACGCAAACCACCGTGAGTATTCATAGCCCCTTTTTACTGTTTTATACATTTTGGGGTGAAAAGCATGTTACTATTATTTCAACATTATCAGTCTTCGTAACCCTTTTTACTGTTTTATACATTTTGGGGTGAAAAGCATGTTACTATTATTTCAACATTATCAGTCTTCGTAACCCTTTTTACTGTTTTACACATTTTGGGGTGAAGAACATGATTCAAAACTTTATTCGAAATAAATTGTTTTATTTCCGAACTTTTACGCATGTTTAACGCTCTTTATGGTACATATGCACATGTGAAAGCTTCTAAGTTTGCAACTATCATATACAAAAGTCCCCAACACTCTTAACATTACTTATTAACTCACATGCGTGTGAGCCATGGTAATTATGGATAACGTTATTTGGTTGACCACCCACCTACGATAAAAACAGGGTGCATTAATTACTACACTGCCATGTTAATGATAGGACATGATGACTCGGGGCAAATGAATACAAGGTCATGAGGCTTAGTAATGGCTTAGTTTGCTACCTCTGAGGCATTACACATTACATTACATATATTTTTATATATACCATGAGCATGCGTTACAAAACAATATCGTACAACTTATACTACATTTTTGCTTATACCAACACCTATGAACTCACCAACTATTTTTAGTTGACACTCTCTTTTACATGCTTTTCAGGAAATAGCAAGTAAGGACGCACTTTAGAAGGCATCACTTTAGCGTCATCAAATTATTTCATCATGTCATTGTACTTTACGTTTTTATGGACAAGTTGTATTTTCTTTTAAAACTCGTTGTATTGGTACTATTTTGATGTGATGAGTTGGTGTTGTCTTCTACCTATTGCTTTTGAAACATTAACTGTGACATCCTGTGTTTCCGCTTTAGCGGGGTGTGACAATATATATATAGAATTCAAATATTGTATATGTCATTAGTCTGATCCTTTGTAGGAACTTATATATATATATATAATTCAAAGATTTTATATGTTGTTAGTATGAACTTTTGTAGGAACTTATATATACTGATAGTTTCATTTACAAACCACACCCTAATTTTGCAAACCGTGCAAACCATCGATTTTATTGGTTAAGTGTAACACCTGGATTTTTCGGTATGTTTATTTCGGGCTTCATATTTATATTTCAACCCTTGAATAACCCTTGGTACGTATTTTGAGTTGGTTAATATTTTGGGTGAGAAATAAGTTAATTAACTTTTCTGTAGAATTTTCTAACCCGGGGAGTTGCCCTTCACGACTGGCGTGAAATCCTTCACGCCCAGAGAGTTTGGGCAGAATATTGAGTTGACGTTCTTTAAAAAAAACGGGATTTTCCTCTTTATCTTTACTTTTCGTACACCAACTCCTCTATACTCTCATTTATTTCACCTATGGTGATTTAGGAGTATCCATTTTGAAGATTTGGAGCATTTAAGAGCCTTTGTTCTTGAATTCAAGTGTTGGAGATACAAAGTTCAAGATCATCTTCATCATCTTTATCATCTTCATATTCTCCGCCTCTTTTCCACCATTGTTGACTTGTTTTAGGGTATTTCTCCTAAAGCCTATTTGGCCGATTTTCTTGAAGATTAAAGAGTCTTTGAGCTAGAGATTCAAGTCTTATGGGTTGGAACTCAAGATATTCATCTTCTCCAACTATCTCTCACCATTGTTGACCTAGTTTTTGGAGATTTTTCCTTAAAATGAATTGTAAGTCCATCTTAACCTTCTAAACCTTTATTATTGTTAAAACCTTTCTGTTTAATCTCCTTGAGCATTTATTTTGATGTGTTTTGGATGATTAGAGGATTTTATTAAGGTTTGTTATGAATCTGAGTTTAGGGTCACTTTTGGTACATATCTAGGTTTTGGTTGTGATCCAGATAAAGTTTCACGAGGTGGGTGTTGATGGATCTAAAGTCTTTACCATTTTGATAGCCAGGGATGGATTTTGAACTTAGGTTTAACCTAAGATAGCAAGGTGAATTCAAGGTAATTTGTGAAAGCTATGTACATGTCAAAAATGTGTATTTTGATGTGTTGAAATGTTTTCCTTACTATTTATCAAATGTGTTGAGTATTTGATTAAGTTTACACACTTGATGTTTGGATTAATATTTATACCAGTTTATAAAACAATTGTTATGAAAAATCTTAAAAACCACCTATTAAGCTTTATGTACAACCATTTAAAGCTTATTTACTTAATTTTTAAATTCACAAGTATTCACTTCTAAGATACAACACAATGCATACATATCAAGTTATTCCTTTATCACTTTATCTATGATGCCAATTCAGACTCTCTTCATCCAACACGACACTTCGACACCCTCTAAGACGATTCATGCACCATCGAGGATGCCGATTTGGGCTTTTTATATTCTCTTACGGTTTCTTCAAATCGGGCACTCTCTCAACTGTTCTTTATTCACCATCAGACTCTTCTCTTGTACGATTTCACCATTGATAGGTTTCTTTGTTTTCTTTCAGTTTAACCTCCTTGAGCATTTATTTTGAGATATTTTGGATGATTAAAGGATTTGATTAATGTTTGTTATGAATCTGAGTTTAGGGTTACTTTTGGTATATCTCTAGGCTTTCGTTGTGACCCATATAAAGTTTCAAGAGGTGGGTGTTGATGGATCTAAAGTCTTCACCATTTTGGAAGCTAGGGATGGATTTGGAACCTAGGTTTACCCTAACATAGCAAGGTGAATTCAAGTTACTTGGTGAAAACTATGTACATGTCAAAAATGTGTATTGAAATGTATTGAAATGTTTTCCTTACTATTTATCAAATGTGTTGAGTATTTGATGAAGTTTACACATTTGGTGTTTTTGGATTAATATCTATACTACTTTAAGTTATTCCTTTATCTCTTTATCTAAGATGTCGATTCATACTCTATTCATCCGACACGACACTTCGACACCCTCCAAGACGATTCATGCACCATCGATGATGCCGATTCAAGGCTTTTTATATTCTCTCATGGTTTCTTCAAATCAGGTACTCTCTCAACTGCTCTTCATTCACCATCGAACTCTTCTTAAGTATGATTTCACCATCGATAGGTTTCTGCTTGGACCATAAATGTCCTATTAAATAGAAAGTGATATAAAGAAACTAGAGAGTTTATTTATTATTTGTAAAAACATTATAAGTGTTAAATGGGCTTATTTAGAGTTTATGGGCATGGGCCTTGGTTGTCATAAGCCTATATGTGTGAGGAATTAGGTTAGAATGATTGTTATTAGTTGATACGCTTAATAGAGTTTAGAGAGAGAGTTTTCCATTCCAATATTTGTAACCTCTCTATAATCATTCAATACAAAGTTAATCATTCTACATTGTTACTTGTTAAACTGGGATCTACACGTGGTATCAGAGCATAATCGATGATTTGAAGAAAGAAATTTATTGATTCAAAGGTATCATTTTTTTCACTATGTTCTTCAAACGGCGCCTGGTAAGAAGTTTGTTTCCTAATTTTTTGATATTTGCTCAAATTTTTTATCTCTAGTTGCTTCATTCCATTCCTTTGAGTAATTAATCGCGTTTGGTAAAGTTTTAGATTCAAAAACAAAGTTTTAAGCATCAATTTTGAAAAATAGGTTCTTCAGTTTTTCTTGTTCACTATTCTTAATTTCTTTGGGTGATTCTTGAGAAATTGAGCATATTTTGGTACCAATCGATTTAGGTTAGTGTGTTTGGTGTTCCTATATGGTTTCCGAAGAAATTGATCAATCGACTTTTCCGGTCAGTTTTCTTAGTTTCCGAATAAAAGTTTTCCGGGTGACTATTTTTTCCGGATGAAATAACCTTTTCCCGAGTAACAACTTTTCCCGGAACAATATTTCCCGGATGAAACTTTATTTTCCGGAATAGCATTTTCCCGGATATCAATTTTTTCCGGACAAATAGTGGTCTCTGGATGAAACATTACGGAAACAAACAGTGAAGAAGAACAAAGTTTGTAGTCAAACTTTGGAAAACTGGTCAAATTGTGCGGCTCGCGAATCTTGTTTCATAAATTTGTGTGTGATATGTGAATTTAGAAAAGGTGACGTAGCCATGAATTGCTAAATTGATGAATTGAAATTAGAAGTGCAAATGTGGTTTACGTGGCATTTTGTGGTTGAAAAAGAAGCTTTCAAATATTATGTAAAGCCCGTGTCCCGGTATGGTTTTATTTTTCTTTCGCAATTAAATTATTTTAATGTCTTCTCTTAACGATTTTATTTACGGGATTGTCGGGAAAGACTATAAATGTTAATATATTGACACTTAGGGGCTAAATGTTAAAATCCTAAGTGAAGTGGAAAAAAAAATGGAATTACCATAGAAGCCTATGGGCTAAAAGAGGGAGTTTGGCATACGGTTTGCATGGGGTCGGCCCATGAAGGGAACCGACCCCTCCCTTCATCGTTTTTATTTTACGGCAAACCCTCAACACCAAAGGGTCTTTGGCCTAGCGGTAAACGAGCCTCTTTCTTCTTAGGAGGTCAGGGGTTCAAACCTCACCAAAGGTGAGGAGGGTGTGTGAGTTTATTTGTTGCATTTGCCGTATATAAGTATTATATACTTCAAAAAAAAAAAAAAAAACCCTCAACACCACCAAAAACCCTATCCCATTCTCTCATTGCCGCTGCCATCGACCATCCCCAACAACCCTACGCCATTCCCTTCCCTGCTGCCGTCACCGCCGTGCGATCCCCACCACCAGCACCACCGCTGGTCTTGCCGGCGAAGAGAGAGAGAGAGGAGCAGCGAAGAGAGAGAGGTGCGGCGAGAGACAGAGGTGCAACGAGAGAGAGAGAGGTGCAGCAAGAGAGAGAGGGCGCCGGAGCTGTCGTGCTGCTGCGGCGCCGTCGTCGTGAGGTAAGTCTCTCCTCTTCTTTTCTTCTTTGATTTGCTGTTTTGTCACCGGAAAACCACCACCGCCGCCGCTGCTGGCGGCCATGGCGGCTGTAGGCTATTGCCGCCGGGAAACCACCAGCCCAGTGGTTGTGTGGGTGTGGGTGTGTGTGTCGAGATGGAGTAGGATGGCAAGCCCTTCTCGTCTCGTTCTTTTGTTTCGTTTCGTCGTCCCGTCGCCGTGAAACCACCATCGCCGCCGCCGCCGGTGACCACCACAGCCGGAAGTGGCAGTGGGTGGTGCGCGGTAGAGTCCAGCCCCTTGTAACCATAAAACCCAAATTGCTAACCCTGATCCGTGACCCGATCGCGTAAACCCGAAACGAAAATAAAGTTATCATTTTATGTGAAAAATCCCATTCTGTCCCTGTTTTGCATCGGCCATAACTTTTCCGTCGTAGCTCGGTTTGAGGCGAAACTGGTGCCCACGGTTTACATTCTGTGTCGGGCACATTTTTCGTGTTTTGGCAAAAACCTGGTTAGGCCTCTAACTAGGTGCAAAGTGAGCGTTTTTGCAGCAGGTCCGAATCTGCCAGCTTTACGTTTCAATCTTAGAATAATTGTATAAAATTATAGGAAAATCGTTAGAACGCGTATAATATGTCCTTGGAAAGCTAGGACCTAAACCCTCCTGTTTGTGGGACTTAATCTCTGGATTAGTGGGTCTAGAGGGGGATAAGCAGGTCCCGAACAGACCTGCAGTTTAGACCGAAAAGCTGAACTAGGACCTAAACCCTCCTGTTTGTGGGACTTAATCTCTGGATTAGTGGGTCTAGAGGGGGATAAGCAGGTCCCGAACAGACCTGCAGTTTAGACCGAAAAGCTGAAATATCACTCTTTTAGTCTTATGTTTATTTTTGAGGGTTGGGGCTTCGTGTTGACACTTGGTAGCACTTCTTTAGGTGGAAAGAAGTGAGTTGGAGTGGCGGGCTCGTATTGCTGTTTGTGGATATCTGCGTTGCTTATCGAGGTGAGTTCTCTCACTGCGTAGAATAGGGATTATATGTACATTACGGTAGTTTGTGTGTATTAGCTGAATTGTTGTGTGTACTAGCTGGATTGTGGTGCGTAGTACTAGGTTGAATTAATGCCTACACGAGTGTTGTATGAACTCGGGGAGACCGATGGTTTTATACATGTACAGTGGTTGTTGTATGAGTTGCCTGTTTAGGATATGTTCTTGAACTGGCATGTGTGGATTAATTGTTTTTATCTGTGGTTAGGGGTAGTGTTCATATGATTGCTATCCTATGTTGGTGTTTGAATTCACTAAGCTTCATGCTTATCCTTTCCCTATAAAATTACTGTTTCAGGTGCGAGTGGCAGTAAGGCGTGACGGTACACACTGGCGCGTTGAGAAGACCTTCGTATTTATTTATTTTTAAACTTAGTACAATTCCGCTGTTTTATTTGAGATGATCGTTTAACTTAACGAGGTTTTGTTCAAACGTTTATTTGGAGTTAAACGCTTGTGATTTAATCTATTAAAAATGGTATTTTAAAAGTTCAAATTTTTGTAATTTTTGGGACGTTACAACTTGGTATCAGAGCACAGCTTGAGTGAATCAAACACATCTCGGTGTGTTTGATCTCAAGTTTGCGGCTATAAAATTTTCTTTAAAGTTTTTGGAAAATAAAAGAAAGGAAAATGCGTTTGAGAAACGGTGATCGAGGGCGCAGTGTGTACAGTCAGCCGGAGCCAAGGGAAAAGGTACAGTACTTAGTGTATTTATTTCTTTCTAGATCATTGGAGTATGCATGCTAGATTGCTTGTGCTATTTTCACTGTACAGCATGTTCATTGCTTGCTTGTAGGAATTTATGCTAGTCATGGTAGGTTGTTAATTGAATGCCCTATAGGTTGTATGCAGTAAGAATTGCATAGCCTTAGATTATTTGATTTAGTTCTATTGCGCAGCTCTTGTTTGAGTCCAACCGTTCTAGGATAGAATCTTGTATTCGAATGTCTATTTGTTTCACGCTGCATGTGACGGGGTATTCGCGAGGCAACTCGTTATGGCTAGTAGGGATTTCGTTGTAGCAAGGGTAGTGTTTTGGGGTGGAATTCCTAGGGAGCTAGGAAGAGTGTGTACATATGCTAGTACGGGCATATGGGTATAGTTATCGGCGAGAAACTACTTGGGCACTTCGGGATGGGACTCGGAACGAGCGATGATAGGTGTGGATGGTAGTAGTAGAGCTCCTACTACCGGATGCACAGGATCAATGCTCGAGTCGGGGAAAGTCACGAGGAATCCAAGGAGTTGAGCGTGAGCGTTGTTAGTGTGAGTTATTATGTACTAATTACTCGTTGTAATATCTACCCAGAATAGCCATCACAAGGAGGAACAACAACAGTTAACCTACTAGTACAGGTGTGTACTTGAATTGCTTTGATGTGATGATCGTTGGGGTAGTAATGAAGGTTCTAATCTAGTAGTCGTTGGAATAGAAGGACGATTCTAGTATTAATCACTTGGAATGACGATAAGGATGATGTTTGTTTTAAGTAGACCATTTCGGGCCAAGATGGATGATTGTGCTAGAATCATAGGCTTATAGAGCCGACTTTGATTTGAGGAAAAATCGTAGGGATTATTTGACGTAATTTCCCAACTTGCCCTAAGAGGTTTAAATGTCCGGAGGACGATAGTGGACCGGAGAGGTATGGAGGAGTATGAGTCGAAACGTTGAATGCCGACTAAGTCATGTGCAAGGTTTATTTTGAAAATAAAAATTAACTATTCTTGTGTTTCCAATCCTTTTATGGATGTTGTTTTGGAATTTTGGGAAATGCTCAGCACGCACACAAGATTTTGAATTATGGTTTTGAAAGTGCATGAAATCGTTTTATCACGGGAGTTGCAAACTTTGTTTGAAATTGTTTCATTCTGTTATTTTCCAACGGTTCTTTCGGATAAGATGATATCCGTGTTTTGTGGTGTTTAAAATGTTGGGCAAGTGACTACGGATTGTGACTTTAACATTGGAACTCCTCCACATATGTTAGAGTTAAGACGAAAAGTTACATTCCACGATGTCTGTATAAAACTATTTTTGGTGATTTGTTTAATATGAGTTTGTTAAACAATGTTGTTTTATGGTTTTACCGTGGAAAGAGATTTTGGGATTTTGGCGTCTCATTCATGATTTTGCTTTTAGCAATTTGACTTTGGGGGCACAATGTATGGTGCTATTTTATTGACGTAGGGTCATTGAGTTCATTGAGGTTCATGAGTTAAGTTGGGCATTTGGTTCCACTCGAGATTTATTGAGAACAGTAATTTTATGCCATAAGGCGACTAAAAAGAAATAAGTTTGGAACTCTAGTGCCGCTTAACTTTTCTTTCAAAAGTTTGTGTTACTAAGTATTTTATTGCAAATAGTTCAGTGTATGGATTGATTTATACGTGATTTGTTGGGAACTGAAGATTTGCTAAGTATGGTTAGTACTGCCAGAACAACAATACTACTGCCAGAGCAAAGTTAGTACTTCAAGTAAAAGTTAATGCTGCTGGAACAATGTTAGTACTGCTTGTGCATAACGATGTTAATACTGCTTGTGATCATAATTATGGAATGCGAGAATGTTGGAGATAAAGATGGAATGATTGAAGATAAGCATGAAAGAATATTCTGAAGATCAATTTTGTTTTGATAGTTATCTTGTAATTATTTAGTATAAATAGATTTTGATAGATAGCTATTTTGAGACATCTTTAGAATTCGTTTTTGTTTTAGAGAGAATTAACCTCAAGGTATAGAACCCTATTTCTAGAGAAGTAGAAGTCGTCTTGTTGAGCCTGTTCAACAAGATTGAGGTTTGGTTGTAAACTTGTGAGGTGAAGTATTGAATACAAACAGATTGTGTTTTCTGATTAGTTGTTCATTGAGTGTGTTTGAATTAAAGTTCTATTCCGCAAGATTCTTTAATTCTGATTTCTAAGTATAATTATTCTTGTTTGGAATCGATCCTGACAAGTGGTATCAGAGCTTGGTTTCTTAGAAATCTACGATCATTATGGACAACACAGTTGAATCAAACAGTACTCTTGTTTCAAAGGTTCCCATGCTCAGGCCTAATGAGTTTGACATGTGGAAGATTAGAATCAAGCAGTATATTTTGCTTACTGATTATTCCATCTGGGATATTATAGAGAATGGTCCATGTGCTGAAGGAAGGGTTGGACCAGATGGCAAAAGACCCCCTCCAAAGACTGATGCAGAAAGAAAGGTTAGACAAACAGAGATGAAAGCCTTAAGCACTCTGCTTTTGGCTATTCCCAATGAGTATCAGCACCAATTTCATCACTGCACTGATGCTCAGATTTTATGGAATGCATTGGAAAAGAGATTCACTGGTACCAAGAGCACCAAGAGGAACCAGAAGGCAATTCTTAAGCAACAATATGAAAATTTTACTTCTACAAAGAATGAGTCTATGACTCAAACTTTTGATAGATTTAATAAGTTGATTGGAGAATTGGCTACAGTTGGAGTTCGTATGGAGGCTGATGATGTAAACAGGAAGTTTCTAAGATCATTAGGTGAGGAATGGACAATGTATACTGTGTCTTTCAGACAGAATGACCAGTTAGAAGATAAAGAGCTTGATGATCTTTACAATGATCTTAGGGTATTTGAAGCAGAGGTTGAAGCCAAGAAGAAGCCCTCAGGATATGTGTATAATGCTGCACTCCTATCAGCATCAACTGATTCTACTGCTAACCCTGAATCAGTTAGTACTGCTGGTGGAGTCAATCAAGAGAAGGCCAATGATTCTGTACTAGAAGCTTTCTTTTCTAGTCATGTTAACTCCTCATTAATTAATGATGACTTAGAACAGATTAATGCTGATGATCTTGAGGAGATGGATATCAAGTGGCAGATGGCTATGATTTCTATGAGGGTGAAGAAGTTTATAAAGAGGACTGGGAGAAACAACTTTTCCCAAAGAATAGAAGATGGTGCTGGGTTTGACAAGTCTAAGGTGGAATGCTACAAGTGTCATAAGATGGGACACTTTGCCAGAGAATGCAGAGGTGGAGTATCTCAAAACAACCATCAACAAGCTCAGACTGGAAGCTTCAACCGGAACAGAAACTCTGTTCAAGCCCTTGTTTCTCAACAAGGAATGGGATTTGATTGGAGTGATCAAGCAGAAGAGGCAATTCAGAATCATGCACTCATGGCAGAAGTCTCAGATCTTCCTACTGAGGTAAAATCTAATCTCTGTTCTCAAGCTTGTATAGACACTGTGAAAAAGTATAGAGATCACAACCAGGGAATGTGTGATGACCTTAAGAGATTAGAAAAGGATAGAAGAGATTATGTAGTGATTGTTGAGAGGTTTGAAGAACAAATTAAGGCTTTTCAAGCCAATGAACTTCAACACTCATATGATACAAACTACTGGAAGTGGGAAAAGAATGGTCTGGAGTTCCAACTGAAAGAGTCTAGGGAGGAATGTGAGAAATTAAAAGGAGAACTTGAGAAAGTAAAACTTGATGTTGAAAAGTTTTCATGTGCTTCTAAAGTCATGGACACCATAATAAATGCTCAAATCCACAGTAAGATGAAACCAGGCCTCGGGTACAATGCCACACCCCCACCCTACAACAACACATACATCCCTCCTAGGTCAGACCTGTTAGAAACCAAGGATAGGAAGGACTTACCTGAAGGAGCTACTAAAGTAGATCCATTAGATGAAGTTGTTGTTGAGGATAAAACTGAAAAAGAAGAGTCTAAGAAAAGGAACAAGAATGTCAGTGGTGAGATCCCCTTAGAGAATTACATCAAGACTAATGAGGAAGGTGGAAGTCCCTGGGATAAGAACAATGAGATGAAAAGATCTGAAAAAGGAAAGGGAGTTCATTATACACAGACCACTGTTGTGAATTCCAATACTTATGAACATTGTTCTTGCAAGAATTCTCAAAAGAATGAGCCCCAAAAACATGATAAAAAGAGGGGAAATCAAAGAAACTGGAATAATCAGTGGGCTCAAAAACAAGGAGTTGATCTGCAAAGGATTAACAGACCAAAACCTTGTTTTATCTGTGGCAAATTGAATCACCTTGCCAAACACTGTTATTTCAATCCTATTAACCAAAGGATAAATTTTCAAAGAACTTTTCAAAAATCAAATGGTTATAGGAAGCCTGTAAGAAACCATGTGGCTAAGAAACAAGCTAAATCCAAAAGCCACATGAGGAAAAAGACTGAAAAAGAATGTGTCACAATGTGGGTTCCTAAAAGCACTAGTGTTAGTACTGCTGCCTCAGATAGTACTGCTGCTAGCAGTGTTAGTGCTTCTAACACTGTTAGTACTTCTTCTAGAAGCAATACTGCTGCTAGCAGTGTTAGTACTGCTAACACTGTTAGTACTTCTTCTAAAGATAATACTGCTTCTAGTGTTTGTGCTGCTAGACCAATCATCTTGACAAAGTACTCCAGTACTGAAGTTCCTCAGGTTGAAAAACTTATCCAAACTGAATGTAAGTACTTTGATGAGCAAGGGAGACCCAAGACCACTTTGGCTTGGGTTCCCAATAAAAACTAATTGATTTATCTTATGTGCAGGGCAACCAACAGCTCAAGGGGAAGAGCATCTGGCATGTTGATAGTGGTTGCTCCAGGCACATGACAGGTAACATGGCCTGCCTCAAGAATTTCAAAAGAATTGATGGAGGACATGTTGCTTTTGGGAATAATCCTGCAGGAGGTAAGATAAGTGGTAAAGGTGATGTATCAAAAGGTAAGATGACATTTGAGGATGTTTACTATGTTGAGCAATTGAGATACAACCTATTAAGTGTATCACAGGTCTGTGACAAGAAACATAGTATATTATTTACTGATTCTGAATGCATTATTCTTGCTCCTGGATTCAATGTAGTTGATGAAAACATGATACTATTGAGAACTCCTAGAAAGGATAATGTGTATTGTTTAGATTTAGAAAGTGTTTCATCTGATTCATCCCTAAACTGTTTGGTATCAAAAGCTTCAATGGATGAATCATCACTTTGGCACAGAAGGATGTGTCACATGAATTTTAAAACAATGAATAAACTTGTTAAACATAATCTTGTTAGGGGTTTACCATCAAAAGTTTATTCATGTGATGATCATTGTGTTGCTTGTCTCAAAGGCAAACAACACAAAACTTCTCATAAGTCCAAAGAGATAAACACTATCTCAAATCCTCTTCAGTTGTTGCATATGGATCTGTTTGGCCCTACAAATGTCATGAGCATTGGCAAGAAGTCATACTGTTTAGTTATTATTGATGATTACTCTAGATTTACTTGGGTATATTTTCTGAGAACTAAAGATGAGACAAGTGGACTGATCAAATCTTTTATTCTTAGAATTGAAAACCAATCAAATCAAAAAGTGAAAGTCATTAGATCAGATAATGGGACTGAATTTAAAAACCTTGATCTAAACACCTTTTGTGAGGAAAAAGGAATTGAGAGACAATACAGTGCTCCTAGGACTCCACAACAGAATGGTGTTGCTGAGAGAAGGAATAGGACACTGATTGAGGCTGCTAGATCTCTGTTAGCTGATTCAAAATTACCCACTACTTTTTGGGCAGAAGCAGTTAATACTGTTTGTTATGTCCAAAACAGAGTTTTAGTAATAAAGCCTAAAAACAAGACACCTTATGAGCTTTTTCAGAAAAAGAAACCATTTATTGGATTTTTCAAACCATTTGGGTGTCCTTGTACAATTCTCAATACCAAATCTCACTTAGGTAAGTTTGATAGCAAAGCAGATGATGGTTTTCTTGTTGGTTACTCATCTCAGAGTAAGGCTTACAGAGTGTTTAATACCTCTTCTAGAATAATTGAAGAAAGTGACAATGTCAAATGCAATGAGAACACACCAAATCCTATTGGTTCAGGTCCTGATTGGCTATTTGACATTGATTCACTCACTAATTCTTTGGGTATCAGTAGTGATGTAAATGCAGGACAAAGGGATGCACCACCATCAGATCACAGAATTTAGTCTGTGATATTTCCACTCCCTACCATTGATCCTGTTGACTTCTGTGAACAAGAAAAGGAAGTGTAATACCCCGGGTAAATCCGTTAGTTAAAAATTCAATTCCGTTAAGTTTATTTAACCTTAAAGTTACTATTTAGGGTAAGTTTGGATAAGTTTATAAGATAAAGGTGTTTTAGTCTTTAATGAAGAGTTTAGGGGCTAGATGGGTAAATTAAGTTAATAATATCTGATTAGGTGTCAAGTTATCCTCACATCAGCAGAAAATCAGTAGGTGTATGTGTGTGTTTTGAGAGAAAAAGGGAGAAGAAGAAAAGAAGGGTAAAGGCATCAAATTGATTCATTTGGAAGTGTTTGAGGTATGTTTTCTTTACATATTATGTGTATAATTGATAGCTGAATGTTTCTATCGGAGTAGAATAGTTAGAATTACTTCTGTTAATGATTCAGTCGATTTCTGGGTAAAAAAGGGATAAACAGTCAGAGGTGTCCGGATAATATGAAGGTATCCGGGTAGTTTCTTGGGTGGTGTCCGGGTAGTTTATTGATAGTGTCCGGATGATTTGTTTGAGAGTTTCCGGGTGATTTAGAGTCCGGATGGCGTCCGGATTCCTTGTGTTGTCCGGATAAGTCGTGTTGTCCGGATTAGTCTTGCTGTCCGGATTACTGAGGTTGTCCGGAAAAGTCATGTTGTCCGGGTTGTTTGGGTTGTCCGGATAACTTGGCTGTTTGGGTAATTTTGAGGATAAAAGTTATGTAGATGTATCTAGAGTCCATAACCTGCTAGTAAGTCTTATACATGAGTTGGTAAGGAGATATTTGTATGTAAATGGTTTCAGATTCTGAGGTATTTGGATAAAGGAACGGATAGCTCGGAGAAAGGCTTGGAAGCGTATTTTAAGCATTCAAGGTGAGTTTTGCTTTAAAACGTTTTTGAACTGGAATACATATATATGTGTATATATATATGAGATGATTATGTGGTAGGAATATGATTATGTGTATATAAATGACAATATGATGTAATGAGATATATATTGTATTTATATAAGCTTTGCACTACACGAGTGCACTTGTTACCGGGTTCCGGTGTGCGGACCGGTATGTAGTCGGGTTCCGGTGTGCGGACCGGTGAGTAGTCGGGTTCCGGTGTGCGGACCGACAGGTAGCCGGGTTCCGGTGAGCGGACCGGTTGTTGATTTATTAGTTGGCTTGCTACCAACTAATATGGCCATTTGTGGAGGAATAAGGTGAATGAGATGTACACGATGCACGAGTCTGGATTGGTATTTAAATACGTGTGGTATGTTTATATTTTACGAAAGGTTTATCTAAACTATTTTGATACAAAGGATTTACATAAAAGGTTTGATAATGATTTTGGAAAGGACCGGGATTAACTCACTAGACGCGTTTGGTCTAACCCTCATTTTGTTTTCAAAAATATGTTTTCCAGGTTAAGGATCGGCAGGAGAGGATGAAGTGTAGAAAGCTTTTGATGGATGTTGATTAGGAAGCTTAGATATATTTTGTAATGTCAAGACTAATGAGACCGTACTTGGTTTGTTATGTAACTTTTGTTGTAAATCAATGATATGTATGAATGTTATGTATTATGATGTATGTTATGGGATTTGGGTTGTTACAAATGGTATCAGAGCCCTAGTTTAAGGGATTTAGGTATTTGTACCCGTACCTAGACTTAAACTGCACGTGAAGTAGGATGTCCTTATTTTTTTAGAACCTGGGGATGTTAAGTATTAAAAGGTAGAAGGAACATTATGTAAGGTAATTTCAGATTACACTTGGCCAGTGTAATTGTGATCTTACAGGTGCATGTTTGGACTGGGATACCTTATTATATGGGGTATGTGCTTATGTGTATATTAATCTTGTCTGAATCTACAGAATGGCAAGCGGTACTCGAAATACGAATAGAAGAGGAGGAGGAAATCCGAATAGTACGAATCCACCAATAGGAACGGGGGGAAGAAGAGGAGAGCGAGGGGGAGGTAGATCCGGAGGTAGAACGGGGAGTAGAACTGGGGGCAGAACCGGAGGTAGAGTTCAGGGGCGATGTACGGAGTTTATTACCAGAGACGATTTGATGGCGGAGATGGGAAGACTTCAAGCAAATATCCAGGCTATGTTCGACCAAGCTCGTCATACTGAAACACCAGATCCTGGTTTGGAAGACGAAATGCCCATTACACCTACGGTCATACCAGTGTCAAGAAGGTGTGATTACAAGATGTTCTTAAACTGTAGACCTCCAACTTACTCAGGAGATAGAGACCCAGCGAAGGCGATGAGATGGTTAAAAGAAATAGAAGCCATCTTCAAGACCAGTAAGTGTGCGGATGAGGACAGAGTATTATACGGAACGACGATGTTGAAGGCAGAAGCTCTGTACTGGTGGGAAGATCACATTGATTCCACAAGGTCGGATGTATACTCTACTTTTACTTGGGACGAATTCACAACAGCATTCAAAGGACAGTTTTGTTCTCAAGCAGCAGTTAGACAATTGGAAGAGGAGTTCATGAACCTACACCAGCGAAGTTTATCGGTTAGGGATTACACCGCTCTCTTTCTGGAGAAGTCTCGCTTTGCGGAGTACTATGTTGCCACGGAGGCTCTAAAGATGGAAAGGTTTATTTTTGGGTTAAATTCAGAAATTAGAAAGCTAGTGACTGCAAGAGGACCCGATACCTTCTCAGCCGCAGTGGATGCCGCAGAAAATGTGGAACAGGATAACCGGAGAGACGTAGGTGATAAGAGTGCTGGGAAAAGAAAACTGGAAGAAACGATGTACGATTCGGAAGAATATGAATCCCCGAGGTTTGATAGTTATTCACCTTTCAGACCAGTTGAAAGACCATGTCCAAAATGCAACCGTGTGCATCAAGGAAACTGTTATGTGGATTCCCGAAGTTGTTACAAATGTGGAAAGACTGGTCACATAGTTAGAGACTGTCGGGTAACTCGATTATGTTTTGTTTGCAATTCCCCGGATCATATTCAGGCAGATTGTCCGCAATGGAAAGCACAGCAGGGTAGTATGACGGTAAGACCAACGAGTGTTAGACCGGGAGAGGAACAAGGGCCTGAGGTACCGAAAGCAAAGGGTCGAGTTTTTCAGATGACGGAACAAGAGGTGGAAGAAAGTCCTGATGAGGTTACAGGTATATTTCTATAAACTTTATACGTGCTAAAGTGTTATCTGACTTCGGTGCAAACCGATTCTTTTGTGTTTTCAATTTTATTATTTGTGTTAGAAAAATATTTGATAATTGTGTTAGAGATATAGAAGGGTGTGTTTAATTATTGTTGTTCTAATCTGTTAGTGTGGAGTGTGATGGCTTGAGTGTAAAGAATAATAGCGGTATGTAGAACGTGATGAATTGTGTGTGGAAGGTAACGATAGTGCGTAAAGTCTTGACCTAGTCATGAAGGCGACAATTTAGTATGTTGTGTAGATTATACTTAATGTGATCGTTGACGCTATCAAGAAAGGTATTGTTTAAATGTGTGGGGTAATGTGGATAAGATGGTGGCAGTTTATAATTAGTGAATGTGCGAGGTGTAGTAGTGATGAATTTCGTGAGATTAAGTGGTGGATTTGTGAGGATATGGAGTGAGTATAAGTGGAAACCATTGCTCGGAATTTTGTTTGTAAGTTGTGTGAAGGTGTCAAAAGTATGTGGGGAGAGGTATGGATGTCTAGGCGGTGTGTAGTAGTGTTATTCAAGAATAAGAGAATGGAGCGGCAGTAGATAGTTAGCTAAAGAATAGGGTATTACCGTTTGAGAAATGGAAAATGTGAAGTTATTTTGAGCATTGAGTATGATTTCGGATTGACTCGATTAAGCTTCTGATATGAGGTATGGTGAAGTTGTTAGTAAAGTATAGTAGTTGTTGAAATTAGGTGCGTGCAATTGGTTTGGAGGCGAAAGAAAGATAGCTTATAGGATCTGTTAAGAGTGAGTACTTTCTAGTGTGCTATCCTTGGAGAAAACGTGTTTTATGTTGAGAAGAGAATGGGAGGAAGTAGTCGAATGTAATGATCAGAGTGAAGGACCATTGGATAGGACATGATAGTAGTTACCCTCGTTTATTGCTTAACCGAATTCCGGGACGGAATTCTTTTAAGGGGGAGATAATGTAATACCCCGGGTAAATCCGTTAGTTAAAAATTCAATTCCGTTAAGTTTATTTAACCTTAAAGTTACTATTTAGGGTAAGTTTGGATAAGTTTATAAGATAAAGGTGTTTTAGTCTTTAATGAAGAGTTTAGGGGCTAGATGGGTAAATTAAGTTAATAATATCTGATTAGGTGTCAAGTTATCCTCACATCAGCAGAAAATCAGTAGGTGTATGTGTGTGTTTTGAGAGAAAAAAGGGAGAAGAAGAAAAGAAGGGTAAAGGCATCAAATTGATTCATTTGGAAGTGTTTGAGGTATGTTTTCTTTACATATTATGTGTATAATTGATAGCTGAATGTTTCTATCGGAGTAGAATAGTTAGAATTACTTCTGTTAATGATTCAGTCGATTTCTGGGTGAAAAAGGGATAAACAGTCAGAGGTGTCCGGATAATATGAAGGTATCCAGGTAGTTTCTTGGGTGGTGTCCGGGTAGTTTATTGATAGTGTCCGGATGATTTGTTTGAGAGTTTCCGGGTGATTTAGAGTCCGGATGGCGTCCGGATTCCTTGTGTTGTCCGGATAAGTCGTGTTGTCCGGATTAGTCTTGCTGTCCGGATTACTGAGGTTGTCCGGAAAAGTCATGTTGTCCGGGTTGTTTGGGTTGTCCGAATAACTTGGCTGTTTGGGTAATTTTGAGGATAAAAGTTATGTAGATGTATCTAGAGTCCATAACCTGCTAGTAAGTCTTATACATGAGTTGGTAAGGAGATATTTGTATGTAAATGGTTTCAGATTCTGAGGTATTTGGATAAAGGAACGGATAGCTCGGAGAAAGGCTTGGAAGCGTATTTTAAGCATTCAAGGTGAGTTTTGCTTTAAAACGTTTTTGAACTGGAATACATATATATGTGTATATATATATGAGATGATTATGTGGTAGGAATATGATTATGTGTATATAAATGACAATATGATGTAATGAGATATATATTGTATTTATATAAGCTTTGCACTACACGAGTGCACTTGTTACTGGGTTCCGGTGTGCGGACCGGTGTGTAGCCGGGTTCCGGTGTGCGGACCGGTGAGTAGTCGGGTTCCGGTGTGCGGACCGACAGGTAGCCGGGTTCCGGTGAGCGGACCGGTTGTTGATTTATTAGTTGGCTTGCTACCAACTAATATGGCCATTTGTGGAGGAATAAGGTGAATGAGATGTACACGATGCACGAGTCTGGATTGGTATTTAAATACGTGTGGTATGTTTATATTTTAAGAAAGGTTTATCTAAACTATTTTGATACAAAGGATTTACATAAAAGGTTTGATAATGATTTTGGAAAGGACCGGGATTAACTCACTAGACCCGTTTGGTCTAACCCTCATTTTGTTTTCAAAAATATGTTTTCCAGGTTAAGGATCGGCAGGAGAGGATGAAGTGTAGGAAGCTTTTGATGGATGTTGATTAGGAAGCTTAGATATATTTTGTAATGTCAAGACTAATGAGACCGTACTTGGTTTGTTATGTAACTTTTGTTGTAAATCAATGATATGTATGAATGTTATGTATTATGATGTATGTTATGGGATTTGGGTTGTTACAGGAAGCTAAACCCATTCAGAATGAAGAAGAGAGAAGAATAGAGGAAAATCAGCCTTCAAGTCCAAATTCCAGAGAGTCTGAAGTGACTGAAGAAGCTGAAGAAAATCCAGACTTAAATGAGTCAAATCTGGATGTGAACTTACAAGAGCAATCTGGTCATCCATCAAGAACTCAGAAAAATCATCCTCCTGAGTTGGTAATTGGAGACATTGCTTCTCCCATGATGACTAGGAATCAAAGCAGACTTCAAGAGCTACAAGATCAGCAAAATACAGTTAATACTGTACTCACTTGCTTTCTATCCCAAATTGAGCCCAAAAAGGCCTATGATGCTATGAAAGATCCAAGTTGGATAGAAGCAATGCAAGAGGAGCTGCTACAGTTCAAGCTACAGAATGTTTGGAAGTTGGTGGACCTTCCAAAAGGTCATAGGGCAATTGGCACCAAGTGGATTTTCAGAAATAAGAAGGATGAGAGAGGAATTGTGATCAAGAACAAAGCCAGGCTGGTTGCACAAGGGTATACTCAGGAAGAGGGTATAGACTATGAGGAAGTCTTTGCTCCAGTTGCAAGGATTGAGGCAATTAGGTTGTTTCTAGCCTATGCCTCATATATGAAGTTCAAGGTCTACCAGATGGATGTAAAAAGTGCTTTTCTATATGGGACTATAGATGAAGAAGTGTATGTCTGTCAACCCCCTGGATTTGAGAATCCATTGTATCCTGACAGAGTGTACAAGTTAAAGAAGGCACTTTATGGTCTACATCAAGCCCCAAGAGCATGGTATGACACCCTGTCTACCTATCTCTTGGAAAATGGATTTGAAAGAGGAATCATTGATAAGACCTTATTCATTAAAAGGAAAAAGAAGGACACCCTACTTGTTCAGATCTATGTGGATGACATTATCTTTGGATCCACAAATGATCACATGTGTAAAGACTTTGAGTAGTTAATGCACAAGAGCTTCAAGATGAGTTCCATGGGTGAACTTACTTTCTTCCTTGGGCTTCAGGTGAAACAGAAGAAGGATGGGATTTTCATATGCCAATCCAAATATGTGAAAGACATCCTGGATAAGTTTGGATTATCAGACTCAAAGCCAGCAAGCACACCAATGGAGACACACAAACAGATCAATGTTGATCTTGAGGGGGAGGATGTGGATGTCCATCATTACAGATCAATGATTGGATCACTCATGTATCTCACAGCCTCTAGACCAGATATTATGTTTCCAGTATGTGTATGTGCCAGATTCCAAGTTACACCAAAGCAATCACACCTTCATGCAGTCAAGAGGATATTTAGATACCTAAGAGGGCAACCTAGATTAGGTCTCTGGTATCCTTATGAATCATCCTTTGATCTACTTGCATACTCAGATAGTGACTTGGGTGGAGCTAACATGGATAGGAAGTCTACTTCAGGTGGATGTCAGTTTTTGGGTGCAAGACTAGTATCTTGGCAGTGTAAGAAACAAACCACAGTGTCCTTATCTACAATAGAAGCTGAGTATATAGCTGCTGCAAGCTGCTGCTCTCAGGTTCTATGGATACAGAATCAGATGTTGGACTATGGGGTAACATTTCTTCACACTCCAATCTTCATTGACAACAACAGTGCTATTAGCATTGTTAACAATCCTGTCAAACACTCAAAAACAAAGCACATAGAGATCAGGTATCACTTTATTCGAGATTGTAATGAAAAGAAATTAATTCAAGTTGCTAAAGTTCATACCAATGACCAGTTTGCTGATCTATTCACAAAAGCTTTTGATGTGGGTAGATTCACTTTCTTAGTGACAAGTGTGGGCATGATCAACCTTGAATAAAGTCATGATTTTCAGTTTTTATACCTGTATTTCCTTCTATATTTGGTACTACTAACTCTTCTTCTCAGGATCTTTTGTATGACTCAGATTGACAAGTGCTGAAAAGTTACTACTGCCAATGCATAGTTACTACTGCCAGTGCATAGTTACTACTGCCAGTACATAGTTAATACTGCTTTAAAAGAAAAATTAGGGCTAATACTGCTATAAATACCTCTTTCAGCCCGCCAAAGTTCATAACGTCTCTTTGAATTCTATTCATCTCTCTCTCTTTCTAACTATTCTCTCCCAAGAATCTCTGTTTTCTGTCAAGAATCCTCAGGTACAATGGAGTTTATGGACGAACACAACGAGATTGCCATGCTCCAGAAGCCAAAACAGTCCGCAGGTTTTCACGACATTGTGGATTTCCTCAAGTACACGCATATATCCTATGCCCTAACGGTGACCCCGACAATCTACACTGAGCATCAGAAGCAGTTCTGGGAAAATGCCACCGTGGTGTCTGAAGATGGGCAGAAAATCATCAAAACAAGGGTGTGTGACAAACCCTTGAATGTTACAGAGGAGCTTATTCGCATCACTCTTCGATTGGATGATGCCTCAGGTATGACGTCTATTCCTAATGACGATCTATACTCAACTTTAACGAGAATGGGGTATGAAGGTCCCATTGGAATCTTTAAGTTTTTCAAGTCTAAATTTTCTACACAATGGCGATTCTTTGTTCATACCTTAATGCATTGCATTTCAAAGAAAACTACTGGATGGAGTGAGTTTAGCAGTACCATTGCTTATGCCCTGGTCTGCTTGGCCACTGCCAGGAAGTTTAATTTTTCACAAATGATTTTCAATGATCTTGTGTCAAACCTGGAATCCAAAAAGAGTTTTTATATGTACCCAAGGTTTGTCCAAGCAGTGATTACTCAGGAATTGACGGATTTGCCTCAATTTACTGAGGTATATGTACCTAAACCCCCTAAAGGAAAGGTCTTCTCAAATATGAGAAGAACTTCCAGGGACTCGGAAGGAGTTGACACTCCATTGTTCTCTACAATGATGGGAGTGTCCCACACACAAGAAGGTGTGGCATCAGGGTCAAGGCCCTCATTAGACCAACCCACTGATAGCCAAACCCCACCTTCAATCACCAAAGAAATTCCTCAGTCCATTCTTCAAAGACCCACTCCTCTCATAACCAAAAAGTTTACAAGAAGAATGGTACACAAGGCTCCTTCCCTTGATGTACCTCCTACAAGCCCAAAGCCTTTAATCCCTCTATTGGAGCATTCTCCAATAGAGAATATCGAAAGGGAAACCACAGGGGTGTCTCCCAACCCCAAGAAGGTGCTCACTAAGGAGAAGGTTGAGCATGTGAGTAGCAAGGCTGCCACTACTTCTGTTAGCACAGAGAAGGACAGTGGTAACATACCTAAGACCTTCCTCACGGCAACTCAGAATGAGAAATCATCCAGAGGTCCCAGGTGCCAAGAAACCACGGGGGTAGGCAGTGCTTTTGCTAGGCAAAAGACACCTACTAAAATTTCCAGTGATCCTTTAAAGGAAGTAAAAACTCCTAAACAAGGTGAGGATAGATATACATATGAGGAATTGATGGAAACCATTGCCAATATCAACACAGATGTTGTAAGTCAGCAAAATGAGATAGATGGACTCAAGAAAGTGGTCCTATATCAACAAACACAGCTTGAGAAGCATAAGAAGCTGATTACAAAGTTGATGCACAGGAAGAAGAAAGCTCAGTATGTTCTTAAAAGAAGAAGCCCCAACAATGATGCTCCCAAAAAGGGGGAGTCAGAAGATGAATTCAACATGGAGAGTGCACAGGAAAAGGGGGAGAATGAATGTGTTGAAGAAATTGCAAAAGAAGCAGAAACTGATCATGCAGCAGAAAAGGATAATGCTGCTGAAATTCAGAAAGAAGCAGAAACTGAACCAACAGCAGAAACGGTTAATGCTGCTGAAATTCAGAAAGAAGCAGAAACTGATCATGCAGCAGAAAAGGTTAATGCTGATGAAAGTCAAAAAGCAGAAGCGGCAGAAACCATTCCAGAGGCAGCAGAAACAAAAGAAGCAGCAGAAACCATGCAAGAAGCAGTATCTACAAAGGAAGAAGCAGCAGAAACAAAGGAAGCAACAGAAACTAAAATGCCTACTTTGGAAGAAGTTGAAGTTGCAGAGGCTTTGATTAAAGCCAAACATGACACTCCTAAAAAGCAAGAAGAAACTCTGGGTGAAAAGCTGGTGTCACTGAAAAGAGCAAGAACCAAGTCTATAGCTACCAAGAGGAAAGTTGTCAAGAAACCTAGGGTAGAACCAGTGGTAGAAGAAGAAAAAGAAGAGGATGTTCCAGAAAAGAAAGATGATACAAAGGTTGCTGAAGAAGAAGTAGAAACTCCATCAGGTCAACCAAGTAATGCTCAATGTGATATGTATATCACTATGGTTGATACTGATCCAATCAAAGTTGACCCATTATCTTCCATGCCTCCTGAGATCATCTTCTGGGATACCTTGGTAGATCAGAGAAAGGAGTACATTAGAGTCAAAAGAGCAGATGAGAAGTATGAGGTCTGTTCTACATGGGGAAGACTTATCAGAATGTGCTCTAGATCTGACATAGAGGAGATGTACAAGGTTGGAATGAAGCTGTATGGAAATATGCTGAATGAGAAAGGGATGTCTATCACCAAATTGGTTCTTGAATACCTGTGCCTAATGTTCAAACCAGAAGCAGTTCAGTATATGATAGAAAGAAATTTTCAAGCCATTACCAACTGGATGCTCATTGAAAAATGTGGAGTGTATGTCATCACACTGGACTATACATATCATGAGTATTATTTGGTGGATGTTGCATACAAGCACAGCAAGAAAAGGTTGAATGGAATGCTACATGCTAAGTTGGCTTGCAACAAGGATTCTGAAATGGGAAGATACTTGGTGAGAAGGATTATCAATCAAAGCCTGGGTTTGAATCCTGATTTATGTGTTCATGATTAGGTTTTGGAAGCATCATCTGAAGAACTTGACTTCTCAACCTAAAAAGTCAAGTTAGGGGGAGATTGTTGGGAACTGAAGATTTGCTAAGTTTGGTTAGTACTGCCAGAACAACAATACTACTGCCAGAGCAAAGTTAGTACTTCAAGTAAAAGTTGATGCTGCTGGAACAATGTTAGTACTGCTTGTGCATAACGATGTTAATACTGCTTGTGATCATAATTATGGAATGCGAGAATGTTGGAGATAAAGATGGAATGATTGAAGATAAGCATGAAAGAATATTCTGAAGATCAATTTTGTTTTGATAGTTATCTTGTAATTATTTAGTATAAATAGATTTTGATAGATAGCTATTCTGAGACATCTTTAGAATTCGTTTTTGTTTTAGAGAGAATTAACCTCAAGGTATAGAACCCTATTTCTAGAGAAGTAGAAGTCGTCTTGTTGAGCCTGTTCAACAAGATTGAGGTTTGGTTGTAAACTTGTGAGGTGAAGTATTGAATACAAACAGATTGTGTTTTCTGATTAGTTGTTCATTGAGTGTGTTTGAATTAAAGTTCTATTCCGCAAGATTCTTTAATTCTGATTTCTAAGTATAATTATTCTTGTTTGGAATCGATCCTGACATGATTTAAGTGATGCATGGAAGAATATTTTGGTAACATTTCATAATGAGTTGTTTGGTGCGCTTTTAGTCAGTTAAATATTTTATTATCATTTCCATGAAAATGCGCTTTATCGACTTAGGGGTATGCATACTTGGGTAACCTTTGTTCTTGACATTTGATAAACGAGTCGTGCATGAAAATGTTTTAGTTCCTTCTTGTCGGAATGAAAGACCATTTGGTCAAAGGAGTGTTTTAGTGTTGTGAATATCATGCATACGTTTACAATGTGTTATATTTTGAAAATATAAATGCGTAGATTGTTGACATTCGGTTAATTTAGAATTGCCGACTATTTTTTTGAAAATTAAAAACTTTTGCTTTGGAGGGAACGAGTATTTTGAGCATTTTTGACAAATACATTTTAAACTTTGGTGTTTTGACGTTATATGTCCCAAGTACGAAATGTTGAGGAAATGCTTCGTGTTGAAGATTTTAGAAAATTCCTTATGGAAGTGTTACCAGTTTGCATGCCTACCCCAATTTAAGGTTTTATAATGTTGTAGTCGATATTTTCAAATGATGGAAACGAATTAGTTTTGTCTTTAAACTTGGAACTTACACAAGTTATTTTGTGTTTTGATTGAGGTGTAATTACGAATTGTTTCCTTGTTTTGTATAATAAACTGACGCGCACAAATTTTGATTGGTAAACTTTGTTCCATACCATTTGGATGGTCAGAAAATAATTTTGAGTAAATTGCCGTTTGGGCTTCTTTTGAAGTATGTGTGAAAATTGTTGCACACCGTTTGAATTGAGCAGTTACCTTGCATGCATGACATGAGTCAATCCATACCGGAACCATGGTGGTTCATTTTAAAGAAATTATTTATTACGCTTTGCGTTTTGTGAGTACACTGAACTGCAATAGAATGATTTTTTAACATGATTTTCATAAGTGGGACGAGCGTGTCCCTTTGTGCGTAACTACCGAACTGATAATAGTAGTTTTATTGTATACGAGCTATTTGGGATGAAAAATCTTGGTGTTGAAAATATTTTGTAAATGATTTTTGTAAACCATTTGGGAAATGAACTTTTAAGTGTTATGTGTCATTTTGAGAATTATAAGGGAGGGAGTCCTTTGGGAAACCCTTTTGTTTAACCCGTGTTGAGTATTGGGGTTAATGTCGATTTAGAGTATTGCTTGCTTAAACATTGTTTAAACGTATTTTTTTTACCAACCTATGGGTTTATCAAGCGTGGAGCATTTTGCTCGGTTTTGACTTTGAGACAGTCATGGGTCAATTGCCCGGTTTTAATGGCTCGGTGTAGAGTCTTGTTGATGGGTTGCTTTTGTTGCACTGTTTTGCATTTATTGCACGTTGAGTATTTACATGCTTGGGTGAGTGAGTCATCTCGGGATAGGCATGTTGTTGGTAGACTGTATTGCTATGGGTCCATAGGCATTATAGTCAGTCGTTAGTAATGGTCGGTTGGGTATCTCGGGGTGGGACCCCGGTATTTATGTTTTATGACCTTGACTTTCCAGTAGGCACTAGGAGGTTATAGTATTGAACAGTTACCTGGGAGGTTGACGTCGAGGTGCATCCTCGATACGGTGTAACTTGGCTTCGTAGAGCGAGTGTGGAAGATACGTCGACGGTGGAAGGTTGGGTATTCCATGCGTGTTGGTACTGTAGGTCGAATAGTATCGGTTAAGGGAATGATGCCCTTTGTAATTAAGAGAATAAATGCGCAGTAACCTTTTTGAGGTAAGTGGTATATTTAGGTGTCGACTTTTGGGCTTGAGGCCAAACACCTTTAGTGTAATCGGAGAATTGTAGCCGATTTTAAGGTATTTATGGTGATGGTAGTAGTAACTCTGGAATGCTCACTTGTGATGAATGGCTATGGTGGAATGACCTTCGTGGGTGATTATAAATTTAATGGTTTGATTATTCGTGTGAAATAAATTTTGGGAGTCTATTAGAACTCGTGAAAGTTAATCGACAGTTAATGGTAGGAATGATCGGATTCGAGTATCCTGTAGGGTATATTGGTGAGCACCTTTAGAATGGTTAGAGCTTGAAATTTGAATCGGGATGTATGGAATATCTAAGGTTGGGAGACAACCGAAGTCGCTTGACTAGGAATTATTCCAGTTGTTGGAGTGTTCTCTCGATCGTAATTTCAGTGTTCTTGAAGGAGTTTTGTTGGTAAGAAAAGTATTCGAGAAATTTTTAGACGGTGTGAGAAATTTAGATTCCAGTTAGTGAAAGTCCAGTGGCAACACCGAAAGGGTTCCGAGTGGACTTGGGAACCTGAGGTTGAGATGAGGGAGAACTATCCAGAGCTATTCGTGGGCAGAGACTTCGAGGACGAAGTCTAATTCAAGTGAGGGAGAGTTGTAAAGCCCGTGTCCCGGTATGGTTTTATTTTTCTTTCGCAATTAAGTTATATTAATGTCTTCTCTTAACGATTTTATTTACGGGATTGTCGGGAAAGACTATAAATGTTAATATATTGACACTTAGGGGCTAAATGTTAAAATCCTAAGTGAAGTGGAAAAAAAATGGAATTACCATAGAAGCCTAGGGGCTAAAAGAGGGAGTTTGGCATACGGTTTGCATGGGGTCGGCCCATGAAGGGAACCGACCCCTCCCTTCATCGTTTTTATTTTACGGCAAACCCTCAACACCACCAAAAACCCTATTCCATTCTCTCCTTGTCGCTGCCATCGACCATCCCCAAAAACCCTACGCCATTCCCTTCCCTACTGCCGTCACCGCCGTGCGATCCCCACCACCAGCACCGCTGGTCTTGCCGGCGAAGAGAGAGAGAGAGGAGCAACGAAGAGAGAGAGGTGCGGCGAGAGAGAGAGGTGCAGCGAGAGAGGGAGAGAGGTGCAACAAGAGAGAGAGGGCGCCGGAGCTGTCGTGCTGCTGCGGCGTCGTCGTCGTGAGGTAAGTCTCTCCTCTTCTTTTCTTCTTTGATTTGCTGTTTTGTCACCGGAAAACCACCACCACCGCGCCGCCGCCGCTGGCGGCCATGGAGGCTGTAGGCTGTTGCCGCCGGGAAACCACTAGCCCAGTGGTTGTGTGGGTGTGGGTGTGTGTGTCGAGATGGAGTAGGATGGCAAGCCCTTCTCGTCTCGTTCTTTTGTTTCGTTTCGTCGTCCCGTCGCCGTGAAACCACCATCGCCGCCGCCGCCGGAGGTGGCAGTGGGTGGTGCGCGGTGGAGTCCAGCCCCTTGTAACCATAAAACCCAAATTGCTAACCCTGATCCGTGACCCGATCGCGTAAACCCGAAACGAAAATAAAGTTATCATTTTATGTGAAAAATCCCATTCTGTCCCTGTTTTGTATCGGCCATAACGTTTCCGTCGTAGCTCAGTTTGAGGCGAAACTGCTGCCCCCAGTTCACATTCTGTGTCGGGCACATTTTTCGTGTTTTGGCAAAAACCTGGTTAGGCCTAACTAGGTGCAAAGTGGGCGTTTTTGCAGCAGGTCCGAATCTGCCAGCTTTACGTTTCAATCTTAGAATAATTGTATAAAATTATAGGAAAATCGTTAGAACGCGTATAATATGTCCTTGGAAAGCTAGGACCTAAACCCTCCTGTTTGTGGGACTTAATCTCTAGATTAGTGGGTCTAGAGGGGGATAAGCAGGTCCTGAACAGACCTGCAGTTTAGACCGAAAAGCTGAAATGTCACTCTTTTAGTCTTATGTTTATTTTTTAGGGTTGGGGCTTCGTGTTGACACTTGGTAGCACTTCTTTAGGTGGAAAGAAGTGAGTTGGAGTGGCGGGCTCGTATTGCTGTTTGTGGATATCTGCGTTGCTTATCGAGGTGAGTTCTCTCACTGCGTAGAATAGGGATTATATGTACATTACGGTAGTTTGTGTGTATTAGCTGAATTGTTGAGGGTACTAGCTGGATTGTGGTGCGTAGTACTAGGTTGAATTAATGCCTAGTATAAACGAGTGTTATATAGTACTCGGTGGGACCGAGGAATTGTGTACAAGTGTTGTGTGAACTCGGTGGGACCGAGTGCTCGGTGGGACCGAGGGATTGTGTACAAGTGTGGGATGAACTCGGGGAAACCGAGGGATGCCTACACGAGTGTTGTATGAACTCGGGAAGACCGATGGTTTTATACATGTACAGTGGTTGTTGTATGAGTTGCCTGTTTAGGATATGTTCTTGAACTGGCATGTGTGGATTAATTGTTTTTATGTGTGGTTAGGGGTAGTGTTCATATGATTGCTATCCTATGTTGGTGTTTGAATTCACTAAGCTTCGTGCTTATCCTATACCTATAAAATTACTGTTTCAGGTGAGAGTGGCAGTAAGGCGTGACGGTACACAATGGCGCGTTGAGAAGACCTTCGTATTTATTTATTTTTAAACTTAGTACTGTTCCGCTGTTTTATTTGAGATGATCGTTTAACTTAACGGGGTTTTGTTCAAACGTTTATTTGGAGTTAAACGCTTGTGATTTAATCTATTAAAAATGGTATTTTAAAAGTTCAAATTATTGTAATTTTTGGGACGTTACATATTAATATATTTTTTTTGGAGAAGATAGCTTTGATCCGTAATACATCATTACCCGAGATTTAGTTCTATCCGGAAAAGTCCCATCCGGATTTAAAATTTTCCATCCAGAAATTTAGTTTTATTCGGTAAAGCATTTATCCGGTAAGTTTTAGTCCGACATTTCTTTGTCATCTGGGAATTCTTTTCATTCGGTAAATACTTTTAGCCGGAAACTCCTTCAACCAGATCTCAGTATCGAGAATCACTCTTTATTCGGTAAGTTCTGTTTGGTAAGTTTTGATCGGTAAACCCATTTGACCGTGAAACGTTTAGAGAAATATATATATCGTGCTAAATTCATCGGTTTGATCATACAACGCAAGGTTTGATCCTTTTTGCATCTATCGCACTACGTCATCTCGATTTTGAAGGTTTATCGCACGTTTCTGATCGTTACACACATTTACCACCCGTCTCATAACCGGTAATTTACTTATATCGCATGCGTATTGTTCGGTAAGTTGAGAGGTTTTTAACAATCGATTTGAGATTTTTTGTGACACTTCGAGCTTATTTACGACGTTATCATTTTATGTGATTGATTTTGACGTTTTTGATCTAACTGTTTGTTTATCGTGCAGGTATTATTCTCAAGTGTTGTCTTTGTCGTTAAAGACTCCATAACCAGAATTTATTTTTTGGAAACGGATTTAATTTTAGATTTGTTTTTAAATTTAATTTTGATTTTCTTTCGCATTTATTTTCTCTAATTCTTCAAAGTAACACCGATTAACAATCAATTCTTTTTCAGGTAACACTCTCGTATCCAATTTATTCTAATCTCGAAGAGCAAGTTTCCAGTTTAAAAGCAAAGGTAGAAAAATACATCGAGACTATAAATCGCCTAAACTTAGAAAATGTTGGAAATCTGTGTATGGAAAACAGTCTCAGACAAGATAAGTAGATTCTTAAAAAGGATAAAGAATATTGGAGAAAGAGTTTTAATGATCTTGATCGAAAAGCTCGTAGTTATGTTCATATCAATGTCTGCATGATAACGAAATTTCTGCACTCAAAGGACAGATTGCATATCTTGAAGTTAAGGAAGAAAAGAGAATGGAAAGTGAGAAATCATTTCTAAATGATTCAAAGAGGCTCGAAGAGACAGCAAAAGCCCTGGAGAGTGAAAATCTAGATTTAAAGAAAATGATATATGTTTTTTAAAAACAAATTCTTGTTTTTGAAAAAGAGAAAGAAGTTTTTGAAAAAGAAATGAATGCTTTTGCAAAGGAAAGGAAATTGTTTATACAAAAGCAATCTGATTTTTCAAAGAAACCTCTTGAAGGGAAGAAGTGTCTTGAGCTTAAATGTTAAAAACCTTCAAACCATGCAATTGTTTATAGAAAAGCAATCTGATTTTTCAAAGAAATCTCTTGAAGAGAAGAAGAGTCTTGAGCATAAATGTTTAAAACTTTCAAACCAGGTCCCTGACTTTGAGAAAGATCCGATTTTAGAAAGAGAGAAGTTTGAAATTGAACGCAAATCTTTTACTGAAAAGAATGGAGAACTTTCTTTAAAAATAGCTGATTTGGAGAACAAATTAGACATAGAAAGCAAAGAGTCTGAGAAGAAGAAGGTTGAAGGTTTTAAAGCAAAAAGTTTGAACAATGATTTTGCAATAGAAAGAAAGATTTTTTCAGACTGAGATTTCTAAGCTTACAAAGAAATTATCTGTTTTGTCAACTGAGATTATGATAAAGAAGAGGCTCAAATCTGATCTCCAACCGAAGCTAGATCTAATGTTTGAGAAGAAAAATGGTTTGTTTAACAAAGACAAGGAACTTGAAATCAAAATCTCTAATGTTGAATCATCCAATCTTACTAGTCCAGATACTATTGATCAGTCTCTTTATGACGATTCAGCTAATTCAGTTTGTTTTTCTAAGACTGTTCCAAGTTCTATCCATAAAAACGTTTCTTCAAAGACCTGCATCAGATCAAATAACTTTTCAAATGATCAGATTCGTACTTCTAATCTATTTTATGATCCTCTTCTTGACAATTCAGATAATCAATCTTTCAAGAAAGTAAAAATGGTTTGGAGAGTTCAAGGATCTGCTCCTTGTAAGTCACATAATCTAGTGAGAGATTATAGAAATGTACACACAATCTAGAGAGAGAGAAAACTTGTCATTTATATATCATTCAAAAGTTACAAGTTCTCCAAGTTACAAAATAACAAGGTTACAAATGCTATTTATAGTAGGTCAAAACATCCCCTTGACTCTACTCAGCATATAAAGAGAAAACATAACAGTATTAAACAAACCAACTGCTAAACTTGATTACAACAGATAATACTCTAACATTCTCCCCCTTTGGAATCAAGGCAGCAATGGTCTTCTTCTTCTCCTGGCTCCAAGATAAGTTTCAATCCTTCACATTGTTCTTTTGAAGGTAATCCTTTCACCAATCTCATTCATTGCTCTTACCAACAAACATCTTTCAGTAGTAGGCATTCTATTTTCAGCACAATTCCGATCATTAACTTGCAGTTTGTTGCCTAAATGAAGCCTTATAACTTTTAGAGTGCCGTATGAGTACTTTTCAATTTCACAGAACCATAGAAACCTCTTCTCACCCTTTTCATTCTTATAAATAATCCCAAAGTCTGGTTCCTCCAAGATCATGTACAAATGCAAATTCTCCATGTCTGGTATCCTCTGATTAGGCCTTATCATATTCACAATAGGTTGATCACCTTCAAGCCCAAGTTGAAAATCATATAACAGTTAATGTAGAGGATGAGTCTGTTAATAACCTCTTTATGGCATTAAGAGCAAAAATTATGGCTTCTCTTCTGATAGTCAAGTCTCTGAAGTAATGGTACATGAACTCAAAATCATCAATGAGCATGTGGCAGAAATCAGCTTCAAAGAAAGTGTATGTCTTGCTATCTTGCCTTTGAACCACAAACGCATGATACCACAACTTATAGAACTTCTTAGCATAAACCTCCTTCACAGAAACAATCAACTTCTTGGATCTGACATACTGAACTGGCTGACATTTGGCTTTCATCATGTACATGTATTCAATTTTGAAAGCATCCGACTGATCATTTACCCCCAAAACTGCATAAGGATTCAGTCTTCTTATGTAGTGAGCGAACAATCTTCTTTCATAGTCTTCAAGAAAAGGAAATCTTAATTTCTGAAGACGAAGTCTTTCTTCAGCTGGATTATTTTGAGGTTGTCTTGATGTGGAAGGACCAGGCTGTGAGCTAGAACGGTTTGAAGGACCTGCTTGATCAACAAGTGAAGTAGGAATCACACGTGCAATTTCAGGTGAAGTTTCAGGTTCTTAGGATTAATATCAGCAAGGTTAGGCAATTCAGGTAGAGATTTTTCAGGTTGAGACACTTTAGGCTGAACGGGAACATGTTAGCTTACAGGAATCTCTGGTATAGGTTAAGATTGAGCCAAATGAGTAGTACTTATCACAAGACCAGGAGTACTGATTGGGCTAACAATGATATCATCAACAGTTATGGTCAGCAGTTCATCCAACTCTTCCTTTACTTTCCAAAACATGTCGTAATCATTTTCCATGTCATCCGCATCATCTAAACTCACAATGACAATCTCCACATACATGTCATCTATCTCCCTTATCTTCTCCATATTTACCTCAGGCTTTTCAACCGTCGGTTCTGCATTTGGATCCACATACAAAACTATCTGCTTGCCACTTTCCTCACCTTGAGCACCAGACTCGAACATTTGCACCACTTCATCTGTACTCAGTGCATTGCCCAGATTTTCAATATCAGCTTCAGATACCCTTTGTCTCTTACTCATCTCCCCCTCATGATCATTATGATAATTGTTAGGACCATAAATGTTCTATTCATTAGAAAGTTATATAAAGAATTATAGAGTTTAATTATTGATTGTAAAAGCCTTTAATTGATAAATGGGCTTTAGTGTGTTAATGGGCCACGGGCTTGAAGCTTAAGCCCTAGGTATTTAAGGCTTGTTTCTTTAATCATTAGGTCAGAATGCTGATTACGCCTAATAGAGATTAGAGAGAGAATTTCGTTTATCATTCATATGTAAAAGTTCTCTTTAATCATTCAATTGAAAGTTAAGCATTCGATACATTGTTACTTGTAAACTGGAATCCACACGTGGTGTCAAAGCAAAATCGGTGATTTGAAGAAAGAAAGTTATTGACTCAAAGGTATCGAATTTCTCACTGTGTTCTTCATCAAATCCGGTATACGACGCCTATAAGTAAGATTTCTGATGTTTCGATTATGGCTCAAATTTTTGATCTCTAGTTGCTTCATTCTATTTCTTTGAGTAATTAATCGCGTTTGGTAAAGTTTCAGATTCAAAATTGAAGGTTTAAGCATCAATTTTGAAAAATCGGTTCTTGAGTTTTTTGTTTACTGTTCTTAACTTTTTTTTTTGGTGATTCTTTGGAAAAATTAAATATTTTGGTATAAATAGATTTGGGTTAGTGTGTTTTGTGTTCCCATATTGTTTTTCGATATCCAGGAAAGGGTTAGATATTATCTGCATTGAGTCTCAAATCCAAAGAAATCGATCGATCGTGTTTCCGGTAAGTTTCTGTTTCCCGGATAAGCCATTTACCCGGATGAAATAAAAGTTTCCCGGATAATTTTTTTTCCCGGGTACCTCACTTTTCCGGACATAATCTTTTTCCGGACAACTTCTTCTCCCAGATAACACCACTTTCCCGGATAATAACCTTTCCGGGTGACCAAGTTTTTCCGGAAACTCTTATTTCCCAGATGGTTAAATCTTTACCGCATACCATACCAAGCCATCATCTTTGACCTTATTTTTCAGTTTTACTGTGATTTTATTGTTTCCTCTATCATTTTATCCATCTATTGTTGCATGAATACATACCTCATTGCCATATAAGCTGCTGTTTTTGTTTTACATCGAAGCATAATCACATGCATTTACATGCACACACATCGCAACATACATACATATATAACAACCACATTTAAAATTGCATGCTTCTTCATGTTGGAATATTCTCAAGTCATAATAGATAATTATATGGCTAGATACACGTGAGCCTATAGGGTCACACACAATACACTGAGATACCATTTAATATAATGTAATTATTGTATTTACATTATATAAATAACCTAAGTAACGTGGGGTAATTAGATGGGCACAAATCATTAAGTTTGGCTTAATGGGTTTGTATTGGATTTAAGTTAATAGCAAGCCTATTACGTTTAATTAAATCTTAGGCCCATAAAGATTTAGAAGGGAGAACCTTTAAGAAGCCCAAGGAAGCTTTAGGGTTCATTAATATATAAAGATGTTAATGACCTAATTAAGTTTTAACCTAATACTCCTTCTTCTCTCCCAAAATCGGCGCCCCTCCCCTAGGCCTCTCTAGGGTTTTTCCGCTTTGATCTTCTAGCGTGTTTCTTGTCTAATCGAAGCTATAAGATCCGTTACTAAGGAGGACTAGCATCCGGTGGTGATCAAGGAGGTGTAGTGTGGACTACTCTAGAGGTATTCTCCATTGAATACTTGGTTTCAAAAGAGCACACAAGTGGATCCGGATTAGTGTACAAATCACGCTACAAAGGTATATCGTTATTTGTATTCTTCGTTTAACCATATTGGCAATACGTTGATCCTGTTTGGTGATTGTTCCGCTGCGTTCTTATATATGTTTATATTTGTGTTTCTTTACATAATCACCAACAGTGGTATCAGAGCCATCGTATGTTCCATATGATTAACATGTATATGTAAAAGTGGCTAAAACTAAAGTTTTTTTTTCCTGAAAATTTCAACCATCGTTGGGGTCTTGAATAATGTATTTTAAGATCCTATAGCCACAAGTTACATATACTTATCGTAGATTAATTATTGTAGTTTTTCTTCGTTTTCGTTGGCTTGTTTTATTTCTTATTGTAAGTGTTTTAGATCCATGGTAAAACATGCATTTTTACCATGGACCAAGCCAACACTTTAATGATATTGTATTATTATGTTGATGTGCAAAACCGATGAAAACCTTGACCGTTTGTGTGCCTTGTTTCATTATTTGTCGAGTTTTTGGGTTGTAATAGTTTAGGCAAATTATTTTTACTTTGTTTAGTAGTAGATAAATGTATTTTATCAAAATTGTAACCATTGCTCGGAATCGAATGGCGACAAAGTTAAAGACGAGAAGACATTTTCGGAGCTGCTGGACAGCCGGCACGAAAATTAAATTTCCCGGAGTTTGGCACATCGGATTGTGCTGATTCTTGTTGTTGAAGTTCCATAAGTCGTAGGGGCACAATTTTGCAGAAGGATGTTTCAATTGGGGAATACTCCTTCCATGGCGTTTCGGGGCCCGAAGCTGCTGCATTTTTCCGGAGAGATTTGTGTTCGAATGTTCTTGTGGGTTCTACTTGCTCTTGATGGTCTTGGAGCAAGTGGGAGCCCATAAAGGGTTTATGTTGGCCCGTCCTTAGTTTCCCTCTTGGTCCGTGTGATGGCTCACGGGATCAAGCATAGGTTTTTCATCGGTTGAGGTTTTGCACATTTTGGTTGTGTGTTTTAATTTTTCTTGTATGTTGCATTGTTATAACTTGCAAATGGGTTTTTCAAACCAAAATTAAACACATACCACTTTTGAAACTAAATCCTTAGATTTAGTTAATATAAGTTTAAATTGGATTTGAAACTTAAAACTATTGTTTTATATAAATAACGCTTAAAAGGGTTTTATCGGTTATTTAATTTATGTAATGTCCAAGCTAATTGATATCTCATGTAGGTAATATATTAGTATCTAAATGGACATCTCGACACACATGAAATAAAACAAATTAGGCTATAAGTTAAGAAATGTTTTAACTTATGTTACGAATGAAGAATGCATGCTTCTTTCGTCCTTTTTTTTGACACGTAATATCAAAATACTATACCCGTCACAATTTTAAGTCATGCCGTCCAATCGGCTTGAAATCCCTCGCCATTATTTTTTGCCTATGCGTGAGACCTAGGTTGAATTGTAATCCCGAGGTGATTATTGTCTATGCGTGAGACCTAGATATATTTTCACATGATTTCAAATTGGATGACTTAATCGAGTTAAGCAGGTAAGACCTTAACCCGAGGCAAGGATGAGACTAAACATGCCAGCTTGACACTAGTTGCTCGGCCACTAGATGCCATGGGTCCCATAAGGATCTAAGAATTGCACTTGTAATGCAATTGGTAATCGTCACCTACCTATTGAATCTATCATTGCTAGCAGATCAACTGATGTGATGATAGAACCTCAATGAGGATCTTAGCCTTTTTCGTACAAAATTAATTGTTTTAAAAGTAAAACTTGGGTAGTTAATTTAAAAAGGATTAATTATTGAAATTACTAATCTTGAACTTTGTATGTTTGTAGATGTCAACAACAAATCAAACCCTAAGCAACTCAACTATCAGGTCAGTTCTTGAAAAAGAGAAACTGACAGGAATCAACTTTATCGACTGGTATCGAAATCTGAGGATCGTCCTCAGAGCTGAAAATAAGTTGATCCATCTGGAAGAGGCATTATCTGAGGCATCTCCTGCCACTGCTTCTGCTGCAGTTTGCGCAGCCTACACCCGTAGGTTTAACGAACAACAAGAAGTAGATGCTCTCATGCTGGTGAGCATGACCCCCGAGATCCAAAAGAACTTGGAGGAACTCACAGCTTTTGAGATACTACGAGAGTTGAAAACTATAGTTCAACAACAGGCATAATAGGAACTGTTTGAAACAGTCAAAGCATTCCACGCTTGTAAACAGGAGGATGTCCAGTCGGTTAGCTCTTACGTCTTGAAGATGAAAGGCTATCTTGACCGTATGGAGCGTCTTGGTTACCCCATGCCACAAGTTCTTGGAGTGAGCTTGATTCTTACATCACTATCCAAGGACTATGACCAGTTTGTTATGAACTATAACATGCATAGCATGGGGAAGACTATCTCTGAACTGCATGCTATGCTAAAGCTTGCAGAGCAGGGGATGCCCAAGAAAGCTCCTGCTGTTCTAGCAATCAGGGAAGGAAAAATCCAGAAATCCAAACCGCAAGCACTGGGCAAGGGTCGTAGCAAGGGTAAACATGTTTATAAACCCAAACCTAAGATTCCCCCACCTGCTGAGAAGGAGCACCCTGCAAAGGACGCCACCTGCCATCACTATGGAGTGATAGGCCACTGGAAGAGGAACTGTCCTGCTTACCTTGCAGAGTTGAAGAAGAACAAAGCTACCCCGGCTAGCATATCAGGTATCTTCACTATAGAACTCTATGGTTTTTGTAGTAAATCCTGGGTCTATGACACCGGTTGTGGAACTCACATTTGTAATAATGTGCAGGGACTAAGGGGAAGTAGAAAGCTAAACGACGGAGCTTTGGACCTGTACGTAGGCAATGGAATGCGTGCAGCTGTTAATGCTATAGGGAACTTTGATCTTATCCTCCCTAATGGATTGATTATTGTTTTAGACAATTGTCATTATGCACCTACTATTACTAGGGGTATTGTTTCGCTTTCTCGTTTGAAGAAAAATGGTTTTATCCATGTTTTTACGGATTATGGTATTTCAGTTTCTAAGGATAATATATTTTATTTTAATGCTATTCCTCGTGATGATATTTTTGAAATTGACATGCATAATCTTGTTTCAAACGATAGTTCTATATACACATGTAGCACTAAGAAATCCAAACGGAATTTGGATTCAACTTACCTATGGCACTGCCGTCTCTGCCACATAAGCAAGAAGCGCATTATGAAGCTGCAACACGATGGGCTTCTAAAGTCAACCGATGATGAGTCGTTTGATAAATGCCTCTCTTGCATATCTGGGAAAATGACAAGAAAACCTTTCTCCCATATAGGTGAAAGAGCCAAAGATCTACTTGGACTCATACATACTGATGTATGTGGTCCATTTAGAACTGTGTCTAAGGAAGGTGCTAACTACTTCATCACTTTCACTGATGATTTCAGTCGCTATGGTTATGTGTACTTGATTAAACATAAACATGAAACCTTTGAAACGTTCAAAGCCTTTCAAAGTGAAGTAGAAAATCAACTCGGCAAGACTATTAAAGCTCTCCGATCTGATCGAGGAGGAGAGTACATGAGTCAAGAGTTTTTAGACCATCTGACTAAGTGTGGGATTGTCTCACAATTCACTCCTCCATACACTCCATAACATAATGGTGTATCTGAAAGGAGAAATCGAACTTTGCTAGACATGGTTCAATCCATGATGAGTCTAACTACTTTGCCACTGTCCTTTTGGGGTTGTGCTCTAGAGTCTGTTGCTCGCACACTCAATATGGTTCCGACCAAGAAGGTTGATAAGACAACATATGAAATATGGCACGGGAAAGTCCCTAATCTGTCTTACTTGAAGGTCTGGGGTTGTGAGACTCTCGTTAAACGAGACACACCGAACAAACTTGAGCCTAGATCTATCAAGTGTATCTTCGTAGGGTACCCAAAGAAAACGATGGGTTACTATTTCTACTACCCACCCGAAAACAAAATATTTGTTGCTCGGTATGCTGAGTTTCTTGAGAACAGTCTTATTTTACAAGAAGCAAGTGGGAGCACAGTAGAACTTGACGAGATTCAAAGCAAAGATGTGCAACCTCCTGGTGACACTAGCGAACATCACGCTGAGGCTGAACATGCAGATGTTGAACCACAAAATGATGTAATTCCCATTCGTAGATCCGCAAGGACACCTCAAGCACCTAAACGATATAGTTATTATATCGATGCTGAGGAGCAGAATTTGGGGGATCATGGTGAACCCTCTAACTATCAAGCTGCATTGTTGGATCTAGAATCCGATAAATGGATTGAAGCTATGAATGCTGAAATGCAATCCATGAAAGACAATCAAGTCTGGAACTTGGTTGATCTTCCTCCGAACAGCAAGACTGTCGGAAGCAAGTGGATCTTCAAGAAGAAGACCGACATGGATGGCAATGTACACACCTATAAAGCTCGTCTAGTAGCAAAAGGTTACACTCAAACCTACGGGGTTGATTATGAAGAAACCTTCTTCGCCTGTTGCTGACATTAAAGCTATTAGGATTCTTATAGCCATAGCAGCGTACCATGACTATTAGATTTGGCAAATGGATGTCAAAACCGCTTTCTTGAACGGTCAACTTGATGAAGATGTTTACATGGTGCAACCTGAGGGTTTTGTGAATCCGAAACATCCCGAGAAAGTATGCAAGCTTCAAAGATCCATTTATGGACTGAAGCAACATCCAGAAGTTTGAATAAAAGGTTCGATGAGGAAATCAAAACGTATGTTTTCACTCAAAACCTTGATGAGCCATGTGTGTATATGAGAGCTAGTGGGAGCATCGTCGTTTTTCTAATCTTATATGTTGATGACATATTGCTCATGGGGAACAACGTTCCAATGCTACAAGATGTCAAATCCTGGCTTGGAAAATGTTTTGCCATGAAAGATTTAGGCGAAGCGGCGTACATCCTAGGAATCAAGATCTATCGGGATAGATCAAAGCGGTTAATTGGTTTAATTCAAAGTGCGTACATTGACAAAATTCTAAAACGGTTTAGAATGGATGCTTCCAAACGTGGAAGTCTTCCAATTCAACACAATGTAAACTTGAGTAAGACTCAGGGACCCTCCACACCTGATGAGGTGAAGCGGATGAAGGGAATCCCCTATGCTTCGGCTGTGGGATCCATCATGTATGCAGTGAGGTGCACTAGACCTGATGTAGCGTTCTCTCAAAACCTTACGAGTAGATACCAACAGAATCCAGGAGAGAGTCACTGGACTGCTGTTAAGAACATACTGAAGTATCTTCGAAATACTAGAGATATGTTCGTTGTTTATGGTAGTGATGTAGAAAGAGAGCTCAGTGTTACTTGCTACACTGATGCTAGTTTCGAAACAGATCGAGATGACACTCGATCTAAAACTGGATACGTTTTCGTCATGAACGGAGGCGCTGTTGACTGGAAGAGTGCTAAGCAAAGCACTATTGCGATGTCTTCTACAGAAGCTGAATACATAGCTGCTTCTAAAGCTGCAATGGAGGCTGTTTGGATATGGAAATTCATTTATGGGCTTGGCGTTGTCCCCAGTAATGAAAGACCCATGGATATGTACTGCGATAATTCTGGTGCCATTATCATAGCCAACGAACCTGGAGTTCAAAAGGGTGCCAGACACTTCCGCAGGAAGACTCACTACATTCGAGAGGCTATCGAGATGGGTGATATTCGTCTTATCAAAGTTCACACAGATGACAACTTAGCTGATCCCTTTACGAAACCAATGTCTTGTACCAAGCATATCAAGCATGCTAGGAACATTGGACTTCGACCAGCTAGTAGTCTCATGTAGATCTGTTTTTAGTAATTGAATAATTGGAACGTTGAACAGTTTTATTTTCACAATGAATTGATGTACTTGGTATGATCGTTTTCATTTATATCAACTATGTTCTATATTTGCATGTTTAATCCATGAATGAATTATTTGTTCTAAATTGTCCATTGTCAGTTGATGATACGGGAGTATAATCGAGTTAAGGCAAATGTGAGCGTATTGGTGATATTCATTGGTGAATGAATATTAATGATGATGCCACCAAACTCACATGTTGTTCATTGGTGATGAACATTGGACTGACCCAACCTACGAGAGTTCACTGCATGGATCGGCGTCACCAGTGAATCTCGCAAATGGTTATGTCATTCGTCCTTAGACTTGAGATGCAAGCAGGTTTTGTATGGGTGGAATGTCAATCTTTGATATGGTTAAACGATGTCCTGAATAAGGCTGCTATAAAAATCATCTCCAGGAGTGATGTGAAGCACATGACAGGCACGTGCAGTCAAAAATAGGATTTGTTCCTCTACGGGTAATGGAGTTAGATACTATTGGGCCCCTCGATGAATTGAATAGATGTTTGTACGGCCGTACCCAAATGTAATTAAGATGATGCTTGATTAATTTGGTAATCTAATTCAACAAACAGATCGAGAAACAGAATCGTTGAACAATTAGAATGACATATGATCCATGTCTAGTATTCAACAAGGTATCTGTAACAAAGGGATGACTGATTTAATAAACCATTTAAAATGAGACGTTTAAGAAACTAGCCTCATGTGTCTCTAGGGGCATTGGCGTGTTGCTAGACGCTAACCTTTACTTGTATGATTACTTGTCATTGCGCAAGTGGGAGCTGTTGGAATATGCTCAAGTCATAATAGATAATTATATGGCTAGATACACGTGGGCCTATAGGGTCACACACAATACACTTAGATACCATTTAATATAATGTAATTATTGTATTTACATTATATAAATAACCTAAGTAACGTTGGGTAATTAGATGGGGACAAATCATTAAGTTTGGCTTAATGGGTTTGTATTTGATTTAAGTTAATAGCAAGCCTATTACGTTTAATTAAATCTTAGGCCCATAAAGATTTAGAAGGGAGAACCTTTAAGAAGCCCAAGTAAGCTTTAGGGTTCATTAATATATAGAGATGTTAATGACCTAATTAAGTTTTAACCTAATACTCCTTCTTCTCTCCCAAAATCGGCGCCCCTCCCCTAGGCCTCTCTAGGGTTTTTCCGCTTTGATCTTCTAGCTTGTTTCTTGTCTAATCGAAGCTATAAGATCCGTTACTAAGGAGGACTAGCATCCGGTGGTGATCAAGGAGGTGTAGTGTGGACTACTCTAGAGGTATTCTCCATTGAATACTTGGTTTCAAAAGAGCACACAAGTGGATCCGGATTAGTGTACAAATCACGCTACAAAGGTATATCGTTATTTGTATTCTTCGTTTAACCATATTGGCAATACGTTGATCCTGTTTGGTGATTGTTCCGCTGCGTTCTTATATATGTTTATATTTGTGTTTCTTTACATAATCACCAACACTTGATACACAATTTGTTAACCATGGCTGATGTGTAATCGTACCATCCATACATACATCTTGCATTTTTTTTACATCACTTCCAGCATAAAGACTTGATCAACAACCTTTCATACTTGTTTTTTTTTGTTGCTGCATATGATACTAAATCGCATGCATCATAATTTTTTTGTTGATTATTTATGTTATCAAGTCCTATCGAAAGCATCACTTTGAGGAAATATACCACACCTCTTCGTCACAACAAGTTTCGCGATTATTCGACAAGTTTTCGATCTCGTCCGATAAGATTTCGTGATTACCGTAACTCGAACTTTCGATCTTATCACATCTAGTTTCTAATCGTTTTTGGTTCATTTTTAACGCTAAGTGGTGTGTGTATCGAAAGCGATTAAAAACATAAAGTTGTGAGGTTTAACGATCGATTTGCGAAAACGTTTTCTGTGACATTTTGAAAAGTTTTTGTGACGGGTTTGAGATTTTATAGTGACAGTTTGCAAGGTTTATGGGATGAAGATTTAGTGACAATTATGAGATCTTTTGCGACGATTTGAGCTTATTCACGACGATTATCATTTTATGTGATTTATTTTGACGTTATTGATCTAACCGTTTGTATTTTATCTTGCATGTTTTATTCTCGAGGTTTGATTGTGTCATTCAAAATTGATTTTCAGAATTAAATTTTGGAAACGGATTTAATTTTGGATTTGTTTTTCAGATTTAATTTTTGATTTTCTTCCGTATTTTTTGATTCTCAAAAACAACACCGATTAACGATCTTTCATTTTAATTTTTCAGGTAACAATGTCACTGTATTCAGATGCTAAATGTTCATATCAGGAGTGTGAAGAAAGGATAAAATCCTCTGAAAGGAAATTCAGTCGAGCAAATGAATATTGTAGAAAGTACTTCAAAGAACTGAAGGAACAGAAAATACAAATATTTGAAAGTTCTGAGGAGCTTGCTAAATCTGAAGAAAAAGCAAAGATCTTAGAGACTGAAAACACTGAGCTGAAAAAGAAAATTTCTGAATTGACATCAAAAGACGACATAAAGGAGATTGAAGAAAAAGTAAAATCCTTGGAAATCGAAAATGCTGATCTGAAGCATAAGAACTCTGAGTTTGCTAAAGAAGTTTCTAAATTGCAAATGCAGATTGTAAAAGAAAAGGAAGACTTTCAGAAAGCAAGAGACAACATTAAATTAGAAACACAAGTTTTTGCAAAAGAGAGAAAAGATTTTGAAAATGAACAAAATAGTTTTGCAGATGAATAAAAGATGTTTAGACAAAAGTTTTCTGATTTTTCGAAGAAATCAATTAAAGAAAAGAAAGCTATTGAGCTGAAATGCATAAAACTTTCAAAACAAATATCTGATTTTGAAAACGTCTTAATAATTGAGCGAGAAAATTTTGAGAATCAAAGAAAGATCTTGAAAAGAAAAACATTGCATTTTTCAAAGAAATATCTGAGAAATGCAACACTATTGAAAAGGATTTTGAATGTGAAAGGACCATTTTTGAAACAGAAATTCATAAGCTCGCACATAAATTATTCGGGTTAGCAACCGAGATTTTGAAGGAACAAATGGTAAAATCTGATCTACAAAAGAAATTTGATTTAATTATTGAAGAACATAATACATTATCCGTTAAAGTTAAGAAACTTGAAGAAAGCAAGTTCAAAAGTGTTCAGCCTTCTTATGCTTCAAGTTCAACTTCTACAAGTAGTTCTTCAAAGAGTTTTGTCAAATCAACCGAGTTTTCAAAAGATCAGATTCGACCTTCCAATCTTTTCTATAATTCTCGTGTTGATAATAAAGATAATCAAGTGTTTCGAAATGTCAAAATGGTTTGGAAAAGGAAGTCAACTACAGAAGACGGTGATGGAAACACGTCTTATAAATCTCCTGTAGTTGATACAAAATCGTTTAACTCCAAGACCGATTCACCTACTCATGTTTACTCTATAGCAAAGCTAATTAGTCTGAGCCGAGCAAAGATCTATTGCAATCATTATGGAAAGAGTGACTTTGTTCATCCAATGTCATGTGTGTATAGTTCAGAAGATTCTTTTCACATGACATCAATAAAAGGTTACACCATTTTTTAGGGGGAGTACCAGGTTTTGCTCAATAAATGATTTTTTTAAGTGAATTCAAAGACTGTTGCAATTCATTCTGAATAACTTACATGTGTTTGTTATTCTCCGATTCTAACTTCCATGATTGCCACTTCCGATATTTCTTGACTTAGTTATTTCCATGTCACATATATTTTGTTGATTTATTTCGATGGAAATACACACGCTTGAATTCCAATTTGTTTTTGTAGTTCGTCATTTCATATTAATGATTCAATTCTGATCTGACACACTAATTGTGACTAGTTCTTCAGAATTAAACTTTCTGATAATTCTTTCATTTTTGACCATAATGTGCTCAATGAGTCATTCTGTTTAGCATTTGATCTTGTTTATTGAAATTCTCTTTTTCAAATAACTTTTAATGACTTCTGAATAATTTAGTTCAGAACTCGTTCGTAAAAGTTTGACTTCTAAACATTTCAGTTTAGCGTACTTCAATGTTTGCTAAACTGTTCTATTCAATGAATAAAATGAGTGTTAGGTTTTATATTGTTTCTATGGTCTATCCAGAACCGGAAGGATCTACCCAAGAAACACATCCACTTATAGACAACAGTGAGGGGTCTAGATGCATAGATGAGTTTGGAGTGAAAAGAACATGGTGAGGCTGTGATAGGACTTAAAAGAATATATTGGTCATTACCAAACCAAGTCAGTCATCCGGGTAACCACATAATCTATTCATTCTCGTTCTTTGGAGATGAAAATTGAAACATACATGGACCCAGTGTCGATAACTCGTGTCACCCCACCTAGCTACTCAAGTATATCATAAAAGATGCTTGTTTCATATATTCACGGAGGTTTAGTACATAATCTATCTATTACTCACTCGGAGGTCTTAGATATTCAAAAAGGAAGACATCAGCTCCGGTCTCCGAACTTCATATTCTAATCACCGTGTCTATTGATTTTAATTTGCGTCCCAAGTTAAATCAATTTTTGAGCCAAACAGATATAAATTAATTTTTCACACATGCACGAGTCTTTGTGATTCCATTTTCATATATCTTCGTGATATTGTCGGAACAGTTTGAGAAGTAATTTTTAAGATTTTACTTCAGTGATAACTGGAAGTCCTATCAGAGATACCCCGATGCCAACTCTGAAGATAGGCCACACAATTATTTTAATTGTTGTGATAAACTATTGTGTTTATGTGTTAGATATTTACCCCATTCTGGTTACTTAACATTTTATCTGGAATTTTGCTACTCACTAGTATTGTCTTTGAAGTTACATTATGCTCAGGATACTCCTCATCATCATGAAGGGGAGAAACGATATAAAAGTTCAAAGACACAGCTTATCATGTTGAGGGGGAGTTAGCAAAAGATGAAGGGGAGTAACTGTTATTTGATCAGTTCCGAAAAGAGTTTAAAGTGTTTACAAGTGACCAATTCTATCAATTCTTCTCATCCCTTATCAAGTGGTGTTCGCTACAAACTATTATTTCCTCTTTCGAGCATATTGGTTCTACAAGTTGTTAAAGCTAAAGCTGAAAGCAAATTCAATTCATGTTCAAAGTCATATTCTTTATTTTAAACTGAAGATGCATTGTGGAATGTCACGTAACTCACACATTATCTTTCGTGTGTGCTTATCTGATGTGTTGAGTTCCTACAGTTGAAAGCTGCTTGTAGTGCACTCAGTCTAGGTTATTGTTCATTGAATCTGGTGATTAAGTTGAAACTGAAGATAAGAGATTTATTCAAGGGGGATCCTGGAAAGACTTGAAGATAAGCAACACCAAAGTTTTTCAAAGATTAAAGAGGGAGAGAAGATCAAGACCTAAAGATTTCAAGACCATAGTTTTTCTTTATACAACTTTAGAGGAAGGTTGTTAGGACCATAAATGTCCTATTAATTAGAAAGTTATATAAAGAACTATAGAGTTTAATTATTAATTGTTAAATTGTAAAAGCCTTTAATTGATAAATGGGCTTTAGTATGTTAATGGTCCATGGGCTTGAAGCTTAAGCACTAGGTATTTAAGGCTTGTTTCTTTAATCATTAGGTCAGAATGCTGATTACGCATAATAGAGATTAGAGAGAGAATTTCGTTTATTATTCATATGTAAAAGTTCTCTTTAATCATTCAATTGAAAGTTAAGCGTTCGATACATTGTTACTTGTAAACTGGGATCCACAATCATCATCATGATCATGCTTCCTTTTGACCTCACGAGCTTCTGCTTTGCATGTACTTTCCAATGCACCAACCCTTTAAGCAACATTATCAATGGATTTCTTCATATCTGATAAGCTAGAGAGGATCTCTGACTTAAACTCAGAGAAATTAGAAGAAGAAACTGAGGTTGAGGCTGGTTGTGAAGGTTGAGGGTTAGGTTGAAAATTCTGTAGCAAAGAGACCATGGTTTTGTTTTGTGGGTCATCAGATGAAATGGATAGCAACTTGGCAAATAACATATCTTTGAGTTCATCTATGGTAGGATCAGATACATATGGAGGTTGAATACGTGGAGGTGTTGGTGTTTGCTCAGGTTCTTTATCAATTACTAGATCCTTTCCTTTCAACATCCTTTTGATCAAATCTAACTCCTTCATCATCCAATCTTCAACAACCTTTAGGACGCCATTGACAAATTGCCTTGACACAAAGTCGGGTAATGTAACACCAGGGTCAGTTAGATCACCTGTTGACACGACAGTTGAATGAACAACTGTGTGGCCTACGTTCAATGCTGGAATAGCATTAACATTGGTAGGACTTCCACTCTATCCTTGCAGTCCTGAAGTATGATCTACTCGGAGTGTTCCGGTTGTGTCACAAAGATTTTTGACATTAGCGGTAAAATGTGGCAGTGTCATAGTCAAAGAATGTAATAATTCAACAACTAGATCTGGACTCTATTGGGTAACAAATGAAGTTGAAGACTGGGGAAATTGTCTTTCTATTTCAATACCTAAACTCTCCGAGTGAGAGCTAGATAGAAGTTGTGCTCATCCCCGTGTGAAAATAAAACAACTTCGTGTTGAGAGGAAGCTGAGTGGGTGGCTTGGGTGTGCATTTGCGTTAGTGCGCGACTAACGTCTTGTTTAATATCAGATCCCAATTTAGGAGATCTAGTAGTGTATGTGGCTGCCCGTCTAGAATAGTAGGTTACGGTAACGCTCTCACTCACATCATTTTTTCTTTCCCTACACACGCAAGCTCACTGACATTTTCAACTATTCTCCCTCGAATCTCCTTATATCTCCCAATACATTAGATACAACAATATCCAAAGCAGCAGTAGAGAACTCCAGAAATTCAGAAACATCACAAAAGAATGATGCACCACCTTGGTTGTCATTTCCACCATCATCATCATTTCCATATTTATCATCACCATCATTGTTAGCACCATCCATTTGAACTTCAGAAGCTGAATCCGATGCATTGTCAGAATCTGAACCATCATTAGAAAGTTCAAGAATGCCGGCTGAGATAGTAGTTCTAATATGAGGTGGAATCAGTGCTGAGTCGGCTTGAACCATATGATCATCTGATTGAGTGTCTGAAGACGATGACCTTATGTCTTCAGGTTAAGAAGTCTGACCCCCACCAGTTCCCCTCTCGGTATTTTCCCTTTGCTCTCCCCGTTCACTAGCCCCTGCATCATGAACCCCCACTGATTCCTCTCTTCTAAGATTTAAGTCTTAGGTAGGTCCGTCCGGCTCTGACTGGACCATAGACTCCCTATATTCCCTAATGCACTCGGCGTTCGGATCAGCATAACAGAGTAAAGCTTATGGGATTGGCATTTCATAATTGAACCTGTGTTTCTGCTTTTGTAAATATTTCATTGCCTTTTCAGGAGCAGATGGATGGCGGATACATCTTGGAATATCCTTGTTTGATTTGAGCATACTATGAACTATAAGCTAAGGAATCTCTGATATGGCAAAAACGTCTTTGTCTTGTTATTCGGTTTAGCTTCAACCCTTTCTTGTAGTTCATTCCAAAAGATTACCGAATAGTCTACATGTAGATGATAGACTACGACATGAAACAACTTCAGAATATCAATACTTTCATTGTCCATTCCCAAATGTTTGGACGACAGACAGCGGTTGATAACGAAAAATAAGGTGTACCACACTTGAGGGAGATTCCCCTTATAGAATTGACTCACTTGGGTAAGTTCACCCACATATCCAAGAGCCCGAATACCAACAAGTACTTCTTCCTCGGATGGATAAAGATCAAATGACACTCTGCCAGGTCTGGAGTTTGGCTCAGGTAGCTTCAGCACAAGCCTCAAACGGTGATAATCCAATGATGCAACAAAATCGTCAAACTGAATATCAAAACGTGGACGGTTGTTCTCATAAACGAAGGTGATAGTCTTCCATGCTTGCTGAATATATAGCATAGGCACATTGACAGTGTGAGTTAAAGCATAGCATAGAGGATGCCCCTTCAGAATTTCTTTGACCACTGGATTGATACTGATGGTATCAAAGTCAACATGGTGGTTATTGGGCTTGATAGGCATGTGGTCTCTTGGATGGATAAAAACATGATCCGGATTACCATCAGTAGTGAGTGATGGATTGACAAAACGAGTAGATGGTTATGGAACATCGGGTGTAGCCTCAGGAATGTGTTCCCCAAAGCCTTGGATCAAAATTTGTTGCTCTGGTTGGTTGTGTGAAGCCATTTGACCTGCTTAAGTGAAAATACAATTCTAAAATTCAGATTTGAAAAAAATTCACTTTTTTGAAATCTTTTGAAATCATTTTCTAAGTATGGTTTTCGCAAGCAACATGAAAGAGGTACAAACTCCAAACTTTGCGCAAACCATAGAAGCAAAAAGAAAGTTTTCCCAGACAATGGGTTGCGAAAACTAAACTTTTCGCAACTCAAAGGAAACAAACTTTTCGCACACTACAGTTACGAAAACTAGACTTAGACAACATCACGGAACAAAAGTTTTCACAAGCAACTATCACTTAGAAATTTTTCGCAAATAGAGGGTTGCGAAAATTTGACTTAGAGAAATTTCAAGCAGCACACGAACTTTTCGCAATGAACTTGTGAAGAAGTTTTCACAAGTTCATGCGGGCAAAATTAAAATCGAGTAAAAATTGAGTTTTAATGCACGAAACTTGCACAGACATGCTCGAAAAGAAAACCCAAGAATATTCATGCACAAAGATTGAACCTTTAAGCCCTAAATCTCAAAAAATGGATATGTTCGAAGATGAACAGTCGCAATTGGCAAATAGATCAAATCACACAACTTGAAGCACGAAATCGATAAAACTAAATGGATAGAACTATTCTAAGAACAAAAACGAATTAATAGAAACAAACATAGGGTCAAATGGTTACTTGATGGAGAAAATCGATGGATTGATGTTCGAAGTGGAGTCTGAATAGTCGAAGAAGATGAACAGTGTCAAGGAGGATGCTTTTTGCAATAGAAAAGTGGGAACCGATATTTTTTAAAACATTTTAACTTATAGTCAAAGAGAAGGACACGTGGCACGGTTTAAGAGGACCACCCCACTTTTTGCAAACCGAAGAAAAACTTGTCATGAAAGAGGACAAGGTACTGTTCATCGAAGTTTTCGCAAAGAACTATTTGCGAAAAATTCCAAAAAGAGAAAGTTTTTACAAGCAACTGATCATGGATAAAAAGTTTTCGCAAGCAATGGAATACGAAAACAAACTTTTCGCAAGCAAAGGGATACGAAAACCATAGTTTTCGCAAGCAACGGGTTGCGAAAACCTAGGTTTTCGTAACCAATGGACTGCGAAAACCATAGTTTTCGTAACCAACTAGTTGTGAAAACCTTGGTTTTCGTAACCAACTGGTTGCGAAAACTAACTTTTCATAACCAAGGGTTTGCAAAAACTCTACTTTTCGCAATGCATGTGTTGCGAAAACTTAGCAATGTTTCATAAAAATTTCCCACTTTTTCGAAAAAAATTCTAACACTGAAAATGTCACATCGGTTTAAAACATTTTAAGCACAGACCCATTTTTGAAAATATTTTAACATGTATGCACATTTTTTTAAAACTAAATATGCACACATGTATAAAAATTAAAGAATATTGTTGGTCCCGTAGGGGTTATACAAGTTTGTATCAAACAATTTACAACTTGTTGCGGAACAAGATTAAGGACTAAGCCTAATCTAAACAAGTTAAGAACACTAAGTTTCTTGCACTAGAATTAAGACAAAAAGGAGATAAGAATACTACGAGTAATATTCTAACACTAAGAGAGAAAGAAGAAGATGGCTGAGCACTTCATTTCTGAAGTAGGGTTATTCTTATATACTACATGCATTTAATGCAAAGCAGTATAACTTTACACGTGGCAGCAGCTGATTTGTTGCATGGTTTGACCTTTATAGACAACCTTAGTAGCCGCATGATGTACAGTGTAGAATCAGAGTTGGTTGTACGATAATAGACAGAGGGGATGTCCTTTCTGACATTTTCGTATGGAGGCGTGCAAGTGGGGGTAAGACAAAAGTAACTTGTAGAGTAAACCTCATGATCAGCGTTCGTTGAACAGTACTTTATCAGCGAGTGATAAAGCTCAGCGATTGCTAAAGTCTTCTACTTGTAACTTCACGTTGAGTGGACAAATCTTGGCTTCGCTGATATCCGCATCAGTTCATTAGTAGGCTTGTCGCTGGTTCTTGGCTTGATCTTTGACTTTAGCGTAGAACATATGTTGACGTGAAACTTGTCTTCAGGGATCATAAGTAAACAATTAAACTATCAGCGATCATCAACAAGACTGAACAACTTCAGAGCTAAGTTGATTAACAGTGTTCGCTGAACAATTATCTAAAAGAGCGTAGGTTTTCTATCAGCGGTACTGTAGAGACATAGTACTTATCAGCGATAGTGAAACTCTAATACATATTGTTTACTTACAATTTTCACTAAGTGTTTAAAGAGAGTCATTATCAAATCACTGAGGGTTTGGATCAACAATCTCCCCTTATTTGATTATGACATAGCAACCAAAGGAAATTGCTATGTATGAAAACATAAGGATAAAAAGAACTCATAAAATATTTGTCCCTTTTACTGTTTTCTGGGATCTTTTGAGTACTGATGGAGTAAAGTACATTCGTTGAAATTTTTCTTTTAACTTCGTATAAGATTACAAAGGGAAATGGAAAAATTAAAAGTACAACAAATAAATTTACAAGTACAAAAGATATAAGATGATAAAGGATAGAAGAATTACAAGGAAATCCTATCAGCTAACCAGGTTCTTTCTTGATGAGTTCATCAAGAGTATCAGTCTCTGGAATCATCCAGTCAGAGACTGTAACTCCCTGTTCCCTTCTTTTCTTTGCTTCACGAAAGATGTGGGGTTTCAGGAGTTGTCCGAGGAGACTTTGTTTGTACTCGCACCAGTATAGTACATCTCTGAGTTGATCAATAGGAGTTTTATATAACTCTGAGATGCGTTGAAAGCATGGTCGACCACTAAAGTCATAAAAGAAGATGCCATAAGGATCACTGAGTACTCTACCAGGGAAGAAGGTTTCAGCAGGAGGTAGGGATACGTCAAGTCCAGAGAGGTCAGGGGCATGGCCAAAAACTGCTTCACGAGAGAATTCAATTCCTGTTTCGCTTCTTATCAATGGGCCTAGAGAAGAAGGAGTCTCCTTCTTTGAAGCGGCTCGCTTCTTCTGAGGTTGTTGAGGAAGATAGATATCAACCGCTGAGGAAACCAAGTCGATCTTTTTGTTTATTTCTTGTACGACATAGGTCCTGAAAGTTGAGCGAAATTTTTGAATTGCTATTCTCATCTCCAACCATTCAGTGAGACCGGATGTGTTTATAGATGACATGTAGATAATTCTGTTGTTGCCATTTTCTCTGACTATTTGGACATGGACGATCGGTACCTTTATGTTATTCTTCAAAGCATATCTTCCTCTGACATTTACAGCTTTTATCCTTGATGGATGTTGTCTGAAGTGGCACATCTTCTTACACCATTCAAGAGTGGTGTCGCTGACTTTGGTCTTTTTCTGGTGAGTCTTCTGTGCGTCTATAAGTAGTTTTTCTTGGACAGCAACAGGAAATCTTCTTAAGTCTGGGTCTTCGAAAGAACGTTGGGCTAGCTCTAGGGCATATTCCATGTCTTTTTCTTCAACTTTCTTCTTTTCAGCGAAGAGTTGTTCAGCTTTGAGAGCTTCAGTGATTTTCTTGTTTGTGAATTGCCTTAGGTGATGAGGAACAAGGCGCTTAGCTTCAAGCTTCTGAACCATAGCAACTCTCTTTTTCGTTTCTTCTTCACTTGGTATTTGAGGTACCAAGGAAGATCTATTTTTGTGGGAGAGCGGTTCTTCTTCCTGTTCTTCTTCAAAAATATCATCAGTCTCAGCGAAGTCCAAGAATGGGATTATTTCTTCAGCGATAGGAGTTGGGATTATTGTTGATGCAGTTGGAGGAGCTTCAGCGGGATCCTCAAGCAGGGGAGAGGACTAGCTGAAACACAGCGATCGTTTAAATGAGATTATTTGGGAAGAAAGAGATAGAGAAAAGAATGGGGTTTAAGTGTATAGAGGTTTTATGGAGAGGAGAACTGAGATTGAGAAGGGATAGAGGTGGGATGCAGTGTAAGGGAATAAGAGATATTGTACCTGACAAACTGGCTTTATCTGAAGGATAGACAGATTGCCTTCTGCAGTGAGGCCTTTGTTCTTGCCTTTGTCTGCTTCAGTTGCTGCAGACTTTGTCTTAGTCGTCTCCCCTGATGATTCTATTATTATAACCCCTTTCTGAGTAGGGACCTTCTTGGGCTAAACAAAGAAGAAGTCAGCATCATCATTATTTTTAGGAGATGATGATGGTTCGTCGTCCTCAAGGTCGAGGTCTTCATAATCTTCTTCTTCTTCCTCAGCTTCAGATTCTTCCTCGTCAGCATAGGGAATGGTAAGATCAGTATCGGTTTCAAGATGCTCATCGAGTTGCTCCCCCTCAGATATAGAGGGAGGTTTCTCGGTTCCCTCAGGGTTTTCAACTCCCTGAGGTTTCTCGGTTGTAGCAGCAGCAACAACATCAATACCCTCCCCCTCAGAGTTACGGGGAAGGTCTTCAAGAATTTTCTCCTCCCCCTCAGCATTATGGGGAAGGTCTTCAGTCTTCTCCCCCTCTTCCACATGATGGTTAGGGGAGGAATGGATAGTGTCAGCAGTTGCAGCAGCATCAGTATGCATTGGTTCCCTGTCTTCCAGGCCAAAGATCCCAACACAGTGTTCAATCCTACCTAATCTGTCTTCCAGGCCAGATATAGTAGGATTGAGTCGTTGAAGTTCCTCTCGATCCACCTGAGTAAAATGCGATGGAGCATAAGTAGCAGCATTTAGGCGATCAAGGATCTGCTGAAGGAGGTCTTTGACAGTGCTGACTTCAGTCTTGACCGAAAGTATTACAAGAATTCTGCTATATGAGGTGTGTGTGTGTGTGTGTGTTGTGCGAAGCTTAATAGAAGAACTCAACATGAGTCTTCTATTTATACTATTCACCAGGGGACAAGTTCTAGACATAAAAGACTAAAGGTACAAGACATGATCGTGGGACTGCTACTGGTACAACGTTAACATAGTGCGCCGCAATTCTGCAAAGGCTGAAACCCATCAGAGTTTGACACGTGGAATTGTCAGGGCACGCCTTGTACGAGTGATCTTCGGGATCTTTGTACAGCAGAGGCACGTGAGAAGCACGAGTGTCTTTGTCTTGATCTTCAGGATTCTTCTAAGTCTTTAGTCTTCATACCACAGAGGCTCTGTCAAGTTAGGCAGAGGCTTTGTGGCCTTGTCTTCTGTGAATATTTTCAGTTAAGTCTTCACTTGTTCTTCTATCGGTGTCTTGGCAGAACCTCTGTCGGTGTCAACATTTAGCCTATTTTTCAATACTTCTATAAACATAAAGATTGGAGCTAACAATCTCCCCCTAAGTGTTGAAAAATAAAAATTTAAACACATGCATGATTTTCTAGACTAAGAACACGACAAGAGGTATTTGACCTCTGTTGAAACTCTTCTTTCATATAAGATTATGCCAGAGGCACTTACATTTGATTACATGATGAAAGAAAAAGTGGCAGAGATTTGTAGACTAACTCATACGTTGGCATTTTGGAAGTCATTGAAACTTCTGTTGTCGATACCTACTTTTTGAGCTCATGATAGATTTTGATGCAGAGGGATCTGAAGTTGATGACGGAGTCGATAACCTCTATCAATCTATCGACGGAGACTTTATCCATCAATTCCGTTCCTCTGTGCTCCATGAGGTTGGCTCTGAATTCTGTGAGAGTACTTGTTGCGTACTTTTGGCAGTCCATCTCCAGAAACAGTCTCGATTTTCCCGTAGGATCTTGGTAGACATACCCAAACTTTGGGAATGTTATGATCGAGTTTGGTATGGCAGAAGATGGGCAGTCATCTTCTGGTGGTCTAAGGCTTAGGTTTCTCACTCCGAGATCTCGTCCTACTTGGAAGTCGACTAGGCTATATAGAAGAAGTTTCTCGCGCATGGCCTTTCTGATCACCTTGTTTGCCCTTTGAACAGCATCTCCTGTAGTGAAGTTCTGTTTTGTCCAGTTCAGAAGGTCGGGTAGGTCGTAGGGGCTTAGATTTCTAAGGTCAGCACCTGAGAATTGGTTTACGGTTCTGTCCACTCTTTTGACCTTATATATGTTGTAGGAAATCTTAGGTGTGGTTCTGGTGTGAGAGAACTTACAGTATATGACTTGGTCGATCTTAGAGATTGAGTAGACTTGGTTGACAGGCTTGGGAGTTGTTCTGGTGAAGATGTTTTCGAGCTTAGCATGGAATTCGGGGTCTTGAATGGATGGTGGCAGAGGATCTCTGGTAGTTCTGTTGTATAGGTACCTGTACACCACTTCTTCCATTTGTTGGGGAGGTGCACCAGGTGGAGGCATGGGTCTGTGCAGAGCATCCATTTGCTTTTTAATTTGGGCCACTCGATCTTCTGTAGGTTTTGCCTTTGGATCCAGAACAGGTATGTTTGACAGAGGTGTATCACCGAAAGCCCATTCTTCTTCCTCTGGCTTTGGTGTAACATATGCATCGAATGCACTTTTCATCTGCTTTTCTGTGGGTTGATGTTTTGGCTTTTTCTTCTTTGGTTCCTCTGTCAGTATTCCCTTGCCTTCGTCTTTTGCCTTCGGGTGTTCTAGTTCTGCTTGTTTGGGTTGGGTTGCCTCTGTTGGTTTTATCTGTTGAGCTTCTGAGGATTTAGATGTTGGTGCTTCAGTAGGTTTTGTAGGGGTTGCCTCTGTTGGTTTTGGCACTTGTGTTTCTGAGGTCTTGATTGGGGATGTGGGTTTGGTTGGTGAGGATTCTGTTGATTTGCTCAGATATTTTCTTTTGTGAGCAATGGTCTTTGTTCTGGGTGTGGGAGATGGTATCTTGGTTTCTTCTGGTGTTTTTGGTATTGGTGAAGCGGGTTTATCTTTTGTTGGTATGGGTGATTTGTGTGGTTGGTCTTCCTCGGAGGATGTCAAGATTTGAAATTGTTCATGGGTTGGCACATCTTCTCCGAATATAGAGGTTGTTTCCACAAAGGTGGGTGTTACCTCTATGGTCTTCTGTTGTTGATCTTGATTGGTTTTAGGTACTTGGGTTTGGATTTGTATTTCTTCAGGGGATGTTTCCACAGAGGTGGTTGTTGCCTCTGTGGTCTGTTGTTGATTTCTTCCTTGGGTTTGAGTTGGAGGAGCTTGGGAAACAGGTTCTGCTGAAATTGGGGGAGCTGGTAGACCTCTGGTTGCAGCTTTCTCCCTTGTCTTCTCCCCCTCAGGACGATCTGATGAATCATCAGAATCATCATCAGAGTTATCCTGACCCTTGTCGTTGGTACCCTCTGCCCTGCACGATGCTTCTAGTTTCTTTAGAGGAGTGGTACCTGCAACTATCATTTTTGCGCATAGATCATCGCAGAGGCCGAGGAGGGTATGGACCTCTACTTCTGTGTTGAAGCGCATATTGCCCACACTTGCTCTGAAATCTTTGACATAGTTTACGTTGGCAACAGTAAAGGCTTTAATGAGCTCTGTGACCTGGTCGATTACCCCTTGCCCGAGTTCTGTGAGCTGAGCTCTGGTCATGTAGTCAGAGGGCTTCATGGCCAGAGTTTCTATTGTTGTTTGCTCCTGGACTTGCTCTAAAGCCTTCTTCAGGTCTTTTGGTGTAACGCCCGTAGAGGTTGGGGCAGGTTCTTTCTTCAGCTTTTCTAGTAGGTCTTTCACAGAGCTTTGGAAGGCAGAGGTTGTGGCCTTCTCAAAGTTAGAGGCAGCAGTGGCAGCAGAGGTTGATGCAGCTGTTTTCATCTGGGCTAAGGCATTTTTCACCTCAATGGACAGGTTGTCCACTTTGGTGTTCATATCAGTAAAGGCCCTTGATGTGGTATCTGCAAAAGAATCAAAAGAGCTTTTCAACTCTTTCAATGTGTTGTCCACAGAGGTGGTAAGGGTTTGGAACTCATCCCTTGAGACATGTGAACTTGGTGTAACCTCTGGGGGAACACATGCATCCCTAGAGTGAGTCTCTGTTCCTGAGACGCCTTCTTTCGCTCCATTTTTTACGTTGAGAGCGGAAGGACTTCCCTCTAATCCTTGAGCAGGGGCCTTTTGAGCCTTAGACTCTATAGAGGTTTTGTTAAGGACATTGTCTTGATCCACTCCAGAGGTGGGTACAAGAGTATCCTTAAGTTGACTTGGGGACTTGTCTAGAGTCCCTTCGTCTTTGTGCTCACTAAGCTCCTCTGAAGAGCCTTTTGGTCCTAAGTGTGTGCGTGTAGCAGAGGAAACAAATTCCTCTGCTGGGATGTCTGTTGTGATCTGGGGCAATTGATCACTTACTAAGGGTAAGTCCTTTTGAGAGGACTCCCCTGGAATGGTTTCCCCGGATAAGATTGGTACAGAGGTACAGAGAATTTCCTCTGTCCGGTCAGTTTGGGGTGGGTTCGAGCTGTGCTGCTCTTTTTCAATATTACCTTCTGCCACTAGACTGGCGGTAATAGAAGTGTGGGTTGCACTGGGAGTTGGTTGGGGTTGTGTGCCACTACCTTCTTCGGCATCTTTTCGGGCTTCAGCCTCTGTTAAACACCCTAACCTAATAGTTTCTGCATTAACCTCTATCTCATCGAAATCCACCATTTCCTCTGGGGTTTTTACTACTGGGGTTTCTATCCTAGATACTAAGGAGTCGTAGCATGGATGAGAACCAACTAGGCTTTGGACATGTGGATGCAGAGGTTCTGATGTTTGTGCCTGGATACCTTCGGAGGTTCTGTCAATGGCCCCAAACTCAGAGTCGATCATATCCTCTATGGCTGCCTCTTCTTCTGGACTCTTTCTAAGGACATCATATCCGGGATGGAGGAAGGGGTTCTGTAGAACTTCTGGCGTTTCAACCTGAATATCCTTAGGGGTTTGATCATTTGTATCCAGGCTCGAGTCAACTTCAGAGATTCTGAAATACGGTGGTTCTATTGACTAAGTGGAGAGGGCATCTGCGTTCCAGCCAAAAGTGTCTAGAGTGTCTGCAACAACAGGGCGTTGGAGGAAGTCGTTGAAGTCACCCTGTTCTGCGTAGTGGATAGGAGTTGGGGATTGCAGAGGTTGTTCTCGGGTTTCTTCGAGCATTTCAGTTTCCTCTGCGATAGTCTGTAGAGGAGTGTGAGACTTCTTTGATTTCTTGGGTAAGGGGCACCCTCCTCAGAAGACTTGTGCTTTCTTTTCTTTTTCTTGTCTTTAGGAGGAGGATGTGCAGAAGAATCAACCACTGTTTCTGCTGGAGGGGATTGTTGGGTTTGTGCAGCACTAGTAGAGGTGCCTTCTGATGTTTTCTTTTTCTTGTGAGCTGTCTTCTTCTTCTTTGGTGGTGTAGCAGAGGGTTTTCTCTTTGAATTAGGGGTTTCTAGTTTGCTCCTCTGAAGATGGAATTTATCCTGTACTTCCTAGTGTTTAGCCAAGGCCTCTGCCCACTCTTCATCGCTCATTCTCTCAACTGCCTGATCTCCTATCGAAGCTCCTAGACGCGGGGGTGTCACTGGACTCGGTTCAGGAGTCCGGTGATCGTGTAAATATGCTAATTTAAGTTCTTCATCAGTTGCGTATCCCAGAAGCACTTTCGATAGTGGTCTGCAGAAGTCGTACCCGTCCACGTGCTCTGTTGGGATGTTCTTGCCCATAGGGTAGGTTTGGACAATTTATCCCTCCATTGGCCATTTCTCGCCCTAAATCAGAGCTTCTAGTAGGACACCTAGAATCCTCTGATACTGCAGTGGGGGTAGATCTGTGCTTGAAGATCCCTTAGCCCTCTGTGAAGAGATTCTGTGGTCTATGGTGTTGACGATCTCCTGCATCATAAGAGTGTCATAGTCCAGAGGCAAATCATAGTACACCCCGTACATGATTGCCATAATTTGATGGGACGTTTGATCTGGACTGCTTGTTTTGCCAGTTAGGCATCTGTTAAGGATGGAAAAGAGTATATTCCACAGAGGGGGAAATCTGCCTGTTCGGAAGTCATTCCTCTTCTTCAATGTTGTGTTGTACCCCAACATTTCTGCGAATCGACAGAGTTCTTCATCTGAGGGTTCCACTACATATTTCTTAATTCCCAGAAGTCCTCTTGTTGGTAAGCCAAATTCAAGAGAGAACATGGTTCTGTTGAACTTGATTTCCATATAATCGATTTGGCCTGGTTTGGAGATGTAACCCTTGATTTGTCTGTTTTCAGGGTCATAATGGCAGCTTTGCCAAAATTGGTAGAGGTATCGGGCAGGGATTTTCTTGACATTTCTTGTTAGCAGAGGATAAAGGAAATGGTTTTCCAGAATGTTGAGAAGGATAGCATGTTCTTCCCCAAAAGCTGTTCTTGAGGGGACAAGGTAATCGTTGATGGGTTTCAGGGGAAGATTTCTTTCGAAGTGTTCATGTTCTAAGAAATTTTTCTCGTGGGTGGTCGGAGAAAAGGCTACTGATTCACTAGAGTTATCTTGTTCGATGTTTCCGGCTATCTCTGGATTCTGTGAGTGCTCAGAATGGGCTGGGGAGTTCGTCGTAGATCTTGAAGTGGAAGCCATTGGTGATTTCTTTGAAGAAATGAGTAGGAATGGGGAAAGTGGCAGGTTATTTGCAGGTTTTGCTGGAGAAGAAGAGTAGAAATGAATAGTAACATCGTAAAGGAATAGGGGTGAGAGTAAACGGGATTATATAGTGGGGTAGAAAACGGATAGAATTCCATGGTAAAAGTGAATTCAATAAACATTTGGGGTCCGCACTCGAGTTCTACAGCTGGTGAAATGTTTCAGAAGGATCGTGTGGCACGCACGTCCAATGAAAATCTGCCACGTCAGATGTGTCAGAGCACGTTTAGACGTCGTGCGCGGCACATAATGCTTGGCGCGTGGGCATTTCTTCTGTCTGTGGTCTGTCACTCGCAGTAAATATCTTGCTTTTACAGAATTGCCACAAAGAGTCAAGTGTCAGAATCAACAGAGGCTCTGTAGTGGAGTGAGCTCTGTGATCTGAAACCTGCCTTTTTGTCTCCTTTTAGCTTGCACCTTTACCAAAAGAAATGTTTGAAAATACACTAGAGAGGATCGATAGAATCTTTAGCACACAATTTTCATCCACAGAGGCTTTGGGGCTCTATCAAAGCCAGCAGAGGCTCTATGAGTGAAAATTTCTAATAACTAAAGATTCATAAAACCTTTTGATCATCCAAGTTTTTCACTGTCTTAAACACTGTTTTTAGGACATATTTGGGGATTGGTGTCCTGGAAAACTGTTTTAGAAAATGGTTTTGTGCGAGACATCCTCCCTTTGATTCTCTTTTACTCGGCAAACTATCTGACTTCTGTGCATTTGGTTGACCACTTCTCTTCTTTGGCTCCCCCTTAAATTAGCCTCTTCTGAACATCAATTCAAGGTCTCCTTCTGCTCCCCCTTGACCTATGCTTGGTTCAAAAATAGATAAGCAATGCATAGGGCATAGGTCAAACTCACCAGAGGTTCTGAGCATTCCCACAGAAGCTCTGTTGTGTACAGAACATTTTGTGATAAAGAATTTACACGCAGAAGAATTCAAATATATACATATTTACAGAGGATCAAGTCTTACTTACAGAGGATTCAACTCATGTTGAACATACCCAACTTACTCACCAAGAAAAGGAATCTTTTCTCATCGAGTGCTTTGGTAAATAGGTCTGCAAGCTGGTGTTCAGTGGACACAAAGTACATCTCGATTGTGCCATGTTCAACATGATGCTTCAGAAAGTGGTAACGGATATCGATATGCTTTGTTTTTGAATGCTGTACAGGATTGGCAGAGATAGCTATGGCACTTTTTGAATCACAGAGGATGGGAATTCTGTATATGGTGTAACCGTAGTCCTTTAGCTGAGTCTTCGTCCATAGGACTTGGGAGCAACAGCTAGCAGCAGCAACATATTCAGCTTCTGCAGTGGATGTCGACACACAGTTCTGCTTCTTTGACGTCCAGCTGACTAGTTTACCACCAAGGAATTGACAGCTCCTAGAGGTGCTTTTTCGGTTCAGCTTGCATCCTCCATAATCTGAATCTGTGTATGCCTTAAGATCAAAGCCAGAGTTCTTCGGATACCGGAGCCCAAGATTTTTAGTCCCTTTAAGGTATCTGAAGATTCTCTTTACAGCAATAAGGTGGGATTCTTTTGGGTTAGCTTGATATCTTGCACAGAGGCATGTGGCATACATTATATCAGGTCTACTAGCTGTAAAGTATAGAAGGGACCCAATCATGCCTCTGTAGAGCTTGCACTCTACAGATTTGCCATTTGGATCCGAGTATAACTTATATCCAGTGGCCATGGGGGTCTTCATTACAGAGGCATCAGAGAGACTGAATTTTGAAAGAATGTCAGAGACATATTTAGCTTGATTTATGAAAATTCCCTCTGATGATTGTTTTACTTGGAGTCCTAGGAAAAAGTTTAATTCTCCCATCATACTCATTTCAAACTCACTCTGCATGAGTTTTTCACAATCTTTGCACTGTTGTGCATTTGTAGACCCAAAAATAATTTCATCCACATAGATCTGTACAAGCAGAATCTCATTACCTTTTCTTTTGTAAAACAAAGTAGTATCGGTTGTACCTCTATCGAAATCATTACCGAGAAGAAAGGTTGAAAGACGTTCATACCATGCTCTTGGAGCCTGTTTCAGTCCATATAAATCTTTGTCGAGATAGTAGACATATTTTGGGTACTTGGCACTTTCAAACCCTGGTGGCTGCTGGACGTAGACTTCTTCTTGAATTTCACCATTCAGAAAGGCAGATTTTACATCCATCTGAAAAACTTTGAAACCTCTGTGGGCTGCGAAGGCTAAGAAAATTCTTATTGCTTCGAGCCGTGCGACAGGGGCAAAAGTTTCATCGTAATCAATGCCTTCTTCTTGGCGATATCCCTTGGCCACCAATCTCGCTTTATTTCTAATAATCACCCCGTCCTCATCCTTCTTGTTTCTGAAGACCCATTTAGTGCCTATTGCCTGTTTCCCTTTCGGCAGAGGAACTAGGGTCCATACCTTGTTTCTCTCAAACTGCAGAAGCTCTTCTTGCATAGCATCTACCCAGTTTGGATCATCTAGGGCTTCAAAAATGCGTTTTGGCTCGATCACACTGATAAAATTTGTAAAGAAACAAAAATTTGCAGTGGTTGATCTTGTCTTGCCTTTATCAGAAGGATCGCCTAATGATTTGGCTCTGAGGATGACTCATAGTCCACTTGGTTATCCTGGGGAGATGGTCATTCGCATCATCTAATTGAACTTATGTGGTTGCACTGGTCGGTTCTGGTGCAACCTCTGTAGTTGTGATGGCACTTCTGTGCTTGAACTTGGTATTGCAGCTTGTGGGATTATTGGGATAAGAGTTGGAATTTGTTCCTCTGAGGATGTGGAGATTGAATCCTCGTTTTTCTCTGGTATTGGTTCCTCTGTGGATGCTGGAGTTGGTATTTCCAGTGCCTCTGTAGTAGAGTATTTTATGGTATCATCTTCTGTTGGCTCCCCCTAAACATGTGCATCTGCATGATTCACAGAAGAGGATGAAGTATTTAATGGACCAGTTAGAGATATACCTGACTCAGTCTGGTTCGCAGAAGATGTTTCTCCAGAGGCTCTGGCTGCTCCGGCAGAGGGATCAATATCATCATGGAACATCTCTTCAAATAACAGATTTAGGTCTGCTTCTCTTGTCTTTGAGATGCCAGAGTATTCCTTCTTTAGACCGAGTTCTGAACTGATTTGTTTAGAAGTCTTCTGAAATGAATCGTCAAAAGAGACATTGATGCTTTCTACGATGGATCGAGACCGCAGAAGATATACTCTGTAGGCTTTTGAAGTGGCAGAGTATCCTATTAACTTTCCTTCATCTGCCTTCACCTCGAACTTCCCTCTAGCTTCTCGATCATTCAGAACAAAACATTTGCATCCAAATACATGGAAGAACTTAATGTTGGGTCGCCTCTTATTGATCAGTTGATAAGGTGTCTTGATGTGTCTTTTGACTATGGTAGATCGATTCTGGGTATAACATGCTGTTGATATGGCTTCTGCACAGAAAGAGATTGGTAATCCAGATGCTGTGAGCATAGTCCTTGCAGCCTCTACAAGCGTTCTATTCTTTCGCTCAACAACGCCATTTTGTTGAGGAGTACGTGCTGCAGAGAAGTTCTGTGAAATGCCTTCTTCTGTGAGATAAGCTTCAATGACAGAGTTTTTGAATTCTGTGCCATTGTCGCTCCTCAACTTTTGAATTTTGCACTCGTACAGAACCTGGATTTTCTTCATTAGGTTTATCAGAGTGTTAGGAACATCTGATTTCTTTCTGACAAACTCCACCCATGTATATCTTGAGTATTCATCGATCACCACCAGTATGTATTTCTTTCCTCCTAGGCTCTGCGTAGCAATCGGACCATAGAGGTCGACATGAAGCATGTGTAGAGGCCTAGGACAAGACACATCAGTCTTTCCTTTGTGGGAAGCCCTCTTGAGCTTACCCATTTCACATGCTGAGCATAAATGATCTTTGTTGAACTTTACGTTTGGCAGACCTTTAACAAGATCAAGTTTCACAAGCTTGTCTAAAGTTTGGAAGTTCATATGGCAGAATCTGTTGTGCCACAACCAGGCTTCTTCGTTTTTACAAGCAACAAAACAGAGCTTGTCTTCTTTGTTCTTAACGCTAAAGTTCATAAGATATAGATCTCCCTTTCGTTCAGCCCGCAGAAGTTCGACTCCTATGTCTTCTCCTTGCAGAGAGCAGAAAGTTCTTTTGAACATCACATCGAAGCCAATATCACAAAGTTGACTAACACTCAGAAGATTGTGCTTAAGGCCATCCACATAAGCAACTTTGCATACTTCAATCTTTTCCTTTTTGATGACTCCGTAGCCTTTAATACATCCATTTTTGTTGTACCCAAAGGTTATAGATCCTCCATTGAGTTTATCTTTGTAAGAAGATAGTAAACCTCTGTCGCCAGTCATGTGCCGCGAGCACCCGGAGTCAAGATACCAGATCGGCACATACTGCTTCTACAAGACAATCAGATATTTTTAGGTACCCATATCCAAATGGGTCCCTTTTTGTCAGAGGTCTTCAAGGTTGCCTTAGAATCCTTGGGTTTGGTTTTATCTTCTGTTGAAGAACCATTTTGTTTCTTCTTTCCCTTGAATTTAGCATTGTTTTTGGGCCAAGAGAGGAAACAGTGAGGACTTGAGAAATGCTGGTTCAATTTAAACATAAGACCAAAACAATGACAATAATGAATTTGCGAAGAGATTTGCTTGAACTTTTCATTGAAAACATTAAAACAGGGTACAGAGGCTTTAATTTAACAATCTACCCTAGCACTAGACTTCTTATTACAAAGAGACCTATGCTGACTAGATTGTTGTTTTGAAAATTCTCTGGTTGGAGTAGCCTTCTGTGGACCCTTTCTTCTGTGGTGAACTTCTGCAGGTTTCACTGTCACAGAAGTAAAAGACTTGTTATTTTCAACCCACTTACCTTTTTGTTGCCAAGTTAATTTTTCTTTAAAAGGCCCAAAAGGTTTAGCTTCTTTTGAATAGAGAGAGGATTTTTTCTTTTCAGGTTTGTTTTTCTCAAGCTCCAGAGAGGTTTGGGGTTGTACACACTTGTCCACAAAATCCAGGCAAATAGGGTCACTTGTGATTATCTCCTTAGGAGTTATTGTTCTGTTAAGAACTTCAGAGGGAACTTTAAGTCCCGCTGCTTCACAAGAGGCTATTTCTGATTCAATTGAATCAGTCTCAGAATCATCAGTGGATGAGTCTTCCTCATATACAGAGGTTGAGTCACTTAAGTCTCTGTCGACAGAGGCTGGATTTTCTGAGCAAGTGCTATACTCGCTTTCTTCCTCTCTTTCGGGGATAATTTCTAAGTCAACAGAAGTATTCATCGAGGTTTCCTCAGAGAGATTGTGGCTATTATTGGAAGTACTGGGACATTCATAAAAGTTGTTTTCACCGATTTCCAGTAATTCCTTTTCAGAAATATGAGTTAGTTTTTCTTCTGTGGAAGCAGGCAGGAACTCAGGTGCCTCTGCCGATAGTTTCTTCTCAGAATCTACAGTGTAGACAAAGGTAACCTGGGATTGAGTCTCGGGTTCACCAAACTTAAAGATTCCTATCTGATCTTGTGTTTTCAGATATTTCTTAGGTTTGGAGGCTCTTTTGACAGCGGCTGATGATGGTAGATCTGTGTTTTCAAACAACACATTTACCATCTTCAGAGGTTTCCTTATGTGAGGTTCACCAGAGACTTTTCGCCTTTTGCTGACAGAGAGTAAATTTGGAAAACCGGGTTTTCTTGTACTTCCAATACAGAATAGAGAGCACAGAGATTTGTCTCTTTTGGTTCCAGTGTATGGATCAATATCACAGAAGCCAATTTCCTGTCTCCCTATTTGTGTGTTTATCTTTTCATAAACCATCTGAGCATCTTGATATTTTTTCATTAAAAGATCTCTTCTAAGTAGGTCTTGATGAAGGACTTCTCTTTCCTTTTGAAAATAATGTTTAAGAGCAAGGATGTTCATTCTGTCGCTCTCAACATCCATAAGTTCCTTAGACTTAGCTTTTAAGGCAGAGTTGAGTTCTATAATTTTTCCTTTCAAAGGATTTAGATTTTTGTTCCAATTAGTTTCAATCTCTTCCTTTTCTTGAAATATTTTTGCTTTTTCTTGAGTGAGAAGTTTTGTTTCTCTCTCAAAGAATGCAAGATTCTTTTGAGTACTCTCACAAGTCTTTTTGAGATTATTGTATTCAATGGTCAGTTTAAGCAAATCAGCTTCATTGTCATCAGAGGAAGAGTTAGAAGTGGATACCTCGCTATCGGAATCTGATGATCTGACCTCTGCCATTCCACAGAACAAGGCATTCTTCTTATCGCCTTCGTCAGAGGATTCATCTGATACCTAGTTCTCCTGCTCCACCATCAGTGACTTTTGAGCATAATATTCTGCTTTCTTTTTGTAGAAAGCAGAATCCCTCTGAGGGCGGTTTGGCTTGCTCCTGCAATCAACAACGTAGTGGCCTGGCTTTCCACAGTTGAAACATCCCTGGTTCTGGGAACCGTTGCCAGCTCTGTCGTCCAACCTCTGTCGGTCACCACCTCTATCACCTCTTTCACCTCTGTCATTCAAACCATCTCTTCCTTGGTTCTTTGGCTCATACTTCTCTCCTCTGTCGTCCCTTCCATCACGTTCATACCCCTTCTTCTTGTATCCTCCTCTTCCAAACTCCTTTGTCAGCAGAGCTAATGATTTAGCTATCGAGGCCATCGTTGCCTCCTCTTCTATCACCTCATCTTCATAGCTATCGACAATCACCACTTTCTTCTTTTTATCCTTCTTCTACTTCTTTTCCTCTTCTTCCACAGCTTTCTTTGGCTTCTCCTTTGCCTCTGTAGTCTTCCCCACAAGTGCCAGAGGCCCAGCAGTCTGAGTTTTTTCCTGGGCGATTTGGGGTTCTTGAGCAGCCAAAGTTCCATAAAGATCAGATAAACTCTAGGTGTCTAAGTCCTGATTAGTTTGTAGGGTCATAGACAGCAGGAGCCATTCTTCGTTGAGGCTCTTTAGGAACATGACGTTGTTCTCTTCTGAAGTTCTATGGATCCCAAATTTTCTGCACTTGTTTATCAAGGAGTTAAACGTGTCATACGTGGACTGCAGAGATTCTGTCGGCAGAGCTTTGAATGAGTAATATTCATTAATACATTGGGCTCTGCGATTTTTCTGAGTTTTAGCCCCTCCTTCCAATTGTTTCTCCAATTCCTTCCATAGATCGTATGCAGATTCACACGCATCTAGGGATTGGAAGAGGTCATTGGGGATGGCTATTATCAGAAGTCGTTTTGCCAATTCGTATTTTGCCCAGTCAGGATCAGACCATTTATCTTTTGACTTAGGTTTCTCGTGCACATGAATCTCTGGAGTGTCATCTGTTGCAGGTACACGTGGTACAGAGAGCATAGGAACGAAAGGGGGATTGTGGATGTAGTGAAGAGCTTCTTTGTCAGTACCCTCGAAGAAATGAATCATTCGTATTTTCCACTGAGGGTACTCATCTCTGAGTAGAGTGGGTGGTTTTGTTAAAGAATCGGCAGAAAAGTAGTTGTTGGTGTTTGCTGCCATTTTGAATGGTTTTGGAAAATACCAGAAAACAGAGTATACACAGAGATTTTCAAATGATGGGTCAAGATTTCAGAAAGTAGATTACAAGCTTGAAAACCTTATGCGATGCACTGAAATGGAGAGTTTTAACCTAGAAAACAGATTCTGCAGGTTTACCAAGGTCGAACAGGTCGAGAATGGCAGAAAAACAGAGTATGTTTGAAATATGCGAAGAACGGGTCAAAATGTAACCAAGTTTCTACCAAAAATCATTGTAAGAGAGGATCTCTGATACCAATTGTTGGTTCCTATTTTACTTAACAATGATGATTATATCTATTAGTTCAAAACATAATGATGTGCGGAAGCGTTTTAGAGAACTAATAAGATATTTAAGGTAGAAGAACACACTATATCAAAAACATGAGATGTAAATGACACAAGTTTTAACTCAATAACCCACTGTATATTGATATAAATAGAACACCAAGAACACCAAAAGTATTACAAGAATTCTGCTCTATGAGGTGTGTGTGTGTTGTGCGAAGCTTAATAGAAGAACTCAACATGAGTCTTCTATTTATACTATTCACCAGGGGACAAGTTCTAGACATAAAAGACTAAAGGTACAAGACATGATCGTGGAACTGCTCCTGGTACAACGTTATCTTAGTGCGCCGCAATTCTGCAAAGGCTGAAACCCATCAGAGTTTGACACGTGGATTTGTCAGGGCACGCCTTGTATGAGTGATCTTCGGGATCTTCGTACAGCAGAGGCACGTGAGAAGCACGAGTGTCTTTGTCTTGATCTTCAGGATTCTTCTAAGTCTTTAGTCTTCATACCACAGAGGCTCTGTCATGTTTGGCAGAGGCTCTGTGGCCTTGTCTTCTGTGAATATCTTCAGTTAAGTCTTCGATTGTTCTTCTATCGGTGTCTTGGCAGAACCTCTGTCGGTGTCAACACTTAGCCTATTTTTCAATACTTCTATAAACATAAAGATTGGAGCTAACAGTAGTCAGCGTCTTGAGATTCTCTCCAGCGTTTGTAACCGCTGAAGAGTTAGCTGAGAGAGTGGTGGTGAGGGATTCCATCTTTGTTTCCAGGGATTTCAGGGAGGTGTTGATATCTCCCAAATTAGGACCTGAAAAAGTTAATAACTTATGAACAGAGGAAATCTCAGAAGTTGTGTATTTTGAGAGAGGAATTTCGATGGTTTTGTGTATACCTGCGGGATGGTTGACGAAGTCCTCGAAGTTTTGATGACCTGTAAATATTTCCATGTCGTCTTCCAGTGTACCTTTACGCTGGGAAGTTTCCGCAGGTCCTTTATTTAAATCCTGTATCCGTCGTAGTTCTTCAGCAAATGAGTCACTCAGATTAATGACCTTTGTTGTAGAGAAGGGGGAATAGATGGAGTGACCAAAGAAGTAGGGGGGGGAGTGAAAGTTGAGAAAAAGGTTGTGGTGCCGGATTCAGCGTTGGGTCCGCTGAGAAATACTTCTTCAGTCCTTAGAGGGTCCAAAGGAGAGGGGTTCTGTTCCAAAGCTATAACCTCAGCGTTTAGAGACGCTGAAGTTAGAATGAAAGGGGTGGCTGTATCAGCTGCGGCAGAGCGTACCACGGAACTATCCAGCGGTTCTTGTGCAGAAAGAATCGTGGAGTCTTCAGCCGTTGATGGCTTGGGGGGTTGCTCCTTGGTTTTCTTGATCCTTTGAGAATCAAGTGGGGAAGTAGAGTGTTTCCTTTTTTGAGAAGGAGTGGAGGGTGCAGCCTGGGTATCAGCAGTTGGGATTACCGCTGAGGTAGCCGCAGAAGTAGAAGAAGTTGGAGGATTGAGAATAGATAAGAGTTTAGAGAGACGTACCTCGTTTGGCAGTGGCTTGAAGTCAAGAACTTTAGGGCCGACCTTTGAAAGTCTCAGGTCACCCACCTTCGGGTATTTGTTCTTCAGGCCTTGTTTGAAGAGGGCACTGACAAACCTGGGATTAGGAACACACGTTGGTCTGTCAGTCGCATTCACCCTGAACATCAGATCATCGAAAATGATTTGTGCCCAATCAATATGGAGACCCTTCAGTAGTGAGTATCCCATGGCCTGTTGAGGTTGAGAATCTTGGTCAGAAGAACCAGTTTTGGCCGTCAGGTAGCTGATCAGATGAGCAAAGATGAAGTTCATCTCGCTCGGCATTTTGGACTTCTTGATAGCAGTTAGCTTCTTCTCAGGGAGTTTATCTCCCCCTGTGTCCCATACGTACTTCATTGCATCGAAGAATGCAATCAGTGTTTCCCTATCAGCTGAGTTTTTGGGATTGGGTAGTGGGACAAAGCGTTTTTCTTTAGTGGCCGCGGGAAGGTTAAGGGCACACCTGATATTACCAGGTGTAATCGTGGAAGTACCATGGCCGGTGTCAAAGAGAATGACATCGATTTTCTTCTTAGGGTCCTTGGTAGAGGTGATCTGAGCACTTCTGGCAGAATACCAGAACTGAGATAGAAGATGTTTATTTGCTGGAGGAGCGATGGTTAGAGCTGTGGAGATTGGGCATGTTTTCAGAAAATTCACAGCATCATCCAAGTGTGTGGCTTGCTTCTTTTCGGGAGGTCGAAGAGAGCATAGGGATTGTTGCTCTGAAAGGTAACTTTATCGATTTTGAACTTGACCTGAGGAGCCTTTGTTATTTCTGTAACCTCAGCAGCAGTGGAGGACTTGGGAGTAGGAACGTCAGTGGTAGAAGAAGATGTCTTAATGTCTTAATGTGGAAAGATTTTCCAAATAAGACGTTTTGGGTTTTGCACATTTCATTCAGACAAAAGATGTCTTAATGAAGATTAGGGTTTTTCTTGTTTTGAAAAGAAATACAAACCATAGAGAACATTTGTTTTCTAGTTTCTATTTGAAGAAAGAGATTCTGGAAAAACATATGAGGATACAAGTTTAAGATTCTTATTTTAAACTTGAAGAACAACCATGAAGATTGTGTTCATAAAATCATGAAAAAGAAATGATTTCATTTTAAGAAAGTATCTTTTGTTCGATATGTTAAAAACAATAATAAGATCGAAAACAAGTTTATTAGTTGCAATGGAGAAGAAATATTACCTGTGAAGTTGAAGACGAACAGTTAATATTTTGAATGCAACAGAGATTTCTTGCTTGAAGGAGATGAAGTTCGCGTATGGTGAAACTATAAACTCGAATGTGTTTATATAGTGAGAGTAGAGAGAGAAAAACTGTGAGCGGGAAAGTTTTTCATCATGACTCTGACACGTTCCTCGAATTTGATTGGAAAAGGAAAACAAAACGGGCGAACGTGTGTCAGAAAAAGCGTGCCATGCTCTATCCGTTATGATGACGTCATAAACGTCTTTTCATATTTTAGGATGTATCTGATGATTTGAAAAACTCAGAGACCTTTTGAAAAATATGAAGCACTGAATAGAAATATTAGTGTTAGATTTTTAGAAATTTCAAAGTGTCGCTTAGAGAAAGAGATATTCAGCGATGCAATTTGTTTTGAAATCTTGCATTCATATGCGAACTTCAGCGAGTAAAGAGAGAACATACCTTAACATCAGCGAGTCAAGTTTGTTCAGAGAGTAGATGATGAGAAGGGTTATATAAGGTCATTGTTATCACTGATCAAATGTGAATCGCTGAAGATTTTATTCTTCAAAGTTCAGCATTCCAAGCTCGCTGATGAGAAAGTTGAATCTTGTCTCATCAAGAGGCTTGGTGAATAGATCAGCTAACTGAAAATCAGTTGAGATAAAATGAAGTTCTATATCACCATTCATCACATGATCTCTGATAAAATGATACCTGATTTCGATGTGTTTGGTCTTTGAGTGTAGCACTGGATTATTGGGTATAGCGATGGCACTTGTGCTGTCGCAATAGATTGGAATTTTCGAGAGCTGAAGGTCATAGTCTAGTAGTTGATTTCTCATCCACAAAACCTGAGAGCAACATCTTCCAGCGGCTACGTACTCAGCTTCAGCGGTTGAGGTGGACACTGAGTTTTGCTTTTTACTTGTCCAACTCACCAGCTTTCCACCCAGGAGCTGACAACCTCCTGTGGTCCTTTTCCTATCCATTTTGCAACCTGCAAAATCACTATCTGAATAGGAGATTAGATCAAACCCTGAGTCTTTGGGATACCAAAGACCTAGGTTAGGAGTACCCTTAAGGTAACGAAAGATTCGCTTTACAGCGATCATATGAGATTCCTTAGGTTCAGCTTGATATCGGGCACACAAACAAGTTGCGTACATAATATCAGGTCGGCTAGCTGTAAGATACAGAAGAGAGCCGATCATCCCACGGTACGTCGTGACATTAACAGGTATTCCAGAAGAATCCTTGTTTAGTGTCAGCGGTGGTGCCATAGGGGTTTTCATAGCTGAACTCTGAGTTAAATCAAATTTCTTCAGCATATCTTTAACATACTTACCTTGGTGAATGAAAGTTCCTTTTTCACTCTGTTTGATTTGAAGACCAAGAAAATATGTTAGCTCACCCATCATACTCATTTTATATTCAGCTTTCATTCTCTCAGAGAAACGAGTACATAAGTCAGGGTTAGTGGAACCAAATATAATATCATCGACATATATTTGAACAAGAATAATATGACCTTTTACTTTCCTGAAAAATAGAGTTTTGTCGATTTTACCTCGCTCAAATTTTTCAATATGGAGATAAGTAGAGAGAGTGTCATACCATGCACGAGGAGCTTGCTTTAAGCCATAAAGTGCCTTATCCAGTTTATAGACATAACCTGGATGCTTAGGATCTGAGAATCCTGGGGGTTGTTCCACGTAGACTTCTTCATTCAGCTTTCCATTGAGAAACGCTGGCTTGACATCTATTTGATAAACTTTGAAGTCTTTGTGTACAACGTAAGTTAAGAATAGACGAATAGCTTATAGTCTTGCCACTGGGGCGAATGTTTCGTCGTAATCTATACCTTCCTCTTGTTTGTATCCCCGAGCAACAAGTCGAGCCTTGTTGCGGGTTACAGTTCCATGTTCATCCAACTTGTTTCGATAGACCCATTTAGTGCCTATCACTGACCTGTCAGATGGTCTTGGAACGAGATTCCAAACTTTGTTTCTTTCAAATTCAGTCAGCTCTTCTTGCATAGCACTGACCCAGTTTGGATCTCTAAGAGCATCATCTATTTTCTTTGGTTCAATCAGAGAAATAAAGTTAACAAATAAACAAATGTTACCTGCACTTCGTCGAGTCTGAACACCAGCGTTTGGATTACCAAGAATCCGATGAATAGGGTGATTAATAGTCCATCGCTGAGCCGGAGCATGAGTCGCTGACTCAAACTGAACTGGAGGGGCTGAAGATGAGGCTTCAGCAACTTCTGGTATATCAGCCAAGAGAGGAAGAGGTGCATATCGCATTTCATTCACTGATTGTTGAGAAGTAGATGGTATGTCTGAGAAAGAAGGCTCAGAGGCAGGCATAGTGTTTAGAGGAACAGCTGAGACCCATGACGTTTCAGCTTCACAAGTATGCATGTTTGGGATGGTAGTAGGACCATCATCTTCAGCGGTATGGGTATGAGTAGTGGGAATGTCCTCTGAATCACCAAGATGAGAAAACATCCATTGATTCAGTTCTTCAGTATCAGCAAAAGGTTTAGAGTTTGCTGAATGGGATTCGTCAAAGGTGAAGTGAATAGTTTATTCAACAGTCTGTCTTCTTCGATTGAAGACTCTAAAGGCTTTGGAAATTGAAGAGTATCCAAGAAAGATTCCATCATCAGCCTTAGGATCAAACTTTCCAAGGGCATCTCTGTTGTTCAGTATGAAACACTGACTTCCAAAGATGTGAAGAAAGCTGATTGAAGGCTTTCTCCCATGAAAAAGTTCATAGGATGTCTTTTTAAATATTTTGACTATCAGCGACCTGTTTTGAGTAAAACAAGCAGTGTTGACAGCTTCTGCCCAAAACTGAGTAGGTAAATGAGAATCGCTGAGCATTGAACGTGCAGCTTCGATGATAGTTCGATTTCTTCTTTCAGCGACTCCATTTTGCTGCGGTGTTCTCACTGAAGAAAAGTTGTGAGAAATACCCTTACTCTCAAAGAAGGAATCAATGGAATTGTTTTTGAATTCAGTCCCATGATCACTCCTTATTGAGCGAATTGTCAGGTTGTTCAGGACTTCCATTTTCCTGACAAAGGTGATGAGTTCTTCGGGGGTGTCACTCTTAGAACGGAGAAACATTACCCAGGTATAGCGAGAGAATTCATCAACTATGACCAATGTATATTTCTTTCCAGCGATGGATTGTTTGTTAACATGGCCAAACAAATCCATATGGAGAAGTTGTAGAGGAGATGATACTGAGGAGACTTGCTTAGATTTGAAGCTTGCTTTGGTCTGTTTCCCTTTCTCACACGCTGAACATAAGGACTCTTTGGCGTATGAGTGTTGAGGTAGACCAGTGACTAACTCTTTAGAAGAAAGAGTATTCAGTGTCTTGAAGTTGAGATGAGAGAGCCTCTTATGCCATAGCCAGTTGACATCAGATGAGGCTTTTGAGAAGAAACAGGAGTTCTCAGTGGTTGTAGAGTCCATGTTTATAACATAAACATTTTCCATACGATAACCGCTGAGAGCTATCTTCTCCTTTTTGTCAGTGACAAAGCAGGATTCCTTAGTGAAGATCACTTTGTTATCCTTGTCACATAGCTGACTTATGCTTAGAAGATTATACTTCAGTCGTTCAACATGTGCGACTCTTCTGAAGGTTGTTGTACCATTAGAAAGTACACCAAACCCTCGGGTATGGCCTTTTCCGTTTCCACCAAAGGTCACTGAGGGACCCTTCTATTCCTTATATTCAGCGAGCAGGCTTTTCTTTCCAGTCATGTGTCTAGAGCATCCGCTATCGAGATACCAGATACCCATCTTAACCTGCAAATAAAGGAAGATTAGTTTGACTTGGGCACCCATTTCATTTTAGGCTTAGATTTGTCAGTGGTGGTAGAGGAAGTGGAAGGTTCAGAAATCTTCGCAGCATTTGAAGATTCATCTTCTGAACTATTCTTTACTTTGGTTAATTTCTTAACCCCAGTGGTCTTCTTTGCCTTGGGGGCAATAATCTTCACCTTAGCTAACTTTTCAGCTTTGGTGGCTGTGGGGCACTTACTAGCAATATGATCAGTAAGTCCACAGTAATAACATTTCCTATAACTAAAAGTAGCTTTAGGGTCATTTGCATGCTGAGCCATTAGTTTTAAATGAGCAGGGCCAGCACCAAGTATACCTTTGGCATTGGAAATAGGAGGAACAATCAGTTCTTCAGATTTCTTACCAATAATATCCACTTTAATTCTAGGAGTAGATCGTTGAATAAATCCAGGGATCTTATTCTTAGAAGTAGAGGGATAAGTCACTGAAGCTTTAGAGGCATTCAGATTAGGTACAAAGGTAGCCTTCTGAGGTTTTGGATAAACAATTTTCTCTTTACCTTTAGAAGTTAAGGTAGAGAGTTCCTCAGGGATAGGAGGTTTTGAAGAGGAACACTGAGAAGATGAAGTGTCAGGGATAGAGGAGACAAACATTCCAAATTTGAGCATGGAATGATCAGTGGTTGGTTGTTCAGCGTCAGCTTTATAACCAAGACCACGTTTGTCACTCAGGGGAATCTGAGACTTAATTATCTCAGTGATCGTTGTTGAGGATTTATACCATCCATCAACAGTAGCTTTTTCAGCCTTTAATGCAGCGATAGCTTCTTCACGTTCGATTTTGACTAGCTGATTTATATGAACTTGATCTTTAAAATCTTCTTCAATTTTAGAAAGATTTTCTATTTGAAGGTGACAGTTTTTAAGTTGTTCAGCGAGATCAAGGTTTTGATTTTCAACAACAGTTTTGCCATTCATGGCATCATATAAACTCATAGTCAGGAGATCGATCTTTCGAAGACTATCAGCTTCATCAATATTTGAAATATTGGTAAAGAAGAAAGGTGATACCTTAGAGGTAGAGGATGAAGCAGAGGGAATTTCAGTTTGTTCTTCCTCTTCTTCGATCTTGGCCATGAGACAAAGATTGGCATCATCATCATCTTCTAAGTCAGATGATTCTTCTTCATCAGAGGCAGCCCAATCAATGTCAGCCATCAGGCCTTTGCCTTTCTTCTTGAAGCTTCACAGCTTTGAATACTTTTCTTTCAGCTTTTTGTATTTGTCATCTCTAGCTCTGGGGTTAGAGTTTTTCTTGGGGAAAGCTGAGGGTCTAGAGACTTTCTTTGACCTGCACTCGCTAGCAAAATGTCCTATCTTTTCACAGTTATAGCAAGTAGCAGTAGCCTTATCAACGGGAGTTGCTGATCTAGGCTTGTCAGTGAGTGCAAGAGGTTTATTCCTTCTGAAGTTACTCTTTTTAGCGAATCTCCTGAACTTATTAGCTAGGAGTTCTATAGATTCATCAAGATCTGAAGCGTCAGAATCTGATGAGCATTCAGAGTTTGTTTCCATCTCAGTGACAGTGATAGTGGATCGCTGAGTGGAAGGTAACTCTGAGAGTAAAGCAACAGGTGTGCTCTTAGAGTCTTTTACAAGATTCTTCTTAAGATGACTCGATTGCTCATGATTGAGCATAGTGCCATATAAGGTAGAGAGAGTCATAGATTTTAGATCCTTTGATAGCTTGAGACACATTGAATAACTGTCCCAGCTTTCAGGTAAACATTTTAAGAACTTTGTCAGAATTTCAAAGTTAGAATATTCCTTACCAACAGTTTTCAGATCAATTATTAAGCAGTTAAAACGTTGGTGAACTTCAGAGAGAGTTTCACTCTTACCATAAATGAAGCTTTCGTACTATCTTACCAGGTTGATCTTACGTGAGTCCTGGACTTTAGACATACCTTCATACTGAACACAGATTGTGTCCCACATGGATTTGGAGGTTTTCAGGTTCATGACGCAATGGTAGACTTCGTTAGGAAGAGCCATGGAGAGGATGGATCTGGCTTTGGTGTCGAGAGCCAATTTCTTCTTATCTTCATCAGTCCACATATGAATTTCCTTTGGAACCAATCTTAGCGGCTGGAACTTCAGGATCAATTCTAATAGGAATGGATGGACCATTTTCTATGTAATAAGGTATAGTTGGGTCTACACCTTCTAAGAAGAGTATCATCCTATTTTTCCATAGATTGAAATTATCTCTGGAAAATCTAGGGGGTTTTGCAAGAGAACCATTGTCAATATAGTGTGTGTTTGTGTTGGTAGTCATTAAGAGAAATAGCAAGGAAGAGAAAAGATTAGTATAAGCAAGATCTTGTTTATGAGATTAAACAAATCTGCTCTAATACCACTTGTTGGTCCCGTAGGGGTTATACAAGTTTGTAGAACGGGGGGGGGGGGTTGAATACAAAAACACAAATTTTACTTTTCTAAATTGTTTATTGATATTTATCAAACAATTTACAACTTGTTGCGGAACAAGATTAAGGACTAAGCCTAATCTAAATAAGTTAAGAACACTAAGTTTCTTGCACTAGAATTAAGACAAAAAGGAGATAAGAATACTACGAGTAATATTCTAACACTAAGAGAGAAAGAAGAAGATGGTTGAGCACTTAATTTCTAAATTAGGGTTCTTCTTATATACTGCATGCATTTGATGCAAAGCAGTATAACTTTACACGTGGCAGCAACTGATTTGTTGCATGGTTTGACCTTTGTAGACAACCTTAGTAGCCGCATGATGTACAATGTAGAATCAGAGTTGGTTGTACGATAATAGACAGAGGGGATGTCCTTTCTGACATTTTCGTACGGAGGCGTGCAAGTGGAGGTAAGACAAAGGTAACTTGTAGAGTAAACATCATGATCAGCGTTCGCTGAACAGTACTTTATCAGCGAGTGATAAAGCTCAGCGATTGCTAAAGTCTTCTACTTGTAACTTCACGTTGAGTGGACAAATCTTGGCTTCGCTGATATCCGCATCAGTTCATTAGTAGACTTGTCCCTGGTTCTTGGCTTGATCTTTGACTTCAGCGTAGAACATATGTTGACGTGAAACTTGTCTTCAGGGATCATAAGTAAACAACTAAACTATCAGCGATCATCAACAAGACTGAACAAGTTCAGAGCTAAGTTGATGAACAGTGTTTGCTGAACAATTATCTAAAAGAGCATAGGTTTTCTATCAGCGGTACTGTAGAGACATAGTACTTATCAGCGATAGTGAAACTCTAATACATATTGTTTACTTACAATTTTCACTAAGTGTTTAAAGAGAGTCATTATCAAATCACTGAGGGTTTGGATCAACAAACACACTTACAGAGTTTTTGATTCTTACTCCCCCTTGAAGAATGCACATTCTTTGAATAGTTACAACTTCAGAAACAACTGCAAAAACAGATAAGCCTTGGTACTCATTGAACATGAGTCATGAATTGTTAGATGTAACTCCCCCTAAAAAATACAATATACATAGACAAACACACACACTCCCCCTCAATGTGATAAGGAGAATTATTGTTATGCAGATGTGTTCAACATACCGAGCTTGCTGATTAGAAAATTAAATCTTTTCACATCTAAAGGTTTTGTAAAAAGATCAGCAAGTTCTAACTTAGTTGGAACAAAATGCATCTCAATAGTTCATTTTTCCACATGATCTTTAATGAAGTGGTACCTAACATCGATGTGTTTTTGTCTTAGAATGTTGAACCGGATTTGCCATAATAGCAATTGCACTTTTTGAATCGCAATATATCGGAATCTTGTTCATCGTGTATCCATAGTCACGAAGTTGTGTTTTCATCCAAAGTACTTGTGAGCAACAGCTAGACGAAACGATGTATTCCGCCTCAGCAGTAGAGGTTGACACGCAATTTTGTTTCTTTGAAGACCAACTGACTAGCTTATCCCCTAGGAACTGACATGCGCCTGGTGTGCTTTTCGAGTCAAGTCGATTGCCGACATGATCTGCATCTGTGAATGTTGTAAGTTCAAAACCGGAATCTATTTGATACCAAAGGCCCAAATTCTTTGTGCCTTTGAGATACCGAAGGATCCGCTTAACAACTATATATAAGGTGAGATTCCATAGGATTAGCTTGAAATGTAGCACAAAAATGTTGCAAACATTATATCAGGTCTGCTAGCAGTCATATATAATAAAGAACCAATCATGCTACGATAGGTCTTTTGATCTACCAATTTACCAGATAAATCAGCATCCGAAAGTCTACCGGTAGCCATTGGTGTTTTCATGGTGGAGGTTGTTGTCAAATCAAACTTTTTCAACATATCAGTTATGTATTTTGATTGATTTATAAAAATTCTTTCCGGAGATTGTTTCACTTGTAAAACAACAAAATTTTTTAATTCCCCCATCATGCTCATTTGAAATCTACTTTTCATGGTGTTTTCAAAATCAACACACATGTTCGGATTAGTAGACCCAAATATAATATCGTCAACATATATTTGTACTAGTATTAAATCTGTACCTTGTTTTTCTGTGAAAAATAGTTGTGTCGATCGTACCTTTAGTGAAACCAGACTCAGTAAGATAAGTTGTTAGAGTTTCATACCATGCCCTGGGTGTTTGCTTTAATCCATAGAGAGCTTTATCCAAGACATAGACGTGATCTGGATGCTTCAGATCGACAAAGCCTTTCGGTTGACTTACGTAAACCTCTTCATGTAGTACTCCGTTGAGAAACACCGATTTGACGTCCATTTGAAATACCTTCAAATTCTTGTGGGCTGCATAAGCCAAGAAGTTGCGGATGGCTTCAATCCGAGCTACTGGTGTGTAGGTCTCATCGTAATCAATTCCTTCTTGTTGGTTATAAACTTTTGCCACCAGTTTTGCTTTATTTCTAATAATTATCCCAACCACGTCTTTCTTATTTCTGAAAACCCATTTTGTTCCGATGATTGTCTTATTTTTGGGTTTCTTCACTAAACGCCACACCTCATTTCGCTTGAAATCAAGAATCTTGTCTTGCATCACGTTTATCCAATTTGGATATGTTAACGCCTCTGAAGTTTTCTTGGGTTCAATGCAACTCAGAAAATTCACATATAAGCATTCGTTTGTTGTTGCAGATCGTGTCTTTACACCGTCTTTGGCATCACCAATTATATTAGCAGGAGGATGTGCCCTTGTCCATTTGTGAGTGCTCGGAAGAGTTTGAATTTCCATCTGAGTGTTTGACTCATCATTCTCATTTGTTATTGCAGGTATTTCTACCACTGACTCTTCTGGAATATTAATTGCACTTGTTGGTTGCTCGACCTCAGGTTGTTGTGAATCAGATTTAGAATCTCCAGATGTGATTTCTGCTGAAACCGGATCAATTTGCGGAATGATCGGTTCACAGACATCTTCCGGAGTAGAAGAATCAGGATTCACATCAGTTCTGCTTGTTGAGGTTGCACCAATATCTTTAGAAGGACCTGACATTTCAACATTAGTCTCTGGTGTGTTAGCGTTGTTGGATATCGTTGGAGTTTCCATATCTACACAAATATCCATGAATGCATCATAAAATAATAAATCGAGTTTTGAATTAGTCTTATCTTTATTTAATTCAGAAGTCTTAGTCTGTTTTGGTGTAGGTTCCACTCCGGATTGAGTAGAAGCTTCAAGTTGAAGTCCGAGTCCTGAATTGGATTGTCCAGAAGTCAAAATGACATTTTCATCAAAGGATACATTTATTCTTTCCACGACGGATCTTGTACGTTTGTTGTGGATTCTGTATGCCTTGGATGTCAGTGAGTAGCCAATGAATAAACCTTCATCTGCTTTTGTTTGAAACTTTGCAAGAGGTTCTGTATCTTTGAGTACAAAACATTTGCATCCAAAGAAACGTAAAAATTTAACATTAGGTTTACGATTATTGATGATTTCATAAGCAGTTTTATTTAAGCGTTTATTAACAATCATCTTGTTTTGAGTGAAACATGCTGTTGCTACTACTTCAGCCCATAAACTTGGAGCTAAGCCAGAATATGCCAATATCGTTCTAGCCGCTTCTACAAGAGTTTTGTTCTTGCATAATATGCCAACATCGTTCTAGCCGCTTCTACAAGAGTTCTGTTCTTGCGTTCAACTACCCCATTTTGTTGAGGAGTCATTGGCGTAGAAAAATTGTGTGAGATGCCAACAGATTGAAGAAAAGATTGTAGCGTATCATTCTTGAACTCCGTGTCGTTGTCACTTCATAATTTATGAACAGAATGTTGTAGAAGAACTTGAATCCTCTTGATAAATTTGAAGATTAAATCAAGCTCATCTGACTTTAATCTCAGAAATTCCAACCAAGTATATCGCGAATACTCATCTATCATGACCAAAATGTACTTTTTCCCGCTCATAGATTGAGTCCGCATCGGGCCGTAAAGATCTATATGAATTAATTTTAGCAAAGCTTTACAATTAGATTGCGTCTTTACCTTGTGTGGACTCCGTTTCATCTTTCCCATTTCAGATGCTGGACAGAGTGAAACGTTATCGATCTCGAGCTCCGGTAGACCTAGAGTTAATCTATTGCTTCGTAGTTTGTTGATATCCCGAAAGTTCTGATGAGACATTCTTCTGTGCCATAACCAACACCCTTCAATTGACGCCTTAGATACTAAACAGACAGGCTTAGACGCCGATAAAGTTAAAAAATTAGCTATGTACAGATCACCAAAATGATCATCCTTGAAAATTTCAACACCACTTGGATCAACAATGTAGCATAATCTCTTATCAAAACTGACCTTGCAATCCTTGTCGCAAAATTGGCTACAATTGAACAAACTGTGACCTAATCCTTCAACATACAAAAAAATTTCAATTAAGATCGTGCCATCTGTTAAAATTCCAAAGCCTCTGATATAACCTTTCGTCTTGTTACCAAAACCAACTGATATAACCCTTCAGGATGTACAATATAATCATGCAATAGGTGCTTGTAACCTGTCATGTGTCTTGATGCACCAGAATCTACGACCCACATATGACAGTCCTGAAAAGTCAATTACTCAACTTAGGTACTCATATAAATATGGGTTCTTTCAGGTTAGTACGAAAAAATTTATTCACATCAGTTGAAGAACCTTTAAGTTTTTCTTCAAATTTGGGTTTTTTTTGTAAAGTTTGTTTGAGTTTATCTTTTGGATCCCTTTTTCCATACAAAATTCACTTCAACTGATTGAACAACCTTTTTCATAGATTTCTTCTTTAAACCAAATCCAAACATCTTTGTAGATTAATTAGGTGAAGACTTGGAGAAAGAATTGTCAGAAGTAAAGCGTTTGTTATTGCTTTTCGTCCAGGATTTGCGGTTTAGTGAAAAAGAATTGTCCCAACAGTGAACACAATTCTTTTTGCTTGTGTCAACAATTTAGAATCAGAAATTTGAACGTTTTTATTGACACGTCGTTTGCAAACATTAGAAAAATGATTACAACGATTCTTATTCAAATCAATACATTGCTCACTATGAGATTTGTTATTCTTAACACTACCACACGTCCTCTTCAAAGCCACTAGCTTTTCACCATCCACTTTTGAAACACAAGAGGAAGTAGTGTTAGAAGATTTAGAATTGAGAGAATCAATAGAAATGAAATCAGATTTAGTTCCCCGAAGATTCTCCTTTTCCATAGACACTGTACTCCTTTTCAGATGTAGGTGAAGAAGATTCAAATAATGAATTTTCAAAACATACTAATGTGGATTTAATCGGAGTATTTGAATCTTTGTTTTCAAAGATGTGTTCATCAAATGAACTTTTGACTTTTTCATCAATTAGAGAAGACGATTTATTCTGATCTATAGATTCTGACTTTTTATTAAAACATTTTTCTTCAGAATTAGAAACTTTGGACTTTGAATTCAAATAATTGGATTTCTAGTCGTCTAATCTCTTTTTGAAGATCAAGATTGACTTTTTGACTGTGATCTAATTTCATCCCAATATTTTCATTTTCATCTTTTAAAATTTCAATGCAAGATTTTAATTCTAAATCTGTTTTTCCAAATCCAAAATCTTTTCAAGTGTAGAATCTAGATCAGATTTTTCGGAAACAGACTCACTAACAGACTTTTCTTTGATAAAGTCTTCCAGTTCTTCTACCTTTGTTGCACCAGAAGAATTGAGTTACTTGAGTCAGGCTCTTTTTTATCGTTTTTAAAATCAAAAGTTTCAGATACCTTTGGAAATAACGAAATAAATTCAGTTAGTTCGGTCTTTTTAGACTTATAACTAGAATTTAATTCATCATATTTGAAATTCGTAGTATCAAATCGAGGTTTTTCTGAATCTTTATCATTTTCTTTCGAGCATTCCTCTTTCTTCTCTTTTTCTTCTTTAGATACAGAAGATATGGGACTTTCAGACTTAGCAAAGACTTTTGAAATTGGAGGTATTTCTTTCAAAATAGTTTATTGTAAACCTTCACCCTATCAAACTTGTATAAATTTTCGGGTGCCTTTTTAAGTACCTCAACTTCAGAAAGACCGAGACCCATTTTAGGATTATAAAAATGAGTGTCTTTTGGGTTACTGGTCAATAATTTTAAAGTCTGTTCTATTTGTCCTCTTTTAAAATTTAAAAATTCTAACTGTTTGATTTTGGCATAAGCCTCGGTTCATTCTTTAAACACAGCTTGAAATTTAAAATTAAGATCAATATTTTCATCTTTTACAGCACTACGTTCCTTTTTAAGTTCAGAAATTTTGGTTTCAAGCTCAACATCTTTAACTTTAACTACTTCCTTTTCTTTCTCTTTGTCTTCACCTAAACATTAATAACGAAGTGCATCGTCTTGATATCTTAAAAGCGAACTCTTTTCAATGTTGAAATTATTTTTCATCTTTTCAAATTCCTCTTTCATAACATTGAGTTCATATATCAGACTCAACATTTCTTCATTCTCAGAAATATTTTCAGAATGTTCAGATATCAGAAAGATCAGAAAGAGAATGTACCTCAGACTCCAGGTCTTCATCATCTACATTTTCCATGAGATTGTACTTTACTTCTGTGAAGTGTACCTCTTCCTCATCTGAAGAGTCCTCCAGCCAAATCTCTTCCTCAACAACTAAAGCTTTGCCACTTTCTTTGGCTTTGGCCAACTGCGCCTTCTTGTTATAGTATTCACAGTTTTTAACTTTCTTTACTTTGCAGTCTCTGGCAAAGTGACATGGTTTACCACAGTTAAAACACTTTCCATCCTCTTTCTTCTCTTCTTTCTTTTTCTTCTTTTCCTCTTTCCTCTTCTCATAACCACTTTTGTACTTCTTAGCCTTGTAATGATCCGGTTTAGACTTTAAGTAAAATTTCTTCTTTCCATAAAATTTATTGAATCTACTTGTCAACAAGGATAGCTTCTCAGCAAAGTCACTTAATTCATCTCTCGGTTCTTTGTCTTCACTTTCAGAACTCTTGCCATAGTCAGGAAAATCTGTAATCAATGCCTTTGGTTTACTTATACCAGCTTTCTTGTGTTCAGTTATTAAGGCCAAAGACTCATCCATCTTCTTTTGCTTGTCTTTGATGTCCTTAACTTTATCTTCATGCTGATTGAGAATACTGAAGATGGCATTCAGTTTTTCATCGTCCATATCTCTAGACATTTGAAGTTGAACTAAATAAGTATCCCATTCTGGCAGTAGATTCTTCACAAACTTGTAATTGACTTCTGACTCGGTCTTAACAAATCCATTTCTTCTAAGGTCATTGAGAATAATGTTATAACGATTGTAGGAGTCTTGTAAAGGTTCACCATCTCTTGCCTTGAATCCTTCATAGACATTTATGCTCTGGTTCCTCTTGGTTCTTAAAGACTTTTGAGAACCTTCCAACTGTCTCTCTAACTCTTCCCAAATCTCCTTAGTTGAATCCTGACTGTCTACACAGTTGTAGATATCATTCGGGATTGCCAATGTTAGAAATGTCAATGCTTGCTTATCTATGGCTATCAACAATCTGTCTTGATCATTAAAATGACGATCTTCCTTGAATACAATTCTTTCAGGAACAAACGGAGTTGTGTCTGTAGCAGCAACAGATGAAACAACAATATGTGGCCTATGAGTACCCCTTTTGATAGAAGTCATTAAATCTTTGTTCCAGTTGTTTAGGAATTGAGTCATCCGCTTTTTCCATTGTGGATACCCATCCACTTGAAGAACCGGGGGTTTTGACTTTGAACCCATGCTGAGCATTTCTCTAGACATTTTTAAATTCAAATCAATCACTAGACTTGATAGTTGCAGAGAATCAGACAACACAGTGCAGAATTACACAATTAAAAAAATCACACAAAAAACTTTTCGCAGACAACTGGAATAAACTTTTCGCAAGCAGAGTAACCAAAATTTTTTGCAGACTGAAACACAAACTTTTCACAGACCAAATAGAATGCTCTTCACAACTAACTTTTCTCAAGTAATTGATTGTGAAAACCTCACTTCTCGGGTACAGAAGGTTGTGAAAATTGAACTTCTCAGTACAAAAGGTTGTGAAAATTGAACTTCTCAGTACAGAAGGTTGCAAAAACTAATCTTTTCGCAAGAAGAAGGTTGCGAAAACCTTCTTTTCGCAAGACGTTTGTTACGAAAACAAAACTTTTCGCAGACAGTGGTTTGCGAAAACCATACTTTTCGTATAGTGCTTGTTGCGAAAACCCACTTTTGGCACTTAGTTAGTTGCGAAAACTAACTCCTCAAATCAAGACCCTTGCAAAAACCTTACTTATCCTCTTGCGAAAACCTCCTTTGTGAAAACCTGAAGATCTTGCAAAAACCCTGATGAACTCGTGAAAAGTTCTAGATCTTGCGAAAACTTAGCAAAAATCCTTAATCAGACCATTACTTCTTCTTTTGGGAGATTAGCTATGAAATTTTACAGGCTTGCTCGAAAAATGATTCTGAACAAATTTGTAGTTGATCAAAATCACGATTAACCGCAAATTAAGCACCTTTCGATCGAAATTCTAATCTGACAGTTTTCGAACCTCAAATCCACAAAATCACAAAATTCTCTGATTTTGTTGCGAATTAGGCCTAGATATCTAAACAAGAAGTGTTCCAAATGATAAAACGAATCTAGTCCAAGTAAACTCGAATCCATAAACTGCAAATTCAATGAAAATCAATGTCACCACAGTAAAGGTTCGAAAAAGATGAAAAAATCCCAAAAATCTTCAAGATATGGCCATGATTTGATTTGAAATGTTGTTTGAAATCTCTGTTTAGCTCTGATACCAATTGTATGTCACAGAATCTAGTGATAGATTATATAAATGTACACACAATCTAGAGAGAGAGAAAACTTGTCATCCATATATCATTCAAAAGTTACAAGTTCTCCAAGTTACAAAATGACAAGGTTACAAATGCTATTTATAGTAAGTCAAGACATCCCTTGACTCTACTTAGCATATAAAGAGAAAACATAACAGTATTAAACAAACCAACTGCTAAACTTGATTACAACAGAATAGTACTCCAACAGTCCTATTCCAAAGTCATTTGTCTCTGTTAAGAGTGACAAGAACAACAAAGCTTTCCATGCTAATCCTTTTGTGAAACCTGGTCTTATTTACTCTGTCAATCAGCTAATCAGGTCATCGACACAGAAGCTGTGTTGTTCTTACTGTGGAACAAGTGACTTTGTGAATAAAAACCATGATAAGTATTGGTATGGTTCTTATAGTATCCTCGGTTCTCATTCCAACAAAGAAACTAACCGTCAAGGATCCATCAAAGCATGGATACCAAAATCATTCTGATTTGTTAATGCAAGAATGTCATGGGTGATACAATCCAAAATATTATTTTCACATGACTGCATTCAAAGGTTATGCCACATTTTAGGGGGAATATTATGTGTTTGTCATATACATGCATTTTTTAAGTGAATTCAACGACCCGTGGTAAACTATTCTGAAAAACTGACTTGTGTTTGTTTTTCTTCTATTCTAAATCCCAGAATTGCCATGTGTTATATTTTCTTGATTTAGTTATTTCCATGTCTCATATTTTTGTTGATTTTTCGATGGAAATACACTCGCTTGAATTCCAATTTGTTCTTTATAGTTCATTTCTATTAATGATTCAATTCTTATCTGGCACATTAATTGTGACTTGTTCTTCACAATTAAACTTTCTGATCAATTGTTTCATTTATTGAAAATACTGTGCTTACTGAGTCATTCTAGTTCGCGCTTGAATTTGTTCTTTTATATTCATTATCATTTTATATTGACTTCTGATCATCCCAGATCAGGACTCGTTGTTAAATGTTATTGCTTTCTAAACATTTTAGTTTTAGAACTGTACTTCAATGTTGACTTAACTGGTTTTATTTGGCTAATTAGTGTTAGGACTTATATAGTTTCTATGGTCTATCCAGAAACGAAATGACCTACCCAAGAAACACATCCTATTTATAGATATCAGTGAGGTGTCTAGCTTCATAGATGAGTTCAGAGTGAAAAGAATATGGTGAGGATGTGACAGGACTTAAAAGAAAAAATCCGTCCTTGCCAAACCGAGTCAGTTATCCGGGTTACCACACAATCTATTCATTCTCATTCTTTGGAGATGGATATTGAAACAGACATGGACACAATGTCGATAACTCGTGTCACCCCACCTAGATACTCAAGTATCTCTCAACAAATGCTTGTTTCATATATTCACGGAGAATTAGCACATAATCTATCTATTCCTCACTCGAAGGTCTTGGATATTGAAAAAGGAAGACATCAGTTCCGGTCTCCGAACTTCATATTCTAATCACTGTGTCAATTTATTTTTAACTTGTGTCCCAGGTTAAATCAATATTTGAGCCAAACTAATAAAATTTAATTCTTTCACACATGCACGAATCTTTGTGATTCCTTTTGCATATCTTTGTAATATTGTCGGAACAGTTTGAGAAGTAATTTATAAAATTTTACTTCCGTGATAACTGGAAGTCCTATCAGAGATACCCCCATGCCAACCCTGAACATAGGCCACACAATTATTTTAATTGCTGTGATAACAGTTACTTTTGTGTTAATGTGTTAGTTGATTACCCCATTAAATCGTTTTATCTGGTATTTTGCTACTCGTCAGTATTGTCTTTGAAGTTGCATGATGCTCCGGATGCTCCTACTCATCATGAGGGGAGAATGATATCGATTCAAAGACACCGAATATGAAGTTGAGGGGGAGTAAATGCGCTTTATTTAGTTGATTCTTCTATCCCTTACCAAGCAGTGTTTGCTAAATTGTTTCCTCCTACAAGCATATTGGTTCTACAAGTTCTTAAAGCTGAAAGCACATTCAACTCGCGGTTCAGAGACAAATTCTTGATTTTCAACTGAAGTCGCACTGTGGAATGTCACGTAACTCACACATTATCTTTCTTGTATGCTTATCTGATGTGTTGAGTTTCTATAGTTGAAAGCTGCCCTTAGTGCACGCAGTTGAAGTTATTGTTCATTGAATCTGGTGATAAAGTTGAAACTATGAAGACCAAAAGCTTTATTCAAGGGGGAGCGTTGAGAGACATGAAGACAAAGAACACCAAAGTTTGTCAAAGATTCAAGAGGGAAAGAAGATCAAGACCTGCAGATTTCAAGACCATTTTTTTCTTTATATAACTTTGGGGGAGATTGTTAGGACCATAAATGTCTTATTAAATAAAAATTGATATAAAGAAATTAGAGAGTTTATTTATTGTAAAAGCCTTATAATTGTTAAATGGCCTTATTTAGAGTTTATGGGCTTGGGCCTTGGTTGTCATAAGCCTAGGTATATAAGGCGTGTTTTTGTGACGAATTAGGTTAGAATGATTGTTATTAGTTGATAAGCTTAATATAGTTTAGAGAGAGAGTTTTTCATTCAAATATTTGTAACCTCTCTATAATCATTCAATAAAAGTAAATCTTTCGATTCATTGTTACTTGATTGTTAAACTGGGATCTACAGTTTCTTTGTTTCCTTTCACATTGTCTTCAAATTAGGTACAATTTCTATTCTCGCAAATCGATTCTTACACCATCGACTCTGAGATTTCACCATCGATTTGGGTTTTTTTGTTCGTGAGATTGTAGCCCTCAATGGGTAGTCTGATGGCAAGTGCTCATTTCTTGAAGCAGTTCTTGGATTCCGATTCAATCTTTACGAGGTAGATATGGATACACGTATGCCTCGCATACTCCAGGTCCTCCATGATCCCACTGCTCTCGATGCTAGGTGTCGGTTTCAAGTTTGTTCCGGTTTTGTCCTTTTGCGTATGATCCATGGGTTACTCTTGGACAAATTTTGTAGTTAAGGGTTTATGATTGAAGTACGGGCCAACTTTTGGAATATAAATTGGGGGATTTTTTTTTTGAAATCCCTGAGTTCTTTTTAGATTGCTTATTTTTTCCTTTAAAGATTGATCATAATTGGTAGAGAAATCACCGATATGATCATTAGTTTATTCATATACCAAATGCCTTTCTATATGCCTTTTTTGCATTTTGATTCTCTGTGTGCCTCTTTGTAATCAAAATTCATGTCCTTTGTAATCTAAATCACGTAAGGAGGTTTGTAATAGATGATTTGATCTTGCATATAGACTATAGTGAGTTTTTGCTTCTCTTGGTTCATATTGGTCTCACTTACTTCTAACTTTTAAATCGTGCTTACTGCATTTTTCTTGTATAGGTTCATGTGTTAATAGTTTTGTGTTTGCCATTCTAGCTATTTTTTCGATTGTCACTGAACTACTTTTCTGTTATTCAATGAAGCAAGTATTTCATCTACTTTCACGTGGTATTTTGATATCTTTGAGTCTTTTTAGTGTTTTGTAGTGGAAGTAATATGAAGTTTGTTTGCAGTAAGGAATTGAGATGACATTTGGTAAATTTTGAAGAACATCATGTTACAAAGTAATTTGGTAAATTTTGAATGACATCATGTTACCTTTAGATATTGGAATGTTATGTATTGAAAACTGAAGAGTAAAAATAGATACAAGGTCAATGGGTTTTTAGATTTTATCAGACACTTGTTCAACAAAAGAATTTATAAACCATAATCACCTTAGCTATATCATATTTGTCCAAATTTAATCAAGTATTTAACCTTAATCATCAATGGCCCTTTTACTTGTTGTTCATATTAATAATGTTGATCCAAACCCTCAGTGATTTGTGATAGAGACTCTGAGAAATACTTAGTGAAAATTGTAAGTAGACAATATGTATTAATGTTTTGTCATCAAAGACAATATACTAAGTCTGTTTAGTATCGCTGATGAGAAACATACGCTTTAAATTTATACTTCAGCGAACACTGTACATCAGTGAGCCCTGAGCTTGTCCAGTCTCACTGATGATCGCCGATAACTTATGTTGTTTACTTATGATCCCTGAAGACAAGATTCACGTCAACTATGTTCTACGCTGAAATCGAAGATCAAGCCAAAGAACCAGCGACTAAGTCTACTAGTGACCTGATGCGGATATCAGCGAAGCCAAGCCTTGTCCATCCCACGTGAAGTTTCAAGTAGAAGACTTCAGCGACTAAGTCTACTAGTTTGTTTAGATTAGGTTCATTCCTTAAGCTTGTTCTGCAACAAACTGTAAATTGTTTGATATATATCAATAAACAATTTAGAAAGATAAAAATCGTGTATTTGTATTCAACCCCTCTTCTACAAACTTGTATAACCCCCTTGGGACCAACAAGTGGTATCAGAGCAGTTTGTTTAGTCTAATAAACAAGATCTTGCTTATACTATCTCTTTTTCTCTTCATTTCTATTCTTCATTATGGCAAACGCCACAAACACAAACTACATAGATAATGGCTCTCTTGCAAAACCTCCTTGATTCTCCAAGGATAACTTCAATCTCTAGAAAAATCGAATGATGCTCTTCCTAGAAGGTGTAGACCCAACTATGCCTTACTATATTGAAAATGGACCCTATGTTCCACATATGATCCAAGCTTATGTTCCATCCACAGCAAATACTCTTGCCATCCCTGAAAGACTAATCGTCAGAGAAGTCTCTTAGTGGACTGAAGAAGATAAGAAGAAGGTGGCCATTGATACAAGGGCCAGATCTATCATCTCTATGTCTCTTCCTGATGAAGTCTACCACTCCATCATGAACTTGAAAAGTTCAAAATCTATGTGGGACACTATATGTGTTCAATATGAAGGTACTGCTGAAGTCCAGGACTCTAGAAGAATCAACCTGGTAAGGCAATACGAAAGTTTCATCTGTGGTAAGACTGAAACTCTTTCTGAAGTACACCAACGTTTTAACTTCTTAATCATTGACTTTAAAACTGTTGGTAAGACCTACTCTAACTCCGATATCCTGACTAAGTTCTTGGAATGTCTTCCTGAAAGCTGGGACAACTATACTATGTGTCTTAAGCTGTCAAAGGATCTGAAATTTATGACCCTTGCTACCTTATTTGGCACTATGAACAGTCATGTCAACTCAAGAAGAATCTTGTAAAAGATTCCAAAAGCACACATGTTGCTTTACTCTCTTCAGAGTTAGTACCATCTCAACGATCAACTGTCACGATCACTGAACTGGAATCTACTAACTCTGATGATTCATTAGACACTGATCCGTAAGAGCTTAATGAGTCTCTAGCACTCCTGACAAATTCTTTCAGGATGTTTGCTAGAAAGAGTAATTTCAGAAAAAGTAAACCTCTCACTCTCACTGACAAGCCTAAATCATCTCCTGTTGATAAGGCTACTGTCACTTGCTATAACTGTGAAAAGATAGGTCATTTGGCTAGTGAGTGCAAGTCAACGAAAGTTTCCAAACCTTTATCTTCTTCCTACAAGAAATCCTCTAACCCTAGGGCTAGAGATGACAAATATCAGAAGCTGAAAGAAAAATATCAAAAGCTGAAAGGCTTCAAAAAGAAAGGAAAAGGCATGATCGTTGAAGATCATGACTGGGCTGCTTCTGATGAAGAATCATCTGACTCTGATGATGATGAGGCCAACCTCTGCCTCATGGCCAAAATAGAAGAGGAGGAAGAACAAACTGAAATTCCCTCCACTTCTACTTCAACCTCTCAGGTCCTGAAGGGTATCTGGTATCTCGATAGCGGATGCTCTAGACACATGACTGGCAAAAAGAACCTGCTCGCTGAATACAAGGAAGAGAAAGGTCCCTCAGTGACCTTTGGTGGAAATGGAAAAGGCTATACCCGAGGGTTTGGTGTACTCTCTAATGGTACAACAACCTTCAGAAGAGTCGCATATGTCGAAGGGCTGAAGCACAATCTTCTGAGTATCAAGCAGCTATGTGACAAGGATTACAAAGTGTGTTTCACTAAGGAATCATGCTTTGTCACTGACAAAAGGGAGAAAATCTCTCTCAGCAGATATCGTTTGAAAAATGTTTATGTTATAAACATGGACTCGACAACCACTGAGAACTCATGTTTCTTCTCCAAAGCCTCATCTGATGTCAACTGGCTATGGCATAAGAAGCTCTCTCATCTAAACTTCAAGACACTGAATACTCTTTCTTCAAAAGAGTTAGCCACTAGTCTTCCTCAACATTCATACGATAAGGAATCTCTCTGTTCAGCGTGTGAGAAAGGGAAACAAACCAAAGCTAGCTTCAAGTCAAAGCAGGTTTCCTCAGTGTCATCTCCTCTTCAATTTCTCCACATGGATCTGTTTGGCCCTGTCAATGTTCAATCCATTGCTGGAAAGAAATACACTCTAGTCATCGTGGACGGGTCCTCTCGCTATACCTGGGTTATGTTTCTCCGTGCTAAGAGCGACACCTCAGAAGAACTGTTGTCTTTCAACAGGAAAATGGAAGTCCTGAATAACCTCACTGTTCACTCAATAAGAAGTGATCACGGGACTGAATTCAAAAATAGTTCCCTTGAAAATTTCTTTGAATGTAAGGGTATATCTCACAACTTTTCTTCAATGAGAACACCGCAACAAAATGAAGTCGCTGAAAGAAGGAATCGAACGATCATCGAAGCTGCACGTTCAATGCTCAGTGATTCTCATCTACCTACTCAGTTCTGGGCAGAATCTGTCAACACTGCTTGTTTTACTCAAAACAGGTCGCTGATTGTCAAAAGATTCAAGAAAATCGCCTACGAACTTTTCCATGGGAGAAAGCCTTCTATTAGGTTTTCTTCACATCTTTGGATGTCAGTGTTTCATACTGAACAACAGAAATGCCCTAGGAAAGTTTGATCCCAAGGCTGATGATGGAATATTTCTTGGATATTCTTCAATCTCTAAAGCCTTTAGAGTCTTCAATCGTAGAAGACAAACTGTAGAAGAAACAATACACGTCACTTTTGACGAATCCCGTTCAGCGAATTCAAGACCTTCTGCTGATACTGAAGAACTGAATCAATGGATGTTTTCTCATCTTAGGGATTCGGAAAATATTCCTAACCCTCACGTCAACATCCCTATTACTGATGATGATCCTACTATCATCCCAACCATGCAGACAAGTGAAGCTGAATCGTCATGGGTTTCAGTTGTTCCTCTCAACACAATTCCTGCTTCTGAACCATCTACCTCTGATATCCGATCTACTTCTCAGCAATAAGTGAATGAAATGACATCTGAACCTATTCTTATTTTGCCTGAAATACCTGAAGTTGTTGAAGCCTCTTCTTCAGCTCCTCCAGAAGTTCAAATTGTCTCAGCGAATCATGCTCCGGCTCAGCGATGGACTATTAATCACCCAATTGATCAAATTCTTGGTAATCCAAACGCTGGTGTTCAGACTCGACGAGGTTCAGGTAACATTTGTTTATTTGTTAACTTTATTTCTCTAATAGAACCAAAGAAAACAGATGATGCCCTCAGAGATCCAAATTGGGTTAGCGCTATGCAAGAAGAACTGACAGAATTTGAAAGAAACAAAGTTTGGAATCTCGTTCCAAGACCATCTGACAAGTCAGTGATAGGCACTAAGTGGGTCTATCGAAACCAGTTGGATGAACATGGAACTGTAACCCGCAACAAGGCTTGTCTTGTTGCTCAGGGATACAGACAAGAGGAAGGCATAGACTACGACGAAACATTTGCCCCAGTGCCAAGACTCGAAGCAATTCGTCTATTCTTAGATTACGCTGTTCACAGAGACTTCAAAGTATATCAAATAGATGTGAAATCAGCATTCTTAAATGGAAGGCTGAATGAAGAAGTCTATGTTGAGCAACCTCCAGGATTCACTGATCCTAAGCATCCAGGTTATGTATATAAGTTGGATAAGGAACTTTATGGCTTAAAGCAAGCTCCTCGTGCATGGTATGACACTCTCTCAACTTATCTCCATATTGAAAAATTTGAGTGTGGTAAAATCGATAAAACTCTATTTTTCAGGAAAGTAAAAGGTCATATCATTCTTGTTCAAATATATGTCGATGATATTATATTTGGTTCTACTAACCCTGATTTATGTACTCGTTTCGCTGAAAGAATGAAAGCTGAATATAAAATGAGTATGATGGGTGAACTGACATATTTCCTTGGTCTTCAAATCAAGCAGAATGAAAAGGGCACTTTCATTCACCAAGGTAATTATGTTAAAGATATGTTGAAAACGTTTGATCTAACTCAAAGCTCAGCTATGAAAACCTCGATGGCACCACCGCTGACACTTAACAAGGATCCTTCAGGAAACCTGTTAATGTCACAGCGTACCGTGGGATGATCGGCTCTCTTCTGTATCTTACAGCTAGCCGTCCTGATATTATGTATGCAACTTGTTTATGTGCACGATATCAATCTGAACCCAAGGAATCTCAGTTGATCGCTCTAAAGCGTATTTTTCGATACCTTAAGGGTACTCCTAATCTAGGTCTTTGGTATCCCAAAGACTTAGGGTTTGATCTAATCGCCTATTCAGATAGTGATTTTGCAGGATGCAAATTGGATAGGAAAAGCACCACACGAGGCTGTCAGCTCCTGGGTGGAAAGCTGGTGAGTTGGACAAGTAAAAAGCAAAATTCAGTGTCCACCTCAACCGCTGAAGCTGAGTACGTAGCTGCTGGAAGCTGTTGTTCTCAGGTATTATGGATGAGAAATCAACTATTGGACTATGACCTTCATCTATCCAAAATTCCAATCTATTGCGACAGTACTAGTGCCATCGCTATAGCAAACAATCCAGTGCTACACTCAAAGACCAAACACGTCGAAATCAGGTATCACTTTATCATAGATCATGTGATGAATGGTGATATAGAACTACATTTTATCCCAACTGACTTTCAGTTAGCTGATCTTTTTACCAAACCTCTTGATAAGACAAGATTCAACTTTCTCATATGCGAACTTGGATTGCTGGACCGTGAAGAATAATTCTTCAACGGTAAAGTATTGGAACAGTGATAAATAAATTTTTATTCACTCATTCCTCATCTAATCTCTGAACAAAACTGATTCGCTGATATCAAGGAACGTTCTATCTCCTAAACGTTGATGTTCTCCTCAGCATGCAGAATTTCAAAATAATTTACATCGCTGAATATCTCTTCCTTTCAGTGATTCTTTTGAAACTCTAAAATCTCACTGATATTTCCAATCAGTGCTTCTATATTTTGAAAATGTCCCTGAGTTGTTTTTTAAAAACCCTCAGAGACAACTTAAAATATGAAAGGATGTTTGTGACATCATCACAACGGATAAACCCTGGCACGACCTTTCATCTGACACGCTCGCCCGTTTCGTTTTCTTGTCCAATAAGATTCAAGGGACGTGTCACGTGTCATCATGAGAAACATTTCCCGCTCATTAGTTTCTATCTCTACTCTGATTATATAAACCCTTCGAGTTTATATTTTTACTTTTTACGCTCTCGAACTCTCTAAAAGGCAAAAGAATTTTCTTGCATCTCTAAGCTTTGGATTTCTACGAACTTGTGATTCATCACCTCGTATTTCAACAAAACAGGTTCACATTTTCTACCTTTAATCCTTATAAACTTGTTTTTGATCTTATTCTTGTTCTTAAAATATCAAACAAATTCACTTTCTAAAAACATGGAATCTTCTTCTTCAAAATTTCATGAACACAACTTGTTTACAGGTTGTTCTTGTAAGTTTAAAACAAAAATGTTAAACTTATGTTTTTCATACGTTTTTCCATAATCTTTTCCTTAAAAGGAAACTAGAAAACAAGAAATTTCACTAGTTTTTGTTTTTCTTTTCAAAACTAGAAACCCATCTTCCCAAAATGGAAACTGGAAAAACCTAAAACCCTTATTTTGGAATCTTTTTCAATTTTAAGCTTTGTCTCATCTTCTCCTACATCTATTGTTATTCTGAACAGAAATGGCTTCCACTAATGTTGATGCCACCACTACACCCTCTGCCCCTCTCTTTGAAAAGGCTGGAAGCATGAAGCTCTCAATAAGCCAAATCATATTCCAATCCAACAACCTTTACGCTCTCTTAGAATTCCCTAAGAAGAAGATGGTCACACATCTTGATGATGCAGTAAACTTCATCAAGACCTGCCCTCTCTCAACAACCATGACCATTAAGCCCCCAGCCCACAAAAACTTCAACAATTCTGGTACACAGCTCATCGTACCACTTCCACATCCACCAAAAACCCTAACCGCAAGTACGACGTTATCGCCTTTGAAACTGAACTTGGCGAAGCCCAAATCACCCCTAGAGTGATACGCTCAGCCCTGAACCTTCCTAGTGGTAAAGCTCATCCATTCATCCCGTTCCCTAATCCCAACTCTCCACAAGGAAAGGCGGAAATCATCCATTTCCTCGACTGCATGAGGTACACATGGAATCTTGATCGTGAAGGCATCCCTGAGAAGAAGCTCACTATGATACTCAAGAACAAGATGCCCTCTGAGCTAAATTTCATTTTTGCTCATGTCATCAGTTGTATGACTGCCAAGACGTGCTCTACGGATCAGGCCTTCAAACCTCAGACTGTCATGGCCTATGCCTTGCTGAAGGGTCTCCACGTCGATTGGGCCAAAATGATCTTCGACGATCTGATGGAGAGGGTGGAGATGCCTGAAAGATCAGCAGTAGTCCCTTACCCTCGCTTTCTCAATGCCATCTTTTCTCATGGCCTGAAGGACGAATACCCTAAGGTTGGCGACCTGAAACTTTCTCAGGTTGGCCCGAAGGTGCTTGACGTCAAACCTGTCACCAGTGAGGTACGTCTCTCTACTTTTCTTACTCTTCTCCGCTCTCCTTCTTCTACTTCTGCAGCTACCTCTACAGCAGCTGTCGACCCTACCGCTGATACCCAGACTCAACCACCACCTCTTCCAAAAAGAGGAAACAACCCACTACCCCCTTGGCATCCATAAGTCCAAGAAGATCTCAAAAGAGCAACCCAAGCCTTCCCAGGCTGAAGACTCCATGTCGGTCCCTCTGCAGACGACGACGGATAGTTTCGTGGTACACTCCGCCACATATGTTGAAGCCACCCTTTCCTCAACCGTTCCAGTGAATCCATTCGCTGAAACTTTCTTGGATACGAACCCCCAATCCTCAGCTCCTCAAAGCGCTGTGGAGGCTATTTCCAGCGGATCCAACGCTGACACTGCTACTACAACCCTCTTCATAACCTTTGATTCTCCCTCACATTCTTTGGTCTCTTCATAATTCATCTTCCCTACTACATCAACTACAAATGTCATCCATCTAGATGACAATGCTGCTGCTGACCTCCAAAGGATGATTCAGCAGAAACAAGGACCTGCAGGTATTTCTAGACCTTCCTTGCTGGAGTTTGACATGGCCTATTACTTAGGTCATCTAGATATCCACAATTTCTCCGACCCACCTACAAGTATCCTAAACACTCCTCTATCTGGACCCCCAACTTCTGAGCTTTCATTTGTTCATAAGTTCTTTTCTGTTACAGGTCCTAACATGGGCACGATCAACAACTCCCTTAAGAGATTGCTGAAAAGGTGGAAACATTCACCACCACCATCTCAAATAACTCTACAACGGTTACAGATGCTGGAGAGACTCTAAAAAAGGTGGAAACAGCTGTCAAGGATAAAGCTTCATCTGCTGACTTCACTAAAGTGGATGGAGGCCTGACTACAGTGAAAACGACCATCACCAACAACACATCCAACATCAACAAGTTGACCGCCGTTGTCACTGAACTAACCACTGAGGTTTCATCTCGCAGTGGTGTAGTAAAATCTGTACAGACCAACAACATCGGTCTACAAGGTGAAGTGAGAAGACTCACAATAGAAGTTGCTGACGTCAATGCCCTGCTCACCAAGATCCTCGAGCGTATGGAAGCTCCTACTGTACCTACATCTCACTTCTCCCAGGATGACCGGGAAAAGATGGGGATGGCAGTGGAATTCATACTCCAAGGCACCCCTGCTATTTCTGTCCTGGAAGACAGAATGGCAGTGGTGGAAACACAACTTGGGATCCCTGGCCAAGAACACAGGGACCCTAAGACTCCTGATGTTGCTGCCACTGAAACTACTACCTTCCCCACTCATCTTGAGGAAGAGGGGGAGAAGGAAAATGAAGACCTTCCCCATGATTCCGAGGGGGGGGTATTACTGAACAACCTCAGGATGATGTAAATCTTGAGGGAACTGAAAGAAGTCCCTCTCATTCTAAGGGGGAACAAATCGAAGAACAAGTAAAAACTCCAGTGCTTGTTAAATCCTCAGAGACTGATGAGGACGCTGACACTGAAGATTTAGAAGATCTAGATCTAAAAGATGACGAACCTTCAAAAGATGATGATGATGATGATGATGACGATGAAGAATTCGTCTTCCAGCGAAAGCAAGTAACAATCCCTGCTCAAAAGGGAGTCGTATAGCGAAAACGGCCCACCAAGGAAAACAAAAAGGCCTCGTTGATGACAACTTGGCCATTCTCATGACAAAGCTAGTTTGTCAGGTATGTTACTTTTTATTCCCATACACTGCATCCCTCCTCTACCCCTTTTCAATCTCAACCCTTCTCATTCTCAAACCTCATACACTTAGCTCTCTCATTTCTCTATCTCTTCTCCCAAATGATCTAACCTCTGTGATCGTTTTGTTTCAGCTAGTCCTCTTCCCTGCTTGAGGGTCAAGCTAAAGCTCCCCACACTTCATCAATACTCCCAGCCTCTAGAGCTGAAGATCAACGAATAATCCTGGTCTTGAACTTCGCTAAGACCGATGAAATTTTTGATGAAGATGAAGAAGTGGTCTCCCATCCTAACAGACCTTCATTGACTCTTAAAAAGTCAAGTGAAGATGAAAACTTAAAGAGAGCAACTATAATCCAGAAGCTAGAAGATCAGCGCATTGTCCCTCCTCAACTGAAGTTCTTATCAAACCGAAAAATCGCTGAGACTTTCAAGGCTGAAAAACTCCTGACTGAACAAAAAGAGGCTGAACAAAAAGACAAAGAATTCGCCTTAGAACTCGTTCAACGTTCAGTGAAAGATCCAGATCTGAAAAGGTTCCCTGTGGCTGTCCAACGAAAGCTGATTAGAGACGCACAGAAGATTAGTGAGAAGAAAAGAAAGGTCAGTGATTCCACTCTGGCCTGGTGTAAGAAGAAATGCCATTACAGAAGTCACGCCTCAAGAGTTAAATCTGTTACCCTGAAAGGGAGAATGGAAAGCAATGTTTCAATAGTAGACGTCGAAATCATCAGAGAAAATAGATTCAAGTTAACTCGCTACTTGTCAAACATTGACAAGCTTGGCTTCCCTAAATGGTTGGAGATGAGGGTAGCTATTCAACGATCGCGCTCAGCATACAAGACCCATGTTAAGAAAGCTCTTAACAGGCTGATCGATATGGTAGCTTCAACTGTTGACATCCCAAAACCTCTTCCAATCCATCCAAGCGACCTACTGCTAAGAAGAAGAAACCCTCAACTCCAGGTATTCCGATAAGGAATAAAATGGGGATCAACTTTTCTCGTTAAGCAGTTCTTCAATCCTGATCCTGATCTCTCCGGACTCGATGTCTCTCTACCTCTCGCTGAAACATTCATCCCTGGTAAGGTTCTCAGTAATCCCTACGGCATCTTCTTCAATGAGTGCACTGGTCGCCCATGTTTTCAACGAGTCTCTGAGCTACACAAAGCTTCCATCGAAAAGCTCAGAGATTTACTTTATTGGTGTGACTACATAAAGGACCTCCAAGCAATCTTTCTGAAGCCCTTGATCTTCAAGGAAATAAAGAAAAGAAGAGATCAGAGAGTCAAAGTCCCTGATTGGATGATTCCTCAAACTGATACTCTTGACAAACTTCTCGTCAAGAAAGAACCTGAATAGCTGATAGGATCTACTTATGTAGTTCTTCTATCCTTATCAGCTTGTAACTTTTTGTACATGTAATTATTATTTGTTGAACTTGTAATTTTTCAACTTCCCCTTGTAATCTTCACGAAGTTAATGAAAAATTTCAGTGAATGTACTTTACTCCATCAGTACTAGAGAAGATCCCTGAAAATAGTAAATGGGACACGCATTTTACGAGTTCTTTTTATCCTTATGTTTTGTTATTTAGCAATTTTCCTTCATTGCTATGTCATCATCAAATAGGGGGAGATTGTTGATCCAAACCCTCAGCGATTTGATAATGACTCTGAGAAACACTTAGTGAAAATTGTAAGTAGACAATATGTATTAATGTTTTGTCATCAAAGAAAATATACTAAGTCTGTTTAGTATCGCTGATGAGAAACATACGCTTTAAACTTATACTTCAGCGAACACTGTACATCAGTGAGCCCTGAGCATGTTCAGTCTCACTGATGATCGTTGATAACTTATGTTGTTTACTTATGATCTCTGAAGACAAGATTCACGTCAACTATGTTCTATGCTGAAATCGAAGATCAAGCCAAAGAACCAGCGACTAAGTCTACTAGTGACCTGATGCGGATATCAGCGAAGCCAAGACTTGTCCATCCCACGTGAATTTTCAAGTAGAAGACTTCAGCGAACGCTGAACTTTATCATTCGCTGATAAAGAATCATTCAGCGAATGCTGATCATGAAGCCTCCTCTACAAGCAACTTTTGTCTTATCCCCTTGCACGCCTCCGTACGATTTTGTCAGAACAGAATCGTATAACCAACTCTGCTACTACACTGTTCATCATGCGGCCACTAGGTTGTCTACTGAAGTCAAACCATGCAACCAACCAGAGGCTGCCACATGTAAAGGTATACTGACTTGCATTAAATGCATGCAGTATATAAAGGAAACCCTACTTCATTTTGAAGTGCTCGGCCATTTCCTCTCTCGCTGAACTACTGTGTGAAAGAAAAATTATCCTTAGTTTTTCTTAATCTTCTTTCTCTCTTAGTTCTAGTGCAAGAAATCTGTGTGTTCTCATAGTTTGTTTAGATTAGGTTTATTCCTTAATCTTGTTCCGCAACAAACAGTAAACTGTTTGATATATACTAATAAACAATTTAGAAAGATAAAAATCGTGTGTTTTTATTCAACCCCCCCCCCCTTCTACAAACTTGTATAACCCCTTTGGGACCAACAAATAATTTGATCAACATTTGATGCAATTGTTGCAATTGAGATGTAAATGAAGAGTGTGTTTTTGACTGTTTTTAGCAAAATAGAAGGGAAAGAAGTATTGTCGGCATGGCCGTGTACATGCCAATATGGTATTTTGCTAAAAAGTTTGAAGCATGAAATAATCATATAGCGTGTTGCGTCTCCAATCTCTTTTATGCTTCCATATGTCCTAAGTTCTTTTTGTTTTGATAATTTACATTTTCCTCAAATAATAAGAAGATAAGAAGTTTAGGGTATGTATAATGTATTACAACAATTTAAGAGGAAATCAATCTGGGTTTAAATTCTGCCATCTACACATGTGCTGGTGGTTACTGGCACTGGGAGAGATTTACCTCGGGGTTGTCACTATCACGAGTTGCCATGGGATTAATTTGGGTGAAGGCTGAGATCACCCAGTTTTAAAAATTAGTAGGAAGTTGTTTGATAATAAGACCAAGTGTACATTCATGTTATATTTGAAACAAGATTAGTAAATATTGATTATTATATGCCTTCTTTTATGGTATGATTCTGTAATCTATATCCATTTTGATCTTGTCCATTATTGTTTACATGGTCTGAGCACCATTGTAATCTTTCGTCGATAAAGTATGTTAGCTTAAATAAGCCCATAATTTAATTGAATGTTTTATAAAGAATTAATATATAGGTTTTTTAATTAGCTTATGGGCTTTTTAGATAGATTATGGGCTTAGTCTTTTTTTCTATGTAAATGGACCCTTTATAAAGGTGTCTAGGGTTTCATTTCTCAAGAATTAGGTCATTTTGAAGTAACACAGAAAAACACACATAGACTATTCTCATAAGAGTCGTTTAAATTTGTAAAGTGTGGTGTTCTTCATATTTTCTCCTCCATATTGTGATTCAATGAATATGAGATGAGATTTCTTTTATGATTGTTCTTCATGATTCATCTTATCTCTACACCTTATATATGGAGCTTGTTCTTCTATTGTTTGTTATTCTAAATGGGACCAAAAATTGGTATCAGAGCTGATTGAAGAAAACTTTTTTCTTCAAAACCGGTCATCTATGGCAACAATAGAAGATTAGATGATTTATTTGTTGTTTTGGTGCTTAGATTGATTCAATCACATAAGCCTAAACACAAATATCATTCTAATGTTTATTTTTTCTTTTTTGTGCTTATTGGAAATCCAATCTTTGATTGAAATAAGATTTGGATAAGTTTTGACAGAAAATCATTGATTCTTTTCACAAAATCTGATTCTGCACACCACATGTTTGATGAAATGTCTAAGTGAAGATTTGATTCTATTTGGGTTAAATCTGATCTGATTTATTACATGTGTGTGTTTTGATTCTTTCTCAATCATTGGTGTTATTTGATAAGAACAAACTAGATGGTTGACTATGATCCCATCCTTGGGTGTGCTTTAGTCCTTTGCATTTTTGCATCTTGGTAGTAAAGTTGTTGATCTTTGATCTGACCTTTATTTAAATCCAAAATTAGAATCTCTTTGACCCAGATTTTGTTAATTTTCCGCTGCTCATAATTGTTTAAATAAAAAACAAATTCATTTGGGTCTTGGAAACTGTTGATTGAGAAAGATTTGGTGTTGTGCTATGTATTCAAAGTCTGATTTGAAAAGTTTTTATAACTTTGAGTGCTTCTAATCAGTTTTCTGACCTGATCAATTAGAAATCTGAGTATTTGCACTGATGGTTCTAAAAGTTATATGGAGATCGTCTTATTTTCTACATCAAATCAGTTTTGATGACAGCATGCTGACAGATTTGCGATGCTGTAGTAAAATGATCATATCTCACTGATCAAGACACCAATTGATGCGATTGAAAACACATTTATGAACAACTTTCATGTTTTGAGATTTCGGAGGTTCGAAATTTAGAATGGTCATATGCATCGTTGAAGTAGACAACAGTGTGCTGATACAAAGCTGTTGGACAGATCTGCGCGACTATGGTACATCAACCATATCTTATTCGTCCGAGCTCAAAAAGAGGTGATTCCAGATGCTCTGAACAGATAACAAACCAATGCACACTCTTTATATTTTGAGTTTTTGCAAAATCCATAGCTATCATGGTCTAAATTAGTGTCGAAGTTGGTGTAAAACTGTTGTCAGAGGTTGTCGTTCCGGATATGTGCATAAGGTATAAGTTGTTGTCCATGTTGTTCAAAGATTGCGTCTTCAGAGATAACATATTCAGAAATGCACCTTCAGAGATTGCATCTTCAGAGATTGCTTCTTCAGAGATCACATCTTCAGAGATCACATCTTCAGAGATTGCACCTTCAGAGATTGCACCTTCAGAGATTGCATCTTCAGAGATGGCATCTTCAGAGAAGGCATCAGAGGTAGGTGGATCGGAGAGTGCATTAGAGGGTGGATCAAAGATTGGAGGATCAGAGGTCGGTGGCTCAGGGGTCACGACAATTCAGAGCCCGTAGCCCAACTTCTTAGTACTTGTTGTCAGCTTTGCGCACCTTTCGTATTTTCATCAGAACTCCCTCCTCGAAGCTCCAAATTTGATGAATTTAGATGCATTGGATTTGTAAGACAAAGATGAACATTTTTGTTGTTTTGAGCTTGGTCTGAATCAGTGTTCTTATTGGTCAGAATCTCTATTAAAGTCAATATATAGCTGCTGGACAGAAAGTTGTGCCTCTGAACTCATCATCAGAGAGCCTCTGAAGTCATCATCAGAGCCTCTGAAATCATACTCATAACCTCTGAACTCAGTGCCCGAAGCCCAATTTGTTTTTTGATTTTCTGACAGATTTGCGCTGTTTCAGAAACATGCACACAACTTTCTACTCAATGCTCCAAATTACATGGATCCAGTTGCGTTGGAAAGATAACTCACAGATGTACGACTATATGTTTTGAGTTTTCTCAAATTATGTGACCTTATATGCCAAAGTCAGCTTCAAAGTCTGTTGTAAGGTGCTGGACCAAAAGCATTGCATTTCACTCATGCTTTTTCCGCTTTCAAGAACGGTGTTCTGTCGACGGTTCTTCATGGTTTCATGATGCTATTGTGACACATTAATTGTCACTCCCTTCTATGTTATTCATGTTTAAATCTCGGTGCTGAATGCTTACTCAACGAGATCTTAAGAGTCAAATTTTTTGTTTTGATGACCATTCTGCGCAGCTGAGGGAAACTTGCACAACTCACTCGTTTTTCATCCAAAATGGATGAATCAAAGCTCGTTAGAAGATAAGAGGCTGGAGTTCAATGTGCATGTTTTATGTTTTCTCTCAATCAGACTCCTTGATGGTCAAAAACAGCAGTGAAGTTGAGTCATGAAAGATGGACAAAATGAGGTTAATTGTCTCGGTCTTTCAAGAGGATGAGCCTACATTTGAGGGGGAGCTAATGATGCTTTAAAGACTCGAAAAACGACACACCAAAGTTTCTAAAGAAAGCAAGGGGGAGACTATAAGATGATGTTTTCTTTATAAAACATTAGGGGGAGATTGTTAGCTTAAATTAGCCCCTAATTTAATTGAATGTTTTATAAAGAATTAATATATAGGCTTTTTAATTAGCTTATGGGATTTTTAGATAGATTATGGGTTAGGCATTTTTTCTATGTAAATGGACCCTTTATAAAGGTGTCTAGGGTTTCATTTCTCAAGAATTAGGTCATTTTGAAGTAACCCACAAAAACACACATAGACTATTCTCATGAGAGTCATTTAAATTTGTAAAGTGTGGTGTTCTTCATATTTTCTCATCCATATTGTAATTCAATGAATATGAGATGAGATTTCTTTTATGGTTGTTCTTCATGATTCATCTAATCTCTACATCTTATATATGGAGCATGTTCTTCTATTGTTTGCTTGTCCTAGTGGCCACCTCTCTTCCGTAAACGCTTCCACCTGGGGGGCCTGTAGGTTGAGGCCTAGGGTTCGAATCCGGGGGAAGACAGGATGTCTTTTCCGGTGCAGGCTCATAGAGGTAGAGCTTGTAGGGCCCACAAAAGTGGACCACGGGGCCATGAGGTCCCCGCCAACAAACCTTAAATGGGACCAACAAAAAGTACCAGTGATGTGGTTTACAGGACTTATAAACGGTATTAAATGATGTACAATATGATTGCAACTGTTATAGGATGCTTTTTCTCTCTCATTGTGACTTTCAACCCTTGCAAGTGGGTTTTGAGATGGTAGATGCAATAGCAGAAGCTGAGGGTATCCATGGGCAGTGTTTCCTTCAAAGATTTCTTTGGGAAAGGTTTTTTATTAGACTTATTATTGTTCTAATTTCTTATTTGGTTTTATGGATAAGCTCAAAGTTATTTGTTACATTATAGGCCTTTTGCAATTTCAGAACTAAATAACTTCATGTGACATCAATAGTGATGGATTCGAGTCTATCGGTTCAATTACCATTGCACCCCAAGACTTCCTTCTTTGTATCTGAAACAAAAAGAGGTTTCTTTAAGTCTCATTATCTAAGGATTGTCTAGATTCTCAGTGTCAAAGGGAAATTGCATCTGCATCTGTTAATGCCAAAAATCGCACCAAAGGGACAACTTAAGGTCGACGTGGACTTAAACAACTAAAGAAAGAATCTTTCGACGAGACGTGCGATGATAAACAAAATAAAGAAACAAGGGATTTGATGACGCAGGAAAAACCTCAATCGAGGAAAAAACCTGCGGACGACAGGGGGTGTCGTCGCTGCACTATGGTCGCCAATCAGGGGCGATGTCCTTGGATACTGGTGTCGGTCGTACGATGATTACAATACAAATGAAGGAAATGCTTCGAAATGTAAAGTACAAGTGTTTGAAATGGAAGACAGGTGTTTGTCGTGTGTGAATACAAAGTGTAAACAACTGTTGGTCGAGGGCTGATGGTGTACGTCGAGAGCGATGTCTTGATCTTTTCTTCGAGTGTTCTTGAGTTCGATGTAGGGTTCTGGCCTTCAGTACTTGATTTCCAGAGTTTGAGTGTTCTTGGCTATGAGCTTGAATGCTTCTCTCTGTTTTTCAGTGATGTTCGCTGATGATTGCTAATGTGTATCGGATGTTAACTTGTGGTCCTTGAAGTGAAGACTTAACTTGATATTTATAGTCTTTGCGTCATTAATTAGCTCCATTAATGCTTTAATCAACGGCTACAACGGCTGGAAACGGTCGCCGGAGTGATTATCCATAATGTTCTTCGTCCGTTACGGTTATAGATCGTTGATGGTAGCGTCGGTTATATCCGTTTCTCTTTAATGGTTTTGACTCCTGCATTAAACACTTAACAAACGTAACAGTCAAAGTTAACGTTAGCTTTGGTCGAAGGTACAATGATCTTACGTGATGGTCGTGCGGAGTACGTCGGGCGATGCTATGGTCGAGCGTCATGAAGAACGTACGACTTACATTTTACGAGAGACGACGGATGTCTTCAGGGTTCTTGTCGAGACCTTATCTTAATACAAGATTTGTATTATAACGTGCGTCTTACCTGTTTTGGTCGCGGTCGTACGACGTGATTTTTTGCCCAAACAGTTTGCCCCCAAAATTTGAAAATTGAATGTCAAATTTAAGTTTTAAATTTTGCTTGTCAAATGCTTAGACTTGTGACCTGAGTTGAGGGACTTACCTGGTTGTCGTGGAACTAGATCGGTTCGCCTTTAACTGAATAAGAAGTTGAAAAAGTTGAACGAGTCGTGACGTCATACTGACGCACGATGATGCTTACCAGCTGTCGAGGACAGGTGTCATAGATCCGGGCGGGCATGCGAAAGGACGGGGATGCGCGGCGGTCATCCAGGGATTCGATTTGATGCGATTGTTTGTATAAAGATCACGACGGATCTTTTCTTGCTATACTTTAAAGTGTTTCTTTGGGAAGAGATTTCGCCTTGATTCCTTTCCATTCTTCGTCTGAACTTACTTGAATTGTTGCCAATCTTTGGCCTAGTAGAGATTGTTCGAGGTTTGGAGCGTTTACATATTGCTCCTCCGTTTTGGTTTTTATCGATCGTTTCCTTCGTTCGATAAACAATGTCGATTGAACCAGAGAGTTCTATCGTGAGTCAGGAGGATTTAGATGCCTTTAGGCGTATAGCGAAGATTCCTGTGGAAGTAGAGTTAACCATTCCAGGGGATATATGTCCTGAGAATTGTCCCGAAGGATGCTTCATGATATACGAGTATCCCTTCAAAATAGGGTTTGAATGGCCGTATTCGGTTTTATCTAAGAATTTCATGCGATATTTTGGCCTGTCACCAGGGCAGTTGATGCCCCAACTTTGGCGGGTTTTTCTGGTTATCGAGCGATTGTCTGCAAAGTGGGATCCACCTATGACCCCGAATGATTTATGGTTGGCTTATCATGTTAAGAGAGACAAGAATTGGCGTTACAGTCCGTATTCCAAGTTTAAGGGTGACCGTACCCTGGTTTTGGGAACTGGCGTCAATGATCGTGGGTGGAAATCACGGTATGTATTTGTGCGTACTGACTCGCTTGACATCAATAGCAAATGGATTTGTCCTGACTGGAACATGGGAGGTATGCTTTTTCGATATATGTCGTTGTTGGGTTCTTCCGCTTTCTATTTACTCATTGCATTTGTTGTCTTCAGATATTCAGTACGATGCCTTGCACCCGAACGAAGGTTCTCGAGCTAAGGTCGACAGATTCTTGAGTTATAGTACTGATGATCGATCTTTTGTCACGTGGCAACCGGCAGCCGAGGACGAGGACGCGATGGGAAATGTACCGTAGTTTTTATTTTACTTTGTTTACTCTATCCGCCTGACGCTTCATGTATTTTCTGATCAGTGCCGACCAAGAGGAAATCGGTCTCTAGGGCGAGAGGGGAGCAAGTTATGCGTGCCCTTCGGGGTGAAAATGTTTCGACAGCTGGGTCAAGTGAAAAGAGAACCCGAAGGACAGTCCTGAGGGAACCGTCGTCTAGGGTTGATAACTCACCGGGAGTTGTCCTGTCTAAGAAGGCGAGGGTGTCATCTAGCCGTGCTGGCGTGATGGACGCGACACCAGCAAGTTCTGCGCCTCCGGCGACGGTGACGAAACTGGTGCCTCAGGTGTCGACCCCCACGTCTGCCGACAAGGGCGAGGGGTCATCGGCCGAAGTTATGACGATCAATTTTACATTGCCGTCTAACTTTATGGAAGATGGTGTCCTAGACGGGACGACGTTGTTTCCTCATCTGGGAAGTATTTGCTCCCGTCTTTTAAGGAGCGTTTTCGTGGAGTTCCGGCCGGAGAGATAGGATCTCAAGTTGCCAATCTGGCGTTTACGGTGAGTGTCAGTCTTTTATGACTTGTTTCGTTGTTCAGTCGTTGTCCGTCGTTCGTTGTCTAACGTTTTCTCGTGTATTTTCAGACGTTTCAGTCGTCTCTGGTTTTGTACGCCGAGATATCGAAAGCCGAGGAGTTGGTGGTGTCTGCTCTTGAGAGGGAAGCTGCAGTGTTGGAGAGGGAGAAGGCGGCTTTAGATAGGGAGAGGTTTGCCTTGGCGCGTGCCGACAAGCTAGCCATCCAGCTTTTCGATGCTCAGTATGAACTGCAGGAAATTCGTGCAGGAGGAGTGGCAGATGAAAGCCCTCAGGTCAGGACTTCGAGCAGGGATACGACCGATGTTCCCCCTGCAATCTAGAATTTCCATTCTCTTTTGTTTTTGCCCCTCGACCTATCGATGGTCGAGTATGTATCTATCGTTTCACACAATGAATACATCTTTTGTTTTGAATCTTATGCTTTATTCAAATAGTATTGATTATGAAGTCGAACGTAAAATACATATGAAATCATGCGACTAAGGCATTCATTGTAATACGATAATAAGAACGTAAAACAACAAAAAAACACGCGATTAAAGCATCCATTCAGGGTATGAAAGCTAAGAAACTTAAAGATAAGTTGTTTTAGGCTTCGCGATTGTACGACGAGATCGTACGATGAATTTGTATCGTATGCCCCTGTGTAAGGGATGATGTAGGAAGAAAAGACCTGATCATTTATGTCGTGCGATTCTGCGATAAGCTGTCGTGTGATTCTGCGATAAAACGATGTTGGGGGTTGGTTGTCGGCTAGCCAACGACCCTTCGATGCTTAAGTCATTAGCCGTTTTGTGAGAAAATATCGTATGAAAAAGAGTTAGAGATCGTACCATTTCAGACTCTCTCTACTTGCCCCCTGTCGTTTGTTACCTTATTCTTTTTGGCAGGAAAAGATAGGTTTTAAACGACAAAACGACACGGCGATCTTGTGAAATACTGTCTTGCGTTGGCTAGGTTGTCGTGCGACAGGGCACCATAATTGACTCATCTTTGTGGAAAAGATATAAATTCAGGGATAGAAGAACGAACCTGTCAAGAACTTGATCTTGCGACTTCAGTTTATTTTCTTTGCTTTAAGGTAGACTTGTAGCATTCACGAGCAACTTTTGGCTCACTCTTGATCTACTGGATTCCCCATGGCGTCGGGAATTTCAACATTTGATGATACGTTGAAGGAACAGCTTTCATGTCATGGATCCATGGTCGACCTAAGATGATGTTATAGGCCAACGCATAGTCGATGACACTGAACTTGGTTTGCTTGTTGACTCCTCCGGCATAGACGGGCAAGATTATCTCTCCGAATGTGCTTGTTGCTTCTCCATTGAAGCCGACCAAGGTCGTCGAACGTCGGATGATTTCCGAGCGGTCGATTCCCATGGCTTTGATGGTGTTGAAAAAAATGACATTTGCTGAACTACCCCCGTCGAACAAGATTCGACGAGTTAGACAATTACCGATGAGTTGAATAATCAACCCGTCGTGATGCTTTTGGTACGATTCGCCGAGGTCGACTTGGTCGAACACGATCTTCATGGCTTCTAATTCCAAATCTCCTTTGGGTCTGGATGAATGAGGAATAGGACGGTCGCCGGGCGCTTGACTGGCATGACGCTTAGCTGCGGAGTACGTCAGACCACACACGTCCGAACCACCAGTGATGCAATTGATGATCTTTGCAAGCTTGGTCACTGACGATCGGTGGCTATTAGCTGGAAGAACGACATCGTCAATAATATCTTTTAGATTACCTTGTGGAACATGATATGCCAATTCCTTCTTGAGTGCGATACAATCATCTGTCGCATGACCATGGTCGACGTGGAAGTCGCGCCACTTTGATTTGTCTTTCTTAGCATCGTCCATGTCAGATTTCTTCGGCCACCGGATGGTTGCTTGGGCGGTCTTCAGAGCTTCGACTAAGTCTTTAGCTGACCCTTTGAACCCATAAGAGGAGATCTTGGGGTACGTGGGGAATTTAGTTGCGGTTTTAGCTTCTGCCTTCGTCTTGAAACGAACGTTTGAAATCTGACGCGCTGGCTCTATTCTGGATACGGATTTCGACTTGAATTATGGCTTCTTGACACCTAACGTCTTCTTGTTGTTAGTGTGTTTGCGATGAAAAGCTGCATCGTCTTCGAACCTCATATATGCTAAGGTTCGAGCTCGGACGTCTTCGAAAGTCTCTGGGGGATACTTGGTCAGATCGATATACAAACCTGAACTATCGTCTAGACCACGCTTATAAGCTTCGATCGCAGTTTTGATGTCGCAATTTCGGATACTGATCATTTCGGCATTGAATCTATTGAAATAACTTCGAATAGACTCGTTGGTCTTCTGCACGACATAGTACAGATCACTAGTCTGCCTTTCCATCTTACGACTGCTGGCGAATTGCCGGGAGAATTGGTTGACCAATTCGGCGAACGACCCGATAGATTTGGGTTTGAGATTGATCAACCACTGGAGAGCTGGACCAGTGAGAGTCGCCCCGAAACTCTTGCACATGCATACTTCATGGTACATGTGAGGAATCGAGATCATCCATATGAGCTGCTTATACTGCGCGACATGCTCGGTTGGATCGGTCACACCCGAATACTTGGGAGTGAAGGCAGGAATGTTATACTTCTTTGAGACCTCGATGGTGGCGATCTCGTCGATGAAGGGCGACGCCTGATACCCCGAGCGAGGCTCGACGTCGACAGGCACGGCTGCCCCAGGCAACTTGGCGAGCAAGGACAGGACGCGCTCATTTTGGTCTTCCAACATCTTCAAACGCTGGGCGACGGGATCGTTAAGATCGAGATTTTCCCCTGTCGAGGGATTGGTCCCTGGATTAGTGCCATTACCATGTGACGAACCATTGGTGTCCCCATTGAAAGGAGCAAAATATGGCTGCGACCCATAGTAGAATTGTTGCGGTTCATTCTGAAACGATTGTGGTCCATGCTGAGTCTGAAATGGCTGCGATCTCTGCTGGAAAGATTGCGACCCTTGCTGGAAAGATTGCGATCCTTGCTGAAAAGGTTGCGGACCACTTTGGAACGGCTGGGAAAACGACTGGGATCCATTCTGAAACGGCTGGGCGTCACCTTGCAATGGTTGGGATCCATCGTTCAATGGTGGTGGTCGGATGTGCTGAGGGGGAATCTGCCCAGACTGGGGATTCGGAATGAACGGACCCGGCTGCTGATTTTGCATGAATGAACCTGGATGCTGATTCTGCGCGGACGGACCTGGATGCTGATTCTGCGCGGACGGGCCTGGTACCAAACCTGGATTCTGGACGAATGGCCTAGGACCATTCTGGGGTCCAAAAGGATTCCTTAGCCGCGCGATCTCTTCAGCTGCTCTGCGATTCTGCTCTGCCATTGCATTGAGTTGATTCCTGGGAACCTCGAGCTCCTGATACATCTGAGCAACAGCTTGCTGTGGATTTCTAGGGGCTGCCATTTTCCTGCAACAGAAAATAGAAAAAACTCCAAGAAACTATTAGTAGAATGCACGTTCGTCGAGGATTTTCTCTAGATGTAGTCCCACGGATGGCGCCAAACTGTTAATGCCAACTATCGCACCAACGGGACAACTTAAGGTCGATGTGGACTTAAACAACTAAAGAAAGAATCTTTCGACGAGACGTGCGATGATAAACAAAATAAAGAAACAAGGGATTTAATGACGCAGGAAAAACCTCAATCGAGAAAAAAACCTGCGGACGACAGGGGGTTTCGTCGCTGCACTATGGTCGCCAATCAGGGGCGATGTCCTTGGATACTGGTGTCGGTCGTACGATGATTACAATACAAATGAAGGAAATGCTTCGAAATGTAAAGTACACGTGTTTGAAATGGAAGACAGGTGTTTGTCGTGTGTGAATACAAAGTGTAAACAACTGTTGGTCGAGGGATGATGGTGTACGTCGAGAGCGATGTCTTGAGCTTTTCTTCGAGTGTTCTTGAGTTCGATGTAGGGTTCTGGCCTTCAGTACTTGATTTCCAGAGTTTGAGTGTTCTTGGCTTTGAGCTTGAATGCTTCTCTCTGCTTTTCGGTGATGTTCGCTGATGATTGCTAATGTGTATCGGATGTTAACTCGTGGTCCTTGAAGTGAAGACTTAACTTGATATTTATAGTCTTTGCGTCATTAATTAGCTCCATTAATGCTTTAATCAACGGCTACAACGGCAGGAAACGGTCGTCGGAGTGATTATCCATAATGTTCTTCGTCCGTTACGGTTATCGATCGTTGATGGTAGCGTCGGTTATATCCGTTGCTCTTTAATGGTTTTGACTCCTGCATTAAACACTTAACAAACGTAACAGTCAAGGTTAACGTTAGCTTTGGTCGAAGGTACAATGATCTTACGTGATGGTCGTGTGGAGTACGTCGGGCGATGCTATGGTCGAGCGTCATGAGGAACGTACGACTTACCTTTTACGGGAGACGACGGATATCTTCAGGGTTCTTGTCGAGACCTTATCTTAATACAAGATTTGGATTATAACGTGCGTCTTACCTGTTTTAGTCGCGGTCGTACGACGTGATTTTTTGCCCAAACATCATCAAGATCAACAGCTTCTACAAGAAAGTTACAGCTAGATTAAAAATTGCACTTCAATCGTAAAATTGTGAGTTTAGAATGTTTCCCTTTGTTTTCATGAGATTCAATCCCTTAGTTTGTAAAATAGTGCCAAAGGTACCGTTTAGCAAGTTGTAAAGCGATTCTGCCAAAAAATTTGCTAGCACAAGCATTGATTTGCTTTTTATCGATTTGATTCAATTAGAATATTTCCTTAACGATATATAAAGGTTATCATTTCTCCTCATCTAGAGATTCGTTAATATGCAAGTTATTTTGAATATATATATATATAGAGGGATAATAATTTGTAAACCTCTAAATGTGTGTAAACTTTGTAAACTTTGGATTTCATAGGTTTTCTTGATGAAACTGTTTCATGAAATTGTTTATTTTGATGGAAGTGTTTCATATCATTCATTTCTTGATGAAATTGTTTCATATATTTGTGTTTTTTATGTAAAAACGAAAAAGTTTCATCAAACTGAGAAAATATAAGAAACAGTTTCATAAGAATGAAAAAAATATGAAACTATATAAAAAACATAAATATATGAAACAATTTCATCAAAAAATGAATGATATGATACAATTTCATCAAAATAAAAAAATTCATCAAGAAAACCTATGAAATTCAAAGTTTTTACGAAAAAAAGTTTACAAAATAGTGGGCCTCTATATATATATATATATATATATAGAGAGAGAGAGAGAGAGAGAGAGAGAGAGAGAGAGAGACGAAAGATCGTATGAGAAAAATAGTTAATGTGTGAAGGTATCTGGGCCCTTGATCACTTTTAATCTTACTCACACCTATGAATTGTGCTTTCTAACGAGAATTGATCCGGTGCATCTCATGTTAACGTGTATCCAAGGGTCGAGATCCCTTTTTACCCTTCTCACAATATTGAATGTATCATCTGCGTCACAAGTTGCTTTTTACATGCTACTTCAGTACTCTTAATGTGCGACATGATAATAGAAGGGTTAGTTCATTAAGCAGACACTGCAAGACTGCAAGTTGTGAGCTACATGGTGGCATGTAGCATTTTAAAGTCATTATGACATGTGGATGACAACTATTCTTTCTTGCACCAAATACATCTTTCTTTAACTCTATTGCAATTTGGCCTTTCCTTCCCTTTGGAAACCAAATATGCTGCTTTCCCCATCTCTCTATATACCCAGATTATTATCTCAAACGGAATTTCAGATGCTTGTGTACTTTAATCTATGATTAATCAATTTAACATAATTCACTCGATTTAAAATGATTATTTTAAATTATCCAAATTGTTTATTCAATATAATAAAACGAACGATAATGCTAGAATTTCTCGTCAAGTCAACCTGTCAGATTTTTCTTTTGCGAGAACTGGAGAGTGGCTGAGATGTTCTATTGTTTCCATGTCAACTTGTTAGATTTTACACCTTAAATAACTACATTAAGGTTCTTATAATAAAAGATAGGTGTGTTTGGTAAGCAGACAGGACAGGACGGGACAGAACAGGACAGAACAGGACGGGACAGTTGTTCAGCGTTTGGTAAGGCATGAATAGGACAGGACAGGACAAAGCAAAACTGGTTAAATGACCAATTTACCCCTGTAATTTGTTTAGTGTTTTTTTACTAAATTATGACCATGAGTGGAGACTAAGCTTTCTGGTGTAGAGACCCCTCAAACAAGTTCCTCAAATTCACATCCAAAAATCAAATTAAATCCAAATTACACTTCTGATTTTTTCCACAAACAAGTTCCACTTCTGTTTCCACAAACAAGTTCCTCAATCACTGGTTCCAAATCGCAGATTCCAAACTCACTGGTTCCACTTCTGTTTCCACAAACAAAATTACAATTCCAAAATTAGTAGATTCCACTTCTGTTTCCACAAAAAATTTATAGATCAAATCGCAGGTCAAAACACGAAGAAGTCGACTGGGGGAAAGAGAAAACGCAGGTCAAAAGAGGGAGAAGTCGACTAGGGGGAAGAAATTTTAAAAAACGCAGGTCTTAAATATGGAAACGACGACGAAAGTGAGAAGTCAACCGATGCCATGGATCGATGAAACTGAGAAGTCGATTTATGGCATGGATCGATGGTAGGAGAATACGATTTGAAATCGATCGAAGGAGCAGTGGAGAAATCGATTTCAAGAATCGATTACATGAAAAGGAAAGAAAAAGTGGTTTACCTGAACTGATTGAAGCTGCGTCGATGGAGAGGATCGTGAGAAGAGCTGACTGAATATGGAGGCGTGTATTTTTCTTATTTATAGGGTTATTTTGGTAAAAAAAATCCTCTTGTCCACTTAGTTTCAGGGGTGGGAGGTGTCACACGCGTGTTCCAGATTAGTGCTAGTTAGTTCTAGCTTGTCCCACTTAGAGACATGCCAAACATGGGATAGGATTGTTCTGTCCTGTCCTGTCCCATCACGTTCTGCGTACCAAACGCACCCTAAAAGAACGTACATACACTAGAGTTGGAATTTTTGTTATATTAATTTTCAATTCCCATTTTATATGAAATTTCACTACCCGTCGCATTGCGCGGGTACACACTAGTATTTGAAATTTGAAAATGCATATATTGGGATCTTTTAATATTTTGTTAAATAAATCATAAATGTGGGTTCTTTTGATGAATTATTTCATAAGTAGAGATTATTTGGTGATAATGCATTTCTAGTGTTTTGGGTTTGGTAAAACCGTATATTGTTATACCATGAGATATTTTTTAAATATAATAGGGGTTTAATTGGAAAATGATTTGTCCCAACCAATTATGTGTTTTTAAGTTAATCATGCCTTTGGAGCATGTATTTGAAAATGCGTTTTATTGTTTTAATGACCTTTATTTAATGGTCAATTGAGTTGTTGAGCTTTTGGCTCGGATTTGACTTAAATGAGTCTTCGGGACTTTAGTCCATTTATACTCTATATCGACTTTTTGGAGTTATATGCATTTGAGACATTTATTTGTAAATTATATGTTTTGAGAGTGTTGGGCATTCATTGGAGTTATGTAATTTAGACTGTGACACATTGGATCCATAGGCATGTGAGTCAGTCTTGTGTTGATGGTCAAATAGGTATTGCGGGGTTGAACTCCGGGTCCCATGTTTCATGACCTTAAACTTTTCAAGTAGGCACTAGGAGGGTTGAGTCTTGAGGTGTGCTACCTTGGAGGTAGGCACTAGGATTTCCGTCACTTGAGGTAATGCCTTGGAGGTATTCCTTAAGTGTGTTGGGTCTTCAGGTGGAAGTTGCAAGAATAGACACTAAGGTCAACCGACTCCTGAGGTGAAAATTGTTAAGAAGCCGTAGGTACATTTAGACTTCAATTCGTGAAGTGTTATGCTATTAACCTTGTACGAGTGACATACTTATGTGATCCCTCACTCTCAACGGACATGGGTCTCCTCGTTGTTGTGAAATGTTGTTTTCAGATTGTGTAATATACATGCTTTAATATTATTTGGGTTTTGGCATTTTACTGCAATTTATGACCATGATATATTGGATCCCCTCCATATATTAAGGTTTTGGATAAAAAAAACGTTATTTCCATGTTTTAGGTATTTGGATTTTAATCATATTTGTACTTCGTGTGAGTATTGGATTTAGTTCTATGATTGTGGAGTATTCTATTCAAGTGTTTTATCATGAAAATGGGGTTTAGGAAAAATATAACTTTTCATTCTAAATATTTTTTGTGAATCCCAGTTTGATCACGTAACAATAAATCAGTAAACAATAACACGAACAATTGATTATTTCAATCTGTCATCCCTCTCGTATTCATAAATCAAGATAGTTGCAAAGGTTAGAATGAAGAACACAACCATCTCTCTCTCTCTAATGAATATCTTGGATGGCTAATCAATTGCTTACCTAATTCTAATGGTTAACATAACCTTAAATACTTAGGCCTTTAAACAAACAAGGCATAAGCCCATTTAAGGCAAATAAGCCCAATTAAACTAATTAAAGGCTTTTACAATAATAATTAAACTAAATAACCACTATATAATTATTTATATATCTTTCTAATATGTAGGACATTTATGGTCCTAACAATCTCCCCCTAAAGATATATAAATAAAAATCGGTCTTGAAACCTTCAGGTCTTGATCTTCTCTTCCTTTTGAATCTTTGAAACGCATTGATGTTGCTTGTCTTCATGTCTTTTCAGCGCCCCCCCCCCCCCCCCCCCCCCCCTTGAATAAAGCTCTTGATCTTCATATCTTCAACTTTAAGAACTTGTAGAACCAATATGCTCGAAGGAGGAAGTAATTTGAAGCGAACACCACTTGATATAGGATGAGAATGATAGATTACTTGTAAGCACTTTGATACTCTTTGGATCTCGGAACAGATCAATCATTCAATTAAAATTCGGTCGGTCAACAGTTACTCCCCCTCGGCTTTTGCATGGGGACTTCTTTACTCCCCCTCGGTTTTACTAACTCCCCCTCAACTTGATATTCAGTGTCTTTGAATCTGTACTCTTTCTCCCCCTCATGATGAGTAGGAGCATCCGGAGCATCATGCACGTTCAAAGACAAAAATGACGAGTAGCAAAAATCCTGATAAAACATTAAGTAACCAGAACGGGGTAAAAGTCTAACACAGAAAAACAAAAGTAACTGTTATCACAACAATTTAAAAAATTGTGTGGCCTATGTTCAGAGTTGGCAAAGGTGAATCTATGATAGGACTTCCAGTTATCACTGAAGAATATTTAAAAATTTAACTTCTCAAACAGTTCCGGCAATATCACGAAGATATGCAAATGGAATCACAAAGACTCGTGCATGTGTGAAAGAAAATAAATTCAATCTGTTATGCTCAAAAATTGACTTAACCTGGGACGCAAGTTAAAAATCAATTGACACAGTGATATGAATATGAAGTTCGAAGACCAGAGCTAATGTCTTCCTGTTTCAACATCTAAGACCTCCGAGTGAGGAATAGATAGATTATGTGCTAATTCTCCGTGAATATATGAAACAAGCATCTGTTGGGAGATACTTGAGTGGCTGGGTGGGGTGGCACAAGTTAGCGACACTGGGTCCATGTCTGTTTCAATACTCATCTCCAAAGAACGAGAATGAATAGATTGTGTGGTTACCCGGATAACTGACTCGGTTTGGTAAGGACCAATATTTCTTTTAAGTCTTGTCACAGCCTCACCATATTCTTTTCTCTCCAAACTCATCTATCATCTAGACCCCTCACTGAAGTCTATAATGGATGTGTTTCTTGGGTAGGTCCTTCCGGTTCAGGATAGACCATAGAAACAATGTTAATCCTAACACTCATTTCATGCATCGAGTAAAGCATTTAAGTAAACAGTGAAATACGCGTTCTAAACTGAAATGTTTAGAAGTCAACGCATTTAAGAACGAGTCCTGATCTGAGTTGATCAGAAGTCATAGGAATTAAGTCCGAGTTCTGATCTGAAGTAATCAGAAGTCAATGTTTGAAATACCAGAGTTTCAAGAAACAAGATCAAGTGCAAAACAGATTGACTCAGAAAGCACAGTATTTGCAATAATGAAACAATGATTAGAAAGTTTAATTGTGAAGAGCAAGTCACAATTATTATATTAGATAAGAATGGAATCATTTACAAGAAATAGCGAACTTGGAAAACAACTAGGAATTCAAACGAGTGTATTTCCATCGAAAAATCAACAATTATGTGAGACATGGAAATAACTGAGTCAAGAAGAAATGACACATGGCAATCATGAAGATTAGAATTGGAGAATAACAAACACAAGTAAGTTATTTAGAATGATTTACCACAGTCTTTGAATTCAGTTGAAGTTCACTTACCATTCATAGTACTCCCCCTCGAATGTGGCATAACCTTTGAATGCTCGTCATGTGATGTGAATAATAGAAATTAAAACCGCACATGACATTCCTGCAAAAACGATTAGACAGATTTTGGTATCCATCTTTTGACGGATCCTTGTTGGTTAGATGCCCAATGAGGACCTGGGATACTATAAGTACCATACCAATACTTTGCATGGTCTTTCTTCACAAAGTCACTTGTTCCACAATAAGAGCAATACAGTTTCTGTGTAGATAAGCTGATCAGTTAGTTAACAGAGTACACTCGATCAATTTTCACAAAAGGTTTAGCGAGGAAAGTTGTGTTGTTCTTGTCACTTTTACCAGAGACGAATGACTTTGGAGCAGGAGTGGTTCCTTTAACTCTCCACTCCATTTTTACTCTCTTGAAAGATGGATTATCTTTATTATCAACACGAGAATTATAGGAAAGCTTGGAAGGTCGAATCTGATCTTTTGAAAAATCATTTGATTTGACAAAATTCTTTGAAGAACGATTTGTATAAAATGAACTTAAAGCATAAGAAGGTTGAACACCTTTGAACTTGCTTTCTTCAAGTTGCTTGACCTTAACGGATAAGGTATTTCGTTCTTTGAGAATAAGATCAAATTTCTTTTGAAAATTAGATTTAACCATTTGTTCCTTCAAAATCTCGGTTGCTAATTCAGATAATCTCTGTGTAAGTTTAGAAATTTCAGTCCGAAAGATCTTCCTTTCTTTTTCAAAATCATCTTTCAAGCATTTATCCCTAAAACCTTCAACTTTCCCTTTCTCAGACTCTTTGATTAGAGCGTCTAATTCGTTTTCCAAATCAGTTATTTTCAAGGAAAGTTCTCCATTCTTTTGAGAAAAAGATTTGTGTTCTATTTCAAACTTCTCTCTTTCTGAAATCAAAACTTTTTCAAAGTCGGAGATCTGTTTTGAAAGTTTTAAGCACATAAGCTCAAGTCTCTTCTTTTCTTCAAGAGATTTGGTTGAAAGCCCAGATTGCTTTTTTGTAAGCAATTGTCTTTCCTTTTCAAATCTTTCTTTCTCCTTTTCAAAAACCTTTTCAAGAGTATTTAGTTTACTTTTAAGCTCAAGGTTTTCACAGTTCAGGAGTTTACCTTTCTCTTCTTCTTCAGCCAGCTTCTCAGAACTAATCCAGATTTGAGATTTTAGTTCCTTCAGTTCTTTGATGTACTTGCTGATCAATTCATCTGCTTGCTTGATGTGCTTTTCATATCGTCTTTCTTGTTCTTTCTCTTCAGGTTCTTTCACGTCGTCTTGCGATGACAATTCAGCAATCTTTCTTTTCAGCTCAGTATTCTCAGATTCCAAGATCGTTGTCTTTTCTTCAAACTTGGCAAGCTTCTCAGAATATTCACAGCCTTGATTTTCCCGTGCCTTCAGTTCTTTGCGGTACGTTATGCACGATTCATTTGCACTCTTCCAATTCTCTTCATGCATTCTTTCAATGGCTTTACACGAAGGATTAAAGCAATACGACATTGTTACCTGGAAAAATGATCGTTAATCGATGTTATTTTGAAGAATCAAAATTGCGGAAGAAAATCAAAAATTAAATTTGAAAACCAAATCTAAAAATAAATTCGTTTCCAAGATTTAAGATCTGATTATTATCGAATTCGAACGAAATCAAATTTCGATAACATACCAATCAAAACTTATTAAACACAACTTACCGGATGAAGAGGAACTTACCGGACGAGGAGTGGTTTACCGAAAAGAGATGGATTCCGGATAACGTTGACTTACCGGATGTGAGAGATTCCGGATGGAGATTGCACTTACCGGGTGAGATGAATTTTCCGGACACAGAATAAATCCGGATGCGGATACCGGACACAAATAGCACTTACCGGATGAGGAGACTTGAGACTTACCGGACGAAAGTTGTCGGATACTTGACGTAATGATAAGGTGCGATAAAACTTAATGCCAAAAACAACGAAAGTCTTCAACGAAATCAACACTTAATAACAAATCATGCAATATTATATATATATATATATATGTGTGTGTGTGTGTGTGTGTGTGTGTGTGTGTGTGTGTGTGAATGCATGAATGTATTTATGTGATGTATGTGTAACTGATGCGTGAGAAAAAAAATGTAGCGAAGATGGTTTAAGACTAATGGATTGATGGTATATGCATGTGATGATGGAATAGGTATGTATGTGCATGCAATCACGTATGGCATCCAATGACAATTAATTAAAAGTCAAGTAGCAAAACAAAAGTCAACAGTAGCATGCGGTACTTGAGGTTCACCGGAAAGTTTTTGTATCCGGTAACAGTTGACTATCCGGTAACCTTGGAAAAACAGATTTATCCGGGAAGAAACGTTTTATCCGGGAAGAATGGATTTTATCCGGAAACTTTGTTTTATCCGGGTAACTTTGAAAAAATCACCCGGGAAGATTGGTTTTATCCGGAAAATAGTGAGAAATATGAGACTTATCCGGAAACAACGGTTGGTTGTAAAATCGGATCAGAGATCGATAGGGTTGCTTGATTTCACTTCTGTAGGGTTAGATTTTGAACAAAAAAACAAACACAAACACACCCAAATCGATTTCTGAGCAAAATATATCCTATTTTTCAATAACCACAAAAAAATTGAAGAACACCAAAAACTCAAGATTTGAGTTTTAACTTAAAAATTTGATACATTTGAGTCTTTGTAAACGCAGATAACGACAAGATTAAATCAATTAAACAATCGAGATATACCAGAAAAAATATTTAATCGATGAAAAAACTTTGCAAACCCGATTGAAGAACGATTTTTCTTCAATAAAAACTGCACTATTACGAAAATAATCTGGGTGACTTCTGGACCTCAAACGATTAATCCAACCGTTCAGAATGTAAAATAGTATGTCTTGAAGCTACTGTCCAAAAATCAAGACGATCCGACGGTTGAAACTCTGGGAATAGACGAAACGGGTCGCTGCGTTTTTCCAGAAAATTCACTACGAAAATTCTTTGTTTTCTTGCTTTCATTCGATTTCTTTCGTATATTCAAATCACCGATTCTGCTCTGATACCAATTGTGAATCCCAGTTTGATCAGGTAACAATAAATCAGTAAACAATAACACGAACAATTGATTATTTCAATCTGTCATCCCTCTCGTATTCATAAATCAAGATAGTTACAAAGGTTAGAATGAAGAACACAACTATCTCTCTCTCTAATAAATCTCTTGGATGGCTAATCAATTGCTTACCTAATTCTAAAGGTTAACATAACCATAAATACTTAGGCCTTTAAACAAACAAGGCCTAAGCCCATTTAAGCAAATAAGCCCAATTAAACTAATTAAAGGCTTTTTTACAATAATAATTAAACTAAATAAGCACTATATAATTATTTATATATCTTTCTAATATGTAGGACATTTATGGTCCTAACATTTTTCATATCCGAAATTGTGATTTAAATAATGTTCTTTCCGTTTTGTGTTCTACATTTGAGATGAGAACTCTTGAACTCACTAGGCGTTAAGCCTAAAACATTTATTTGTCGGCATGTACATCATGTCCTTGTTGCGTAGATGGTACTAGCGACACTGTGAATAGTTGAGTGCTAGTTAGATGTACGTGAAGGATCTACTCATTCGATGATGTTTTCCGCATTCAGAGATAGCGACTGCTATTGGGTTTTAGTAACATCCGACATTGACTTAGTCTTGATTTAAGACTTGATTTACCTATTGTTAATGTTAAATTCAGTTTTGTTATCCGAAGTTAATATAAGTATTAAGTTATGGAAAGAAGATTACCCTTTATTTGATGCATTATAGAAAATTTTAATTTAGTCGCTATTTCCATATTTGAGAGTGTTACATTAAGTTAATAAATTTGTTTAATTTGATGAAATTGTTTCATATAATTTTTTTCTTGATGAAGTTGTTTTATACATTTGTGTTTTTATGTAAAGATGACAAAGTTTCATCATGATGAGAAAACACATGAAACAATTTCATTAGAATGAGAAATACATGAAACAATTTCATTTTTACATAAAAAATACAAATATATGAAACAACTTCATCAAAAAAAAGAATTATATGAAACAATTTAATGAACCAATTTCATTAACTTAACCAATGAAATTGGCGGTTTGCACGGTTTGCAAAATTAGGGTGATTTGCATTTGATCTCCCCCCCTCTCTCTCTATGTATATATATGGGCCTAATCAAATGAGAACTATTTAATTTGTGATAATTGTGAGATCCAATATTAACCACTCATTTAAGATAATTAATATAAATTTTGAATAAATATAAAAGGGTATTTTAGTAAAATTCTATTTTACAGCTAATTAAATTAATTCTATCTTCTCTCATACCTACCTTCTCTCTCTACCATATACCTTAACCCTTGGAACATCTTTTCTCTTTCTCCAGATCATACACAACCGCTACACTCACATATCATCTTCATGAAATGGTTATTTGGCTTCTTATTTCTTCATTTCTTGTATCTCGTGGCTCCAATCAAACATTCAAACCCATTTGAAATCATGACCGAATCCATTATCAACGATATTCCCCAAAGCCATAGCCATCGACAGATCCAAAGTTGAGAGTTCCACATGCTTTCTTAAACGGGGGTCGACTTCTGTTTTGGTCACTACAACAACACCATCAATAACTTTGCTACCACCGACGCCCCATCTCGTCCCCATCCCCCTCCCCTCGATCATCGTCATCACGGTACATCAATTTGGCCTCGTCCCTCTCTCTATATCTCCCCCTGGCACACATCTGTGAACCCAAACTAGTCTCTTCACCATCATCAATATGGCCTCATCCCCCTCTTTTTTCTCTCTTGTTTAATCAAATGGACAATGACGATGAACTTTCTACGACGAAAACCCGATGAGAAAGTGTCACTGTTTGGGTAACTTTTTTTGATTTGATTATGTCAAGGTAACCCATCATTGGAGGGCATTCGACGTCGATCAATCAATGGGTATCACAACACTGGTATGAAAATGGGTATCACAACAGATACAATAGGTATCACATTTGGTATCATAGTGGTATCAAAATAGGGTATCATAGTGGTATCAGGATGTCATATTTTTATCATTTTGTATCGTAGTGATATCACAATGGGGTATCACATTTGGTATTACAATGTATTTTTGTTGATTTACAAATTGTATCACAAAGTATCATGTAGTGTTGTTTTATTAAGTGTATCACATTACGTTTTTTCGTTATTTTTGGTATTTTATTAAGGGTATCGCTGGGTGCATCATGTTTTTGCCGGAATAAGGTTTGCCAGAATAAAGTTCGTCGGAGAGAGGAGAGAGACGAGAGGAGAGAGAAGATTACCTAAATTGCCTTTTTATTAAAATTTTAAGTCAAAATTGCTAAAACTAATAATTTCCTAATTTATCTTATGATTTGTGGTTGAGATTCGATCTCACAACTATCACAAACAATCCAGTTCTCCCTTGAATGGCCCCCTATCTATACTACCTTAATATTGGTTTAGACCAAATGTCTTAAATACAACATCTTATGCATGATGTACTACCTTTTAAAGCATCAAATTGAAAATCTCTTAATTACTACTTGCAAAACACAACATACAAGTTGTTAATGCACTACCTTTACCTTATCAGACATTATGTTTAAAGGAAGTTTTGAGAGACTCTTTTTGTCTCTAAAAAAGTCTCTCTTCCTTATTGAGCTTTCATTCTTAAAGAGGTTTCTTTCCTTTTAACTTTTTGGTTGTCAATTGTAAAAGAGTTTCCATTCTTTGTCAATGGGATAGCTAACCTAGACCACCTGGCCACCATTTTGGAAAGATACATACTTTCTTTCTTCAAAGATACTTTTTCTCCTCCCTAAATCCATCTTTCAACTGTCTTTTGCGTAATCGATCTTCTCCCCAAAAAAACTGTTTATAACAATAGCCGGTCTTCTCCATTATCCATAAACCAGATCAAGAACACACTTGTTTACAAGGAGGTAATCTCTTGAGGCTCGGATGACGGATAGTATGCTATTGGCCATGAACTCGGCTATGGCAAAGCAACAGGAATTCTTCATGAAGTTATTAGATGACCGCTATGCAAGTAATTGACGACCCAAAACAGTAGCAGAGAACGCTATGATTGGTTCGGGAGGTAATGTGGTCGTGGTGGGTACGAAAGAGCAGGTGTTGACCGGATACAAACAGAAGGAGAAGGGATGCTCTTGCAAGACTTTTCTCAAGTTCTAGCCGCCAGAATTTGCGGGAACCACCGATCCTGTCACTTGTATGTATTGAATCTGAGAGATGGAGATGGCATTCGGAGCCAGTAAATGTGACGAGGCGCAAAGGTTCAAGTTTGTTTCTCATTTTCTTAAGGGCAAGGCCCTTACTTGGTGGAATCTCACCCGTTCTTCCATCACATTCGAAGTGTTGGCCAAACTTTCGTGGCCAACATTCAAGAAGAAGATCCTTGACAAGTACTGCAGCGAAAGGGCTCTAGACAAGATTGAAGAAGAGTTCCGAAGTTTGAAGAAAGACAGTATGACAATCATCGAGTACTCAAAGCAATTTCTCAAAAAGTTAAGTTTGGTGGAGCACCTGGCTCCCGATGAGAAAATGAAGATCAAGGCATACCACCGGGGTATGCCAGCTGAAATGAAGACGGACGTGAGGAACGCCAAGGTGTCGACATTGGAGAAAACGATCAAAGAGTCGTTGTTGGTAGAAGATGACTTGGCCCAAGGAAGGTTGGAGCGTGGGCATGTTGGTAGGAAGGGTCATCTGGACCCGTTCGCCATTCCAAACCATTTTCTGGGAATTGATGTGGGGACGCTCGTCGTGACGCGAGGTGGTGTCACAAGTGTAAGAACAAACATGCTGGCCCGTGTAACTCAAGGCTGCACTCGAGTTCATCCGAGTGTTTCAAGTATGGAAAAAGAGATCACCTCAGCCGGGATTGCCCCATAAAGGGACCGGTTTGTTTTGAGTGTCGTGAACCGGGGCACGTGAAGAGGGAGTGCCCGAAGCTTGTGGGGGGGCAACCGAGGGGTTTCAAGTGGATCGACGCCAAGAAGAGAGAATCCACCAAAGGCATCGAGTCGAGCATTTCAGATGACCGCCAAGGAGGCAAGGGAGACCGCCGATGTGGTGTCGGGTACGTTTCTCATAAATTCCTTGCCTGCTCGTGTATTGTTTGATTCGGGAGCAAATCGCTCTTTTGTGTCAAGTTCTTTCTATAAGCAATTTGTTACTCCCATTACTACTATCTTCGATGCCATGGTGGTAGAAGTGGCTAACGGAGAGCAAGTATTAACTCGAGAATGCTATAATGGTTGCACCTTGAAAATTGACGAGAAATTCTTTGAGGTGGACCTACTACCAATGGTTATAGGTGGTTTCCACGTGGTAATAGGCATGGACTGGTTGAGTAAGCATAAGGCCGACATCTTTTGTTCCAAGAAGATGATATGTGTGCTTTCAACAAATGGTGGAGCGGTTACCGTATATGGGGAGAAAGGGAAGAGAAGTACTTCTATCATTTCGTCATTGAAAGCTCGTCGTCGTGGGGAGCTCCGGTTTTGTTTGTAACGAAAAAGGACGGGTCTATGAGAATTGATAACGCCACTTCTTGGTGTTATTTTCGGTCCCAAACTATTGAGAGTGGCTTGTTTTTGAGGAAATCGGTGATGTTTTCATTACTTTCCAGTGAAATGTGCAGATATCCTGGAGGAAAGCCACACTCGAGAAAAGGAGTGAAAAAGCATCAGAAAAGCCCAAGCGGAATCCCAAGTCAAAGCCCAAGTCCAGGCCCAAAGCCCAAACCTGGGCCACGTCAGAAACACGCGCGGGCTAGCCTGCGGCTTCAAGCCGTGTGGCAAGCCGCACAACCCTGATAATGCCGTTTCACGACATTATTTTGATCCCGAAATCGGTCAGTTAGTTGTAAGTTTCCAAGTAAAAAAGTAGAATTTAATGGTTTTGATGAGTAAATACAGGTTTTTATGAAAGGACGATGAAGGAAGAGTTTTGAGATCAAATGGAGCAAGTTGACAACAGTCCGGAGCGAAATCGAGAAAATCAGATTTTTGGACCAAACAGAGTTGTGCACGCCTCTAGGCGCGTTTCCAAACGCGCCCACATCCGCGCAGTTTTAATTTTTGCAACTTTCCAGTGTGCTGCGCGCCTCTCTGCGCGTTTCCACACGCGCCTCCAGACGCGCTGAAGACCTGAGCGTTTTATTCTATTTATCTGCTAGGGTTGTGGGGATTATTCATCAGTTACGACTTGGGACTCTTTCTGGGCGATTTTGGGAGCACAAGGGCGATTTTTGAAGGCGAATAGAAGGCAAGAAACATCAATTAACAAGGATCGAAAGGTGAATCGAGTACGTTCACCGGCGGCTTAGACTTTTTCAGGGAGTTCTTAGATTTCAATTCTTAGTTAAAAACATGTTTACTTTCATTTTCATCTTTTCATTTCAGAGTTTTGAAACCCCCAATATGAACTAACCCGTTCATGTTGGGGGGTTGGTTTGAATCATGGTTGGATACTTGTTTTTGCTTACGATAGGCATGATTGATATGATATAGATGGATGACACATGTGAGATTATTCTTAATGCTTGTAATAGTCTGATCAACTGTTATTCGGTTTTATGAATCTTTAATCTTTGAGAAAAGTTTTGAGGTTTGATGAATCTTTCATGTCTTGGTTGAATTAGAGATAGCAATATGATAATTCATCCTTTGTGGTTTTTAATTACTAATTGTTCAATTACCTTTGTTGAGATCGAATGATAAATACAATGTGTTGAATGATATTGCTATAGCTTGAGTAAGTATAGTGATGGAATGTGATTATACCTGTCATCTTGAAGTTATGTCAATCGTGTCAGATCTGTGAGTTAAATGATTGTCTACCTGAGGAATCCAACCCTCCAGCTTTTTATCTTTTCTGAATTTAATTAAGTTTTAATCCGTGTTTTTAATACACAACAATCCAACTCAATTTGTGTTAGTCTAGTTAATAATCTATACAGTCATTGTGGTACTTGACACCTGGTTCCTTTGGTTCGATACTCGTACTTTATAAGTACTATTACTTGATTCGACCCGTACACTTGCGGTAGATTTAGGGGGGTGTAAACCCACCTATCAAGTTTTTGGCGCCGTTGCCGGGGAGCCTGTTTTGTGTAAATATCACTACTAGCTGTAGAAATTATTACATTAGACACTCTGTTTTTATTTTATTATAATCTGCTTTGAAGGTTCATATATTTTTGGGTTTTGAGACTCTATATTCTCCGTTTCAGGTTACCTCTTGGTTTATGCCAAGAAGAAGACTGTTTCGGGAATTATTACCGATTGACCCGGAGATAGAACGGACTGCCAGAGACCTAAGAAGACAAGCACGGAACAGAATGGCCGACAACAACATCAATGTCGGGGAAGATTGGGGAGAAGGGTTGCCCATGGGTAATGGTCAACCAATTCCAAATGCGAATGCAAATGCGAACAATAAGAACCACAATAACGCCAATCACGGTCTCAACAACGTCAATCATAACGCCAACAATAATGTCAATCACGGCGTTGACAACAACTACAATGTTAATCATGGCGTCAATGACAACGTCAACAATGGTGTCAACAATGGGATCAATCATAATCTCAATCACAACGCCAATCATGGGATCCATCATAATGTCAATCAACCACCACCGCCACCACAAAGGGTACCAATGAGGAATTTCGCCAACCCGAACATAGGCGCTGCACAACGAGGACCATATGCACCTCCGATAGCTGCTAATAATTTTGAAATCAAGCTTGGTACCATCCAATTGGTACAGTCGAACATGTTCGGAGGTGCAGCAACTGAAGATCCTCATGCACACTTGCGCGCATTGGAAAAGATTTGCAATACTTTTAAGGTGAATGGGGCTGATCAAGATTCGATCAAGATACGGTTGTTTCCGTTTTCATTAAAGGATCGAGCCACTACTTGGGAAGAGAATATACCCCCGGGATCAATTCGAACTTGGAACGACATGGTTACCGCTTTTCTCAACAAGTTCTTTCCACCAGGGCGAACGGCTCAATTGTTATCCGACATCACACATTTCTCGCAATGGGATCAGGAGTCGTTGTACGAAGCATGGGAAAGATATAAAGCGATGCTCAAGAAGTGTCCACATCATGGGTTACAAGAATGGATGATCATCCAAACATTTTATGTGGGATTAAATCCTCAGTTTAAGAATGACCTCACAGCTGCTGCATGTGGAGCTTTAATGAACAAGTCCTATGAGGAAGCGGACGAATTGATAGAAAATCTAGCAGAACATAGCTATTCCACGCCAAGATCTGCTGTCAGAAAAGTTGCAAATGTGCAAGAAGCAGAAGAGTTGAAGGCTATAAAGGCACAGTTGACTGCGTTGACTAATCAGATGAGAGGAGCGACCATGCAACCGAATGTTCAGAATGATATGGGTGGTCAAGACCAATTCATGAATCATCAAGATTATCAATCACCGGAACAAGTTCAATTCATTCAGAATCAGAACCGGAACAATCGGCCGAGGAATGATCCATTCTCTAACACTTATAACGAAGGATGGAAACGACATCCTAACTTTTCTTGGAGTCAACCTCAACAAGGCCCGGGCAAGGAAACGATGGGGCAACAGCAACAACAACAACAACAACAACAACAACAACAGCAGTATGGTAACAATTCTAACTCTTCCAATTCTTTTCAGCCTAACAATGTATATCGTCCCCCAGGTTACAATCAGAGGAAGCATGATGAGGGGCAATCATCAGAAAAGAAACCGGGTTTGGAAGACATGATGATGAAATTCATGTCAAAGATGGAAGGTGCGGTAGAAGGATTAGCGGGCACAGTGAACACTGTGAAATCCACCATGGATCAGAATACCGCTTCAATCCGAATGCTAGAAAGATAGATGGGCCAGATTTATGAGGCCTTACAAACACGACCTCCCGGTCAATTTCCCAGTCAACCCGAGAAGAAGGGTAGAGAAGAATGTAAAGCCATAAGCTTGAGGAGTGGTAAACAACTCACTAGAGACCCCACCAAGGTGAGTGATGTTGAGCCAGAGGATGAAGAGGAAGAAAAAGTGGATGAAGAAGTGGAGATGGAGAAGACGGAAAGCGAGAGAAGAAAGGAGAATGCGACTGCTTCCAAGAAAGTGCCTCCTAAGCCAGTCACACCATCGGTACCATATCCCAGTAGGCTAAAAGCTTACAAGGATGATGCAAACTTTGCTAAATTTTTAGAGGTGTTTAAAAAACTGCATATTAACATTCCTTTTGCAGATGCTTTAGCACAGATGCCATCCTATGTGAAATTTCTGAAGGATATTCTCTCCAACAAGAGAAAAATCGAGGAGCATGCCACTGTTGCACTTACTGAAGAGTGCAGTGCTATCATTCAGCACAAGCTTCCCCCGAAGCTTAAGGATCCAGGGAGTTTTACTATCCCTGTTCAAATAGGCAATTCTGAATTTAGTAAAGCTTTGTGTGATCTTGGAGCGAGTATCAATCTAATGCCATTGTCTATTTTCAGGAGACTCGGACTAGGAGAGGTGCAACCGACCAGAGTGACACTGCAACTTGCTGACAGATCAATCAAATATCCGTATGGTGTAATTGAAGATGTGCTGGTCAAAGTGGATAAATTTTATCTCCCAGTCGACTTCGTGATCCTCGATATGGATGAGGATAAAGAGATACCTTTGATCATGGGTCGACCATTTTTAGCCACAGGAGGGGCGTTGATAGATGTGAAAGGAGGAAAGCTCACGTTGAGGGTAGGAGAAGAAAAAGCGGTTTTTGACGTATTCCAAGCAGCAAAGCAGCCAATGCAGTACAGTGAATGCTACCGGATTGATGTCTTGGAATCCCCGATTAGAGAATCATGTGAATCGCAGTTGGGTCAAGATCAATTGGAAAGTGTGATCATGGGTACTATAGATGGTTCGAAAATTGAAAGTGTGATCCAACTGAATGCATTACCAAGTCAAAGAGGCCCAAGAAGACCGAAAGTTGAGGATTTGGGTGAACCAATACCCAAGTCTCAACCATCATCTCACACTCCACCTAAGCTCGAGCTGAAACAGTTATCATCCCATCTCGAATATGCATTTTTGGGGGAAAATGAGACACTTCCGGTCATCATTTCATCCAAGTTGAAAAGCGAAGATAAAGAGAAGTTACTCAGAGTCCTACGTGAGCATCAAACCGCAATTGGCTGGACAATCGTTGATTTAAAGGGCTTAAGTCCAACTTTCTGCACGCATCGTATAAATCTTGAAGAAGAACATCGACCGGCAGTCCAACCTCAACGAAGACTTAATCCCAACATGAAAGAAGTGGTTCGGAAAGAGATCCTAAAGTTATTGGATGCTGGAATCATCTATCCAGTACCCGATAGCCCATGGGTTAGCCCAGTTCAAGTTGTACCCAAAAAAGGAGGTGTTACGGTCGTTCGCAACAACAACAATGAACTCATCCCCTCTCGAACAGTCACGAGGTGGAGAGTTTGCATTGATTATAGAAGGTTGAACGACACCACCCGGAAAGACCATTTCCCATTGCCATTCATTGATCAGATGATAGAGAGACTAGCGGGACACGAGTATTATTGCTTCTTGGACGGATATTCGGGATATAATCAAATTTCGATTGCTCTCGAAGATCAAGACAAGACCACATTTACATGCCCCTATGGGACATTTGCTTATAGGAGGATGCCATTTGGATTATGTAATGCTCCAGCAACATTCCAGAGATATATGATGGTGATCTTCTCAGATATGGTAGAGCATACCATGGAAATCTTTATGGACGACTTTTCGGTCTTTGGTCCATCGTTTGACTTGTGTTTGTCCTATCTGGAGGCTGTTTTGAAAAGATGCACGGAAACGAGCTTGGTTTTAAATTGGGAGAAATGTCACTTTATGGTGACGGAAGGAATATTGCTGGGACACAAGGTGTCAAAAGAAGGAATAGAGGTGGACAAGGCCAAGGTGGCAGTGATAGAGAACTTACCGTATCTGAATTCCGTCAAAGGGATTCGAAGCTTTTTAGTCCATGCCGGCTTTTACCGGCGGTTTATAAAAGACTTTTCTAAAATCACTAAACCCTTATGTTCTTTACTCCTAAAAGATGCCAAATTTGATTTTACTGATGATTGTGTTGTGGCATTTGACAGGTTGAAGAAGGAGTTGATCTCGGCACCTATTCTTACAGCACCCGATTGGAGTCTTCCCTTCATAGTGATGTGTGATGCAAGCGATAGAGCAGTCGGAGCGGTCTTGGGGCAAAAGAAAGACAAGAGAATGCACGTTATCTATTATGCCAGCAAGACTTTAGACGAAGCTCAAGTTAACTATGCCACAACCGAGAAGGAGTTATTAGCGGTGGTCTATGCGTGTGAGAAGTTCAGATCGTACCTGGTGGGAGCAAAGGTAATCGTATACACGGATCATTTAGCCTTGAAGTATCTAATGGCTAAGAAAGATGCAAAGCCGAGACTCATTAGATGGGTGCTACTGCTCCAAGAGTTTGATTTGGAGATCTTGGACAAAAAGGGGACAGAAAACACGGTTGCAGATCACCTGTCAAGGCTCGAGGGTAATGAGGAAGAGAAGATGGATAAAACATCTATAAATGACACATTCCCGGATGAGCAATTATTTAAGGTTAGTCATTCCGAACCGTGGTATGCAGATTTGGTTAATTTCTTAGTAGGAGGAGTGGTGCCCTACAACATGAACTCGCATCAAAAGAAGAGATTTCTCTTTGAGGCCAAGCGGTATTATTGGGATGAGCCACACTTGTATAAGATGTGTGCGGATGGGATGATTCGGAAATGTGTACCGGATGAAGAAAAGACCAACATTCTTACTCATTGCCATACATTAGAATGTGGGGGTCGTTTCAGTGCTGATAGAACAGTGGCCAAGGTTTTACAATCCGGATTCTTCTGGCCATCAATGTTCAAGGAGACAAGGGAATTTATCTCCAAATGTGACCAGTGTCAAAGGACAGGTAACATAACGAAGAAGGATGAAATGCCCATGAAGATCTTCATGGAGGTGGAACTATTTGATGTATGGGGAATAGACTTCATGGGACCGTTCCCAACCTCATACGGGAACGAGTACATTTTAGTTGCAGTTGATTATGTGTCGAGATGGGTTGAAGCAATCGCAACGCCATCGAATGATGCCAAAGTCGTTATCAAATTTCTAAAGAAGCATATCTTCTCACGTTTTGGGGTTCCGCGGGCCTTGATCAGTGATGGAGGCAGCCATTTCTGCAACCGGTATCTTGATCTGGTCCTCAAGAAATACTCGGTCAAGCATCGAGTAACTACACCATATCACCCGCAAGCAAATGGGCTAGCCGAAGTCTCCAACAGAGAGCTGAAACACATTTTAGAGAAAACGGTAAATTCTTCACGCAAGGATTGGTCGCTGAAGCTTGATGACGCTCTGTGGGCATACCGGACTGCATATACGACACCTTTGGGGACTACACCATACCATCTAGTTTATGGGAAATCATGCCACTTACCCGTGGAATTGGAGTGTCGAGCATTTTGGGCAATAAAGAAGCTAAACATGGAATTAGATGCCGCCGGCAAAAAGAGATTCCTGCAGTTGGTTGAGCTAGAGGAACTAAGACTCGATGCATTCGAAAATGTTGCGATCTACAAAGAGAGGACTAAGAAGTTTCACGACCGGAACATTCGTGAGAATGTAATCACTCCAGGTATGAACGTTTTGTTATTTAACTCACGATTACGTTTGTTCCCAGGTAAGTTAAAGTCCAGATGGTCCGGCCAGTTCAAAGTGACAGAAGTATTCCCATACGAAGCAGTGGAGTTAGAAGGACCTGATGGGCAGAGATTCAAGGTGAACGGACAACGAGTAAAACCGTACCTAGGAGACGAGATTCCGAGCATTGCAAGCATATATCTGGACGAGCCGCGAGAGTTAGTGAATGGAGACGTCGTGCCACGACAGAAAATACGGCGCTAGGTGGGAGGCAACCCACCATAGGTTAATTAGCAATTTTGATTTTGTTTTACTTTCTTGTGTATGCATTGTCTTTTGTTTTTGTGTGTTTCCATTTTTGTGTGTTTTAGGAGTAACCTTGAACCCTGAGAGCGCATGGGATGATGCCTGAGAGAAAGCGGAAAACGAAATCGAAAAACGGAAACAGTGCCCAGCGCGTTTCTAGGCGCACCTCCAGACGCTCCCACATCCGCGCAGATCACTGGAATCTTTAACAATTTTCTAACTGCGCGGTTGCCTGCGCGTCTACATCCACGCCCATAAACGCGCCGAAACATGGATGGCGTATACTCCAGTATGCTGCGCGCCTCTACGTGCGTTTCCACACGCGCCTCCATCCGCGCCGACAGTCTGAAGGTATTTTAACCCTATTTTCAGCTCACTCCCTATTTTGGAAAACCCTAACACTCTCTGCAGCCGTTTTTCTCTCAAAAATCGCTTCCTAGTGCCGATTTGATTCCCTCTCACCAAGAATCATCAATCTTTTCTACCATTCTATCATCCTTCAAGATAAAAAGGTATGATTTCTTGCCTAGTTCTTAATAGGTTGGGGTTTTGCACATCAGTTTGAGGTATTTTTCTTCTATGAGCTTTCTTGCTGAATTTTTCTCAAGTATGCATGAGTTTATGTGCTAATAATGTGAAAACTCTGCTGATTTTTGTTGTGGGCATGAATGATTTCGAATTCTTGTGGGTAAGTTGTGAGTATTTTGCTTTGAGAGAAAAATCATGGTTTTTGTTTCAAGTTCTGAATGATTGTGGTATAATGCTGATTTTGTCCAAGATAAACCAAACCTAGGTTTCACCAAGGTTTGGGGTTCTTGTATCTTTGTTAAAAAAATACCAAGTGCTAAGAGTTGGGTTATCGTTGTGCTTAATATGTGTTGCCGTGCTTGTTAATGTGTTTATCCATGATGATGTGCTGCTGGTTTGTGCTTGAATTCTTGGTGTGGATGAGTGTTGGTATTCTAGTTTGAAATGGAAAACCCAAACTTTGGTTTGGGGTATCAATTTAACACCATTCACACAACTCTCTCGTTACAAGCCTTGGTTTCACCAAGGTTTGGAGTTCCTGATTTCACCTGAAGCTTATTGTTCTATGTTCTTTGTGTGGAAATAAACCTAATCCGCAGATTAGGTTTGGAGTGACATTGTCAATTCACTATATCTAATGAATGTACCTTTTCAGGAACCATGGTGCGCACTGAGCCTAATAGAGCTGGACGTTTCTTCGCCTACCAAAATCTACAACCGGTGGAGAGGGAAGCTCTAACCGAGCGCGTGAACGGCCGAGTGGTGCAAAGAAGACATCAATTTAGAAACCGACAAATCTGGTCGGAGAGAGGGCTGAGATTAAATGAGATACCGAACAACAGAGCTAGAGAGATTGTTATGGAGCGTAATTGGACCACATATGTGCATGATCCGGAACCGTATGATGAAGAGCTAGTCCGAGATTTTTATGCTGCCATGATACCACCAGCGTTTAACGAATTCTCTTCGGTGGTAGTACGGGACAGAATTGTGCGGATGCCGGTAGAAGCTATTTGTGCCCACTATGGGGTGCCTCGCCCCAATAACTTAGATGCCACTTTTGGTTTGACCCCGATTGAAGGAGTCTGCAACGACAACCATCTCAGCACGGTTCTATCCTCAAGCTTAAGAAGGAGTGGCAAAGAAATCTGGGTTCCCCATCATCATGACATAAAAAAATATGAGTTGCGACCCGAAATTGCCATATGGATGAAATTCTTGAAGTGCAGTCTGGCACCATCTTCACATGATAACACAGTCGACGCCTATTTTGCCAAGATCCTCTACCATATACAGTTCAACCTCCCAATGGACATAGGCCACATCATCAAGCTTCATTTGATAGACGCCGCATCAAACACCAACAATGTTGGCATTTTACCATTTCCTTGTTTGATAACTTGGTTTTGCAGGGAAGCTGGATGTGACGTGGGTGTTACGACCCCACCATCGCCACCGTTCGATAGAAACACCTATAGAGCACAGGTCCGTGCAGCAGAGCGGTTTGATTTAAAGGAAGCTGCTAATCGGGAGAGCGGTCGTATACGCATTCCAGCGGGAGTGGATGACATGGAGGCAGATGATGCTGATGATGAAGATTACAACCCGACTACTGATATGGAGGGAGTTATGCTTGGAACTGACATACCGAGTTTAGCATTGCAGATGTTCAATATGGAGTTGCGGTTAAATCAGAGATTGGAGGCAATAGAAGAAGGAAGGAGATATGATGGGCGCTCGAATGCACCGACCACTTCAAATCAAGATGAAGCGGGCCCATCAAACCCAAGGAGAAGAAGGAGGCATCAATGAGCAGTACGCGGTGGGGTAAAGTTTTTGTTTTTTTTTTTTTTAGTTTTCGATTGTTTTGTTGTTGAACTGTTTTTATTTGTGTTTATCGTTCTTTTCTGCTTTTGGTTGGATGACTGTACCGATTCGCTATTTCGTGATTCTTTCTTTTATATGTTATTTGGTCCATTGGGGACAATGGTTGTGTCTGGTTTGGGGTGGTTTGTCGATTATATCATTTATTGATCTCAGTGGATTGAACAACCACCTTGTTTTTAGTGACGAATGTGCAACCTTCTTAGTGTGATTTAGTGTGAGTTTTCGAGGACACTAATTTTGGGGAGAAGAGTTAAAAGGGATAATGTAGCATGAGGGTGGATCTAAGTGAATGCATACATATAGACATTAGTGGAGACCACCCGTGAGTTGTTGAGCCACACAATCGCTAACTTCGATTCTGAGAGACTATACCTTAATCGATACACTTTTCATTTAGTCTTTTGGTCGTTGTTATAGCCTGATCTTACTATAACTTGCATCTGATTATCAAAGACATCCATAGGGATAGGAGTGAAGTTATTGCCGATCTTTGTAAACAAACCATGTGCAAGTTGTCTGGTTGTTGCGATACCTACTGCTGTTCAGAACTCAAAGAACCCAAATGTACCCATTGTAGCACCCCCAGTTTAAAAAAATCAATATAAAACTGAGGGATCATTTCAGGGGGTTTAAATGAAGAGTTGAGGAAGTATGAGCGAAGGAAAATAAGAGGGTCAACCAATTTTCATTGACCACCATCCAAAAGCAGCAACCATGGCCATTTATATGTAGTAGCATGGAGAGTTTGAAAAGAGAAGCAGAGCAACATTCCTGTGCCCTAGTCTTGATAAGTGGATTATTTCTTAGATCAATTTGTGTACACTTGTGCGTTATTGTTAAAAGTTGTTCATGCATGATTTGTGAATTCTTGTACCAACCATCCAAAAGCATGGCAACATGTGCGAAACCTAGGGCTCGAGTGAAGAGAGAAAACCGTGAGGTAGGGTCAAGGCGAAATCCTCTCTAAGTGTGTGTTTAGTTAGGTACACTCAAGTGCGGTGTGGTCCTTGATAACTCTTTGTCCCAAAGTTGTGCTGTTTAGAATTCCATAGCTAGGTCTGCTGGGGGGTGTCCATCTCACAGGTAATTCGTAGTGGTTGTTGAGCTGACTAGAGATCTAAATGATATTCTCGACAACACGAAATTGCGATTGTTTGAGTTGTGTTTAAATGCTTATTTTTGTCGCTATTTTGCTTGGGGACAAGCAACGCTCGGTTTGGGGTTGTTGATAATGCCGTTTCACGACATTATTTTGATCCCGAAATCGGTCAGTTAGTTGTAAGTTTCCAAGTAAAAAAGTAGAATTTAATGGTTTTGATGAGGAAATATAGGTTTTTATGAAAGGACGATGAAGGAAGAGTTTTGAGATCAAATGGAGCAAGTTGACAACAGTCCGGAGCGAAATCGAGAAAATCAGATTTTTGGACCAAACAGAGATGTGCGCGCCTCTAGGTGCGTTTCCAAACACGCCCACATCCGCGCAATTTTAATTTTTGCAACTTTCCAGTGTGCTGCGCGCATCTCTGCGCGTTTCCACACGCGCCTCCAGACGTGCTGAAGACCTGAGCGTTTTATTCTATTTATCTGCTAGGGTTGTGGGGATTATTCATCAGTTACGACTTGGGACTCTTCCTGGGCGATTTTGGGAGCACAAGGGCGATTTTTGAAGGCGAATAGAAGGCAAGAAACATCAATTAACAAGGATCGAAAGGCGAATCGAGTGCGTTCACCGGCGGCTTAGACTTTTTTAGGGAGTTCTTAGATTTCAATTCTTAGTTAAAAACATGTTTACTTTCATTTTCATCTTTTCATTTCAGAGTTTTGAAACCCCCAATATGAACTAACCCGTTCATGTTGGGGGTTGGTTTGAATCATGGTTGGATACTTGTTTTTGCTTACGATAGGCATGATTGATATGATATAGATGGATGACACATGTGAGATTATTCTTAATGCTTATAATAGTCTGATCAACTGTTATTCGGTTTTATGAATCTTTAATCTTTGAGAAAAGTTTTGAGGTTTGATGAATCTTTCATGTCTTGGTTGAATTAGAGATAGCAATATGATAATTCATCCTTTGTGGTTTTTAATTACTAATTGTTCAATTACCTTTGTTGAGATCGAATGATAAATACAATGTGTTGAATGATATTGCTATAGCTTGAGTAAGTATAGTGATGGAATGTGATTATACCTGTCATCTTGAAGTTATGTCAATCGTGTCAGATCTGTGAGTTAAATGATTGTCTACCTGAGGAATCCAACCCTCCAGCTTTTTATCTTTTCTGAATTTAATTAAGTTTTAATCCGTGTTTTTAATACACAACAATCCAACTCAATTTGCGTTAGTCTAGTTAATAATCTATACAGTCATTGTGGTACTTGACACCTGGTTCCTTTGGTTCGATACTCGTACTTTATAAGTACTATTACTTGATTCGACCCGTACACTTGCGGTAGATTTAAAGGAAGCTGCTAATCGGGAGAGCGGTCGTATACGCATTCCAGCGGGAGTGGATGACATGGAGGCAGATGATGCTGATGATGAAGATTACAACCCGACTACTGATATGGAGGGAGTTATGCTTGGAACTGACATACCGAGTTTAGCATTGCAGATGTTCAATATGGAGTTGCGGTTAAATCAGAGATTGGAGGCAATAGAAGAAGGAAGGAGATATGATGGGCGCTCGAATGCACCGACCACTTCAAATCAAGATGAAGCGGGCCCATCAAACCCAAGGAGAAGATGGAGGCATCAATGAGCAGTACGCGGTGGGGTAAAGTTTTTGTTTTTTTTTTTTTAGTTTTCGATTGTTTTGTTGTTGAACTGTTTTTATTTGTGTTTATCGTTCTTTTCTGCTTTTGGTTGGATGACTGTACCGATTCGCTATTTCGTGATTCTTTCTTTTATATGTTATTTGGTCCATTGGGGACAATGGTTGTGTCTGGTTTGGGGTGGTTTGTCGATTATATCATTTATTGATCTCAGTGGATTGAACAACCACCTTGTTTTTAGTGACGAATGTGCAACCTTCTTAGTGTGATTTAGTGTGAGTTTTCGAGGACACTAATTTTGGGGAGAAGAGTTAAAAGGGATAATGTAGCATGAGGGTGGATCTAAGTGAATGCATACATATAGACATTAGTGGAGACCACCCGTGAGTTGTTGAGCCACACAATCGCTAACTTCGATTCTGAGAGACTATACCTTAATCGATACACTTTTCATTTAGTCTTTTGGTCGTTGTTATAGCCTGATCTTACTATAACTTGCATCTGATTATCAAAGACATCCATAGGGATAGGAGTGAAGTTATTGCCGATCTTTGTAAACAAACCATGTGCAAGTTGTCTGGTTGTTGCGATACCTACTGCTGTTCAGAACTCAAAGAACCCAAATGTACCCATTGTAGCACCCCCAGTTTAAAAAAATCAATATAAAACTGAGGGATCATTTCAGGGGGTTTAAATGAAGAGTTGAGGAAGTATGAGCGAAGGAAAATAAGAGGGTCAACCAATTTTCATTGACCACCATCCAAAAGCAGCAACCATGGCCATTTATATGTAGTAGCATGGAGAGTTTGAAAAGAGAAGCAGAGCAACATTCCTGTGCCCTAGTCTTGATAAGTGGATTATTTCTTAGATCAATTTGTGTACACTTGTGCGTTATTGTTAAAAGTTGTTCATGCATGATTTGTGAATTCTTGTACCAACCATCCAAAAGCATGGCAACATGTGCGAAACCTAGGGCTCGAGTGAAGAGAGAAAACCGTGAGGTAGGGTCAAGGCGAAATCCTCTCTAAGTGTGTGTTTAGTTAGGTACACTCAAGTGCGGTGTGGTCCTTGATAACTCTTTGTCCCAAAGTTGTGCTGTTTAGAATTCCATAGCTAGGTCTGCTGGGGGGTGTCCATCTCACAGGTAATTCGTAGTGGTTGTTGAGCTGACTAGAGATCTAAATGATATTATCGACAACACGAAATTGCGATTGTTTGAGTTGTGTTTAAATGCTTATTTTTGTCGCTATTTTGCTTGGGGACAAGCAACGCTCGGTTTGGGGTTGTTGATAATGCCGTTTCACGACATTATTTTGATCCCGAAATCGGTCAGTTAGTTGTAAGTTTCCAAGTAAAAAAGTAGAATTTAATGGTTTTGATGAGGAAATACAGGTTTTTATGAAAGGACGATGAAGGAAGAGTTTTGAGATCAAATGGAGCAAGTTGACAACAGTCCGGAGCGAAATCGAGAAAATCGGATTTTTGGACCAAACAGAGATGTGCGCGCCTCTAGGTGCGTTTCCAAACACGCCCACATCCGCGCAATTTTAATTTTTGCAACTTTCCAGTGTGCTGCGCGCATCTCTGCGCGTTTCCACACGCGCCTCCAGACGTGCTGAAGACCTGAGCGTTTTATTCTATTTATCTGCTAGGGTTGTGGGGATTATTCATCAGTTACGACTTGGGACTCTTCCTGGGCGATTTTGGGAGCACAAGGGCGATTTTTGAAGGCGAATAGAAGGCAAGAAACATCAATTAACAAGGATCGAAAGGCGAATCGAGTGCGTTCACCGGCGGCTTAGACTTTTTTAGGGAGTTCTTAGATTTCAATTCTTAGTTAAAAACATGTTTACTTTCATTTTCATCTTTTCATTTCAGAGTTTTGAAACCCCCAATATGAACTAACCCGTTCATGTTGGGGGTTGGTTTGAATCATGGTTGGATACTTGTTTTTGCTTACGATAGGCATGATTGATATGATATAGATGGATGACACATGTGAGATTATTCTTAATGCTTATAATAGTCTGATCAACTGTTATTCGGTTTTATGAATCTTTAATCTTTGAGAAAAGTTTTGAGGTTTGATGAATCTTTCATGTCTTGGTTGAATTAGAGATAGCAATATGATAATTCATCCTTTGTGGTTTTTAATTACTAATTGTTCAATTACCTTTGTTGAGATCGAATGATAAATACAATGTGTTGAATGATATTGCTATAGCTTGAGTAAGTATAGTGATGGAATGTGATTATACCTGTCATCTTGAAGTTATGTCAATCGTGTCAGATCTGTGAGTTAAATGATTGTCTACCTGAGGAATCCAACCCTCCAGCTTTTTATCTTTTCTGAATTTAATTAAGTTTTAATCCGTGTTTTTAATACACAACAATCCAACTCAATTTGCGTTAGTCTAGTTAATAATCTATACAGTCATTGTGGTACTTGACACCTGGTTCCTTTGGTTCGATACTCGTACTTTATAAGTACTATTACTTGATTCGACCCGTACACTTGCGGTAGATTTAGGGGGGTGTAAACCCACCTATCAAACCCTCTCTTCAGGGTTTAATTGTTTGGCGATTTTTGTTTGAGGGAAAATCTTGACATCTGCGACTTAGGGCAAGAAGGAGGCGATTTTCAGAGGGGAAAGCCATTTTTGATCAACGATAGAGAGCCGATTGAAGGGGAACGAAGCATCATTAACATATTAGAGCTGAGAGAAGATAATTAATCAGTACTACACTCACGTTTGTAGGTTTTCCATGTCTTTGCATTGTTTAAATCAGTTAAGCCAAAATATTTATGTTGAATGATTGAGACCGACCATTGGGGGAGAATCTTACGATAGCAATGTGACATTAAGAGAAGACCGGGAAAAAGTATGACTAGGGACATTAGTGGAGACCACCCGAGAGAGAGATTTGAGCCAAAATGACGCATTTCATTGCGAGGGATTTAAATACGTAATTCTGATACACCTTTTCGAATTCCTTGTCGTCGTTATAGAATGATCTCGCTATAATTTTGCATGGAGTAGCAAAGACGACCATCAGGATATTAGTCAAGAGTGTAGTCACCTCATCGTGTGGACCTTAAGAAATGATTCTATGCATTTTGTGCAACTCTAATCCCGTATTTATCTACCGCGTCCTTGACCGATGTGTGCACCCAAGCCCTTTTGCAGCCAAACACTCACCCAATTATTCATTTCGAACCCCACCATTAAACCCTAGACGAAGCTTTAGCCAACCCTTATCTGACGGTGTGTCAAACATGAGCGGGAACGAACGGTGAAAGGTAAAGGAAGAAAGAGAGATCAGGCCAATCAGAAAGAGGGAAATAGAAAAGAGGGCCAATGTTTCCCAAATGCGAGAAAAAAGGGCCAATGTTGCCCCACACAAGAAAAAAAAAGAGGGAGAGAAGAATAAGATATAAACAAATAAATAAGAGGGTTAATGCAACCCTAGTGATGAAAAAGAGGGTCAAAGTATAGAAAGGAAGTGAGAAAAAGTTCAGAACAGCTCAAGGATTGACACATTCAGGATTTTTGATCCAGTTTACCCTTCATTTCATAGCCATGACCTTAGCCCAACTACAACCCAATAAAAGACCTGGATGATCTTCTGGAAAATGTGATTAAGGTTTACTATTACATTTACTGATATTTCTTGTCTTGCTACTTAATTCCTTCATGATATCACTTTTAATTAAACATTAGTGCGTCTTTCATTTTGAGTTGTCATATGAATTCTCGGGTATTATTGTACATAACTTCCAAATACATGACAACATGGGTGGCAGTCTAGGGTCGAGCGTATTGAGAGCATCATGTGAGGTAGGGTCGAGGCGAAATGTTTTCCCTAGCATACTTGGACCTAGTAATAACTTAGTGTGATCGGAGAAGTCGTGAGTTCAACTCAGAATGGAACGGTACTAGTCAGCTAAGACAAAGATGCGGTGAAGGTGAGATAGCTATTAAGAGGTATGGGTAAATAGGCATGCAATAAGTGTGTCCGCTTGGGAATTATGCGGTTATTGATTTCATTGATGCATGCTTTTATTCTTTTTGTAGCTAATTTGCTTGAGGACAAGCAACGCTCGGTTTGGGGTTGTTGATAACGCCAATTCTTGGCGTTATTTCTAGTCCACAAACCACTGAGAGTGGCTTGTTTTTTAGCAAATCGGTGGTGTTTTCATTACTTTCTAGTAAAATGTACAGATATCCCGGAGGAAAGCCACACTCGAGAAAAGGAGCGAAAAAGCATCAGAAAAGCCCAAGCGGAAGCCCAAGTCAATGCCCAAACCTGCGCCACGTCAGAAACACGCGCGGGCTAGCCCGCGGCTTCAGGCCACGTGGCAAGCCACGCAACCCTTTGTCCAGGGTTTAATTGTTTGGCGATTTTCGTTTGAGGGAAAATCTTGACAACTGCGACTTAGGGCAAGATAGAGGCAATTTTCAGTGGGGAAAAAGCCATTTTTGATCAACGATAGAGAGTCGATTTAAGGGGAATGAAGCATCATTAACATATTAGAGCCGAGAGAAGGAAATTAATCAGTACTACACACACGATTGCGAAATCGATGTTTTATAGCTTTAATTTCTACAACTCTTTTGTATTCTTTTCCACCCCAACATGAACTAACCTTTAGATGTTGGGGGTTGGATTGACTGTGGTTTAACTTTGGATGGCATGTGACTGGAACAGTTTTTAGCAGTTTTGAATCTATGAAGCATGTGATTTACGCTTTTCATACAATTGTCAGATTGATCACCTCCAATTGATTTTGTTGTTTTTAATTAAGTTCGAAAGAATTAATTAATAACCAGATCCGGTAATTACATGTCGAGGGGGAGATTCGGATAGAGATAGCCGAATCACCCTTCATCCTTCCAAATTCCACTTTAAAGTGTTTTGAATCCATCGGTGGAGATCGAGAGATAAAACTTGTGTTTTCAAAACAAGATCTGTTGTTGCTTGAGAAAGAACAACGATGAGTTTTCAAGAACTAGGATTCATAGGGAAGAACCAGTAATAATTGTTCCAGGTATAGTGTTCATCGAAGGAAAATAACCATAGGATTTCCAACCCTTAACCCGTTCTCTATCAAAAGTCTCCTCTAAGCTTCTTAGTCAATTGTGTTTCTTTATTTGCAATTAAGTCATTCCTAAACAACAAACCTAAATTTCGATCGTTCAGTTAATAGCGAGGATAGTAATTGTGATAGTCAGTTCCTAGTTCCTATGGTTCGATACTCGTACTTCCCATACTTATTACTTGATTCGACCCGTACACTTGCGGTTAAATTAGGGAGGTGTAAACCCACCTATCAAGTTTTTGATGCCCAATCGGGCCCACTATTGCACGTAGAATTTCCCTGTCTTTACAATGTGTAAATAAGTTAAGAATGATTGAGACCGACTATTGGAGGAGAATCTTACGATAACAATGTGACCATTAAGGGAAGACCTGAAAAAAGTATGACTATGGACATTAGTGGAGACCACCCGAGGGAGAGATTTGAGCCAAAAATGACACGTTTCATTGCGAGGGATTTAAATACATAATTCTGATACACCTTTTCGAATTCCTTGTCGTCGTTATAGAATGATCTCGCTATAATTTTGCATTGAGTAGCAAAGACGACCATCAGGATATTAGGCAAGAGTGTAGTCACCTCATCGTGTGGACCTTAAGAAATGATTCAATGCATAGTGTGCAACTCTAATCCTGTATTTATCTACCGCGTCCTTGACCGATGTGTGCACCCAAGCCCTTTTTGCAGCCAAACACTCAACCATTCTTTCATTTCGAACCCCACCATTAAACCCTAGCCGAAGATTTAGCCAACCCTTATTCGACGATGTGTCAGTCATGAGCGGGAACGAACGGTGAAAGGTAAAGGAAGAAAGAGAGATCACCCCAATCAGAAAGAGAGAAATAGAAAAGAGGGCCAATGCTGCCCAAATGCAAGAAAAGAAGGCCAATGTTGCCACACACAAAAAAAGAGAGAAGAAGAAGATATAAGCAAATAAATAAGAGGATTAATGCGACCCTAGTGATGAAAAAGAGGGCCAAAGTATAGAAAGGAAGTGAGTAAAAGTTCAGAACCGCTCGAGGATTGACACATTCAGGATTTTTGATCCGGTTTACCCTTCATTTCATAGCCATGACCTTAGCCCCACTACAACCCAATAAAACACCTGGATGATCTTCTGGAAAATGTGATTAAGGCTTACTATTACTTTTACTGATATTCCTTGTCTTGCTACTTAATTCCTTCCTGATATCACTTTTATTTGGACATTACTGCGTCTTTCATTTTGAGTTGTCATGTGAATTCTCGGGTATTATTGTACATAACTTCCAAATACGTGACAACATGTGTGACAGCCTAGGGTCGAGCATATTGAGAGCATCCTGTGAGGTAGGGTCGAAGCAAAATGTTTTCCCTAGCATGCTTAGACCTAGTAACAACTTAGTGTGATCGGAGCAGTCCTGAGTTCAACTCACAATGGAAAGGTACTAGTCAGATAAGAGGATTAAAAGGTGACGAAATCGGTAAGTTTTAGGGTTCTAGATAAATAATCACGAGCATGTCCATATTTGTAAGAGGTTAGCAAACTCACCAAATCCACAATAGTAGTTGCAGTGCGTACAACCATACAGAAGCAATTTTGTCTCTGTATACTTGTGGCACCACACTCTCTCCCAAGAATCGATCGATCCCCTATTTGTTGTTGCGTTTAATGGCAGAAAAAGGAAGAGGGTAGGGTTCTTGTTTCTTCTGAATCTAAAAACAGATTTTGCAAGTATCTGTGTGTGGGTATATATAGACACATGGAGGCCGAGAGGGGGAGAGAAATGAGGAGGACGTGGGCAGAAGATTAAGGGGTGTGGGGAGGTGATTAAGGGGCGAGGGAGTGAATCGATGGAGAAGGAAGAAGAGGCGTAGTGGGAGAGAGCGGTTTCATAGAGAAGATGTAGATGGACGATTAAGAGTGCTGAATGGATGGCTTATTGAATTTAAACGGCCCAGATTGAAAGTTGGAATGAGTTTATACGGCCCAGATTAACCTAAAATCGGTTGGACTCAACTGGGTCCATAGTATAGGTAATTATCTGCTAGAAAATACCATGATATTTTATTTATATTTTCTTTCAAAAATTAACAAATGTTAGATTGGTTGAGAAAATTTATAATAAAATAAAATACAAATATAAAATAAAAATATTATGTTATTTTCTAAAAGAAAATTAATATTTTTGGGGAAAGTTTATTTTCTTCTAAGTTTCTCTTCCAATCTAAAATTTGTTATTTTAAAAAATAGGGAAATTAATTAAAATACCCCAAGTTTGACCAACTGTTACCGAAATACCCTAAATTTTTTCCATTTTGCAAAAATACCCTAAATACCCGCGATGGATCCCGCGATCGCGGGCTAGGGCTGACGTGGCACGTACTTTGGGTACAAATACCCGCGATGGATCCCGCGATCGCGGGCTAGGGCTGACGTGGCACGTACTTTGGGTACAAATGCCCTGCGAAGCCCCTCAACTTTGGCTGCGGTGCACTTTTGGTCCCTGCCCGCGATCGCAGCCCGCGATGGACCAAAATTTACAGTTTTGGTCCCTGAAAATTTACACTTTCAGCCCCTGTACTTAGACGAATCTTGCATGCTTTTACTGTTTTTTTCCACAATTATTATACTTTGAAGACCGATTTGTGGTTGAAATTCATTTGCATGTTTGAGATTTCATCCATAAATATTAGTAATATGCAATTCACAATTCACACTTGTTCTTGCTTTCTTTCTTGATTTCTCTCTTGCTTTCTTTCTTTGAATTGCTTTCTCTCTTGATTTCTCTTCTCTCATTTCATCCACAAATGGCATCGTCATCAAACCCTAAGTCTACTCCTGAAAAAATGCCACCTCAAATCGAGGTCGCCATAGCAAAAAAAGAAAAGGAGATAGATGAACTAACAGAAGAGTGGAAAAAAATTATGGACAGGAAGACAGTCCATTTGAGAAAGATCGAAGAGGAAGACAGGGAGATCAAAAGGATGAAAGGGGATATAAAAGCTAGGGAGGCTCGTGTTCGTCGAGAACAAGAAGCAATTCACCATATTCTGCAAGACTTCGCAATTATTCAAGCGAAGGTAAACGAGAAGCAAGCTTGGATTGATGAAACTAAATCAATTTTTAAGTAGGTGGTGGTTGTTTTAGTTGTTTTGTATTTTTTTCTTGTTTTGTATTTTTTTACTGTGTTGTTGTTTTGTATTTTTTGTTGTTGTTAATTTCTCTGAAAAGTAGTTTTTAAGCCGCTGAACCACGGTTAGGTTGGATACATCATGCAAGGTCAAGTCAGAGGTTACCTCATTCGTGGGCCTACTCCTCTTGTAGAATATATGACAACCCTCAACTCATTTGCTAAAGTGTGTGCGGGTTGTGGTACACAATGGCCATACGTGGTTGCAAAAGCAGAAGCCGTTGAAGAAGGGTCAGAAAGATTGAAGATGAAGAGCATGTTGGATGGAATACAAACTAGCTGTGTTATCAATGTTTATTTAAAAGCATATGTATGTGTGTATATATCTAATATGAATATATTTATCATTTACAAACTAGCTGTGTTATCAATGTTCATTTAAAAGCATATGTATGTGTGTATATATATCATTTACAAATCAGTGTTTAGATCAACAGTATCATATGTGTTTGTTCCAACAAAAATGTCAAGAAATGATCATTTCCAGATCTTACAGATAAAGGTCTCCTTTTTTAAGTCTTCTTCTTCTTCATATATACATAATATATATATATATATATATATATATATATATATATATATATATATATATATATATATATATATATATATATATAAAGCTAGAAACCTGCTTCCATTCTTGCTACTAATCTTTCTTGCTATATAAACAGACATGTGTACTCAGAGTTAACATTCACTGCCATGGTAACAATCAACCTTTCTTCTTTCTTTCGCTTATCATATCAAACTCCTATTTTCTTTATGTGTGTAAATATATAATACGAATATATATATATATATATCATTTACAAACTAGCTGTGTTATCAATGTTCATTTAGAAGCATATGTATGTGTGTATATATATCATTTACAAATCAGTGTTTAGATCAACAGTATCATATGTGTTTGTTCCATATGGTTCAAGCTGTGACGGGCCCGGGGTGTGACTGACAGAATGTCTCCTTGGCACGGTTGAAGGGGCGGGATTTGGACACTCTCCACGAGTGTGTCCTACGCATTGGCACCGAGTACATCTTCGTTGTATCGAACTTTCACCACGTGATGGACGTCGGTCGTTCTTTCTCGGTCTCCCGGCCCTGTTCTTATCCATTAAAGGTGGATAGCATGGTGGAAGCGGGTCGGGTGGATACACCCATGCTGCAGGGGGTCCAGCTGGGTTTATTACCTCCACGTATGTTTTCCGGTAATATTCGGACGTGAAGAAAGGTATAGCCAAGTCGCTGCAATCTGTACGACCCATATATGTTGCTGCAGCGATGGCATGGCCGCACGGTAACCCAGATTTATCCCATTCGCGACACGAACAAAGGTAGTCTTCCATATTCACAATCGCGTGAATATAGTCATCATGCACCTCGTACTTCCCATACCCGATTGCTCTTACCGGCCATGTCGCCGCACGACGCGCCCTGTACTGAACAATATTCTCCGTCGTTGGTGTGAGTGCATTTTGCATCTCAGCTCCTTTTAGGCGTCGAATTTGGTACCACTCTTGTTGAAAGGCCCGAAAGTAGTCCATAAGATTAATAATCGGACATCTACGCGCAAAACGGGAGAGTGCATTCACAGACTCTGCACTATTCGAGGTCAGAATGTCATACCGTTGTCCAGGAAAATGGGCCGCGGACCACCTCTCCGGTCCAGCATCGTCAAAGACTTTGGCTGCTTCCTTGACACTGTATCGTAGCATATTCATGTACTTGTTAAACTCCCGATCCGTATATGCTCTGCATGCCGCCCAATAGACATCCTTGTAGGTGGTAATACGTTTGTCCTTGGATTTGGCGTTCATCTCCAAATGTCGACAGCATATGGCGTGAGGGGCGTTTGGGTACATGGCAGAGATTGCGGCGCTTATGGAAGGAGCCCTGTCAGACATAAACACCAACCCTTGTGGGTCTCCGATAGCTTGTCTCAACATGGACATAAACCAAGTCCACTCGTCCCCGGTTTCAGACTTGCCTACGCCGAAAGCTACTGGAACGATGGAGTTATCCCCGTCCATGGCAACCGCCAGGAACATCATACCCAAGTAACGGCCCTTTAAATGGGCTGCGTCTATTATCAGGACACGACGTAGATTTGCCACAAATGTGCGGATCTGCAAAAACATAGGTTAAAATGTTATAGTTTATAATGTGTAAATGTTATAGTTTATAACGTGTAAACATATGACGTGTTAAAATACGTACCGCGGGTCCAAGGGCCACGAAGCACATCTCAAACCGTCCACGTGAATCGGTCCGTAGCTGCGTGACAGTACCAGGGTTCTGCAGCTGCAAATTATATAAATATGTCGGGAGTCGTTCATACGACTCCTCGAACGTGCCTCTCACCATAAACAGTGCATGGCAGCGCGCACGCCACACTTGGTGGTAATCAATCGTGACGCCGAACTGCCGGTGAACGTCGTGGACGATGTCCTTTGGACGCAATGACCTGCTAACATCAAGAAATTTGTTTTTCAGGATCGCACCCAAAGTCTTTTTGCCGGCTTGTTTGTGGTGGGGATTAAGTTGCGTCCTCGTACAAGTGTGTACGTCGTGCAACTTTCTAATCATTATCGCCCCTCCTTTGGGACCCGTGTGAATCGCGTACAACCTCCACTCACACTTTTCTCTAGCACATTCAACTACGTATTTGCTTTTGTCAGATGCCCGCACGCGACTTTGGAAACCCTCTTCCAAGAACTTGAGTCCGATCTGACTTGCTAAGAGATCCTTCGAATCGAATATCTGACCTGCTGTTAAACTTTCACTGCGAATATAAGGTGTAGGTTCGTAGCTTTGTGTCTGGGTATGGGAGTCTGGAAGAATAGGGGGCATATCAAAAAAGTCATTTATCGGACTACATGATTTTCTACTAGGGGTATATTCTTCGTGATCATCATTATCGGTGTCTGATCTGTCTATTTCAGAATTACCCGTTCTGAAAACGTGGGTTTCATCATCAGCAACTCCAGCAGTACGCCATTCGTGTGGTTGTGGTGGTTGTTGTTGTTGAGAATCAGGCTGCTCTATTTGTTGAGAATCATGCTGCTCTATTTGTTGAGAACCAGGCTGCTCTATTTGTTGAGAATCACCCTCCTCGTCACCGTCGTCGTCACCGTCGTCGTCACCGTCGGATACGCCGGGATACACAAAGAGTAATAGGGGTCTTTCTGAATCGACTGCAAGGTGCAGAAAAGTAGAGATATCCCCATCGTTGGATAAATCCACAAATGACCCATCACCATTTTTAAACACTAACTTGCAAATATCAGAAGAGTTGATTCCACATTTTTGCATGGCGTATGCAACAAACTTCTGATAAGTATAGTTTACTGACACTTTTACACCATGCTTAGATTTATAAGCAAAATTCCACTCATTGTTATCTTGCACCCATTCACCATCAAAACAGAAATATAGCTTAGCTTTTGCAACAGATGAACTCATTTTTTCAGTAGTATCTCAAACACAAAATATTGCAGAAAGAAATATTGCAACAATGAAATCGTTGTGTGAGGATTATGGCTTGCATTTTACGTCTATTTATCAATGAAACAACCAACATATCAGAAAACCAATCTCTCATTTCATCCACAAACTGGTATTCCAAAAACATTGATTTAACATTGATTCAAACATGCAAATGAATTTCAACCACAAATTGGTCTTTAAAGTGCAATAATTGTGGAAAAAACAGTAAAACAGGGGCTGAAAGTGTAAATTTTCAGGGACCAAAACTGTAAATTTTGGTCCATCGCGGGCCGCGATCGCGGGAAGGGACCAAAAGTGCACCGCGACCAAAGTTGAGGGGCTTCGCGGGGCATTTGGGGCCAAAGTATGTGCCACGTCACCGTATCCCGCGATCGCGAGACCTCATCGCGGGTATTTTGGGTATTTTTGCAAAATTGAAAAAACTTAGGGTATTTTGGTAACTCAATGTTTGACTTAGGGTATTTTAATTAATTTCCCTAAAAAATATATATATATATATATATAACAAAATTTATGTTATTTAAAATAAATTAAAGATTTGCTGATAAAACTAAAAAGCCTTAATTACCTATACTATGGACTAGAGGTGGCCAAAAAACGGGTTCGGGCCGGGTCGGGCCGGGTCGGAACAAGAACCGGGTTCAAACAGTAAAGGAGAAAACCGGGTCAACCAAAAACCGGGTCGGGTCGGGCCGGGTCAAACCCAAAAACCCCTGACCCGTATAGGGTTAGAAAAAACCGGTTTTTATAAAACCGGACCGGGCCGGGCCAAGAACCGGTTCTTGATCGGGCCGGGGTATTTTCTTGTTTTAAAAAAAAATTTAATTTCTTTGTATAATAATTAATTACTAAACTTTAAAAAGTAAAAAATTGGATTGGATAGTAGAGACTAGAGAATTGTATGCGTTTTTTGCGAGAAACGAATATAGCGAGAGCCGAGAAATGAGAATTGTATGCGTTTTTTGCGAGAAACGAATATAACGAGAGCCGAGAAATGAGAATTATAAGCGGTTTTTTGCGTTTTGTAAGCAATTGTAAGGTGGTGATCACTCCATAACACCCCTAGTATTTATATGGGGTTGGAGGGTGATATTTTAGCCAAAAAAACGGTCACAACACTATTCCAACGGCTAGAAAACGGCTACTTTTTTTGAAAAAATTTCGGGTCGGGCCACGAACCGGTCTCGGGTCGGGCCGGGTCGGGCCGAGAAAATCCCTAAATACACGAACCGGTCCCGGCTCTCGGGCTTGAAACCGGTTCTTGACCGGGCCGGGCCAGAACCGGTTCTTGGCCGGTTTCGGGTCGGGTTGGCCTGTCGGGTCGGGCCGGGTCGGGTCGATTTGGCCACCTCTACTATGGACCCAGATAAGTCCAACTGTTTTTGGATGAATCTGGGCCGTGTAAATTCATTCCAACTTTTAATCTGGACCACTCAAATTCATTCAGCCATTTCATTCGGCCATCTTAATCGTCCCTCTTCAGCTTCTAAATGAAACTGTTCTCTTAACCGACCCACTGCTCCTCTTCTTCCTTCTACATCGCTTCACGATCCAGGTACAAAACTTACTCTGCAACCTCCAATCCACGACCTCCCCTGATTTCTCTCAACTCACAAACCCCTCTTTTCCACTCAACTGCCCTCAACTCACAGCTTTCAAATTTAAATCGTCTTCATCTTCATTCAACCCCTCACCTATCTTGTCTCCATCTTCTTGGATTCTCTCCAATCTTTCTATAATTACCTATACTATGGACTCAGATAAGTCCAACTGTTTTTGAATGAATCTGGGCCGTATAAATTCATTCCAACTTTCAATCTGGACCACTCAAATTCATTTAGCCATTTCATTCGGCATCTTAATCGTCCCTCTTCAGCTTCTAAATGAAACTGTTCTCTTAACCGGCCCACTGCTCCTCTTCTTCCTTCTACATCGCTTCACGATCCAGGTACAAAACTCACTCTGCAACCTCCAATCCACGACCTCCCCTGATTTCTCGCAACTCACAAACCCCTCTTTTCCACTCAATTGCCCTCAACTCACAGCTTTCAAATTTAAATCGTCTTCATCTTCATTCAACCCATCACCTATCTTGTCTCCATCTTCTTGGATTCTCTCCAATCTTTCTATAATTTCTTCGCTATAATCATCAAATACTTCAGATTCCAGGTACGTTCTTCTCTGATTCCATCTGTAATTAGGGTTTTGTACATTCCATTTCTTTTTTCTATGTAGGATTTGTCGGTGCATTTGATCTTTTAGTTTTCTTGCATAATTCGAAATTAGGGCAACTAGGAATTTCTATTGTTGTCAACTCAATGCATCAGTTATGGCAGCGTGAGTTTGTGACATTCATCAAGGACAGGATGGAGCAGATGAAGATGAATTATGAACCTTTACATGAAAACCCAGGTTTCATCTTCTCCAGGTTCATTCTTATTGCTCCACTCAGGGTTTTATCGACGAGACTGCTTCACCGCTTCGTTTTCATTCAAGTTGTCCGATGATCCCACATCTCATATTTCTGGTTTATATGTGTATCGATAGGTGCAATCTTTACCGGAGACGATGCAAGATTCTACTGGAGACTGAAATCAGAAACCCAAAGTTCAACAAATTAAAAATAAAAGTTGAATGTACCTGCATTCTCGAATGGCCTTCAGAAGCCTTAAACCAACAGTCCGACAGAATATGAAAAGGCAAGAAATCATAAGTTTTTTACATTCGTAACTCCTAATTCTTCACATATTACCGATTCCATCATTATCTGTGCAACAGAACGTCTAGGAATTCGTTAAATAGGTTATTGTATTTGACAGGGTTTGAGGATGTCGAATTAGTATGGAGATTACAATTCAAAGACCGATTATGTATTCAAGGTTGTATTGATCGGAGACTGGGCTGTTAGAAAATCTCAGCTCCTTGCACGTTTTATCAAGAATGAATTTTGTGTCAATTCAAAAGCTACGATCCGGGTTGAATTTCAGACTAAAACTATGATTATTGATCAGAAGATGGTGAAGGCCCAAATTTGGGATACTGTTGGTCCAGAGAGGTTCGTCCCCTTCCCCCTTTTCAATTTATACCATCTCCAATCATCTGGAAGAGGCTAGGTTTAAATTGATTGTTTTATGTCAATCATTGTATCGTTCAATAATGTATTGATGGTATGAAGTTAAACGTATTTTTACTACATTTGCACCAGGATAAAGAAAAGTTTATAAATCTTCAGTTCATAAAATTTGTTAATTGTTACGGTGCTTAACACCCCCCCCCCCCACACACACACACGCATATATATATATATCCATTTTAGACAAAAAGTTTGAAAACTGATATGTTGTTTTGGATATATTTGATGGATACTTATATTGGGACTGAGACCTTAGACAAACGAACGCCCCCATGGCATATGTGTAGGAGAAAATAGGTATGCAAATATTTGGGTGTGTCACAGGCAGGGTAACTAAGCTTCTTAATCAGTTTTTGGTACTTGCATAGATTTAATAATCTCCATCTCTTTAGGCATAATTATTTTCCCAAATTCCAAGATAGTCTTTTTGAGATTTTAATTAAGAAATAAATCATTGACATCTGAATGAAGGACCAAACAATAGGCATGGTGATGTTATTTTTGTTCGTGTTCATGGTGGGTGCGTATTGAAGTCACAAATCAATAGATGTTAAGTTATAGTTTCTGAAATCTCGAAGTTGAGAAAGCCCCTAACACTTGCTACAGCTTACCTGATATGTACCAGATGTTGAACGACTTGTCTTTTACCACTGCATCAGTTTTCTTTGTTTGCATTGGTCATCAATTCAGTGTATCGTAATCAGAGTTTTAAAAAAATGCTAAAGCACAAAGCAGAGCTAGGCGACCGAAACCTTCTTGTGCTTAGTGGTCTGTCTAAGCAAGGAGTAAACATATATCTTAAATATATAAATTATAACTATTATTAGATTAAAGTACACATATGAAGTAAGAATTTGGTACTATGTAATTTTGGTACAATAGGTTAAATGTGACAATGGCATATAAATGACTGGAACTATCACTTTGTAGTTTGATAGAAACAAGCTATGAAATCTGTAACACCCATATTATTGTTTGAGGGCTTAATATAAATGTAGATGTATTACATTGGCAGATAACGGGAAGCAATGCTGAGGAGCAAAGAAAAATGTTTGGGAGGCATTTTGAGATGGAGCCATGGAGGATGAGCTCGTCAGTCAAATCTCCAGGAACTCAATCGACATACTCAAGTCCAATTATCGGGTACGTAAAACATTGAACGATCGCATTAGTGAATGGTTATGTTAGGTTAGGTTATTCACCGTTTTAGTTTAATTTTTATTATTGCAGGACGAGTTGTCCAACGAAGAATGGAGGCTGGTTGTCAAACTGAAAAACCTCTTCAAGATACAATAATTTTTGAGTTTGTTGCATGCTTTTGGTTTGCCTATAAGACGTGGGTTGCAGCAGCCATAAACAAAGACAAGTTAAACTTAAAAACGACAATGTGATGATGTTCTTCTTCTCCATGATGCAAAAAAAAATCCCTAATATCAGAAACAGGTTTGCGAGAATTTTGTCTCTCGATTTTTTTGTGAGAATTTGGTATTAATTGGGAAGATATTAGTTAATTTTAAGACAAAAAGACTCTGATTTTTCAGTAGCAATTGTTAAGCAGAAGCAGGTCGGACAAGGTGAAAGTAGTAACCGTCGAGCCCTTGGTGACATCGGAAATCTTGCCGCTGCTTCTCCTGTTAAAATTCGAAAACCGCAAACTCAGATTACACGCCCGATTACAAGGTTCATCTCCCATTTGGCCTCCCTTTTCTTGATTCAGTGCTATACGGTCAAAGAAGTAGGCAATTGTTAATGGTATGATTGATGGCATTGTTCATACGGTCAAAGAAGAAGGGGTTTTATCACTTTGGAGAGGTAATGGCAGCAGTGCTCTTCGTTATTACCCATCTGTTGCTCTCAATTTATCTCTCAAGGTAACCCCTCTTTTTTGAATTCTCATTTCTTTCTACTTGTGACCCTGCAATATACGTTAATTTATTTTATATTCGTGATTTCTTTTAGTTGACTAAGCTTCTTACTCGACTGTAAAAAGAACATTCGAGAATGATGAAACGAGTGACCAATCAAAGAACTAAATGTGGATTAAAGTCATGGTGTATACCCGACCAACGGATGGGTATAACACTAGTTAAATATAGACACAGTTAGTGATAAGGAATCATTTTCAGAGCAAAATGAAAACTACAATAATAATTTTTAGAATTATCAAAGTTTATATCAACTTTTAAACCTTGTTACAAAAACCAAAGTTGAAAATTTATTAAGATAATTTAATAAATTGTCCCAAAATATTTAATCATTATTTTAAATTTTTTGTATTTATAGAATATGCAATTTGCTGGCCATGATAGAAACATTTACAACCACCAATGACCAATACTTCCTCCCAATTGACGGATAATTCAACTTTGTTGATCTACTTCAATTCGCCATTACGCGTTCCATGAACTACCACGTAAAAGAAGTCAAACAAAAGAGACCGATACAACCACATATTTTGTGATATATCATAGATATCTTTTTTATAGGTATATAACTAAAGGGGTGTTTGGTTGGGGCATTGAGGGGTACAAATTAGAATGATAATGAAAACACTTGTTTGGTTTGATATAATATAATGGGTTCATTATTCCAAATTTATTAATTTTCATTCCTGACCAAATTGGGGGAATGGAAATTTATTTCCGCTCAATCATCTTTTCTCATATATCCCTTCATTTCTCGATGTTGAAAGAAAAATATTTTTTATTTTCATGTTGGACGTCACATATTTGTATTAAAAATATTACCTAAAACATTTTTTATTAATTATATTGGTTTAACCAAAAAGCATCAATGGAATGCTCATTCCTATTCTCATTCTCCTGCATTCCCATTTTCATTCTCATTTCTTAAAATGAAACAAACGTCCCTAAAGAAAATAGCTACATATCCTTTACATCTATATATATATATATATATATGAGATGAATGTAAATGCCAATATAAATACATACACATACACACACACACACATACATATATATATATATACACCCCTAAGCTAATATATTCTTGAGCATCTCATCATTTGGTGTTTTAGATCAAAGTTAGTTCATTCAATCTATCATGTGGGAGATAGGGGACCTAAACCACCTCAAAATCCCCTTCCAATTCATCCAAAGGTGTACAGAAGACTTCAATACGAAAAACATAATCGGAAGCGGAGGATACGGAAAGGTCTACAGCGCATACCTCTCGTGGGCTAGTCACGAGAACCGCCGGGTTGCCGTAAAACGGCCACATCCCACCTCGGCCTCCGGTCAAGGCAACAAAGAGTTTTACACGGAGGTCACGATGCTTTCAAGGTGTCGGCACAAGAACATTATTACCCTTGTAGGGTTTTGTGATGATAACAACGAAATGATCATCGTATACGAGTACGCAAGCCATCGAAGCCTCGACAGATACTTGGGTGAAGCAGCTATGTTGGATGTGTTACCATGGCGACAACGCCTTCAGATATGCATTGGTGTTGCCTCCGCGTTGGAATATCTTCATAATCACGTGGAAACGGATCAGAGTATGATCCATCGTGATATAAAAAGCAGAAACATTTTGTTGGATGACAATCAGAATGCAAAACGTTCGGACTTTGGGTTGTCTAGAATGTGTCCTGCAAACCAACGTGACACACCACCGGTGATCACTAACCCTGTGGGCACATGCGGGTACGCTGACCCACAATACGTAAAGACGGAAATTATGACGAAAGAAGTAGATGTTTATTCATTCGGTGTGGTTTTGTTTGAACTTTTATGTGGAAGACGGGAGGTTGTTTCGAATTACAATTATTACAATAACAATGACGATAAGGAGGAGTATGTACAAGACCTTGTTGGTTTAGCTCGCCGGCACTATAAAAGTGGAACTCTAGACAAGATTATTGATGATAGAGTAAAGAAACACATCAAACGAAGTGTGTTGAGGAAGGTTTCAAGACTTGCACATCAATGCTTGCAAGAAACTCGAGAAAAACGACCTGCAATTGATGAGGTTTTGGTCCAACTAAAGGAGGCTAGCTAGCAAAATCCATATATATATATATATATATATATATATATATATATATATTTTACAAACCAGTGAAATCTAACAAACCGTACAAACCACGTTCAACCAATCATATTTTCTTCACTTTTTCTTTATTATGTGGGTTGATTGGTCAATAATACATGAAACAACTTCATCAAAAATATATGAAGATTGATTAATCAACAACATATGAAACAAATTTCATCAAAATGAGAAATACATGAAACAATTTCATTGTTATATAGAAACAAAAATGCATGAAACAATTTCATCAAAAAATGAATTATATGAAACAATTTCATTCAATTAAACATTGAAAATAAGAGTTTGTACGGTTTGTTAGATTTCACTAGTTTGTAAAATAGTCTTGTCCTATATATATATATATATATATATATATAGAGAGAGAGAGAGAGAGAGGCTCTGTAAAATGCAAACCTTGCATTTGTAGCACCCCTTACAAACTGTAACATCCCAAATCCACAACAAGACATACATATCATTAAATCATAACATTACACATCTGGGTCCCAAATATTTCATTACATCAATCTAAGACTTAGGTTGGCGGAAACAACCTATACACAACTGAGAATAATCTAACTTCTACAAGTGGCACTTGCACTGTCTCTAGCTGCATCTGTACTCTATCTTGCTCTTGCTCACTTACTTGAGCCTCCTACTATTTGCTTACCTGAAAATGTTTTAGTTTTGAAAATCGAGGGTTAGACCAAAAGGTCTAGTGAATTCCCTCCGAAAACAACATGTATAAACAATATGAAATCATTTATAAAAATTCATCGTAAATCTTCACATATCGTCAAACATGGTACTGCACCGTGTAATGGATCACATAAACATTCCGCGATCGGGGCCCCCAGCAGACTCCCATCTCGCCTCGTATCGGGGCCCAAGCAGACTCCCCTCTACCCGAATAGGAGGGAAACGAATTCCAACCTACCGGTCTGTCATACATATCCAAGGGATCATCGGATCCCGAGGCTCTCTGATCCCACAATGCAGACCGACTCCACATAGCATACTCATTCATTTCATAAAACATGCAACTTAGAATCTTTGTAAATCATAATTCTCATTTCATCATGCCAAATATTCTTTTAGATAAAGTAAGTATTTCATGGGAAACATGCACATCAGTTCGTAAATATCTCATGCTCGTAAAGAACCATATTCAGTTAAAAGCATTTAACATCTTACGTCGTAAAAAGGTTTTAGGGAACTCACCTGGCGTGATTACTTTCCTTTCCTACTCTGTTCCTGACTTCCAATCGATTTACCTGAGAAATGAATGAAGTACCATTGCTCAGATCCTAAACCAGCTTTCCGGACACTATCCGGGTTCGACTTACCTGCTACTAACTCTTACCGGATGCCTGCTACTTACCGGGTACCCTCACTTACCGGGTACCACTACTTACCGGTTAACACCACAATTAGGACCACTTACCGGGTAGCTACACCTATGGATGTTAGAATTTCATCAGATTAAACTGTCCGGTCTTACTGCACTTTCCGGACACCCTGACCTTTCCGGACACCCTGACCCTCTGGACACAAGTATCCGGAAGGTTGTCCGGACTCTTCCTACAACTACAACACTCTCCGGACATATCATCCGGAGACTAGGGCATACCCGGACACCCTATCACCCGGACACTATGAACAACACCCGGAAACCCCCACTGTCCGTACACTACTGTCTAGACGGGGCGACGTCCGGAAACTACGGACTGGACGAACAAACATTTTCCAAAAGTGATTAAAAACCTATTTTCTGATAAAAGCTCGGTTAAACAAATACAAGGGTTCATCCACCAGACTTAAACACTCATTTAATCCCCTGATAAACCTTAAAGTCGAAGCATTACACCCAAAAAAACCCCAAATACTCTTTTAAGGGTTGTTTAGAAGAAGAAATACCATAAACCCTTATAATTTCATCCCCAAATCTTAGACAAAAGAGAGTAAGGAACTTGAATTAACAGCAGAAAACATAATGGATGATTACCTTTGCTAATCTTTTCCTTGATTAAGAATTCTCCCCACTTTTTGCTCCTTCTTCTTTTCTCCTCTTAGCCGCCAAACACACAAGACCAAAATAATACTGATTCTCTAAAATAAATGATGCCCTAGGGATTTGGAGCTATTTATACTCCTCATAAATTGCCAACAAGTCCCTCAACTTCCAACTTGCATTCTCTTAACATTAACCATCAAACTTTCATATTCGCTATAAAAAGAAAATCCGGTTGTTACAACACTCCCCCCTTAAAAGAATTCCGTCCCCGGAATTCCTTATTGGGAAAAGATGCGGGTATCATGCCCACACCAAAACTGACATTTCCCCAAGGTGATGCCACTTCTGACTCAGTCAACCACCTCACTAAATTCGAAACCTGGAACAATGGGTGCATTCCCTTCAGTTCTTACGGTACTTTAACTCGTAGGCTACTGTTCCTACTCAATCGATCTTGACAACAGTAGATTAACTAAGGCTTCTCATGCATCTATACTTCCTTTAAGAAGGAACTTGGCTGAATCCCCCGTCACAACAAGAGATTCTTTTACCAATAAACAATCATTCACTTGACAGCTTGGCACAAGGCCAACCCTGTACGTCCCGTCAACTCACAACCCAGAGTTCCTTCATCGTAATACAAGCAATCCTAGATTACTTCTCCCAACCAACAATCGTCTATGCATATAACATTTCCCCTTCTCGGACCACCTCGACCACAGTTCGTCAACCATCTCTCACATCCTCACCACTTCACCACTCCATACTTATACGTAACTAAGAGTAGGAACCTCCAACCCATTGTTGAAGTGTTCGCCTACTCGAACTAAACTTATCCTGAAACACAACCATTCCTCGTTGATTGCCACATTCGTTCAGTCATATAAAACATAACTCCGGTTATCCTCACTCAACTGGGAGGAGTAACCATGGTCACACCATACTATTCACATCAGTTTAATCACTGCACGACCAATTCGTTTATACGTTTCTCACAAAGTCACTAACTTAACTCATTCAGCTGTCTTATCCACTCCTTTTCTGCACAAAATCATACACAATTCCCTTCCTCAATACTCTTTCCAACGGTTCGCACACTTATCAATGATAATCTACACAACACTGCACCTTTCGGCCTTACCGTCAAGTTTACTACTTCCAATTTACTCACTTATTCCGACATACTATCTTTACCTCCCCACGTTAGCGTGGAGCACTGCCCACCAAACATTACTTGCCCCTCTCTCCCGACCTTTCCATATGCTGATATCACTTCCTCATTACTTACATAACCAAACAGTTGCACCAAGATCCTAACTTAAGGCATTCAACCAAGTCGTCTTGAAACGACACCAGTGTTCGACGTCACTACACATTCTTTAATCTCCAACTTTTACTTTCTCAGACAATTCTTTCACACATAAGCAACAGCTCACATTCTTTAAGGATTTCACATCTATTCCACCACATTATGACTAACACACCCATCATCTTCTTTAAACTTCCAATGATCCCAAAATATTCTTACTTAGCGACTCTTACAACTAAAAAACACTTGGTTTCTCCTTTGGGTAACCACCCACCACCACTCCGTCATTCTATCCCGAACATAATCATACCACAACGTCTACTTACACCCTACGTGCTCCAACAATCTGGTTAACAAATCGTACACCTCATCCGAAACCCCCAAAAAGGCTTCTATCTGATGCTTCCTCTCTCTCTAACATCACATCACTACGACACTAGCTGGCACCTTTAGCTTGACAATTACTGTCACTACACATCCGTACACTCTTTGCCCATAACATCACACTGCAGACCAGATCTCTCATGATCATTCACACAATTCGAACTTGCCTTCATATCCTCCCGTATACATAATCGAGTCCATCTCGCTACTTAGTCCTTTCCCAACTTGTTGAACTATAACTCACGAGTCCTCAATCAGCTCAAACACAAACATTCTAGCTAGCTTTTTACGATCCGAGCTCTTTCATAGACACGACACATTTTCTTAGTGACTGATATAGTCTACACTCACCCCGTTTGTGCTACACACCTTATCCTTCTATGGACCCTCCATACCTCGTAAATAGAACGCTTATTCAACAACAGCGGTCTCTTACTAACTTAGCACCCCCACAAGGTGTTCTATCAACTTTCGCTCTTCTGGTTCAAGCCTTCGGCTTTAACCATCTTGCACGGTTGCCGACTTCAGCATCAATAGTCGACCTGTAACTACTTTCTTAACCTATTCTTTAACATGGGTTCTCTTACGGAACCTAATCCTACCAACATATCATAATCAACCTCAAAATCCGTTGCCCTTATTTCAAAACTTACTCCTGTAACATCCTTATTACAAGCTCACCTCAAAACTCGTATCCCACACCGTGGATTTTTCATTTCTGCCTCACAACACTACTCATAACGAGTTGCTAAAATCAACACCTTGATGACTTCTAGTCCTTCCTCCGGACACCATCGTCCCTCGGCAACTGTATTTCCAGTCACTGCACAAGGGTACAGACCTTCACCTAACCGGTACCAAGGTCCATTTCTGATTCTACCACTGTTCACCTTTCCTCTTGAACACAAATACTAAAGCTACAACATTCTTTCTTGATTTGTCCGACACTTTTCCACTCTTGAAGTTCTTCCTTAGCTTAACATGTAATATCTTACGACCTAGTGAGTTCATAGCCTTCATGCATGACTACGCAGTAAATAAATCATTCCACACATTTTACCATTTTAAATAAACAACATTTGGAAACAACTTGGGTACACACGACCCCATTACTATTATAACTTCTATGCCCCGCACAACGATTCGAGAATCGCTTGCATGCATTTTCCCGTGAACCTCAATCTTACTCAATCCGAACGATGTTATTACGACCGTGATATATTGAATGAAAATCTTTTCATACGACACAATTCTGAAAGAAATTACCGATACCAAGTAAACCAGTCGGTTCTCTCACTCATTTATTATGATATCACTAGGTCAATATTCATTTTGGTTATAAAAGATTTGCAGGTAAACGTTTTCTTGACCTTTTTGTAACAATTTAACTTATCATTAAAAGTGTGGAATACTTTGCAAATCGTTAAGCTCAAAATTTCAATGTGCGACGTAACTGAAATCGCTTTTTCTTTAAACATGCACTCGTACAGGCTGACTCATTTTTGATCAAAATTGACATTTACATATTTACTTTAAATCGTGAAAATTTCATGTTACATAAAAGAACGCCATGCATGAGACTCTATTTGTAATTGAAGGCTACTCACTCTAACAAGGTCAACCGCTTTACTCACGCAGCTTATCCTTGACACTTTACCTTCGACCAATGGTCACCCTCTCGGTCATGCAATAACTTGCTGAACCTGCGTTCCACATCTCACTTACTCAACCATTTCATACCATTTTCGTTTTGATCAACTATCTCACTTTCTACTTCTATATGCTTTCATTTCACTATAGGTATCTTATTTCATTTACCCTGCCATTGAAAAGCTCGATTAAGAATTCAGAGCTCCATTGACACTTTCAAGATTTCGACACCGTCCTTTCTTACCACCCCGACTGATCTATCCCATGATTTCTAGAACTGGGACTCTCCCGAAACAGGAGTCTTACTCAAACTCAAACATTCATCCTTTCCGAATCCATGAAGAGTTACCTCTAGACGACTCATAACACTCTATACACCATTTCTTCTCTACGATGTATACATACCTCACATCATAAGTGACTTCTCATGAAACTTCCCCAACAAGGGGTCTCAGTCTACCCCTCAAGGATCTTGCTGACATTCTAAAGTACTGGAACACGACATAAACACTAGCTTCTGACTACCACTTCGGAATAATAAGGCAGGTTTACATGTACCTGTAAGTTCGCAATTTCACTGGCCAGGTGAAATCTCAAACTTACCTTACATGACAGTCCTCAGTACCCTATTAGACCTATCTCTACAATAGTGTCCTCCTAACGCATTTCCTGTATCTACAATAGTGCCCTCCTAACGCATTTCCTAATTCTCAGTTGTGATTTCTACTCTAAAGTTTAAGTTTAGGCCCGACCGGTCACCTAAATCCCTTAAACTATGGCTCTGATACCATTTGTAACATCCCAAATCCACAACAAGACATACATATCATTAAATCATAACATTACAAATCTGGGTCCCAAATATTTCATTACATCAATCTAAGACTTAGGTTGGCGGAAACAACATATACACAAGTGAGAATAATCTAACTTCTACAAGTGGCACTTGCACTGTCTCTAGCTGCATCTGTACTCTATCTTGCTCTTGCTCACTTACTTGAGCCTCCTACTATTTGCTTACCTGAAAAGGTTTTAGTTTTGAAAATCGAGGGTTAGACCAAAAGGTCTAGTGAATTCCCTCCGAAAACAACATGTATAAACAATATGAAATCATTTATAAAAATTCATCGTAAATCTTCACATATCGTCAAACATGGTACTGCACCGTGTAATGGATCACATAAACATTCCGCGATCGGGGCCCCCAGCAGACTCCCCTCTCGCCTCGTATCGGGGCCCAAGCAGACTCCCCTCTACCCGAATAGGAGGGAAACGAATTCCAACCTACCGGTCTGTCATACATATCCAAGGGATCATCGGATCCCGAGGCTCTCTGATCCCACAATGCAGACCGACTCCACATAGCATACTCATTCATTTCATAAAACATGCAACTTAGAATCTTTGTAAATCATAATTCTCATTTCATCATGCCAAATATTCTTTTAGATAAAGTAAGTATTTCATGGGAAACATGCACATCAGTTCGTAAATATCTTGTTAGCTTTAATTAGCTCCTAATTAAATGAATGTTTTATAAAGATATTTTAATGTTTTAGATATTTTGTAATAGATATTTTCTTAGATATTTTTGTCTAGATTTTAGATATTTTAAATATCTAATGTAAATATGGCCCTATATAAGAGGTGTCCATATGTCTTTTTAAGAAGTGAGAAATTTTGGAGAGCACACAAAAACACACATAGACTAGATGAGAGTCGGTTTTACATGGTAAGTGTGGTGTTCTTCATGTTTTCTCCTCTCCATATTTAATCGTCAATGAATATGAGATAAGTTTCTTTATAATTGTTCTTCATGCATATCTTATCTCTATATTTAAATATGGATTCAATATTTCTTCTATTGTTGCTCATAAACGGGACCAACAATTGGTATCAGAGCAAATTGAAGAAACGTTTCTTCAAAATCGGTCATCATGGCAACAATAGAAGTTTTTTTTTTGAAAGATTTGGTGTTGTGCTACATGTTCAAAGTCTGATCTGAAAAGTTTTTATAACTTTGAGTATTTTTAATTAGTTCTCTGACCTGATCAATTAGAGATCTGAGTATTTGCACTCACGGTTCTAAAAGTTATATGGAGATCGTCTTGTTTTTCTACATCAAATCAGGTTTAATAACAGCATACTGGCAGATTTGTGATGCTGTAGTAAAATGGTCATATCTCACTGCTCAAGACTCCGATTGATGCGATTCAAAAGGCCCTGGATTCCTAAGACACAGATGAACAATTTCTGTGTTTTGAGAATTCAGAGATTCGAAATTTATAAGGGTCATATGCATCGTTGAAGTAGACATCAGTGTGCTGATGGAAAGCTGATGGACAGATCTGCGCAACTGTGGGAAATCAACCATATCTTTGTCGTACGAGCTCGAAAAGAGGTGATTCAAGATGATCTGAACTGCTAACAAACAAATTCAAGTTGTTTGTGTTTTGCGTTCTTGCAAAATCCAGAGGTAAAATGGTCTAAATCAATGTCAAAGTAAGTATAACACTTATGTTATGCTTCTGCCGAGCGGCGACCAAGCTTCTGCCGCATGCGACCAAGCTTCTGCCGCACGCGACCAAGCTTCTGCCGCACGCGACCAAGCTTCTGCCGCACGAGACCAGCTTCTGCAGAGCCGCGACCAAACTTCTGCAGAACCTTTGTCAAACGTTTGTCAAGCAACGATCACTTTTGTCGACCACTCAGACCGATTTCTGGCGACAACTCGTACTTTGGCTCGGATTTTTGGCGACCACCTTCTGTGGTACTGTTCACTACAGAACTTCTGTGAAACCCAGCAGAGCTTCTGTGGACCGAACTTCTGCAACCGAGCCTAAGAGCCCAAAGCGCAACGTTTTAGTGTTCTTGTTGTCAGCTTTGCGCACCTGTCGTATTTTCAACATAACTTTTTCATCGAAGCTCCAAATTTGATGAATCCAGATGCGTTGGATTCCTAAGACATAGATGAACACTTTTCGTGTTTTGATCTTGGTCTGAATCGGTGTTATTCTTGGTCAGAATCTCTGTTAAAGACAGTATACTTCTGCTGGACAGAAAGTTGAGTTTGACAAATCATCATCAGAGCTCTATCGGTAGTACGAGCAACTTCTGCCGACCAACTTCTGCCGACTAACTTCTGTGGTACTGTTCACCACAGAACCTCTGTGGATTGAACCTCTACGACTCAACCTAAGAGCCCGATTTGTGTTTGTTTGACAGATTTGCGCTGCTTCAGAAAAATGCGCATAACTTTTGACTCGGTGCTCCAAATTACTCGATTCCAGCAGCATTGGAAAGATAATTCCCAGACGCACGACTTTGATGTTTTGAGTTTTCTCAAATTATGTGAGCTGATATGCCGAAATCTGCTTCAAAGTCTGCTGTAAAGTGCTGGACCGAAAGCATTGCAATTAATTCATGCTCTTTCCGCTTTCAAGAGCGGTGTTCTCTCAACGGTTCTTCATGGTGTCAAGCTATATTTGTCACATATTAAATGTCACTCCATCCTCTGTTATTCACGTTTAGAGCTCGGTGGGTGAGCCTACATTTGAGGGGGAGCACATGATGCTTTGAAGACTTGAAGAACGGAACATCAAAGGTTCTAAAGAAAGCAAGGGGGAGACTATAAGATGATGCTTTCTTTATAAAACATTAGGGGGAGATTGTTAGCTTTAATTAGCTCCTAATTAAATGAATGTTTTATAAAGATATTTTAATGTTTTAGATATTTTGTAATAGATATTTTCTTAGATATTTTTGTCTAGATTTTAGATATTTTAAATATCTAATGTAAATATAGCCCTATATAAGAGGTGTCCATATGTCTTTTTAAGAAGTGAGAAATTTTGGAGAGCACACAAAAACACACATAGACTAGATGAGAGTCGGTTTTACATGTTAAGTGTGGTGTTCTTCATGTTTTCTCCTCTCCATATTTAATCGTCAATGAATATGAGATAAGTTTCTTTATAATTGTTCTTCATGCATATCTTATCTCTATATTTAAATATGGATTCTATATTTCTTCTATTGTTGCTCATAAACGGGTATCTCATGCTCGTAAAGAACCATATTCAGTTAAAAGCATTTAACATCTTACGTCGTAAAAAGGTTTTAGGGAACTCACCTGGCGTGATTACTTTCCTTTCCTACTCTGTTCCTGACTTCCAATCGATTTACCTGAGAAATGAATGAAGTACCATTGCTCAGATCCTAAACCAGCTTTCCGGACACTATCCGGGTTCGACTTACCTGCTACTAACTCTTACCGGATGCCTGCTACTTACCGGGTACCCTCACTTACCGGGTACCACTACTTACCGGTTAACACCACAATTAGGACCACTTACCGGGTAGCTACACCTATGGATGTTAGAATTTCATCAGATTAAACTGTCCGGTCTTACTGCACTTTCCGGACACCCTGACCCTCTGGACACAAGTATCCGGAATGTTGTCCGGACTCTTCCTACAACTACAACACTCTCCGGACATATCATCCGGAGACTAGGGCATACCCGGACACCCTATCACCCGGACACTATGAACAACACCCGGAAACCCCCACTGTCCGTACACTACTGTCTAGACGGGGCGACGTCCGGAAACTACGGACTGGACGAACAAACATTTTCCAAAAGTGATTAAAAACCTATTTTCTGATAAAAGCTCGGTTAAACAAATACAAGGGTTCATCCACCAGACTTAAACACTCATTTAATCCCCTGATAAACCTTAAAGTCGAAGCATTACACCCAAAAAACCCCAAATACTCTTTTAAGGGTTGTTTAGAAGAAGAAATACCATAAACCCTTATAATTTCATCCCCAAATCTTAGACAAAAGAGAGTAAGGAACTTGAATTAACAGCAGAAAACATAATGGATGATTACCTTTGCTAATCTTTTCCTTGATTAAGAATTCTCCCCACTTTTTGCTCCTTCTTCTTTTCTCCTCTTAGCCGCCAAACACACAAGACCAAAATAATACTGATTCTCTAAAATAAAGGATGCCCTAGGGATTTGGAGCTATTTATACTCCTCATAAATTGCCAACAAGTCCCTCAACTTCCAACTTGCATTCTCTTAACATTAACCATCAAACTTTCATATTCGCTATAAAAAGAAAATCCGGTTGTTACAACACTCCCCCCTTAAAAGAATTCCGTCCCCGGAATTCCTTATTGGGAAAAGATGCGGGTATCATGCCCACACCAAAACTGACATTTCCCCAAGGTGATGCCACTTCTGACTCAGTCAACCACCTCACTAAATTCGAAACCTGGAACAATGGGTGCATTCCCTTCAGTTCTTACGGTACTTTAACTCGTAGGCTACTGCTCCTACTCAATCGATCTTGACAACAGTAGATTAACTAAGGCTTCTCATGCATCTATACTTCCTTTAAGAAGGAACTTGGCTGAATCCCCCGCCACAACAAGAGATTCTTTTACCAATAAACAATCATTCACTTGACAGCTTGGCACAAGGCCAACCCTGTACGTCCCGTCAACTCACAACCCAGAGTTCCTTCATCGTAATACAAGCAATCCTAGATTACTTCTCCCAACCAACAATCGTCTATGCATATAACATTTCCCCTTCTCGGACCACCTCGACCACAGTTCGTCAACCATCTCTCATATCCTCACCACTTCACCACTCCATACTTATACGTAACTAAGAGTAGGAACCTCCAACCCATTGTTGAAGTGTTCGCCTACTCGAACTAAACTTATCCTGAAACACAACCATTCCTCGTTGATTGCCACATTCGTTCAGTCATATAAAACATAACTCCGGTTATCCTCACTCAACTGGGAGGAGTAACCATGGTCACACCATACTATTTCATACCATTTTCATACCATTTTCGTTTTGATCAACTATCTCACTTTCTACTTCTATATGCTTTCATTTCACTATAGGTATCTTATTTCATTTACCCTGCCATTGAAAAGCTCGATTAAGAATTTAGAGCTCCATTGACACTTTCAAGATTTCGACACCGTCCTTTCTTACCATCCCGACTGATCTATCCCATGATTTCTAGAACTGGGACTCTCCCGAAACAGGAGTCTTACTCAAACTCAAACATTCATCCTTTCCGAATCCATGAAGAGTTACCTCTAGACGACTCATAACACTCTATACACCATTTCTTCTCTACGATGTATACATACCTCACATCATAAGTGACTTCTCATGAAACTTCCCCAACAAGGGGTCTCAGTCTACCCCTCAGGGATCTTGCTGACATTCTAAAGTACTGGAACACGACATAAACACTAGCTTCTGACTACCACTTCGGAATAATAAGGCAGGTTTACATGTACCTGTAAGTTCGCAATTTCACTGGCCAGGTGAAATCTCAAACTTACCTTACATGACAGTCCTCAGTACCCTATTAGTCCTATCTCTACAATAGTGTCCTCCTAACGCATTTCCTGTATCTACAATAGTGCCCTCCTAACGCATTTCCTAATTCTCAGTTGTGATTTCTACTCCAAAGTTTAAGTTTAGGCCCGACCGGTCACCTAAATCCCTTAAACTATGGCTCTGATACCATTTGTAACATCCCAAATCCACAACAAGACATACATATCATTAAATCATAACATTACAAATCTGGGTCCCAAATATTTCATTACATCAATCTAAGACTTAGGTTGGCGGAAACAACATATACACAAGTGAGAATAATCTAACTTCTACAAGTGGCACTTGCACTGTCTCTAGCTGCATCTGTACTCTATCTTGCTCTTGCTCACTTACTTGAGCCTCCTACTATTTTCTTACCTGAAAAGGTTTTAGTTTTGAAAATCGAGGGTTAGACCAAAAGGTCTAGTGAATTCCCTCCGAAAACAACATGTATAAACAATATGAAATCATTTATAAAAATTCATCGTAAATCTTCACATATCGTCAAACATGGTACTGCACCGTGTAATGGATCACATAAACATTCCGCGATCGGGGCCCCCAGCAGACTCCCCTCTCGCCTCGTATCGGGGCCCAAGCAGACTCCCCTCTACCCGAATAGGAGGGAAACGAATTCCAACCTACCGGTCTGTCATACATATCCAAGGGATCATCGGATCCCGAGGCTCTCTGATCCCACAGTGCAGACCGACTCCACATAGCATACTCATTCATTTCATAAAACATGCAACTTAGAATCTTTGTAAATCATAATTCTCATTTCATCATGCCAAATATTCTTTTAGATAAAGTAAGTATTTCATGGGAAACATGCACATCAGTTCGTAAATATCTCATGCTCGTAAAGAACCATATTCAGTTAAAAGCATTTAACATCTTACGTCGAAAAAAGGTTTTAGGGAACTCACCTGGCGTGCTTACTTTCCTTCCCTACTCTGTTCCTGACTTCCAATCGATTTACCTGAGAAATGAATGAAGTACCATTGCTCAGATCCTAAACCAGCTTTCCGGACAATATTCGGGTTCGACTTACCTGCTACTAACTCTTACCGGATGCCTGCTACTTACCGGGTACCCTCACTTACCGGGTACCACTACTTAACGGTTAACACCACAATTAGGACCACTTACCGGGTAACTACACCTATGGATGTTAGAATTTCATCAGATTAAACTGTCTGGTCTTACTGCACTTTCTGGACACCCTGACCCTCCGGACATAAGTATCCGGAAGGGTGTCCGGAGTCTTCCTACAGCTACAACACTCTACGGGCATATCATCCGGAGACTAGGGCATACCCGGACACCCTATCACCCGGACACTATGAACAACACCCGGAAACCCCCACTGTCCGGACACTACTGTCCGGACGGGGCGACGTCCGAAAACTACGGACTGGACGAACAAACATTTTCCAAAAGTGATTAAAAACCTATTTTTTGATAAAAGCTCGGTTAAACAAATACAAGGGTTCATCCACCAGACTTAAACACTCATTTAATCCCCTGATAAACCGTAAAATCGAAGCATTACACCCAAAAACCCCAAATACTATTTTAAGGGTTGTTTAGAAGAAGAACTACCATAAACCCTTATAATTTCATCCCCAAATCTTAGACAAAAGAGAGTAAGGAGCTTGAATTAACAGCAGAAAACATAATGGATGATTACCTTTGCTAATCTTTTCCTTGATTAAGAATTCTCCCCACTTTTTGCTCCTTCTTCTTTTCTCCTCTTAGCCGCCAAACACACAAGACCAAAATAATACTGATTCTCTAAAATAAAGTATGCCCTAGGGATTTGGAGCTATTTATACTCCACATAAATTGCCAACAAGTCCCTCAACTTCCAACTTGCATTCTCTTAACATTAACCACCAAACTTTCATATTCGCTATAAAAAGAAAATTCGGTTGTTACACAAACCACAGTCTGCATATGTGCAGACTGGTTCTGCATATATGCATATGAATACGTGCAAGAATATACATATAATGGACATACGTTCATATGGGACAATGCATATATGCAGAACCAGTCTGCACATATGCAGACTATGGTTTGTAAGGGGTGCAACAAATACATGGTTTGTATTTTATTTGTATCATATATATATATATATATATATATATATATATATATATATATATATATATATATATATGGGCTTAATCATTCGAGAACTTCAAAATTTGTGAGATTCATAAGAACTTCTATTTTACGGTTTTGTTTCACATGATTATTATATAGGGGCTTAATCATTCGAGAACTTCAAAATTTGTTAGACCCGTGAGAACTTCTATCTTACGGTTTTGTTTCACATGATTTTTTCTCATGCAAGGATAGTATTTAATGTATTGATTAACATATATTTGTTTCATAATGTGATTGTTTCATATGTATTTGTTTCACATTGTGAAACTTTTTATGTGTATTTTTTGTTTCACAAACACATAAAAAATGTGCACATTATGAACTGAGTACATGTGAAACAAACACATTGTGAAACAGATATATGTTAATTAATATTATAAATCCTAGTCTTAGATGCAAAAATATCAATAGCACACATGATGCACTAGTTTTCAAAATTATCATAATTTTATAGGTTATCAAAAGAAGGTCCCTGTATCAGCTTTCAGATTAATTTTTTTGAGTTTCGTTAAAAGTAACTTCATAATAAATACAACGGAAATTAAAAATTGATTTGATTAATGTTATCATCTTTAGAAAACTTTTTATAAAAAGAAATTGATACAAATAAAGCCGAATATCACAAATTATAGGGAAATTAATTAAAATACCCAAAGTTTATAATTAGTTTTGCAGAAATACCCAAAATCTCTTTGGTTTTGCAAAAATACTCATTTTTCCGCGATAGAACCTGTGATCGCGTGGACACTCAATTTGGTGATTTTGATTTGAATTTTACACTTTATACCCTTATAATTATGTACTTAGTTTACTTTATACCTTTTATTTTCCTAACTTTAATTTTACACCTTCAACATATTAACACATATAATCGTTTATTAACTAAAATACGTTAAAAAAATACATTTTAATTTTAACAAGTTACACCATTGTACTCGTCTCTTCGATACCTTCGAAATGAGCCAAATATTGAATATTTTTTGATTTAATTAAAAATCGAGGATTTGAAAGTTACATTTAACACCCTTATACTTATTTAGTTAATTTACTTTATACCTTTTAGTTTTCTATTTTTCATTTTACACTTTTATTATATTAACACATATAATCGTATATTAACTCAAATACGTTAAAAAATACTTTTAAATTTTAACAAGTTACATCATTATAATCGTTTCGTCGATACCTTCGAAATGAGCCCAATATAGAATATGTTTTGATTTAATTGATTAAATCGTCAAATTATTTGGATTATACGTCTCGCTGCATTGCAGCGAGTAAATAACTAGTATATATATATATATATCGAATTCCTTAACATATTTTAACGTAATTATGTATGTTAATGTGATATGTTAAAACATATTTTTAACATATTTTAGTTAATATATGATTATTATGTTAATGTGATAAGAGTGTAAAACGAAAATTGAAAAAGTAAGAAATGTACCATAAATTAAATAATTAACTATAAGGGTATGAATTGTAAATATTAAAAATATTTTTATTTAGTATATATTATAAATAATTAAATAATTAAATCCAAAAACATTCAATATTTGGCTCATTTCGAAGGTATCGACGAGACGATTATAATGGTGTAACTTGTTAAAATTAAAACGTATTTTTAATGTATTTTAATTAATATACGATTATATGTGTTAATATGATGAAGGTGTAAAATTAAAATTAGAAAAATAAAAGGTATAAAGTAAACTAAGTAAATAATTATAGTGTATGAAATGTAACTTTGAAATCAAAATATAACAATTAGAGTGGCCATCGTCGAGGTATTTTTCCCATCGTGGCCTCCCAATCGCGGGCCAATTGGCCATGTCCGCGATCGCAGGCCCACTCGCGGGAAAATTGGGTATTTTTGCAAAACCAAAGAGATTTGGGGCATTTTGGCAACCGATTTTTGAACTTGGGACATTTTAATAAATTTCCCTTAGATTTATAACACAAAAAACCAAATTTTTACTCAGAGTGCTAGCGCTAAACTATTATGTGGTGTTTGATTCGTAAAATATTTTTAGATGGAATGTAATTTGTCAAAAGAACTTGACTTTGAAAATTTTGGAATGAAATGTTGTCACATTTGACCACCTATTTGGTTGTCAGACATTGGAATGACCACTTATTTGGTTGTCAGACATTGGAATGAATCTATTTAGAAAATACAACATGTCTATTTCGTTCACATAATATGGCTTTAGAATTGGAAGGAAATATTGATAATGAGCAAAATGCCCTTTTTGACAATTTTTTTTTAAAACTAAAAATACTTTGAAAAAATAAATTAAATAAATATATGAAAATAATAAAATAAGTAAATGAATAATAATAAATATATTTAAAAAGTTAAATAAACATACATCAAAAATAAAATAACACAAAATAAAAAACAAAAGTATTAAATTAAATTAATTATATTAAATTTGGGTTAAAAGATATATTAGGGATTATGAAAGTATAGATTTCATTTCATTAAAATCCCAATTTTTAATGAATGTTGAAATGTCTTATTTGTGGAATTTAGTGGAATTTAAATATTTTTTCTTTAAAGAATGAATCAAACGAATAAATGAAATTTGATTAAAAAAATTCAACATTCCAATTTGATCAGATTCTTCAGTATCTGCGAACCAAACGTCCTCTTAGGGTATCCTTGGCTAACTAGCTAATAAAAAAAATTATGTTTGACAAAAACTAGCTTATATGTATGTAAAATACCAAAACGAAGATCTTGAATAATTGTCAGTTACAAATATCTCATAATATAATTCAAATAAATTTCTAATAATATAATTAAAACAAGTATTTAATAATATAGTATGTTAATTAATACAAACAAGATAGTAATGAAAAAAATATATAATATGTTACTTGATAGAATTAATGATTATTATATACGTATTATAAATTTAAAATTCGTTAAAACAAAATTTTTAAGAAAAATATATGATTTTTTAAATAATCATTACATATAATATAAATAACAATAAAGTTGGCTAATCTCACACATCATTATTAATTAATGTTTTTCCAAAAATATAATTAATTATTAAGTTAAATATTTTATTAAAGTTATTTAACGTATTTTAATTATGTATCAAATATATAACTTTAACTTTTTATGTAACTTATATAAAATTTTTGAAAATTGTTATATTTGATTTTTGATATCTAAATATATGGAATAATATTCGAAAAAAATAGTTGATATAGTTAATATCATCTATTAATAATTAATAATTAATAATTATTATTAGTATCTATTCTATAATTAAAATTAATTAATAATGTATAATTAAGTTTAATTAGTAATTTTTAATCAATTTTAATTACTAGAAATTAATATTTATGAATATTTAATAGTTAATATTTATTAGTAATTAATATTTATTTACAAATAATAATAACTAATAATTAATATTAATTAGAGTTATAATTGGAAAAAATGTCAAAAACCTTTTCAAAAGCTACTCTAAAAGTTTATCAATAACCTAACTTATAAGCTAAAAAACTGAAAGGTGGTTTTTTTTGCCAAACAATGTCTTAGATTTTTAATTTAGTGTGTGTTTAAAATAAAAAGAATAAGGTTTCTTATTCTATATTTTAGTAGGTAACCTAAAAGTATACTAATTGGATTCATTATTTGGTATTATATAACAAACATAAGTTAACTTATTTTTTGAATACACGTTTAAATGGATATAAATTAGTTTATCAAAAGCTACTTAAAAGAAACATTTTATTGTCAAAATTTTCAATCACAATGCTCATTAATACTAGTTATTATTTATTAAAATTAATTATAAATAAATATTAATTATTAAAAAATAAATACTAAAAACTAACTATTACTAATATTAATAAATAATAATTGAAAAGTATTAATTAATTTTAATTATACTTGTACATTAAAATTAAGTATTAATTACTTGAAATAAATATTAAATATATCAACCATTTTTGTTTTACTATTTTTTGATTATTAATCAATATGTTTTGTTATTAAAAAAAAGAGTGAATTGCATTTTTGGTCCCTGTGGTTATCTGATTTCTATGAAAGAGGGACATGAACTTCAATATTTCAAGAAGTGGTCCCTCAGTTTTCAAATTTGCTTCAAATGGAGGACCTGATCACTAACCCCGTTAAAAAGTTTTGTTAGAGTCAGGGGCAAAATCGTCCAATCATGCTTTTATCCTCCTTTTGCACTTTTTTTGTTTTTGACAAAATCATTCAACTTAAGGGGCCAATGTTGTAATGTGATACAATTTAGAAAAAAAGTCTAAAAAACCCATTTTGATTGTTTAACTCTCTCAATTTTTTTACAAATAAATTTCTAAACTTTTTCTAAATTTTTACCAAATATATTCTTGAACTTTTTTAGCAAATAAATCCCAATATTTTATAAAGAAACAAAATCATGAACTTAAGTATGAACAAATAAATCCGAAACTTTTTTTTTGAACAAAATCATGAACAAAAAATATACTAATAATCTCACTTTTTTTTAAAGGCAGACAATTTATTAAAACCACCAAAGTACTTTACAGAAGAGCTTAACAGCCAAAATATGGCACCACCGAAAATGAAACCCAACAGCAAAGCCAAGATACCAAAACAAAAAAAAAACAGCAGCCACGAACCAAAGCCAGAAACCCGAGACGAAGATGTCTTGAAAACGAGAGGCCAGACCAGTAGCTTACGAGAGGTAAACAACGGCCAACCACCCACCAGACAACAGCAGCAGCTGATTACCACTAAACCGACCCCAATTTACCCCAGCAGTCTCGTTCCCGATTACTGAACATTAGACGGGTTTACGAGCCAAATTTTCCAATCCACCGAGAACTCCTGATTCCTACTTTTGAGCCATTCGAACACCTTTCTTTGGAATTCAAACAACTTTTCTCCAAAGTTGTTTGCTTCATTTTCGAACACTATTCGATTTCGATGGGACCAAATTAAGTAAACCAATGCCCATTTGGTACTTACCCACATGATATCGCGAGTACACGGATCATCTTGAAGCAAATCCTCTATTGACTGGATATCATCAAGATTTTTATTCCACCATTTTCCAACCTCTTTCCACAGTTTTTTAACTTCGGGGCAGTTTACCAACGCATGATCCAACGTTTCTGGGTGATCTTTGCATCTTGGACAAAGGACGGAATCCATGTCTATACCCATTTTGTCGAGTATAGTACGACATGGGATCCTTCCTTTTTTTACCTTCCACAAAAAGATACAAATTTTCCGAGGAACCATCTTTATCCAAATTGTACGGTCCTCGCTTGCGTTCGAGTTTGTGCTGGCCTCTTCCACCAACTATTAAAGTTCTAATAATCTCACTAACAACAAAATAAAATGAACTAATTAAACAAAAAAAAATTATACTATTCCATTACCAATTCTGAATTATTCAAAAATTATGTCTAAAACATTAATAGATACATACAAAAAAACTATACCCATCCGGTCATCCCTTCAGAAAATATACCAAAAGAGCGTCATCTTTTTCACAAAACATACCAAAAATCGTTTATTATATATATATATATATATATATATATAATGTCCAAAAGATATATTCATCTCAGTAACATGAATAACTTGTAAATGTTTTGGAATTAGTAAAAGAAATGGTATAAGTTTTCTCTGTTTAATTGGTTCGTTTTACTTTATTTTCGGTGATTGGAATTGTACATTTTGTTAAAAAAAAGTATCGGGTTTATTTTTTCAAAATTAAGTGTATTATGTTGTTTCTTAAAAAAATGGGATTTATTTGTTCAAAAAAAGTTCAAGAATTACTTGGTAAAAAAACTTAGAAAAAAGTTTAAAGATTTATTTGTTAATTTTTTAGGAAAAAGAGTAAAGATTTATTTGTTAAAAATTGGAAGGACTTAATCATTCAAAATCAGATAGTTTGTTGGGTTTTTTTAATACTTTTTTTCTAAATTTGTATCACATTAACCTGTTTTAACAAGTTACAAGAATGTATTTAACCGATTTTAAAAAGTTTAAGGGTTTTATCATTCAAAAAATAGGCTAAAAACTTAAAGAAGCAAAATTAAATAGTTTGTTGGTTTTTTATACTTTTCCCTTAAATGAACAAAATAGGTAACAAATTGTAGTATCATGTTTATATACGTAAAGGAATACCAGGTAAGGCATTGTTTGGCAAAATAAAGCTAGCTTATAAGCTAACTAACTTTTTGAAATGCTACTTAGAGTAGCTTTTCAGTATCTTTTTGTGAATATTGCAATTTTGCTCTCATTAATATTAATTATTGTTTATTAACTATTATTATAAATAAAGATTACTTTTTTAAATTTAACTATTATTAATTAATAAATATTAATTAATACTAACTAAAAATTATTAAATTAAATTTAAATATACATTGATATTAATTTTTAATTATTTAGAGTTACTGTTAGTCATATAAATTATTGCTATTTACTTTTTAATATTAATCAATATATTTTAATTATCAATTGCTATTATTTTTTTAATTATTAATTTATATTGTATGTAACGGTTATTTAAAATCATAAGTTAATATATATTTTTACTAAAACTTGCTTTAACAAATCTAAAATTTATAGTATATATATTTATATATATATATATATATGTAATGGGAACAATGGGAACAATGGTCCCTGTATATATATCATATATATGTATGTATGTATGCATGTATGTATGATTAATCACATTACAACATTGGCCCCTTAAGTTGAATGATTTTGTCACAATAATAAGAAAAACAAAAAAAGTGCAAAAGGAGGATAAAAGCATTTAAAAACTCTTAAAAACTATTAGAATCTATACTATATTATAAATCATTTAAAAACTCTTAAAAATAATTTTTTATTCGTTAGGTACAATTTATTTATGCATATTGCTTAAAATTCAATATTACAAATAAATGATGCATGAGTAGAACTTTTAAAGTTGAATATTTGAATTCATAACTAACTGATAAACATAACCAAATACAAGATAACAAATCTAAATAATAAGTAGGATAATGATTGAATTATAACCGAAAACTTAATTATTATTTTATAAGACCCATTACATTACTAAACCTAAAATAAACTACATTAGTATTACATCTAAATAAAATTTTAGTAAAAAATAATTAAACAAAGTTATAAAATCAACAAAGACAAAAAAACAAAACAAAACATTAAAATAGAGATGTATCGTGCTGCATTACACGAGTACACTTATTGTATTAATTAATAATCAACATGATATTGTTCGGGTGTCTAATTATCAAATTATCATTAAAACATACATATTCTTGGTATGTAACTCTATACATTTACGTACTTTTCAGTAGTATTACTGTGTGACACGTGTCATTAACATATTAAAACTTACGTTTTTATTTATCATATGTGATGATCCATCGGTAAATTTTTACATATGGTCTTGTCCTCGGAAACTTCTTATGCAATTTTGGTGTATCACAAATCATCACTGGAAATTGGTTGTAGCATGTAGGTGTTTTTTTCTTTCTTGTCGGTAAGAACCATTTATCTAGAAGTAAAATAAAATAAAATTATGTACATAAAATATGCATCTCCTTAGCTTCAACGTTTTGGAGCATTACCATTGTTAACTTCTTCTCTCTTCCATTCTAGTTTGTTTTATTTTAGGTCTTTTATCAACAAGTATCAAGTCTTTCATTTTATTTCACGTATTTTAAATGGTATGATAACATATTATTCTAGCGCCTCTTTTTTAAATAGTTAGTAGCATGCTTTGTATTTTGGAGTACTTAGAGCTATGAATTTGATGTTAAAGGCATTGTTTAAGTGTTAAGTTTTCTTATACTCTACGACTACGTTATGTTATATACAAAATGATAATCAGTTGACTCTTGAAAAAATCTCTAGAAGCATATATTACAATTTAAACTAGCATATGTGATACTCATATAATTGCTAAGAAGTTGATACGTGGTTACAAGTTGATCGATGAACTCAATCCACGATAAACAGGACAATAGTATATGACATAAATATAGGACGGTAATTAAACCTAAGACTATGAAAGGTGATGGCATTTTTTGATTTTTTTTAAATTTGAAACTAGCTATTGATAAATGACAGTTAAAGTTCCCCTGCAACTACAAGTCGTACCATGATGGAACCTTGAACGCATCCTCCCATGTCTTCTTTCTTCGACGGCGAATCCCCACCCTCAACCCCTTATCCGACGAAACCCAGTCCCTCCCTTCCGTTTTCCGGCGGTGAAAACCCTCCGACCTTGATGAACATCGACGAAAACCCTCACATGATTCTGCTTCCACCAATGAATGTCATGAAAATCGGTTTCAATTTTTGTGTTTGTGTGTTTGGAGTCAAGAGAAGCAGAGAGAAAGAAGTGTCCGTTCGATTAAGGCCGAGAAGGATTTTCATTTGAGTCGTTTTGAGGTATAATTCCTTTTCAAATTATGTTCATGGTAGATAGTATTAGATTTCTATCGGTTTAGAATATCAAATTTTGATTCTTATTTGAGTTTCGATCGAGTTCTGGGTGTCGATCAGTTGTCCGGATTCTATCGTTTCCGGATTTGACTTTTCCCGGATTCCTCGTGTTTTCCGGATGTTTATGTTACCCGGATAAAAGTTTTCCATATTGATTTCCGGGAAAGTTTCCGGATTTGGTCCGGATTCCGGATGCGGTTTCCGGATAGTTCCGGATTTGGTTTTCCGGACATGGTTTCCGAACTGGTATCCAGATGAGTTATCCGGATAAGATGTTATAAAAATTTGCTCGGAGCGCTGCCCCTTGACCCCACCCGCTAACCGGGTAGCGGGACCCCCGTGCTAAGTCGCCGAAGAGGGACATTTGTGGATAAGGGTGTGATAGGCTTATTTAGGATTCGTAGTCTGTCATTGAGTTTTACTTGATAAGTAGTTATATGTATTTTGTATAATTCAGATTTCGTGAAGTCTATGGAAAAGTAAGGTTCTTGCAATTTGTCAAGAGAAGGTGTTATTTGCGTATTTCTTTCAGGTGAGTTTTACTTAAACGTTTTCAAGCTGGAATACATATATATGTGGAATAATTATGTGGTAGGTAGTGTGATGATATGCTTATGATTGAAAATATGATATATTGAGATATATGTTGTATTTATATAAGTATTACACTACACGAGTGCACCTTGGCCGGACTGAGGGCCGGCGGAGTATTGGATGTACGGAGGGGCAACGGAGTTGGCTGTATGTTAGTGCAGCGGAGTAAATTGGTTAGTTGGTTAGCGCAACCAACTAATATGGCCATGTGAAAGAGTTGTACACAGTGCATACGAGTCATGTTTGGTATTCAAATACTTGTTGTATATATGTGTTTTACAAAATAATTATTAAACTGACAGGGATTTTCTCACTTAGACCGATTGGTCTAACCCTCATTTTGTTTTAAAAAATATGTATTCCAGGTTGTGGAGCGAGTAATAGCAAAGAAAAAGATAAACTGTGATTTGTTTTTGGAAGCCGTGTGTTTTGGAGTTTCATGAAGTGTTTTGTATTAATAGTCTTGTTAGTTATGATGTAATTTTATCAGCAAATAGTTTGTACTGATATATGTATTGTATACTTTTGGGACCAAGAGACCTATGTGAGATAATATGTATCTTTTGTTATTAAATGATGAGATGTAAATCATGTTATATGATGTATGTTTGGGAGGGGTCATTACACTCTCGAACCTAGAACCAGTGTCACTGAAGACATGGAACACCCATGTCTGTTCATATCCAGATTCCAGAGTGAAGCCTGATTTCCATTTCTCTTTCTTACTCTTTAAACAATTTATTTAAGAAATATATGGGTTCCAACTTAGAGTTCTAGTTGAACGAAACAAATGGATGATGTAGAGCCATTCTCATCATGATATCTAGAATCTTTCGAAGTCGGTAGGCTAATTGGAAGTTATGGCTTCATGAACATCACTAAGTAAACCCCAATTCATTAATTCGTTCAAGAATTCAAGATCAAGGTGCCTCGTAGGCTTGTTGATTTAAGAAAGTTGTGTGTGTAGTTATTCGAAAATCTGAGAAAGAGCGGCAATTTTATGGGGTGAAATAACGTATAAGCGAAAATTGTATTTGATTTTATGAGGTGAAATTACATATAGACGAAAATTATACTTGATTTCATGAGGTGGAATAACATATAGACGGAAATTTTGTTTGATTTCGTGGGGTGAAATAGATTATAGATGAAAATTGTATTTGATTTCATGTGGTGAAATAACATATATATGAAAAGCATGTTGGATTTCATGAGGTGAAATAACATTTATGAATATTGTGTTTTATTTCATGAGGTGAGATAGCATGTTATCTAACACCCTTAACTCTGGAAAGAGCAACTAAACAAAAATTTCCAAAATACATCAAATAAAGGATTAATCTCTTTCTACAAATCAATACTTGAATTACCTCGAATAGAAAATCTATATTTAACATCAACAATTGATAAACCAAACATTATATAAAATCTAGGTGTCGAAGGTTACTAAAACTCAATAACAGTTGTTATCTCAAAATGTGGAAGACATCATCGAATAGCTAGATCATTCTCGAGTCTCTATCTAGCACTCAATTCATCACATCATCGCTAGTGTCGAACCCCACAATGATCTGATGCACTTGCCAACATATAAAAATGATTAGACTTAACGCCTAGTGAGCTCAAGCAAATTTCATCATTTACATAAAACGGCAAGACTGAAAAACTGTTTATCTAAACAATAATTTCTTAAATGAAATGTATTTGGTGTAAAAGCAATATCCTTCCCATAAATCACCATTTCCCGCGATGAAAACTCATTAATTAAAATGCCATTTATCATGAAATTAAAATCCCAATACTCACCCAAAACGTGAATGAAGTTAAATATTCAATTACCGAAAACATGGATAAAACTCTATAATCCAATTCATCCAAAAACATGGATAAAGCTCAATACACAAAACCACAAATCATGGATGAAAATCCATCGCAAAATGTCACCAAAGAATGGATAAACTCTATATCTAAAATCTTTCGGTGATGGGGGAGACCTGTTTCCATTTAACGTGAAAGGAACACAAAAGTATGCAACATGTCTATGTTATGAGCATCAATTATGGATAAATAAACATTGGCATTAACCTAATCCGAGTTTTTTTGTCAAATGGGTTAACAAGGTCAAATCTATTCAAGTCTTTCGCTTAAGGAGTCACCAAATTCAAACTTATCTAGGTCTTTACCTTGGGATCTTTGAAATCCAAGTTAAGCTCGTTCATTAGAAATGATAGTTGTAACACTCGGAAAACCCGAGTAAGTGTTAACAAAAAGCCATCCTTTTCTCGTAGATTATTTTATGGTAAGTTTAAAAGGTATTTGAGGATTACTTTAGAATCACAAACGATCGGATCAGAAACTTGAACGTCGAAACGGAAGGAAACAGACTCAACCCGTAGCCTGGGTGAGAGTGTCGTGCAACTATGACAACGTGTCATCTCTAGATCACTGGTTCTTTTCAAGTAACCCAATACTCTACTGATTGCCTTCCAGTGATCTGGACCAGGATTGCTTGTATATTGACTCAGTCTGCTCACAACAAAAGAAATATCCGGTCTAGTGCAATGCATTGCATACATCATGCATCCTATTGCACTAGCATACTCTAGTTGAGCTACTACTCTACCAGAGTTTTTATCAAGTTTCACACTTGAATCAAATGAAGTATTGACCTCCTTTATGTTCAAATGTTTAAACTTGGTCAGTATTTTCTCTATGTAGTGGGATTGATTTAGAGAGATTTGAGATTCTGACCTTTTTATCTTTATCCCAAGGATGTTATCTACTTCTCCAAGATCTTTCATCTTAAAGTTCGAGGATAAGTAGCTTTTCGTTTCAAGAAATTCTTCTAGATTGGTTCCAATAATCAACATAAAGATAGATTACTATAATGCATTCTTTCGTGCGTTTTGAGTAAATGCATCGGATGGCCCTATTATGTCGGAACCTGAAAGAAATGATAGTCGTATCAAATCTTTCATGCCACTATTTGGGGACTTATTTTAATCTGTACAGAGACTTAACAACTCTACGCACATTGTTCTCTTGTCGAGTACCACAAACCATTCAGGTTGCTTTATATAAACCTCTTCGTCTAAATAACCATTCAAAAATACTGTTTTCACATCCATTTGATGAATGTACAGTCGTTTTAAGGCTGAAGTTGCTATAAGAGTTCAAATAGAACTAATTCTAGCAACCAGAGCATAGGCGTCGACATAATCAACACTCTCTTTTTGTCTATATCCTTTGGCTACCAATCTAGCTTTAAATACTGAAATTGAACCATCTGGGTGCAACTTTCTTTTGAATACCCACTTAGAACCTATGGGTTTTTCTCCCTTGGGTAAGTCAGCTAATTCCTAAGTTCCATTTCCCATAATGGGGTCCATTTCATCATTTATTGCTTCTTTACACAATGGAGAATTCCTTGAAGACATGGCATCTTTACAAGTCTTAGGATCATCTTCAATGTTAATTGAGAAAATGACTTTTTTGGTCCATACAGCTTAAAAATCGCAGTTTCGCCATTGAGGTATGAAAACACGACCAAATTTGGTCCTTCACTCTAACGGTTGTTAAAAGAACCCGTTTAGTCAGGGGTATTTTAGACTTTCTGTATTTTCTGTCATTTTTTTTACACCCTTTCTGGTCATCTTCTCCGCCGAAACCACCGACCATCTTCTTTGGCCAAAACCCAAATCTAAACACCAACATTAAAATAAAAGCCAAATCCAAATGCAAATCCAAATTATCCATGTCAAACTTCTAATCCAGATATAACAACAAACACAGATCATAACTTGATGCCAACAATAGTAGACGTGTTTGTAGCAAACAGACCCAAAACACTTTGTACATCCATCTATTTCCTTTCCTTTTCATCCAGTTTCCATAGTTACATCGTTTTTCCCGATTCCCCCAAACATAAACAACCTATTTTCCCTTTCTCCGCCCACTCCCTGCCGCCAATCGGACAAACGTGATTTCTTCATGCAAACCCACCTCCGATTTCTCCCATTTTCCGATATTCACAACAATGCCCGCTACTGAGAATGGCTCTTGAGTCCCGTAATACAGAAACCACCTTGTTGATGATAACTGTGACCTAGGGGATGATAGAACTCATTGTATCAGGTCCATTGACGAACCCTAGAGTCGTAGATATAGGCATATACGTGAGATGACGAACGGGATGACAGGTAAAAGAGTTTGTGATTAGGATTGGGAGTTCAAAGGAGAAAAAGTATTTGGGTTCACCGGAGTTTTTCATCGGTGCTGACGACGGGAGAGTGAGCCTCATCATCTTCCTCAACCCACACCACCACCTCCAACCCTTTTTCTACCCTCCATCTTTGGCCTCTTCTCTTCCCTCCCCCTTCAAGTGTAGTTTTCTTGTAGATTAGAACTTTTAAAAAGGAAATAAAAACTTGGGGAGAGAAATATTGGCCGACAGTGATGTCCTGGGAGATGGTCGTCCCCGGCGGCAAAGTAGGGATGGAGTTATGTTGGCCGATGACGGAGGCGGGGGAGTTGGTCGTCCCTGCCGGCAAAGTGGGTAAGGAGGTAGGTTACAATATATATTAGATTAAGTTACATTTTTGGTCCTGTAATTTACATTTCTTTATTTATTTATTAAAGAAAGATGAGATGAAAGTGAAAAAGACTAAAATACCCCCGACTTAACGGATTGCTCTAATAGTCTTCGAGGCAGGGACCAAATCCGGCCGTTTTTGCATACCTTAATGGAGAAACTGTAATTTTTAAACTGTAGGGACCAAAAGTATAGTTTACTCTAATTAATATTGTCAATGTTTATAATGAAAGTTGAAAAAGTAGGAAAGACCAAAAAAAAAGACAAAGACAAAGCACATGGACAAAAAAATCATAATTTACTATACAATTTAATAAAACAAAAAAGGAAAAAGATGAAAAAGACCAAAATACCATTAAGTTAACTAACCTTTTAATTAGTCATATGGACCAAAGTGAAATAATTGGCAACCACTGATAGGCGGGTTTACACCCCCTAATCGAACCGCAAGTGTACGGGTCGAATAAAGTAATATGTACTTGGAAGTACGAGTATCGAACCAAGGAAACTAGAAACTGAGTATCACAATGACTATGTTCACTATTAACTGGACGAATCAATAATTGGGTGGTTTGGATTATGATCAATTAATTAACTGACAACTGAATTAAATTAGCTATTTGAAAATAACAAAGTAGAGTTTTATAAGGAGAAAACAGTTAAGGGTTGGAAATCCTTTGATTTGTACAATGAATACTTCACTTAGATTAATTATCAGTAATTTCCTGTCAATGAATATCTGGTCTCAAAAATCACCGTTGTTCTTTCTCAAGTAACTACGGGTTTTATTCTCAAAACATAGATTTTATCTCTCGGTCTCCACCTATGGATTTTGAACACATTAAACACGAGACTACGATGGAATTAGGGTTTACTTGTTATATCTCTATCCAACTTCTCACCTTAGGCATATAATTTATGTTCCTATTAACAATTAATTCTCTCGAATTTAGTTATTAATCAACAAATCAAATGGAAGCTGATCAGACTCACATAAGCATTAAAAAAATCATACGCTTTATTAATCCGGAAAACTGATAAAAATCCAAGCTACAAATTCATATGTTTAAATCAATATCAATCCAACCCCAAGATCTAATGATTAGTTCATGTTGGGGGTGATGGAAAATAAAGCATTCAAATGAAAATCAAATCTGCTAATCATCGTTTTCTCAAACAAGAAATTAGTACGGATTCGAACTCCCTTAGATGTGATTCTCCACGCACTAGAGTACCCAGGTATTAAATAGTCTTCTTCCCCAATGAATCCTCTGCGTTTCTCTGCCAAAAATAGCTTGAATTCCTCTCCAAAACCGCCTCCAGCAAACCCTAGCTCGACTCCGTGTGCCCCCCCCCCCCTTTTCCTTGGTCGATTAAAAGGAAAAAAGTGAAACAGAGAGTTGCACAGCCTTCCCCGCAGCTTGAGGTCGCGTGGGAAGTCGCGCGTGTCATGATGAAGGCACGCGGCTTGAGGCTGCGGCGCTTGCCGCATATGTCTCTGTTTGGTTACTTCCTTTCTTCAACCTTTTCTCGTTTTCTCGTTGATTCTTGCGGGTTTTACTATCTCTTGGAATTCTGCATATTCTTGATTGAAAGAGGTAAAAATATCACTCGTTTGCTCAAAGATAATCCACACATCATGGATTGTTATCTTAGAATAATGCCAAAATTGGCGTTATCAACCATGATGACTAAAACTCTAATTAGTTTTAAAAAGAGATCAAACTTGATAAGAAGTAGCAACCACGAGGAATAAAAATGTAACTTACTCTTAAAATATTTTTAAAAGAATGTATTAGACTATTGGTCCATGTGTGTTGGGACATGATGATTTGAAGATGGTCTCCCGATCTCCTTTATAATTCTTTGATTTACATCTTTTTATACTTAGATAAAAGTAGTTTCTTGTAATAACTTAGTCATGCTCAAATTGTTCGGCAAAATCGAAGACTAGCCGAAATCAACAAGAAATTAATCTACTGATGCGGATCAAAGATGAACTTCCCAACATCACTAAGTGATAGGAGGGTTTAACCCCCCTAAAATCTAACCGCAAGTGTACGGTGTCGAATCAAGTAATAACGTACGAAAGTACGAGTATCGAATCCACGGGAACTAGGAACTAAATATCACAATTACTATAAGAACTATTAATTGAACTGTCGAAATTTGAGGATTGGTTTTATACTAGTTACTTGCAATAAACAAAATCAACACAAACACAAGACAAACAGAACAACTTTAAAGACTTCGATAGAGAGAAAGTTGAGGGTTGGAAATCCTCAAATTCTACACATGCAAATAATTGACTCAAAACTGTTACCAGTTAATCCTCTTAATGACTCCCAAATCTTTTAAAGATCACCATTGCTTTCTTTCGAATAACAACGGATTTTATTCTGAAAAGGATAGGTTCAATCTCTCGATCTCACCCATGGATTTCAAAACACATTAAGTACTCGATTTATGTTAAATTGGCTAGATTTTATCTCTCGATAATAACCTAACGGTTTAAATGGGACTAAAGCTTACTTGGTATATCTCTATCACCTTTTTGGGCTTTAGGCATGCAATTCGTAAGTCTAAATAGCAGTTAATTCTCACGAACTTAATTGCTAATCAACAAATCAATTGTAAACTGGACAAATTCACAAAAGCGTTAAGAACAAAATCACATGCTTCAACTAATAAGGAGAAACTGATAAAAGTTCAAATCAATTCGTTACATGCTTAAAAACCGAATTCATTCCAACCCCCAACACGAACCGGTTAGTTCATGTCGGTGGTGGATTCAAACATAAGAGAAAAGTATTCAAAGGTGGATGTAAACATGATCAAATGTAAAAGTGAAATCGTGGTAACAAGTGATGAAAACTCCCTCTCGTGTTCGTCTCTACGCTCCGTCTTGAATGTAATCGTGATCGGCTCTGTATCGTGACCTCGAGGACTTCGAAAAATCGCCCAAAATCGCCCCGGAACTGCTCTGGATCGTCTGCCGTCCGATTGATACCGAAAAGTGACCTAAAACCCGATTAATAAAGCTGGAATTCGCGAAACAGAGGGTTACGCCACTTGCCACGCGACTTGCAAGTCGCGTGGTAAGTCGTGCGTGTTGTTTTTGCAGCGTGGGTCGATTTCTGGTTCGCGGGTCGGGTCCTGGTTCGGTCGCGGGTCTTGGGCTTGGCTTTTGGGCTTCCGTTAGGCTTCGTTTGGAATCGTTTTGGGCTCTTTTTAGCTTCTTTTCTCGAGGAATGCCGCCTTTTAAATAACATGTGTAAATCACTAGATAAACCGTAAAATACACGCCTTTTTACTTGAATACAAGCCAATCTCATTGGTTTGAGAACCGGAAATAACGCCAAAAAGTGGCGTTATCAACAACCCCAAACCGAGCGTTGCTTGTCCCCAAGCAAATTAGCGATAAAACAGAATTAAAGCACATATCAGTGAAAATATAATAACTGCACAATTTCCAATCGGTACCAAGTGATGCATCGGTGATTTCCCATACCCGTGAATATCTATCTCACTCTCGCCTAATTCTCATTTCGTTTGACCTATGACCCTCCATTGGGAGTTGAACTCGTGACTGTTCCGATCACATCAGGGTTAGACTAAGTCTGAACATACTAGGGGAAACATTTCGCCTCGACCCTACCTCACAGATACTCTCGTTTCGCTCTTGAACCTAGGTTATCGCTCGTGTTGTCATGTTTATGGAAGTTATGTACAATAATACTCGAAATATTACATGACAACTCTAAAGAAAGACGCACAAATGTCCAAACTTTTGATCTCAGGAGGAATCAAATAACAAGACAAGGAATATCGGTAAAGGTGGTCATAGACTCTAATCACGTTTTCCAGAAGATCATCCAGGTCTTTACACGGGTTGTAACGGGGCTAAGGTTAAGGTTAAGAAACGAAGGGTATAAAGGATCAAAAATCCTCGGCGTGTCAATCATTGGCAATTCCGAACTTCTCGTTGCTTCACATTTGCTCACTTGGTCCTTTTTCGTCACTATTGGAGTCGCTTTGACTCACTTATTATGCAGCTCTACTAACGGTATTTATTTACTTTTTTTTTGGGACTTCATTGGTCCTCTTTATTTGATTGGGGCATCATTGGCCCTCTTTTCTATTTCTTGACTGGCCTGATTTCTTTCTTTTCCGCTCTATCTCTCTAAGTTCATTACTTCTTCCGATTGACACACTTTCGGATTAGGTTGGCTAAGGCTTATGGCTAAGGGTTTAATGATGGGTTTAGAAGCGAAAAAGGTGAGTGTTTGGCTGCAAAGGGGCTAAGGGTACATACAAGGGTAAAAAGGGACGATAGCTAAAAACAGGCTTGACAAACACACAATGCCTGGAATCACGTCTTAAGGTCCACACGATATGGTCTACTATACCCTTACCTAATATCCCGATGTTCATCTTTGCTACTCAATGCAATAATGTAGCGAGATCATTCTACATTCACGACAAGGAATTCGAAAAAGTGTATATGAATTTAGTGTATGAATCCCTCGAAATGAAAAAAAAAACGTCTTTTAGGCTCAAAACTCACTATCGGGTGGTCTCCACTAATGTCCCTAGTCATGTCCTTTCCCGGTCCTTCCCTAACTTTCACGTCACTATCACAAGATTCTTCCCACAATGGTCGGTCTCAATCATTCAAAACAACAATTTTAGCTACTTTGATCTAGACACTCAGAAGTGCAGGAAATCTACGTGCATAACTTGGGCCCGATTGGGCAACCCCAAACCTTACCCACACATTGTCCCCAATGTGCAAGTAAAGTCGTGGGTGATGCGACTCATTGTGCAGTTATATAAAAGGACAGGCAAGGCATTACATATATAGCATAAGAAGACTACCCAAATTTTCTAAAACTAGGCACCCCAAACCTAGGTCGTGGCCTAGGTTTGCCAAATAAAAGCCAACCCCAAACCTCGGTGAAACCGAGGTTTGCACAGGGTCTAATGTGAGTGTGTAGATGGTTCAAAAATGAGGCACCCCAAACCTAAGTGAAACTTAGGTTTGTTGCATCTCGTGCAATTAATATAGAACAACACATCAAACACCACTCTTTTAGTAGAGAAATGATTAGAACGTACCTGTTTTGCCCGGCCAGAGGAGATTTTCTTGAAAAGGTTTGAGCACTTAGCGGAGAAGACGGAGAGATCATGCACAACGAGACAAAGGAAATAAAGCACACAGCAAAAATACTGGAACAGAAACACACAAAGCGAGAAAAGAAAGAAAAATTGCACGCAAAACGAAAAACGAGGCAAATGGACTCCCGCGGTTTAGCCCACGACTTGCAAGTCGCGTGTCAAACCGCGTAACTCTCTGTTTCAGAAAACCAACAGAGGGCCCCGCGACTTGCTGCGCGATATGCAAATCGCGTGACAAGTCGCGTATGTCCCTGTTTCAGCTATTTTTGACTTTTTCAATTTTTTCGATTTTTATGGGTTTTTTTTCGGAATTAAAACACACAAGATAAAAATAATAATAAAGAACGGAAACTAACCTTGGTGGGTTGCCTCCCACCCAGCGCCGTATTTAAAGTCGTGGCACGACTATGCGGTTTCAACTCGGCTCAGTATCCGCGGACTCGAATCGCCTACACTTGCGATTTCCCGCGGATTTCTCACCTCCTTCTTTTCTTTCACCACTTCCTCTTTCCAGCAACTTGAATCTCATGTTTTCACCGCCAACTCGGAACGTGATCTCACCCTCTTCCATATCAATCAGAGCCCGGCTCGTGGCCAGGAAAGATCGTCCCAAGATCATCGGGACCTCTTCGTCCTCATCTATGTCTATCACCACGAAGTCGAAAGGGAAGTAAAAGTTACCAACTTTGATTAGCACGTCTTCGATCACCCCATATGGATACCTTATCGACCGATCAGCCAGCTTAAGCGTCATGAATGTGGGATTCACCTCTCCCAATCCAAGTTTCCTGAAAATAGAAAGGGGCATCAAATTAATACTCGCCCCTAAATCACATAACACTTTATTAAATGAAAACTTCCCAATTTGGATAGGGATAGAAAAACTCCCTGGATCGTTGAGCTTCTGGGGAAGCTTATTCTGGAAGATGGCGCTGCACTCTTCAGTGAGTGCAACGGTAGCCTGATGGTCGATTGCCCTCTTCTTGGAAAGGATCTCTTTCATGAATTTCATGTAAGAGGGCATTTGGGTGAGAGCATCTGCAAACGGAATATTAATGGTTAGTTTTTTAAAGACATCAAGAAATTTAGCAAAATGAACATCATCCTTGTTTGCTTTCAGCCTGCTCGGGTAAGGCACTTGTGGGATTTCCGGCTTGACCGGCGGTGTCACGTCTTTCTTTTTCTCTTCACTTCTCATACGCTATTCATCAGCCTCTAATGCATCCATGTCACTGATCTTCACCTCATTCTCGGGTTCCTTTGCTGGCTCCTTATTCAACTCATTGCCATCTCTCAGATAGATGGCATTGCAATTCTCTTGATTCCCCTTTTCGGCCATACTTGGAAATGCTCCGGGAGGTCGGGTTTGTAGGGCTTCAGAAATCTGCCCTACTTGCCTCTCGAGAATTTTGATTGCGGCCGTATTCTGCTCAGTTGCGGCTTTTACCGTATTCACTGTGCTCGCTAGCTCTCCGACCGTGCTGTCCATTTTTGACATGAACTTCATCATCATGTCTTCAAGGCCCGACTTCTTCTCCCCGGATGATCCTTCGTTTCTTTGCTGAAATCTTGGAGGACGATAAACATTATTAGTTTGAGAAAAATTAGAAGAGTTAGAAAAATTACCTGATTGTGGTTGACCGGGCTGATTCCACGAAAGATTGGGATGCTTTTTCCACCCCTCATTGTAAGTGTTCGAGAAAGGATCGTTTCTCGGTTGGTTCCGGTTCGCCACAAAATGGACTTGATCAGGTTCTTGAATACTGCTTGCTTGCAAATGGCTCGTAATCGCTGCTAATTGGGTTTTAATCTCCTTAAGCTCATCCGATTCCCGAACATTTGCTACTCGTGCAATGGATGATCGTGGAGTGGAGTAGCTATGTTCGGCAAGGTTCTCGATCAGCTCGACTGCTTCTTCATAGGTTTTGTTCATGAGAGGTCCCCCCGCTGCAGCCGTAATATCGTTCTTGAATTGTGGGTGAAGGCCTTCAAAGAACGTTTGGATTATGACCCACCCATGAAGACCGTGATGTGGACACTTCTTCAACATGTCCTTATACCTCTCCCAAGCTTTGTATAACGTTTCCTGATCCCATTGCGCGAAGTGCGTAATGTCGGCCATTAACTGTGCGGTTCTTCCCGGTGGGAAGAATTTCTGGAGGAAAGCTGCCTTTAATTGTGCCCACGTGGTGATAAGGTCTGATGGTAGGCCTTCGATCCATATTTCAGCTCGACCTTTTAGTGAAAAACTGAACAGCCTCAGTTTGATTGCATTCTCCTCCATCCCGTTGATCTTGAAGGTGCTGCAAATCCTCTCGAATGCGCGGAGATGTGCATGAGGATCTTCGGTCGGTGCTCCTCCAAACTGATTTTGCTGCACCATTACAATGGTGCTCGGCTTTATTTCGAAATAGTTGGCCGCAGTGGTAGGCGGCTGAATACCTATGCGGGCCGCTGCCACATTCGGGTCGGCAAACGACCGCATAGGCACTCTCTCAGGAGGCGGTCTCTCGTCACCCATCTTTAATTGTCGCTTAGCTTTGGTCTCTTGGCGTAGGCGACGAGCAGTTCTTTCAATTTCCGGATCAAAGTCTTCAATCTCTTTAACTCGAGTCGTCCTTGGCATAAACCAAGTGGTACCTAAAAAGAAAACAAAGTCAATAATCCAAAACTGAAAGTGGTGGAAAATAACAAGAAAAGAAAATGCCCAATCTAATAGCTCCTATAGATGGTAGTGCTATTAATTACAACTAGTTCCCCAGCAACGGCGCCAAAAACTTGATAGGAGGGTTTAACCCCCCCTAAAATCTAACCGCAAGTGTACGGTGTCGAATCAAGTAATAACGTACGGAAGTACGAGTATCGAATCCACGGGAACTAGGAACTAAATATCACAATTACTATAAGAACTATTAATTGAACTGTCGAAATTTGAGGATTGGTTTTATACTAGTTACTTGCAATAAACAAAATCAACACAAACACAAGACAAACAGAACAGCTTTAAAGACTTCGATAGAGAGAAAGTTGAGGGTTGGAAATCCTCAAATTCTACACATGCAAATAATTGACTCAAAACAGTTACCAGTTAATCCTCTTAATGACTCCCAAATCTTTTAAAGATCACCATTGCTTTCTTTCGAATAACAACGGATTTTATTCTGAAAAGGATAGGTTCAATCTCTCGATCTCACCCATGGATTTCAAAACACATTAAGTACTCGATTTATGTTAAATTGGCTAGATTTTATCTCTCGATAATAACCTAACGGTTTAAATGGGACTAAAGCTTACTTGGTATATCTCTATCACCTTTTTGGGCTTTAGGCATGCAATTCCTAAGTCTAAATAGCAGTTAATTCTCACGAACTTAATTGCTAATCAACAAATCAATTGTAAACTGGCCAAATTCACAAAAGCGTTAAGAACAAAATCACATGCTTCAATTAATAAGGAGAAACTGATAAAAGTTCAAATCAATTCGTTACATGCTTAAAAACCGAATTCATTCCAACCCCCAACACGAACCGGTTAGTTCATGTAGGTGGTGGATTCAAACATAAGAGAAAAGTATTCAAAGGTGAATGTAAACATGATCAAATGTAAAAGTGAAATCGTGGTAACAAGTGATGAAAACTCCCTCTCGTGTTCGTCTCTACGCTCCGTCTTGAATGTAATCGTGATCGGCTCTGTATCGTGACCTCGAGGACTTCGAAAAATCGCCCAAAATCGCCCCGGAACTGCTCTGGATCGTCTGCCGTCCGATTGATACCGAAAAGTGACCTAAAACCCGATTAATAAAGCTGGAATTCGCGAAACAGAGGGTTACGCCACTTGCCACGTGACTTGCAAGTCGCGTGGTAAGTCGCGCATGTTGTTTTTGCAGCGTGGGTCGATTTCTGGTTCGCGGGTCGGGTCCTGGTTCGTTCGCGGGTCTTGGGCTTGGCTTTTGGGCTTCCGTTAGGCTTCGTTTGGAATCGTTTTGGGCTCTTTTTAGCTTCTTTTCTCGAGGAATGCCGCCTTTTAAATAACCTGTGTAAATCACTAGATAAACCGTAAAATACACGTCTTTTTACTTGAATACAAGCCAATCTCATTGGTTTGAGAACCGGAAATAACGCCAAAAAGTGGCGTTATCACTAAGCTATTCCTGTGGATCGCACTTGACAAATTGGGGGATCCTTTAAAAAGCGGAGGATATGCCCCTTGTCTTCTTGCTGAGGAAAATCTTCACCATCTTGTACCTGATAGAGACATTCTCTGATATTTGAGGAAAGGATATTTATCTTTTTCACCTTTTTCAGACATTGTCTACAACAAGGTCTCAAATCATATTTGTCCCATGATAAGACAAAAACGACACTTTGTCCTTATCAAGAACAACTTTGATCTTCAATCCCATCGTGACAAATGTCTCATGCATTTAAAGCACACGGTAGTATTTAGGAGTGAAGACTCCTCTCATGCAAAATTACGCTTTTCAGAGATTTCTTAATGCTCAAGCAAAATCGACAGAATTCATCCCTCTCTCAAGAACTTCATAGCTTTTAACTTAGTGTTTTTCAAGTTGTATTTAGCTTTCTGTTATCTTCGTGAAAGATTGTTAAGATAGATTTTATCTGTTCTTTTCCCAACAATCTTGTTTTCTATGTGTAATTCTTGATTTTCATAATCAATAAATAATTGAAATTAAGAAATTTTCGAGTATTGTAATCATCCCCCTTCTACAATACTTGTTCTTGTCGTCATTTCTTGATGGGACTAACACATAGGGTTCCTACTGTCACTTTAACAAGTGTTAGGTCTGTCAGCGGATGCCAGTCTTTGTAAGCTACATTTGGTACATAGGACGGGACATGATAGGATGAGACAAAATTCGTTGTCCCACGTTTGGCGCGCCATGAGACAAGACAGTTGTAACAACCGTGTCCAAAACAAAATTTTTGGTACAAGAGGTGACTGAAACAAAAGACAAGGAAAATGGAGGACTTGGTTGAAATTTTGTGAAAGGTATAAATTAGGGATATTTCTTTCACTGTGTTGTCTTCTTTACGGCTACCATCGAGAGAGAGAAAGAAGCCCAGGAGAAATTCTTGCTAAGAATAACTGAAGATCGATTGAAGAGTCATCATACTAGGTAAATTTCCAAACCTTCTCATCTCTGTTGGTTGCTGTTATTGGGGTAAGTTGAAAATGAAAGAAATCTCCATTTCTTACTGTGTGCATCTTTCAAAAGTTTAATAATAGGGTTTTGGTTTGATTATGGGTGATTAATGGTTGATTGGTTGTTTAAGGATGAAACATTAACCCAAACAAGTAACTTATTGAGTTAAAGGCAAACATTATTACTTCTATTTGATTTTAAGGGAGTCTGGGGTTTTCGGTGTGCGATAATTCGGATGTCGCCGGAATCCGGAAATGATGTTTTTCGGTGAGGGTTTCCGGGTGATGTTTTCCCGGTGAGGGTTTTCAGGTGATGTTTTCCGGGTGAGGGTTTTCGGGTGATGGTTTTCGGGTGAAGGTTTTCGGGTGAGGTATCCGGATAGTGGTCTGAATGGTGGTCGGGATTAGGAGGTTTCGGATAGAAGTCCTGATGTTGGTTTGTTGGTAAATCGTAGGTTTTCGGTTTCATATACATTTTTATTACTTTACAGCGATAAACTTTCAACTACGAGAAACTACACAAGAAATGGCACACCGAAGTCCCGCACACCGGTGACAACGTGTCAGTCTCACACTGCCTTACTGGAACACACCCTCCATGGCATAAACGGGACACCCCCCCCCCCCCCCGGTATGAGCACTGGCGGGACACACCCCCGACATAGCCGTATCATGTCCACTTTCAAAGGTATGAATACGTATTAACACAAACTTCCCAAATGTGGCAAACATGCAGTTTCATAAATATAAGATAAAACATGCAGTTTCAAAATATCTCATGCATTTAAAATAACATACAAGTCAACTCATTTTCAGTTAGAAAGACTCACCTGTCCTTGCTTGCAACTTCTCACTTACACTTCAAATCTTTAAGTTGAACACCTATGTTAAATACAGAAAACGAGAGTGGTAAGTCTCTCGATCATCCCTCACGGTTACTTCTAAATAACACTCCCACCCACCTCGGCCTAACTCAGAAATAATGGGGTTCGACAGTTTGTTTCTGGATATACTCAATCGAATAACATACATCCGGACACCCACATCCGGACACTCACATCCGGATACACACATCCGGACACCTTTTGCCGGATACTCCTTTTCCGGAATTCCTTATCTGGACAACAAAAGTATTCGGAAAGTGAGGTTGTCCGATACACTACCGGAAACCAAGCCGCATCAGGAAAACATCACCCAGACTTGGGAGATTCCGGACACTCAGGGTTTTTTCATCGAACGCAATGACTATAAATCGATCCCAAATCTAAATCCCCATTCGGTTTTAGGCCTTCAAATCAATAGAAAGCCTACAAAGCCCTTATAACGAACGATTAACTCAACAAAACCCAATCCCATCGATTCTAAACCGTTGATTTGAACAATCCTTCTCAAGAAGAAATGATTAACAGTAGCAACACACCCTCTTTTATTCAAACCAAAAACAACAAGATAAGGAGTTAGATATTACCTTTTGAAGAACTTAATGTAGAAATTCTCTTACAAATTCTTGATTCTTCCCAATCGCACTTTTCCAAATCGCACACACCACACAGTGTAGTTCTCTACCCTCCAAAATTGGTAAAATAAATTAGGGAAATAGAGTTTTAGGGTTTTTAACCCCTTTTCCACTATTTACAAAATGGTCCCTGAACATCAAGCTTTCAACAAAATCCACTAATCCTCAAATTTATGTTACAAAAGATTCCGGTTATTACAATACCCCCCCCCCCCTTAAAAGAATTTCGTCCTCGGAATTCCATCATCGAACAAGCTTGGGTATTTGGACCTCATGTCCGCCTCTATCTCCCAAGTTGCTTCTGGTCCTTTGGTGATAACACTACGGTACTCCCACAAGGTGAATCCCCTTGGTCCTCAACTCTTTGACTCTAAGGGCAAATGATTGTCCTCGACCCTATGAAGAAAGTCAAATGCTTATCGCTTGCATTTCTTGTAGAGTTATCGTCAATCCAACTTCCAATAATTGATCTCTATAATAGAGGCGTGAAACACATTATGAATTCTCCAAAGTCTCATCGAGCACAACCAGATCATACACTATCTATCCAACTCCTTCCATAATTCGACGAATCTGAAGAAAACGTGGACCAATTCCACCTTTCACTCGAATCCACCACCCCATTCTATGGGGACGTCTTCCGCATCAACTGCCCCTTCTCAAACTCAAGGCTTAGAAGTCTTATGCTTTTAAACCCTATCAACTTAGCCCACTCAGCTGTCCAAACCATTCTGATTGAATCATAGTCGTACCCGATCCTTCGGCACTGCCCCTCAATTAACCACCACTTTCTTACGACGGGTTACCTCGTGTGACGTAATTCCAACCTCTCCGATCGACTATACCATCGTAACATCCCAGGCCAACCATACCAGATATTGTCTGCTTTGTCCACACACCTGGACTCACGGTTTTAAAACGCTTCTGATCAAGGTTTTGTCGTATAACTTCACTTCCATAGAAGAACGGACTTTGCTGAATTCCATGCCACGATAACGTGGATCCTTTACAAAATATAACCACCTAACTTGCCAACTTGGCACAATGCCAACCTTGAATATCCCAATAAACTCACAGTCAAGAGTTCCTCCATCAGATAACATGCAATTCTAGATTACTTCCCCAATACGACTTACGTCTAACGCAAATAGTACTTTCTTTCCCGAAATATTGACTACTCATCAATGTTAACCAAATATTCATACGCTCCCACCACGTCAACACCACACTTATACATAGCTAATTGTAGGAAACCTCCACAATCCATCATCTACAGTATCCGCCAAATCCACGCTGAACCAATCCTTAAGACACGTTCAAATTCCCACTGCATTCAACAACTGTCCAACCGTATATGAAATAAATTCAAGTTTCATTCGCTCAACGATAATGAGTGACTATGTTCACGCATAACTACTCCTATGGGCTCAACACTGAACGACAAGCACACTTGGGACCTTTCCCACGACAATACGACGTCTAAACCAATGGTCCTCCATTCCGAGCACCACATTCCACTACCTTTCCCAATGTCTTCTCGAAAACATCATTCATGCCTCTAAAGAACGGCTCACCAGCAGGTGCATGCTTTTGACCAACCACACAAGTTAATTTGTTCTTAACCCTTGAACCACCACACACACACAAATCCTTTTTCTCACACTCCCACCAGGAGTTCACGTACTCGATAATAACAACCTGCATACATTGCTCCACAAGTCCGGTGTCACTTACCAAACTTCATAATTCCAACTTACTCACTTATTTCAACATGCCATCACAAAATAAACTCACTCGGCGACTTACACAACGAAAAAGCACATGGTTCCTCTTTTGGGTAACCACCAACTACCGCTCTACCCTTCTTTTTTTTTGAAAATAGCCATATCACAACGCCAACTTACAATCCATGCATCCCAACAACATGCTTAACACTTTAACTTATCCAATATATTCAAAAAAGGACTTCCATTTGTGCTTATCCTCTTTTAACAACACATTACCATATCACTGACTTGCACGTCTACCTTGGCAAAATATGCCACTAACTTATCCACACAATCTCCACCCACAACATCACACCGCAAACAAGGTTCTCACGATCATTTGTACAGCTAATCAATCTTGCCTTCATATTCACCTGCATAAATATGTGAACCAAGTCTATCTCACGACTTTGTCTTTCCCCGAATCTAGATGAACCACAACTCACGATTTCCCAATTTACTCAAAAATATTCGTTCCTTGTCGGTTCGTTGCGATCTCCAAGAAACCATTCCAAACGACAAGGCGCATTCCCTTACATATCGATATAATCAATGCACCCACTTCGGTCGTGCTAATTACCTCATCCCTTTACGAACCGTCAAAACCTCGTAGGGAAAACACTCATCCAATTAGCAATCTTCCACACTCATGACGCCCACACGCGGTGGTCCAACATCATGCAAGTATACATCTTTCCTGAACGACCTCCTACGTTTACACACACCAGGGTGATTTTTTCAAATTTCAACCTCTTGACAATGCCTGCAGCTTCAGACATCTTAAACAGTTGTTGACTTCAACATCAATAGACGACATGATGATGCTTCTATAACCTTCCTGACAACAAGGGTTCCTAACGGAACCTACTTTTTCCAACATATCCTAATCAACTTTATACCCCGCCGTCCTCACTTGAAGGAAAAATTTCAAGACTTACTTGGTGCAAGGTCAATATTACAAAACCACCCCCAAAACTCAGGCGCAACGCCGATAACATTTCATTTCTGCATCTCAACACTACACATAACGAGTTATCAATACCAATACTGACAGTGCTTGGAATACACTTAGACTTCTGATAATTAAACCTCAAAGCAAGTATAAAATGAGATCTAATGTCGTCAATCAAGTAATAATGTGGTGAGAACCACGTATCGTCCCACAGAGATTGGCGTATAAGTGCAATAAAAGTTTAAGAAAAGAAATGATTTCAGATGACGCATCAAATATATTGTTTTGTTTGGAGTTATCACAGATTATATGAAACAAATAATAACAGAAAGCAAGGGTGCAAGATGTTTGGGGTCAAGCTTAAATACAAATTACAGCGAACCAATGTTGTGGCAATGCTACAGCATTTGTCTGACAATAATTAGTTTCACCATCTACTTTTTGGGAGGTCCTTCCGAACTCTCATCATTGTACTATTGAATCTGGTTTTCAAGCAACACATTCCTGTGATTGTATCAGTACCATCAATAGTAGCAAATGAAGCCTTTCAAGTATATGGATCAACAAATACCTTTGTAAAAATTACTCTTCCGAGCCGATTCTCATATCATTTAAGTTGATGTGTTCTAAGTGGTTCATTCCTGAATCCACTACACTTTAACACCTTGAGTGATGACCAACTTATCGGGAATAATCAATTTAGAAAACAGAGGTAACAAATGCCTTTGTTAGCAACTCTTCCAAGTATACCTTCCTTTGTCATCCGAATTGACGTGCATATCAATGGCTCATGCCTGAGTCCATGGCACTTTAACACTTTCAAAGTGATCAATACGTCAAGGAGTATTTTGGTTTTATAAAACTTAAGATGAAATGGTGGAACATCATTATTGAGAAACGATGTCCACATTTCTTTGATTTAAAACTTCACCCTTTTATCTCACACCAAGCTATTAAACTAGCTACTCATACTTGAAATTAAATGACAAAAAATGTAAATGACAGAAATTAAAGACATAAATTAAATGACAGAAATGTAAATACAAGTATTTAAATGACAAGAAAGTAAAATGCAATAATTAAAAGACAAGAGAGTGGTGCAACAATGCTCAGGCAATGCTGCAGCAACTCATAAATAAGAACAAGAATATGAATAAGATGAAGAACATAATTAAAGTGCATGCATTAAATTAAAGATGAGAATGTTTCCAATCAGTTGTGAGAACTGATCCAAAAGAGTCTATCTAAAAACAAGAACCACTTCCCTATATATACTACCTAAGAAGTGGGGCAAACATGTAAATAAAACAAAGGTTGGTACCAACTTCACTATTCAAGGTACAACAGTCATGGCACACCCGTCCCTTTAATGCAACTACTATAAGCAAACTAATTACTAAAAATAAAACAAGCATTGGTATGCATTCTTCAATTGAGATGGCTGGAAATAATGAACAAGTTGGCTCCCAAAAGTTATCTCCATCATCTATCTTCATTCCAATGTGCAGATTTTCAATGTTGTAGCAATGGTCAGTGGTTGCACAATAATTAAACTCACAATTAACCTTCCTATTTAAGTAAAACACAGTTAAATCAAGAACTTAGCTCCATGAAACAAAAGGTAAAAATAAGTAAACAAAAATGACTCAAATGTTGGGATAAATAAAATATTCTAACTAAAAAGATAAGAAAAATGAACTTTATGCATTAAATAAACAATGCATATCAAATACTTTGATGACTTCAAGTCCTTCCCCCGGACACAATCGTCCACCGACAACTGCATCTCAATTTACCGACCCAGAGTACAAGCTACCATAATACAAACAATACCAAAATCTATTTCTGACATTTCCACTATTCACCTCCCTTCCTTAATAAGAATACCAAAATCACAAATCATCCACCACCGGCTTGACCGACACATCTCCACTCTAGAAACCCTTCCTTATCTTTAAATGCAATAACCTCCACGACCTAGTGAGTTCATAGCCTTCATGCAGGACGACACGATATTCTAAATCATTACACACATTTGAACATTCAAAAAAAGTACAACACCTGAAAATAACTCGAGTACACATGACCCAACACTCTCATAACCTCAATGTCATGCACAACGATCGCGAGAATCGTTCGCACGCAACTTTTCGGTAAAACACAACCTTAACCAACCAGAACGATGTCGTTACATCAGAAACATATTGAATGATACCTTTTGTAACACCCGTAATTTTCCCAACCTCGTTTGTTCCATATATAGGCTTATCTCATCCATGCATCCATTCGTTACCTCTTTAAATGTTTCCTTACTTGCATAATGTCTACATGATTACGTGCTTATGACCTTAAGTGTTTTAATTGCGAAGTGTTGGTTGTGGGTGTGTGTGTGTGTGTGCGAGAGTGACTCGGCGATAGTGCCCTCAGGCACAATCGCGTGTCACAATCGCATGCAGTGTACCACTCTCGGTACCTTTTGTGCGAGAGTGACACGGCGAGAGTGCCCTTGGCACAATCGCCTGTCACAATCGTCGTGGTGGAATTTAGGGATTCGATGGGTGGTCACGGTACATTCCCTGCGAGAGTGACCTGCGAGAGTGCCCAAGGGCACTATCGCCTGTCGCGTGATGGATGCCTTAAAAACCCGATTTCAGCTCTTTTATTTCTCACTTTTCACAAACACATTTCCACACGATTTTCTGGAGACTTAGGGGCGATTTTCACCATTCTTCACCATATCTCCTCATTAAATTCCACACAAGTCTAGAATCCTCATTAATGGTGAGGCTTGGTACTCTTGAAGACATTTATTGAGGTTTTCACTCAAGAGCTTGCACCTACATCATCAAGACCTCACTTCCACTTCTTCAACTACTAGGGTTTCATCTATTTTCTAGGTTTTGGTCTAAAAACCTAGATTGTGAGTTTTCTAACCATCCTTAACCTAGATCCATGCTATTTACTTATTTATCTTGTATGTTCCTTTGTTTTCTTGAAAACCCTAATTTTGGGAAGTGATCCTTTGGCTTAATGGAGGTAACCATGGCTTAGGGAGGTGCTTAATGAGTTCAATAAGTAAATGCTATGTTGTGATGTCTTGGGAAGTTGGGTTTCATACCTCATGGCTATAAGTCTACTTTAAGGGTAATAAGCATGTCTTAATGATTAAGCTAGCCAACCCATTTGGCTTATTGAGTATGGTGACCCTAGATTATGTGTGTCTTTGCATGTGAAGTGTATGTTTGAATAATGGTGGAACTTATATGATGTATGAGAAGGTTCATTGATGTTATTACTTGCTCATGATCACATGTTACAAATGGAAGCTTTTACAATGATTATACATGTCGATATGGCTTGTGGCTAAATTGAGTTTTGAATGAATCAGGTGAAGTGTTCACTAGGAGGACATAGTCTTGGGCACCACCCTATGGGTATGTGCCTAGACCCTCGCCATTTGGGGCAATGCCTATGTTGTATCCCCAGATGTGTCGGGCCTTTGGTGTCGCATTTATGCGGATGACACTAAGGTATCTCGACTCTTTGGGTGGAACTTCTTGATGTTATAGGTCTCCCCCATTGACTTCAAATCTACTTATTGAATCCGGAATAATGATTCTTATGTATACATGTTATTCGTATGTGTTATTAATTGGGATTACTCACCAAGCCTTGTCTTGACACTTGTTTGAATGTTGCCTTGAATCTCAGGTTCTAGCGGAGCCGTTGTTAAGAAAGATTAGGCGGAGCGTGTGAGCCTCGGGGATATGCTTTTGGGGAGCGAACTATAGAAGACTTACATGTCTAGAAATAACAACCCTTTTGTAATCTTAATTCCTTAATAGGATTTAGATTAGTTGGTTGTTATAAATCTTTCATTGACTACAATTGTAATTTAACTCCAATACTTGTAGTTCCCCTTTTTGGGATGGTTCTTGATGTTATATACCGCTCTTTCGTGTTATGAAAGTTTTTGTTTACCCCTATTTTTAGGGTGTTACAAGTTGGTATCAGAGCATTGGTTTAAGCGAACTAGGTGTTGACCTTAGTATACCTAGACTTAAATCGAATTGCCCTTATGAAATTCCGTGACTATGGGTAGAAACTATAGGGGGGAGAGTATAGGACCAACAAAATTGCAGTTATTAAAAATTGTGGTGATGATGAAAAGGATTCTTATGTGTGGTATGTTCAAATTTTCATAGGGCCCGTGTTATGGTGAATATATTCATACGTGAGCATGCTTGAATTTATTATTATGATGCTTAATGATTGTAGTAGTACGTTATACAACGTTAATCTTTGAAAGAATTAACCGGTATGGTGTTTATCATATGTGGCAGTTTACCATGGTAAACACGAGGAGCCGAGTGGCGAATTAGGAGGCAGGCCAAGAGAACAGTGTGACAGCGCGGGAAAATCCGAGACCGCCGAATCAAGGAGGTAATCCTCCTACTCCTCCGATTCATCATATATTAAGGGGCGTTGTCAACCTAATACCCCAAGTTAACATCACAATAGAGGAACCGGTATTAGAGGAAGCGGACCCCCAATACGTTATGATGGCAAGTTTTCTACAAATGATGAATTCTGCAATGGACAAACGAGATGAAAAGTTCTTGAAGTTGCTAGAGGACCGCGATGCTAGTCAACGCAGGAACGAAGCGGTTGCGGAAAACGCCTTACTTGGTTCTGGTGGAATGGTCTACGTTGTTGACACAGATGAACGTGTGGTCACGGAAGAAGAAATGAGGGAAAGGGTTGCTCCTACAAGACTTTCCTTTGTTGTAAACCACCCGAGTTTGTGGGCTCCGATGATCTGGTGGCCTGTATGAACTGGATCCGGGAGATTGAGCAGGCCTTCCGGGCTTGTGATTGTGGGGAAGGCCAAAAGGTAAAGTTTGGTTCTCAGATGTTGAGGGGTGTGACCCTCACATGGTGGAACATCTTCACTTCGAACTTGGAGGCCTCGGTTTTGGCCAAGATGAAATGGGAGACGTTCAAGAAGAAGGTTCCGGAGGAATACTGCAACGAACAAGAAATGGATCGGATCGAGGAGGTATTTCGATCGCTCAAGAAAGGGAACTCAATTGTATGGGAGTACACCCATTTGTTCATGGAAAAGTTCAACTTGGTGGGGCACGTGGCCCCGACGGAGAAATAAAAGGTTAAGGATGACCTTAAGGGGTTACCGGCAGACATGATGGCGATGGTCCGTAACTCTAAAGTTGTTTCACTACGGGAAACGGTAGAGGAGGCGAAGATGATGGAGACCGTCTTTGCAAAAGGAAGGGAAGAAATGGTAGTTGTTGGTGAGAAGAGGAAATGGGAAGGGTCGGCCGGACCCACTCATCAATTCAGACCATTCAACGGGGGAAGGAATGGCGACCCCCGTCATGATGTGAGATGGTGCCACAAGTGCAAGAGCAAGCATAATGGTACATGCAACTCTAGGCCACACCCTAACCCGACTGAATGTGCAAAGTATGGAAAGAGAGATCATGCGGTCCGAGACTTCCCTATCCGGGGGCGGGTTTGCTTCGAGTGCCGAGAGCCGGGGCATATCAAGAGGGATTGCCCGAAGTTGTCGGAGGGAAACCAGATTGCACCAAGTGGTGTGCCGATCAAGAGAGAGAATCCACCGAGGGCACCAAGCTGAGCTTTCCAAATGACCGCCGCGGAGGCGAGGGAGACCGTCGATGTTTTGACAGGTACGTTTCTCGTAAACTCCTTTCCTGCTCGTATATTGTTTGATTCGGGGACGAATCTTTCTTTTGTGTCGAATTCTTTTTGCAGGCAATTTACTATTCCCGTTAGTACCCTCTCGGACGCCCTAATAGTCGAGGTAGCTAATGGAGAGCAAGTTTTGATCCGAGAATGTTATAGTAAGTGTATCTTGGAGATAGATGGGGATACTTTTGAGGCGAACCTGCTGCATATGGTAATCGGTGGTTTTGACGTGGTAGTGGGTATAGATTGGTTGACGGAAAACAAGGAATAAAAACTTTGTGCGAAAACGATGATCCGAATTCCGACATCAAACGGGAACGTAGTGTCGGTGTAAGGAGAGAAAAGGGGAAGAACTACTTCATTAATTTCTTCGCTAAAGGCACGAAAATTCCTTGCTAAGGGGTATTGGTCGTATTTGGCCTACATCGTAGACGCGAAGTTAGAAAAGAAAAGATTGGAAGATGTGGATGTGGATGTGGTGCGTGATTACTCGGATGTCTTCCCGGAGGATTTACCCGGTTTACCACCGGAGCGACAAGTGGAATTCCATATAGACCTTACCCCGGGAGCGGCCCCGATTGCACGTGCTCCGTACCGGTTGGCCCCAACCGAGATGCAAGAAATGATGTCGCAACTACAAGAATTGTTAGAGAAAGGATTTATCCGGCCAAGCTCGTCGCCTTGGGGAGCTCCGGTATTGTTTATGAAAAAGAAGGATGGGTCAATGCGGATGTGCATAGACTTCCAAGAATTGAATAAGGTAACGGTAAAGAACAAATACCCGCTTCCCCGAATTGATGATCTCTTTGACCAACTACAAGGGGCGGGATGTTTCTCCAAGATCGATTTGAGGTCCGGATACCACCAAGTGAGGGTGAAGGAGAGCGATATTCCGAAAATGGCTTTTCGGACGAGGTATGGACACTACGAACTTTTGGTAATGTCGTTCGGGTTGACGAACGTGCCGACCGTGTTTATGGACTTGATGAATCGTGTATGTCGTCCCTTCTTGGATAAGTCGGTGATAGTCTTTATCGACGATATTTTGATCTACTCTAAAGACGAGGTCGAGCATGGTCGGCATTTGCGGGAAGTATTGGAGGTTCTTCGTAGGGAGAGGTTGTTTGCTAAATAATCAAAGTGCGAGTTTTGGTTGCGAGAAGTTCAATACTTGGGACACGTGGTGTCTCGAGACGGGGTGAAAGTGGACCCAGCAAAGGTGGAGGCCATGACAAACTGGAAACCGCCCACGAGCCCAACGGAAATCAGAAGCTTCTTGGGCCTAGCCGAGTATTATAGACGATTTATTCAAGACTTCTCAAAGATCGCTACACCGCTTACCTCTCTGACAAGGAAGAATGTCAAGTTTGTGTGGACTACCGCTCAAGAGCAAGCCTTTGAGACTCTTAAAAGGAAATTGTGTGAAGCGCCAATCTTATCCTTACCCGAAGGATCGGAGGACTTTGTGGTTTATAGCGATGCTTCAAAAATGGGACTAGGTTATGTGTTGATGCAAAGAGGGAATGTGATAGCTTATGCGTCACGACAACTAGGCATGGCAATTTGACCCGACCCGGTGGGGAACCCGGTTCACCCGACTCGACCGAGGCCAGGGATTCCCCGCCAAACCGGGTACCGGGGTCGGGGAAACCCGTTAGTTGAAAACCGGGGACGGGGCCGGGGCCGGGTTGACCACCCCCCGACCCGCCCCGGACCCGGTATATATATTAATAAAAAAGTTATATATTTATTAAATATATAATCAATTTTAGTTATCTAAACCCTTACATTACCACTTTACCAGTTTACCATCGATAGAGACTCTAAACCCTAAAATCCTAAATCCCTACGCCGGCACCGCAGTACCACGACCAGACCACCACCGCCGGCACCGCAGCACCACGCCACCACCGCGACCAGACCACCACCGCCCTACGGCACGTCGACCGCGACCAGACCACCACCGCCGGCACCGCAGCACCACCGCGACCAGACCACCACCGCCCTATGGCACGTCGACCGCCAACACTTAATGTATGCGCAATTGTTTCCTGACTCCTGTATTGTTTTGTTGGTTCGAAAAGCCATGAGGCTGATTCCTTTATTGTTCTGTATTGTTTCCTGAATTGTTCTATGGGTAATTAAAAAAATCTACCGATTTGGCTTATCCTACAACAAGTTATTTATACTATGGAGTGGTAACAAAAAATAAACCTGGAGATTGTTGGTTGCCTCTTGTCTTTCATTTTGCTCTATTATGTTCAATGTAAATGATATGTGTTGGACTTTTTTCGGTTACTGTGACTTTAATACAATGAAAACTTCCATTGGTGCAGCACTGCAGCATTTACTGATAGCACTACAGGCAAGGGATTCAAGTATAATCAAATGGGTCGGGTAACCGGGTCCAAACCGGGGACGGGTCTTTGACCGGGTGTTGACCAAAAGTTGACCGGGGCCAGGTTGGGAATCCCCGTACCCGCCCGGGGCCGGGGACCATTATTACAAACCGGGGTCGGGGCCGGGGATGGGGAACCCCGCACCATACCCGTCCCGTTGCCATGCCTAACAACAACTAAAGGACCACGAGAAGAATTACCCAACTCATGATTTGGAGTTGGCGGCGGTGGTTTTTGCTTTGAAGTTATGGCGACACTATTTGTACGGGACGAAATGCACTCTTTTCACCGATCACAAAAGTCTCAAGCGAATCTTAGACCACAAGGAACTAAATATGCGACAACGGAGGTGGCTCGAACTTTTGAAGGATTGTGATTGTGAACTACTTTACCACCCCGGGAAGCTAACGTGGTGGCGGATGCCTTGAGCCGGAAGGACCACGGAGGTGGGATAAAATTGAACCTCAACCGGATCGATGTGGTGTCAAGCTTGATGGCGAGCATCAAAACGAGTCAAGTGGAGACGCTTCGGGAAGAGAACCTTAAGGCTGAAGTTATGGTAAAGCAACGGGAGCTACTAACGGAAGATAGTCGCGGCCTCAAAACTCTTCCAAGGCCGGATTTGGGCGCCAAAAATTGGTGGTAATCGTGAGCTACTTCTTGAGGAAGCCCACAAGTCTTGATACTCTATACATCCCGGTAGCACAAAGATGTATAGGGACTTAAAGTTGAATTATTGGTGGCCGGTGATGAAGCTCGATGTGGCTAAGTATGTGGGAACTTGTGTGACGTGTCTCCAAGTCAAGGCACAACACCAAAAGCCGTATGGAAGTTTGCAATCCTTGAAGATTCTGGAGTGGAAATGGGACAACGTCACAATGGATTTCGTGACAAAGCTACCGAAGACGTTACGAGGTCATCACACTATTTGGGTGATCGTGGACCTCTTGACCAAAAGTGCACACTTTTTAGCGATGCGGGAGACCTTGCCTTTGGACAAGCTAGCAAGAGTTTACATCAACGAGATCGTGTCGATACACGGGGTGCCGCTATCCATTGTGTCCGATAGGGATAACCGATTCACTTCTAATTTTTGGGATAGCTTCCAAAAGGAATTGGGAACGAAGGTAAAACTAAGTACGGCCTACCATCCCCAAACGGATGGACAAAGTGAAAGGACAATACAAACCCTTGAAGATATGCTTAGATCGTGTGTCATAGATTTTGGTGGGAGTTGGGACACACACCTACCTTTGGTGGAATTCGCGTACAACAACAGTTACCATTCGAGCCTTAAGGCCTCTCCGTTTGAAGCCTTGTATGGTCGTAGGTGTAGAACCCCCATTTGTTGGCTTGGAGCGGGAGAGAAGCAATTTGCGGGACCGGAAATTGTTCAAGAGACTGCGGATAAAGTAAGAGAAATTCGAGAACGATTGAAAGCGGCGCAAGACCGACAAAAGAGTTATGCGGATAAGAAAAGTCGACCAATCGAGTTCCAAGTGGGGGATCGAGTCATGTTGAAAGTATCGCCGTGGAAGGGGAACATCCGGTTTGGAAAGCGCGGGAAACTTAGCCCTCGTTTCCTTGGGCCGTTCACAATATTGTAAAGGATTGGACTTCAAGCTTACAAACTAGACCTACTACCGGAGATGGATGGAATTCATCCTACCTTCCATGTGTGCTACCTACGAAGGTGTTTGGCCGAGGAGGAAAGCGTGATCCCATTGACGGAAATCCGGGTTAACAATGGAAATCGTTGTGTTGAGGAGCCGGAGGCTATACATGCATCAAAGACTAAGAAGCTCCGTCACAAGAACGTAACGATGGTAAAGATTCAATGGAAACATCATCGTGGGGCAAATGTGACTTGGGAGTCCGAGGAGGACATGAAGAAACGTTATCCCAACCTTTTTGTGTAGAGCTCGATTTCGGGGACGAAATCCTTCCAAGGTGGGGAGGATTGTAACACCCGTAATTTTCCCAACCTCGTTTGTTCCATATATAGGCTTATCTCAACCATGCATCCATTCGTTACCTCTTTAAATGTTTCCTTACTTGCATAATGTCTGCATGATTACGTGTTTGTGACCTTAAGTGTTTTAATTACGAAGTGTTGGTTGTGTGTGTGTGTGTGTGTGTGTGTGTGCGCGAGAGTGACTCGGAGATAGTGCCCTCGAGCACAATCGCGTGTCACAATCGCATGCAGTGTACCACTCTCGGTACCTTTTGTGCGAGAGTGACACAACGAGGGTGCCCTTGGCACAATTGCCTGTCACAATCGTCGTGGTGGAATTTAGGGATTCGATGGGTGGTTGCGGTACATTCCCTGCGAGAGTGACCCGCGAGAGTGCCCAAGGGCACTATCGCCCGTTGCGTGCTGGGTGCCTTAAAAATCCGATTTCAGCTCTTTTATTTCTCACTTTTCACACACACATTTCTACACGATTTTCTGGAGACTTAGGGGCGATTTTCACCCTTCTTCACCATCTCTCCTCATTAAATTCCACACAAGTCTAGAATCCTCATTAATGGTGAGGCTTGGTACTCTTGAAGACATTTATTGAGGTTTTCACTCAAGAGCTTGCACCTACATCATCAAGACCTCACTTCCACTTCTTCAACTACTAGGGTTTCATCTATTTTCTAGGTTTTGGTCTAAAAACCTAGATTATGAGTTTTCTAACCATCCTTAACCTAGATCCATGCTATTTACTTATTTATCTTGTATGTTCCTTTGTTTTCTTGAAAACCCTAATTTTGGGAAATGATCCTTTGGATTAATGGAGGTAACCATGGCTTAGGGAGGTGCTTAATGAGTTCAATAAATAAATGCTATGTTGTGATGTCTTGGGAAGTTGGGTTTCATACCTCATGACCATAAGTCTACTTTAAGGGTAATAAGCATGTCTTAATGATTAAGCTAGCCAACCCATTTGGCTTATTGAGTATGGTGACCCTATATGAGACTATGTGTGTCTTTACATGTGAAGTGTATGTTTGAATAATGGTGGAACTTATATGATGTATGAGAAGGTTCCTTGATGCTATTACTTGCTCATGATCACATGTTACGAATGGAAGCTTTTACAATGATTATACATGTCGATATGGCTTGTGGCTAAATTGAGCTTTGAATGAATCAGATGAAGTGTTCACTAGGAGGACATAGTCTTGGGAACCACCCTATGGGTATGTGCCTAGACCCTCGCCATTTGGGGCAATGCCTATGTTGTATCCCCGGATGTGTCGGGCCTTTGGTGTCACATTTATGCGGATGACACTAAGGTATCTCGACTCTTTGGGTGGAACTTCTTGATGTTATGGGTCTCCCCCATTGACTTCAAATCTACTTATGGAAACCGGAATAATGATTCTTATGTATACATGTTATTCGTATGTGTTATTAATTGGGATTACTCACCAAGCCTTGTCTTGACACTTGTTTGAATGTTGCCTTGAATCTCAGGTTCTAGCGGAGCCGTTGTTAAGAGAGATTAGGCAGAGCGTGTGAGCCTCGGGGATATGCTTTTGGGACGCGAACTATAGAAGACTTACATGTCTAGAAATAACAACCCTTTTGTAATCTTAATTCCTTAATATGATTTAGATTAGTTGGTTGTTATAAATCTTTCATTGACTACAATTGTAATTTAACTCCAATACTTGTAGCTCCCCTTTTTGGGATGGTTCTTGATGTTATATACCACTCTTTCGTGTTATGAAAGTTTTCTCTTACCCCTATTTTTAGGGTGTTACACCTTTGCTATATGACAAGAAAAGTTCTGAACGAAATCACTTACAAGAAGTAAATCTATCGGCTCCCACACTCATTTATATGATATCAACACATCAATACTCATTTTGGTTATAAAAGCTTTGCAGTCAAACGTTTTCATGATTTTCGCAACGAAGATTTTCTCAATATGAAAAAGGCGATATAATTTCGCAAATCACTAAGTTTAAAAAATTTATTGTGCAACGTACATAGGTTTGTCTTTTCTTTAAACACCCGCTTATATACGTCGATTTATTTCCAAAACAAGAAATTCGTTATTTACGCATCTACTTTTAATCATGAAAGAGCTCATGTAACACATTTGAAGACACAATGCATGAGACTCGTCTTGCAATTGAAGACTATTCACTCTAACAAGGTCAACCGTTGTACCCACACAACTTATCGTTGGTACTCTACTTTTGACCAACGGTCACTCTCTCGTCCTTGCAACAACTTGTTGTACATGTGTTTCACAGCCTATCTGTTTGACCACCGCACACAGTTCTCGCCTTGAGCAATGATTTACAATTCATACGGTTTCAATCTTTGACCCCTACAGGTCGATAAACCACCAATTTTTCTTCCCATTCTGCTCTTCCAATAATTCAATCCAATCCCGATATCTTCTCTCCAACACCCTTGCCACTCTACCAATTGATTGGGGAGTCATAGGCTCACTCCCTTCACCCGATCTTGAGTTAAAGCTTTCAAGACCCTAATCCAATCCTCTTCTCCTGTCCGAAATGATCGTCACATCAATTCCAAGAACGATGACTCACAAGAAACTAGGAGTTTACTCTTAATCAGTCATTCAACACCTTCGAACCCAAGAAGTTCTACCTCTAATCGGCTCAAAAACATTCTGAACAACACATCTTCTAGAAGGTATATACACTACCTCATTAGCGATCTCTCACAACATATCCACTCCTTTCCATCCTTGCAAGGTTAGAACTCACCACATATTACCACACCCATGATCTTCTCAACAAGAGCAATTGAGCACACTCATGCACCTGTAAATTCACAATTACATTGGCCAGATGCAATTTCAAATTTACCTTACATGACGGTCCTCACTACCTTATCCTTAGTGCACTTAGAGTGATCTTTCCTCGCCTCAAGCTTAGACCTTCTCATTGCCTTTACCCGAACCTCCTACTAAATGCTTTCCTGAAAATGGGTTTCGTTTTGAAAAGCGAGGGTTAGACCATAAGGTCTAGTGAGCTCCCTCAAAACAACTTTCGCACCAAAGCAACATTCAAAATAAATTATCAACATTCAGATACATTTTTATTACTTTACAGCGATAAACTTTCAACTACGAGAAATTACACATGAAATGGCACACCGAAGTCCTGCACACCGGTGACAACGTGTCAGTCTCACACTGTCTTACTGGAACACACCCTCCATGGAATAAACGGGACACCCCCCCCGGTATGAGCACTGGCGGGACACCCCCCCCCCCCCCCCGACTTAGCCGTATCATGTCCACTTTCAAAGGTATGCATACGTATTAACACAAACTTCGCAAACGTGGCAAACATGCAGTTTCATAAATATAAGATAAAACATGCAGTTTCATAAATATAAGATAAAACATGCACTTTCATAATATCTCATGCGTTTAAAATAACATACAAGTCAACTCATTTTCAGTTAGAAAGACTCACCTGTCCTTGCTTGTTACTTCTCACTTACACTTCAAATCTTTAAGCTGAACACCTATGTTAAATACAGAAAACGAGAGTGGTAAGTCTCTCGATCATCCCTCACGGTTACTTCTAAACAACACTCCCACTCACCTCGGCCTAACTCAGAAATAATAGGGTTCGACAGTTTGTTTCCGGATATACTCAACCGAATAACATACATCCGGACACTCACATCCGGACACCCACGTCCGGACACCTACATCCGGACACCTTCATTCGAATACCCACATCCGGACACCCTTTATCGGATACTCCTTTTCCGGAATTCCTTATCGGAAACCAGCATCCGGACAACAAAAGTATTCGGACAGTGAGGTTATCCGATACACTACCGGAAACCAAGCCGCATCCGGAAAACATCACCCAGACTTTGGGCGATTTCGGACACTCAGGGTTTTTTCATCGAACGCAATGACCATAAATCGGTCCCAAATCTAAATCCCCATTCGGTTTTAGGTCCTTAAAATAAATAGAAAGCCTACAAAGCCCTTATAACAAACGATTAACTCAACAAAACCCAATCCCATCGATTATAAACCATTGATTTGAACAATCCTTCTCAAGAAGAAATGATTAACAATAGCAACACACCCTCTTTGATTCAAACCAAAAACAACAAGATAGGGAGTTAGATATTACCTTTTGAAGAACTTGATGTAGAAATTCTCTTACAAATTCTTGATTCTTCCCAATTGCCCTTTTTCCAAATCGCACGCACCACACAGTGTAGTTCTCTACCCTCCAAAATTGGTAGAATGAATTAGGGAAGTAGAGTTTTAGGGTTTTTAACCCCTTTTCCACTATTTACAAATTGGTCCATGAACTTCAAGCTTTCAACAAAATCCACTAATTCTCAATTTTTTGTTACAAAAGTTTCCGGTTATTAAATTTTTGGACCTCTCCAGTTGATGGAACGCGATCATGGTTACTAGGCCGACCCACTCCTTTTTTAAGCATTAAAGGTGGCAAAACAGTGACATTTTCATCGGGCGCCACCCACTCCGTAGATGGTGGAGTAGGAATTACTAGCTCTGTGTACGTTGCTCAATAAAAAGCCGTCGTATAATAAGGAGAAGCATACTGACTAACATCTGTCATCTTCAAGGGTCTGGCAACAGCAATCACATGACCGCATGGTAATCCAACAAGTTGCCATTTTCTACAAAAACAAGTTCCCGCTTGCAGATCAACTATGGCTTTATTGACAAGCTCGCGTACTTCAAGCATGGTCATGCTAATAAGGTGTACGGTCCAAGTCTCACTCTTGGTAGTCTTTTTATGAATTTTGCGTTGTGCCCACGGTGTAAGTGCATGTTCATGTTTTGCTAGAAAAAAGTTAAAGGATTAGTAATTAACACAGGTACTACAACACATTAATTCACATGTTCATTTATTTACCTGCTTTTTCACGACGTTCATAATACCATCTTTGTTGCATATCCCTAAAAAATCAATAAGTCCTACTATTGGTAGCTTCCTAGCCCATCGAGACAAGTTGTTAACAGATTCGACACTGTTGGAAGTCATGACGTCGTAACATATTCATGTAAAATGCGTCCTAGACCATTAGTGGTAAGGAATGGTGTCAAGGTGTTCACCTGCGTCAGGTAACGCCATACGGAGACGATACATATGCCTTTCGAAGTCTGACACCTTGTATGCTTTGCATACATCCCAAAAAAATCCATCTCTACCCTTGATTCGACTATCCTTCGTGTGTAAGTTCATCAAAACATGACGACAACAAAGACCGTGATTGGCCCTAGGGAAAACCGTTGTAATGGCTTGATTTATTGAAGCAACCTATCGGATATGATTGCCAAATCTTCAATTTCTCCAATACATTCTTTTAACGTTGCCAAGAACCAAGTCCACGCCTCCCCACTTTCCGATTTGCCCACTCCGAAAGCAATTGGCACGATTTGATTATTTGCATCCATGCCCACAGCTAAGAACATGGTACCTAAGTATTTACCCTTCAAATGAGCACCGTCTATTACAATCAACGGACGCAAGTTCTTATGAATGTTCGAATCTGCATAAGAAAGACTTAGGTTATTCAATAGAAAACGTTTGCTATTGACAATGTTAGATATATAAATAATCTTACGGCACAACCAAGGGCAACAAATACCATCTGAAATCGTTATGAATCATCCGTATTGATCTTCATCACGGTGCCCGGATTCACCAACTTCAAATGATGGCAATATGTTGGGAGTCTAGTAAAGGATTCCTCCGCACTCCCCCTCCTCATTTCCACTGCATGCGACTTCACTCGATAACATTGCATGTAGGATATATCAACTCCGTATTGCGACTTGATATCATGTATGATATCTTTGGCCCGATATACTCGACTATTATCATCGAAAGTTGGACTTAGTAAATAACCCAAGACTTGTTTGTTTGCCTACCGATGATTAGGATGGAGTTGGGTTTTGAAACATGTGTGTATGTCTTCCAGTACCCTAACCTGAAACAACAAAGTATTTGGAACAGCGGTACCCCTGATACGCCATTTACAAATTTCATGGACACATTTTGCCTCAAACCTTTTTGGTGCTGACCGAGTGACTTTAAACTCAAACCCCTCTTCCACAAATTTCAATCCAAGGGTTAGCTTCAGATCTTCTTTGTTTTCGAAAATCTGACTATTTTTAACGCGCTCACTACGTTGATAATAAGTTGTTTCTTGTGGTGTGAAACTGGGATTTTCTGATGGGGGTGGAGCAGGCTTACTCCAGAAATCATTTATTTGCCCGTACGGACCCTTCGAATCGTCGTCATTTTCTTCTTCATCTGATTCTTCTTCATCAGGTTCTTCTTCATCAGATTCTTCTTCAAAGTCTTCCCTATCTTTTTCTTTTTCTTTTTCTCTATGGGCAATAGGTAGTTTTGAATCGGGAAAATAATAAGGGTTAATATCACTAAGGCCATAGGTACGTTCAAAAGATTGCGGATAAGTAGGCAGACACGTAGGAAGCTAGTGGGGTGTATAATGTCTGGCGCTTTCAACATTGGGTTGACACTGCTGATACGTACTTGGACCCCTGATGCCTTCAACATTGGGTTGACACCGTTGATACGTATTTGCACACCCACCAACTAATGAGTTTACTCCAATAACTGCGGAATCAACCACATAAAGCGTAGTTGGTTGTGTTTTTGACTTTTCAGCAGCAAAACACATAAACGCTTGGACGTCGTCATCATCCCACATTTCAAGATAGGGACTACGTGTAGAATCTTTGTAAGATAATACAACACCGGAGATTCTTTTAAATCAAATTTCTTCATCACATAAGTGACCAATCGTAAGTATGTAATATCCTGATCCAACAATACCCCACGTTGAGGTAAGTCGGTCGGACCATACTCCCAAACTCCATTTAGCTTCTTCCACGTTCCACCAACACAAACATGCAATCTAACTTTTGGTTTTTGAAAACCCATATGTTTTGTCTATTTTTTGTCTAAGCAAATGGATGGAAATAGAGTAAAAAATTGACATGTGGCTATAAGAAAACATGCAATATATATAAACGAGTAAATTACAATTTTCATCCCTCTAGTTTGTTAATAATTTCTATTTTCGTCCATGTGGTTAAAAATTGAGTTTTCATCCCTATGATTTTTTATTTATTGTTACTTTTGTCTATTCCTAACTAAGAGACCATAGGAAAAACCTCAATTTGTAGTTATGAACAAAGACCGTAAACCACGAGGATGAAAAAACAACACTTAAATAAATCAGATAAAACCGCAAGTTTGCACCCCGCAAGCTAAAACGTAAAATCATACTTTTTTGGAGTGCGTCAGAAAAAGTCTAACACTGCAAGTAAAAGTTGTTTTGCGATGTCAGATTTGCGGGATGCTGGTCATTTTGGTAAAAAATTAAATTGGATAATTAAAAGTTGAAGTTAGGCAAACCATAGGCACCAAGAGTGAAGTGGTCATTTAGGTTAATAACTCCCAAATGCTACCTTATGTGTTTTAGGGACTAAAAAGAGATTTTAGGCAAACCATAGGCACCAAGAGTGTAATTAATTGACTTTTTAAATACTGTTTTTCGGGATTCGATATCCAGGAAGGATTAGTACGAGTGTTGAATGCGTGGGAGACCATACCTTCTCTTCTCTCTCATACTCCCTTTCTTTCAAAACCTCTTTCATTCCAATCATCCATCCAACAACAAACAATCCATCATCACCGTAACAATGAGCAACGAATAGTCGGTTCCCCCTTCCCTCTTTCTCTTCCACTTCCCATTTACTGTTATTTCTACTAATTTCTCTTTTGATTTTTGTAGTGATTATCTCTTCAAGCTCTTGCTCATTGGAGACTCTTCTGTTGGAAAATCATGCCTTCTTCTCCGATTCGCTGTATGTTTACTTTCAACTCAGTTCTTGTTTACTTGCATATTGAAATTCACCTTCTGGATTAACCTTTCTGTGTACTTTAACTCCTGTAAAGTCCAAGGGTTTCTTAATTCAATCATTTTAATGTTCTCTCTCTCTATGCTTCTGTATTTAGACATTCATGTTGCTTCGCTAGAGTTATCCATTTATCGATTTCCGTCCAACCGTTTATGGAATATTTAATTTGGAGACATTTTCGGGAAATTCGATTTTCCATTTGGGGATACTTGAAAATTGCAATATTTTTTTTTGTATTAAAATGATACAAAATGATGCGGTATCATCATAATGTAACTTTTATGTAATTAACCTGATATGCTTTGCATCTGAATTTTTACTTGGGGATCTTATGATTGTTCTTTTATTTTCAGGATGATTCTTATGTGGATAGTTACATAAGCACCATTGGAGTTGATTTTGTGAGAGTGTTCTCTTTTTATATATTTGTTTGTGTTACATCACTATGTGCGATCGGGTAATCGTTGAGGCTTTTTATATGCTAAAATTAGGATTGTTGTTTCAGAAAATTAGGACCGTGGAACTGGATGGGAAAACGATCAAGCTGCAGATTGTGAGTATAGACAACAGAATTTTACTTGCAGATATATACACTTTGACTTTAGATATATCAATTCAAAATGCTTTTTTTGGTAAAAGCACCATTGGAGATTTGATCTTTGCTAGAGGAATTATATGGATGGAAACCGGATATAGTACTTATTGTCTTTACTAGTAGTTGCCTTGTTTAAGCACATCTTTCTCTTGCTACAACAGTGGGACACTGCGGGCCAGGAACGGTTTCGTACAATAACGAGCAGTTACTACAGAGGCGCACATGGAATAATTGTAAGATTTACTTTGTTTGGCTTTGGTTGAAATTTTATGGAAGCTTTGCACATTTTCATCAACCCATTTGATCATTATACTTAAATGTGCTAATCACCAAATTCATTTTAGTTATCATTTGTATTGATTATAGAACTCCATTATCATGAACAGGATATATCACTATAATCAAAGCTCATATTTTCTATTTCTTGGCCCCCTTTTCACCATAATCGAAGCAATAATTAATGTACCATCCTCTCTATCCAACAAGATTGCAATAAACGTAGTAGACTATTATCCAAATGTCAAAACCCCGGTAACCTAATTCCACATTCAAATCGAAATAAAAATTTTGGACTAATGAATGATAACTACTACTTTTGTAATGATTCTGTAGGGAATATGTAATTTAACTTGGTAAAATTTTCTAAAAATGGAAATGTTGTCATTCTTGTGGGATAGAGGTTCTATGTCAGTACGTGATTCATACATGCAGCAGAAGCATAACCGTAACCTAACCAAGGATCCAAATGTAACCGGATAGATTAGGTGGTTAAAATTATTTGTTGATGATAAGGTCATAAGGATCGAATCTTTATGATGAGGTTGAATCCAAAAGCTGCAAACTTTAAATTTCAGCCTTCAATGGTACCCGTACACTCATCTGGATTAGGGGTGCTCAAATTTCCGACCAACCCGACCAACCCGGCCAACCCAACCCAACCCGAGGCAAAAAAGCTCAAATCGAGCCAACCCGATGTATAATCGATACTATTTTTCACCAACCCGCATATATTGGGTTGATAACGGGTTAGCCTCAAACCAAACCGACCCAACCCGACCAACCCGTGAAAAACATTTAAATCTAATTTTGAATTCTTGTTATCGTATTTTTGTTACTGTCAAAGCAATCTTGTTACTATTGAAAATTTATAAACAGACAATTGTTGGCCACTCGTTACTTTAGTAATCTTGTTATTGATTCTTGATGTCGCATTTATAAACATAATATTTATAAGAAATCTTTTATTAGACGATTTAGAAATCGGTTGAACATTTAAATATTTAGAAACATTTAGTAATTTGTTTAGACATGATAACTTAGTAAAATAGTGAAGTGATTGATTAAAGTTTCAACCCGACCAACCCGAACGGTTTGGGTTGGGTTGGGTTGCACTTTTGATTGGGTTGGGTTGAGATTTTTCAAACCGCAATGATTGGGTTGGGTTGTCAAAGTGCCTTCAACCTGGCCAACCCAACCCGTGAGCACCCCTAATCTAGATCACTATGTTTTAACTTTACATCGTGAAACCCTAGCACGTTAGGGTTCGGGTTCGGCCGTAAGGAAGAGAAAAAGAGAAAATTCTTAAGAAATTTAGTAAATTTGTTTCAATAAGGTTCCTCCCTTTGTATAGAACCCTAATCACCTCCTGTTTGTCAAAGTTGGCCCATGGCCCACATTTGTCAAATGTTGCAGCTTGACAATGATAAAACAAATCATCGTTGCAAAAAATCTTTGACAATGCTGCAATAATACGGTGTTAAAGCTTATTGTGTATCATTCCTATACTTTGCAACAATGATCTTTTCTAATACAAATTTTAAAAATCATAACTTTGCAATGCTGCAGTATAAAAATCTTGACAATTGCAAAAATCTCAGTTGTTCCAACTTTGAAGGTTATTATTATTATAGTAAAGCAATGACACATATTAATTGTTTCTGAATCATTTTATGATTGGCTTTTTGGTCATGTCATTAACAATTGAAAGCTGGTGGTAGGGGCTTGAGGTATTATAAAGAAAGCTCTAATAAGTTGCATCTTCCTAAAGCATTCATATTGAAAGCAGTGGGCAGAACCCATGTGACAAAACCATTAAAATTCTATGTCCTACTACAAAATTCAAATTCAGATATTAATGAGTTATAAATTACGCTAGTAAAAGGAAATATTCTCCATTAATAAGAAGCATATGTGACTATTAGTTAGCGGCAGCCCCTTAGTTATTGTAATTTCTTCTACATTAATAATATTGGTTTTGCAACAGATTGTGTATGATGTGACTGAGATGGAGAGCTTCAACAATGTGAAGCAATGGCTGAGTGAAATTGATAGATATGCAAATGAATCAGTCTGCAAGCTTCTTGTAGGGAACAAATGTGATCTCGTTGAGAACAAGGTCGTCGACACACAAACAGCTAAGGTATATATAATAGCCTAATTGTGTAAAAGTTTTCGTTATGCGGGGTCCGCCTACTCCCCATACTTGATAGATGAAGGTGTTATAAATTTCTTGATAGAATTTTTCTACTTGTAGTTTCTATATGCCTTTTTAGACAAATATCGGTACTACATTGCCACATCAGCTTGGAAAAAACCGGTTTAAACCATTATGAGACAAAAAGAAAAGTGTGAATCGGTTCCACCACCACTTTTTTGTGGGCCTTAAAGACATTTTAATTAGGGGTGTTCAAACCGGTCGAACCAAGTCAAACTGGACCCTTTTTGGTGGTTTAAGCGGTCTGGCAGTTCGATCTGGTTTGAATAATAGCCAAACCGGGCGGTCTGGTTCTGTCTGCTGTCTGGAACTTTTTTTGGGAAGTTTGGACCAAAACCGACCGCCAAATACATATATATTATTTATTTTAGTATAGCACTATAGCCTAACTTTTAATATTTATATTTATTTATTTTTTATATGTACTTTTGTTAAACTTTGTTGTGTTAAAATGAACAACTCTAAGAGTTTCTCACTTATATTGTTGGAATATCTTGTTTAATTAAAATAGATATTTAATATAAAATTCAAAAAATGTTTTTTTAAGTTTAAATTTTAAAGCCCATAAAAGTTCAAAACCGCCTAAACTGGTCAGACCAAACCGCCTAAACCGCGGTTCGGTTTGACCGGTGTGGGCACTTTATGTCAAAATGCTCGGTTTGAAAATTTAATAAACCGCTACTTGCGGTTTGGTTTGTGGTTTGAGGGGTTAAACCGCCCAAACCCTACCGCGAACACCCCTAGTTTTAATAAAATAATTAATAAATGAATTCACCAACTCTCTTTTATTATAACGGGTAGAAGGTTTATAAAACGTGTAGGAAAAAAAAAACTGATGTGGCAAAGTTATGAACCTGTACATGCACTACGTCAGTGTACATCCTACCCCTAGGCCCTGCATTCGGGTGGGATATTTTGACTTTTGACCAACTGAAATAGCACATGGTTGGTGAATTATGTGCCAGGCGTTTGCAGATGAGCTCGGGATCCCTTTTCTTGAGACGAGCGCAAAAGACTCAGTCAACGTGGAACAAGCGTTCTTGACAATGGCTGCTGAGATAAAGAAAAAGTAAGATGAACTGTAACCGCAGTTATTGGAGGGTTTTACGGTTTTAATCATAATTTGAGGCCGAGTTTTCTAATCTTGGTTTGAAATTGCAGAATGGGTAACCAGCCAACGGGGGACAAGAAGTCGGGAAACACAGTGCAAATCAAAGGGCAGCCAATTGAGCAGAAGAGCAATTGTTGTGGTTAATGTATTTTCAATTATGTTAAATGTCCAAAGGATATTAAGTAATAGTAGCAGGTGTTTGTCCTTGTAAAATGCTGCAGACTTTAACCCAACCCTATGGCCATCTTTTGTATCATCTAGTTTTAACTCCTGGTAATATCATGGTTGTGCATTGGCTCTTTTCTCTTCTCTTGGCAAATAATCGTGTCCCCTATATAAATATGTTACGATAAGTTAATACGTTTTTGAAATACAAGTCTTTTTTATATGATATTACCTGAATAATTGTTTATAAAAACAAAGTGTCCTACTTACTTGTAAAAAAATGTCTTATAAAAGAAGCTGAAGATAATACATTTTATTTCAAAGTGTTTGATAGAACTTTGAAAGTGCTCTATCATCTTATTTATGTACAATTGTTTGCTCCTATAACTTGAATCATATATTTGATGTTTTATAAAACCGATTTTATTGTGGTGTGGAATTCGATAATCTCACCAAGAATCGTGTGGAAGGATTTCTCGACGTTTATAGCTTCTACAGCAGACGTTTCTGATATGAGTTAATCGTTCATTTGATTTTTTTCATTAATCCCATATGTATTACGGTTACCTGCATGGTTTAGGTTCAAATTCTTGTTTACCATTAAGTCAATATTAAACATCAATTAAGATAACAATATTTCATACCGGTTTAAACAGCTATTTGATAAATATACTTTTGATTTTGAATATTTCTTTCGCACATTTCATCAAACAGGTTGTATGCATGTTTTGTCTTTCTTCTCTCAAAGTTCCTCGACCGATCAATTGACTCCAATAATAATCAGAGTACCAGAAGGATTAATCAGCAATGAAAGATTGATAAGAGAAAACTTAGTGAATGGATTGAAGGGTATCCATGGTGTAATCTTTTGGTGTTGTTAGTGCAGTTGAAAAGGAGAGATGAAAATGGAAGTGTCCCACATCGAAGATGAAGTGGAAGAATTATGGGGTTTATAAGAAGGGGATGGGAAGAATAAGAATGTGTTCGTAAGAAGGAGAGATGGTTGGCATCTCCCCTGACAGGGACGGGAACAGCCTTCGGGCTTACCTGTTACCACACATCCGGTTAAGGCTACCCACTTCGGTGGATCTCTAACCCAATTTTTTTTTTAAAAATTAGAGGGTATTTGGGATTGATTGTTTTGTCAAGCAGATTTTAATGTTTGCATGAGACAAAAAAAAACTTGCTTATACCCCGTTTTTCTCTGTTGATAAGCAGTTTTTGATAAGTCACTTCATTCTAACTTGTCAATTATTGGAAACAACTTATGAGTTTTTATTTTTTTTATTTTACATGTATAAGCAATCCTAAACACCTCTAAATAACAACTTATTAATTTATTACGTTTTGGTACCACTACGACATCGTTTGGCAAAAAAAAGATAGCTTATAAGCTAACTTTTTTCTTGTTACACGTTTGAATGCCCATAAACTAGCTTTTTGTAACGCTACTTTAAGAGTTGGAGTAGCTTTTCAGTAGCCTTTTGTGAATATTCCAATATTGCCCTTATTAATATCAATTATTATTTATTAACTATTATTTTAAATAAATATTAAATTTTCAAATTTAATTGTTATTAACGGGATTAAATTAAATTTTAATTATACATTGATATTTATTTTTAACTATTTAAAATTATTGGTAATCATATAAATTATTTTTAGAGTGAACTGTGGATTTGGTCCCTGTGCTTTGATGCTTTTTGTGACTAAAGTCCATATACTATGTTTATTGTGGATTTGGTCCTTGTGGTATTCAGTTTTTTTTTGCCATGGTCCCTCGACTAACGTTTTCGTTAACTTCGTTAAGTTAAGGACCATTTTAGCCATTTTTTCTAAATTTTGTTTTTCTACTATAAAAAAAGTAAAACAATATTTTTATACACACACAAATATATACATATATAACTATAGACACACAAATATATATATATATATATATATACATATATTTGTGTATAATTATATATATATAGATATATATTATATATGTATATATTTGTGTCTCACGCCAAAGTCTGTGGCACATCGTGGCTTAATTCGCGGTTTTTGTTACGAGATATTTCATTTTTCTTTACGTTTGTAACGTCTTCTTTGTTAGTTTTAAATATATATATATATATATATAACTTAATTTAACATGTTTCTTATCAATGACTCATTGAGTAATAGTACAAAACATATGTTATATATATATATATATATGATCCAGAGATTTGCCGCAATAAGTCACGTCTTGAAAACATTGTGGCTTCTAAGCTTGAGGCTTGGTTTCGCCACCACGTCACGCCTCACGCCTTTAGAACTTTGTAAAATTTCAAGACTTGATGGTTTAAAGAAGTCTGATATAGACTCGGAAAAGTCGATTGGGCTTCTTTCTTTTACTAAAAACAAGTATGGAAGGACGGAATCGGACCCGTTTAAATCCAAGCCATTTTCTCTCATTTTTGCCACAACTTATAATCAATTGGTTTTCCTGCTCAATGCTTTTATTTTTAGTGTTCGGAAAAAGTTTAGAAAAACTAATAAACCTTTTCATTTTAAATGATTGAGTTTCTCAATCTCTTTAAATGAATAGACTAGTGAAATTTCTTATGTTGAATGATTAAGGTTTTTAAGAAATAAACCATCGAATTTTTGAAAATTGGTTATGTATATTCTTTTAACCTAAAAAATTATCCGTAACTGACTAGAAATATTTTAAAATAAGAAAATTTTAAATCAATTTTATTGTTCTAAGTGTATGTCATTCAAATCCTCCACCCAACGATATCTCTCCCCTTGGTCGCCCCATCCTAGTCTGTTCAACATACCACCCATTTGTTTTTCTTTAATACCGAAGAAAAAAAATAGGTTAAAAGAATTGTAGGTAACTAATGGGGTGCTTGGGATTGCTTATTTAAAACAATTTATACTTTTATATAAAAGTATATTTATTAACTAATGTGGAAAACGGAGTTTTATAAAAAGTGTTTGAACTAACTTATAGGCTATGTTTGGCAAACTAGCTGATAAACTATCTGACGACGAAGTCACGTTTGGCAAAAACTAGCTGATAACATGCAAAATGAGGGCATCTTCAAAAAACTATCAATTACAATATTTAATTATATAATTAAAACAAATTTATAGCAAGATAATTTGTTAACTAATACAACCAATATAGTAAAGTAAAATTAAATAATATAACATGTTAATTAAAAGAATTTAAAATTTTATAACATGTATTATATAAATTTTAAATTTGTTAAAACAAGTTTTTGAAAAAATATATATTAACTTATGATTTTAAATAACCATTACATATAACTAGTGTTTGTTACCACGCGTTGCACGATCATGGTGATTTATTGTTTGAAAATCTTGGACAAAGTTGAATAAACATATCACCCACATATCGACTAATAAACTAATAAAAACAAACAATACACTTAATTTAATCAAAATAAGATATATTATTCTATTGTGATCCATATTTCTTTGTAACCACTTGTTTTATCACTTCCTCATTAGAAGTGAGAATGTTGGATTCAAATCATACAGTTAGAAAAAAGAGAAATTTAAGAATGAATTACACCATCAACAATTCAAATCCTAAAATAATTATGAAAAACAATTATAATTTTTCCGTTTTGTTATCGACTTGTTCGGTTATCCTAATTTTAATAGAAAAATCATTAAAGCATTTTAGTTGTTTAAAAGAAATAGTGGTTGAATATATTTCCACAAAACTTAATGTTTATCTTTGTATATATGATCAGGAGAAATTATCGATAGAGTAAAGATTCATACCTTGGTAGAAGTACTTGTCAAGCAACTTCTCAGAGAGGGTTTTATCACTTATGTACCTTCACCCTCATCCAAACACACACACAACACACATTCATCCTTAGGGATGACTAATAATTTGAAGTAATTAATCAAGTTTATAAGTACACTAAATAGCTATTAACTCATTGGCACAAACAAAAAACACCCAACTCATCATTGATTTAATATTACAATACCCATTTCATGATCCAACTAAAAACACAAAAACAAATAATAGAAATTACCTGAAAATCAAGTCTAAAAAGGTTTCTTAAAGACATAAACTATGTTGCAACATCCCATACCTACACTAAAAAAACCAGGTGTGAGTTCCAACAGATAAACAACAATATGTTATGAAGGTATCAACTTGACGTATTAATCTCACCTTAATTTCCTGTCATATGATCACCTGCAATGTGCACAAAGTACATATGATAAAAGGTTAGACAAATAGGCCTTTTTGATAATTCTTCGAGATAAGGAGAGTAGATGGTTGACCCTTGGTGATAAAGGTTCACGAATAAAATGGCCTTGTTCTTTGAACCATTCAAAATCTTTCACCAAAGTTTTTGCCTTCTCCAACTCATGTTTCTAAGCTCACCATCTGCACCACAATTGTTGAAAAACATGAAAAAACAAACAAATGGAAATCCCTAAAGACGTATGATGGTTTCCCAACTTTGCATCATGAAACATTTGACTAAGTATAGGGCAAAGCAAAAAAATGATGCAAACAAATTAAGAGAATGAGCATCGCAATTCTCACAAACAAAAGACCAAACACATGAAATATAATCTGGAAAAAAGTTTCTCGGGCATTTATATGACTATTGAGAGAAGCAATAAACAACTCCAAGAACAACCACATAAATCGACATTTAAAGCTTTAAAAATGAAAATAAAAACAATATCTAGTATAATCCTTCCCCATTGAGCTCAATGTACATTTATATATATATATATATATATGTATATAATATACGATAAATAATCACACACCCTTCTCAACTTTGGTTATGTTTAAACTCTTGACCTCCAAGAAGGTTGGCGTTAACCCAAACCGTTGGTCTAGCGACCTTTGGTTACATAACAAATCTTGATATCACATATTGAATATTTGAGCTTTCATGCATTTCTGTAATCTCATTCTATCAAGGGACCCAAAAACAATACAAGAGAGACACTCTTTGTATTGATAATGCAAGTGTCTGGCCATGTGATCTTGACAATGTACCCAAATTAAGACACTATTATGTCAATTAGTTGCAATTTGATCGGATCATAGTGTATGAGTTAACTAGACTTCAAGTCTTATTATATTATGAAACACTTATCAGTGATCGAAACCGACATTCAACTAAACGAGCTCCTACAAATGTTGGTCTCAACCATACTAGTTTAACTTTAGACTAAAGTAGTAGTTGAGCATGGGTGTTTTTAAGAATCATATCTAAAGGTTAGACAAGGTCTTTATTTATTAATAATAACCATACAATCATTTAATGATTGGGTTTGGTCATATTACAAACAATTGAAAGCTTGGTGGAAGGGGCTAGAGGTAGAGGAGTTATATGACATTATTTGAAAATGTGTTTTTTATTATTAAAAGTTGTTCAAAAATATCATAATTTTGTTGATAGTAGGCCTAAAATCATTCTATCAACTTATTATAACTCATCTACACAAGACGCACAATTGTTAGGCCCTATAAAACAGTCTTACAAAGCCGATTTTATTATAGTGTATCCTTTTCATAAATTTAAACTGTGAATCCTTGGAAACAAATGACTTAATGCAAATAGAGTACATGATATTCATACAGCCAAATTGCAGGCCTCAACGATGAAACCACACCGAAAAAGCATGATGAATGAAACAGGCACCGAAGTGGGAAATTGAAATCGACTACAATTCGTAATGTACCTCAGACTTAACCACACAATAACGAACCAAAAAACACAAGAAATGAGTTTCTAACAAAACAGTTAAGAAGAAGAGCAACAAGGCTTCTTCGTATTGGCATCCTGAGCTCCAACAACAAGGGTCTCACCCTGTTTGATGCTAGCGGGTCCTGGCTCACCAGCGGATATAGATTTCTTGCTTATAATTCGATAAATCTCACCAAGAATCGTTTGAAACGACTTCTCAACGTTTATAGCTTCTAAAGCAGATGTTTCAATGAAAGAAAGGCCTTCTCTTTCAGCAAAACTTTGAGCATCTTCTACAGCAACAGCCCTAAGATGTTTGAGATCTGTTTTGTTACCTATAAGCATGATGACAATATTGGCATCTGCATGGTCCCTTAATTCCTTCAACCATCTGCTCACATTTTCAAAGGTTGTTGGTTTTGTCACATCGTACACGAGAAGTGCTCCCAGGGCACCCCTGTAATAAGCACTGGTTATTGCTCTGTATCGCTCTTGCCCTGCTGTGTCCCATATTTGAGCCTTTATCGTTCTTCCCTCAACCTAAAACATCCCAAAATTCTTCACAATGAATAGATGATGATAGAATAATGTGAGGATTGAGATTTCACCAACACCCAGAAAAATTGGACAATAAGCACATAAAAAAGAGAGATTGATATCATATAGAAAACTCGAACCCCATGTTAACTCTCAAAAGCCTGGGGTATTGCCTATTGTCAAGTATGAAGCCAGGAAAGGATAAAACCAAACCAACGAGTATATTGAACCCAAAGATTTGTTGGGTTGGGTTTTTTTTGTTGGGGGGGAGATGTATAAATACCTGACCTCCACTCTTTTGAGTAGAGTGGTTTTTCCCATGAACACCCTGGCTTGGTCCAATATAGTACCAATCAGTCTTTGGTTCAATATACCAAGTGGGTCTCTACCAAACTTGGGTGGCATTTGTTTTTTTAAGAGGTGCTGAAGTCTAAAGTCTTATTTCACTTTTGATTGATAAGAGGTGGTGCTGAAGTCTAAAATCTGAATCAAAAAGACATTGTTTGTTTTCGTAAATTGATAAATGTCTGAATTTGTTTAAATTATGTATTTGACCCATTAGAATATTATAGTGTTGAATTTATATATATAAATTTATACAATTTCACACACACATATATATATATATATGCATCATCATTATGAAACTTACATCTAAATTATAAAATTAACATTCATTTAAACGAATACGTTTAATCGATAATAATATATTTAAAATACATAAATTTAAATTTGAAAGTCACCTAATTATAGTAAATTGAGTTTTATTAATCCAAGTGAATCGTTTGAGACAGATGATCTATTAAGGTTAATTCATTGAGAACAATAAGAGGCAAATAAGAGGTTGTTTTACCTCTTACCAGATAAGAGGACGATAAGACATAAGTGGCTCTGAAAATTTGGAAAAACAAACTGAATGGCCCTACCTTTCAACGAATCAGACATACGAGGCTAATAAGAGCTTTTTTCTAAAAAACAAACAAAGCCTAATAGTTTATGATATCAAGTCCCTTTGGAGTCATGCGTGGGTGAGTTTTATTAACTGTTCAATAAAACCACCTTGGTTGGCTATGGCTTGCACATGATACTTTCTCCAAACACCACAATCTTTCTCTAATAAAAAAGAAAAAGTGGCTTTGATTTGAGGGAGAACAGATATAAAAACAATTGGTCAAAATGATTTATGATTGAAAATGTAGGAAAAAGAAAAGCCAAACCCAAGATGTGCTTGATGGACATGCTAAACTGTGAATTTTTACCCCAAGTTGAGATTGAGCAAGAACCAGGTAATCCAGAAGCAAAACCAGCCTAAGAATGTGGCGCCAGATAACAAGGTTTCAATAACATAAGCGAAATTGAACAGGTGAAATCAAAGGGAATTACCTGAATGCTATTGCAGGTGGTGAAACTAAATGTTGTCAATTGGTCATAAAACTTAGGGGGTGTTTGGTTCGCATAATGGAATTTGGTGGAATTGGAATCCATCAAAGGAATTTGACTTTGAAGGAATTGGAATGGAATTTGACCACGCACTTTGATTGCGTTTGATTGGATGGAATTGAAATGGAATCTCTAAAAATAATTGGAAACTCCACCTTTGTTTTTTTTGGGGGGGGCATAGGGGTGGGGCGTGGGTTAGGGGTGGGGGTGGGTGGATGGAGGGGGCAGGGTGGGGGTGGGTGGCGTACGATGGTTGGGCTAGGCAGGGTGGGTGGGTGGTCAAGGTGAGGAAGGCAGAGGCACATTGGGGTAAGGGTGGGGTAAGGAGCACGACTGGGTGGGGGTGGCGGCAGGAGGGGGTTGGCAGGGGTGGAAGGTGGGTAGTAGGACAGGGTGGGGGTGGGGATGTGACAGTGACAATAATTGCATGGTCGTGGTGGGGCAGGGGGTGGTCGGTGTTGGTTAAAATGAATGCAAAAGGATGGAATTCAATTATTTCCATTAGGTCAAGGAACAATGAATTCATTGATTTGTGGAATTCAAAGGATTCCATCCATTTCAAGAATTGAACCAAACAAAGGAATTGGAATTTGGTCAAAGAAATTTGTCATTCCAATTCCGTCAAACTCCTTCGAATTCCTCGAACCAAACGGCCCCTAAATGTGGTCAATTGGTCATTTTAGTTTCTTTTGGTGAATTAAACTGTACAGTTTTTTTAGCATAGTAAAAGAAAGTGACAAGTTCTTAGCACCTACTGATATGCACAAGTTCAGTTATGGTTTTCTACTATCAACTCATGTACGTTGCTAAAAAATGTTACGAACTACATATCTAGATTCAATAGAAAAAAGTAAGTACATGCAGATTCAAAACTAGTCCTGGGTAACTATAAATGGGAGGGTACTACCCAAGTACCTATGCATGTGCATACATTTCAATAAGCTCATGAATTCCTACATAAGTTGAATGTGCAATAGAAACTCACATGGTTAGATAACCAAAATAAACTGTCATTACAGTGGTCCATGATATTCTACTATTTTTGATTAAGAGACGAATTACAAACTATTCGATTTTAGGGCTAAACAAAATAGATGCATAAAGGGATTTTTTGGGGGCAGAACGTGTGTTATGTACCAGTTTTTAGTAAAACCCTCCCTATATACATCAATATGACAAGTGACTATTGGATTATACACCTCTGATATATGCTCATCGGCAATCTCAAATGGGGCAATTAGTTATGTACCTTGGCACCTGGCTATTGAACTGCTACCGATCTTAATTACTAGATTAAATTTGCATCCAATTTCCAAAACTAAGATCATGAACTTGAGAGAAATTTGCGATGAGGATTCAATTGATTTATGGAGCAGGGATCGATTTAAGGCATACAAATTATCAAAACAAATTTCGTATAATTCTGGATCTATAACACAAATCCATATGGATGGTATCAAATTACATCATGCATCAAACAGAACAGGCGATTGTCAATAAGAATAATACGTCTTCTTAGGATCATATAAGTTAATCGAGAATAGAGAATTGGAGGGATAAGCAATTGTAACAACGCAAACAAGTAAGATCAAGTAAAATTTAAGATTGAGATTCCATTATATAAATAGATATGATCTAATTTTAGGGAGGGAGAGAGAGGGATTACTTGGAGTGTACGAGTGGCGAATTCGACGCCGATTGTGGATTTGGACTCCAAACAAAACTCATTTCTGGTGAATCGAGAGAGAAGATTGGATTTTCCAACACCTGAATCGCCTATCAACACTACTTTGAACAAGTAATCGTACTCCTCGTCCGGTCTCCTCGCCATCTTCTTTAATCTCGTCCACACACACACACTCTCTCTCTCTCTCTCTCTCTCTCGCGTTCACACACACTCACACACACACACAGTCGATGTGAAACCTGTTGTCATATGGAACCTATACGGGATGAAAAAAATTGAACCCAAAGCCGAATGAACAGTTAATTTACAAATATTGTCCCTTGACTATTAGTCAGTTTACATTTTCAGTCCAATGATTTTTGTTTTACCACTTTTTTGTTGTTGCATCAAAATTATTTTGTATCGGCCTTTGAAAGCATTGTTTTTTTAAATAGAGCAATAAATAAAGTTGAGGTTATAGTAGAATACCCATATAAATCGTTATGGTACATAAAACCAAATCAACAAAACATACCAAGAAATCCTCTCGCTACAACTTTTAGGTCTCTTTGGTTTAACAGAATGTTTTTGAAGGATTGCGATTTCATTCAAGGATCAATGATTGGAAGAATTGAAAATTTTGTTGTGTTTGGTTTGGTTTGTATAATTTATAATGGAATTGAACACCATTATTTATAAATAATTTATAAAAACAAATTGTTAAAATAATTAAATTACTTTTTATTAGTTAATTATTACAAAATAAATGTTTTACTATATTTAAAACATTAATTATTATAAAAAAAATCATGTGAAATTCCTACAAGATTGTAATAGACATGGGAATTGTTGGTTTTTAAGGGGGTTTTTGGGATTGCTTATTTAAAGTGTTTATTAACTTATTTTGGTGTGGCACCGGTAATAAGGAGTTTTTATACCGGTAATAAAGAGTTTTTGATAAGTTATTCACTTTTAACTTATTTAAAACAACTTATCAATTTTTTAGTCATTTTACATGTATAACCAAAATTCCAAACACTCCCTTGAAAACACATTAAAACACCAATATGAAAAATAAGAGACAGCATCAATCAACATGTGAATGTTGAATCATGCAAAGTGTTACAAAAGTGAATTATATGAATAGTTTGAGTGTATGGTTGTAGATCTTTACTTTTTTAATAATTAACATGAATTAATTTTATATATATATATATATATTAATGGACCCTTCATTTGCTTCTGTTCCAGAGTAATAAAAAACAAAAAAAGGCAAAATAAAACAGCTAGCATCAACAATTTTGGCCAAATCCATCTCCTTGATACTTGGTTATATGAATAATAGTTCTTCGCCCAAGTTGGTCATAAAAATTGCATAATTTAGCATCAGCTACTGATGCTACAACAACCATACACATGAAGAAGCTAGTGTCTTTAATTAGCACATAATTTTCTTGATGCCATACAAATTTGGCCATCCATGGTTAGAGAATGAATCTATGTTAAGCTGCCAACTGCTGCAACTGATGAACCACATGGGACATTCTAGGCCGCATCGATGGCACATGTTGAGTACACGAATACACAAGGTCAACCACCTTTTGAACCACTCCAGCTTCAGGTATTCGAGAAGGTGATGTGGAAGAAGACGCAGAAATCACCGGATCCAGAAGCTCCAAATAACGGTGTGATTGAACAAGTGGGGTGGCCCACTCAAAAATGCTTTGCCACCCCACTGAATCAACCGCTTGAGAAGCAGGTCTACGCCCGCTGATTATTTCTAGCAGTAGAACCCCAAAGCTGTAGACATCGCTCTTTGTGGTTAACTCGTTTCTGTAGACAAACTCTGGGGCGAGGTACCCGTGGGTCCCACCTGCCATTACGGTCCTACCGTGCATCACTTCCCATGGTACAAACTTTGATAACCCGACACCCATTAGATGAGCGTTAAAATCCTCATCTAGAAGTACATTGCTTGCACGAATATCACGGTGGACTACTTGCGGCTTTACCTTGTCATGCAGAAACCTGTTTTTATAGTTTAAATCGTTAGAGAAGCAAGTCATCATACAAGAATCATTAGGAAAGCTTATAGGTGGTGTTTGGTTGCAATATGTTTGACTTGGAAGAAATTAGAATGGAATGGAATCTATCAAGGAATTGCAATATGTTTGTTTAGTTCATAAAATGTAGCTTTGGAATTGGATCGAAATATTGATAAATGACCAAAATGCCATTTTTTGAAAATTTTCAAAAAAATTTAAATCAAAAAATACTTCGAAAAATAAAATAAAATAACTGAATGAATGAATAAATAAATATTAAATATTTCAAAAAAAATAAGAAAATAAAATATATTTCAAAAAATAAAAAAATTATTAAATTAAATAAAATTAAAATTAAATAAAAAGTATTAAATTAAATTTAAATAATTAGATTATATTTGGGTTAAAGGCTATCTTGGGATTATGAAAATATAACATTCAATTCCATCAAAATCTCAACTTATTTTGAAAGAATGTTGAAATCCCTTGTTTGTGGAATTTGGTGGAATTTGAATATTCTTTCTTTAGAAAAGAATGAACCAAACGTAGGAATGGAATCTGTTCAATGGAATTCAACATTTCAATTCCATCAGAAGGAATCTGCAAACCAAACGCCACCTAAGGGTAGTTTGATAAATAGTATGATTCTATTATAAAGTTGCTTTGGATTCACTTACGCGATTCCGTGTGCAAGAGTTGTAGCAACTTTCATCCTCATGGTCCAATCAAGACTCCGACCACCCATGGGAATATGGTGCAACCATCTGTCGAGGGGCCCGTGTACAACAAACTCGTACACGATGTAGCGATCACCATGATCATAGCAGCATCCTTTCACGGGCACTAAATTTGGATGGCAAAGCCTTGCTACCCTTCCGATCTCTGAGTAGAATTCTTTCTTCCTTTGGAAAGTAGACCTCTTTAACCGTTTCACTGCCACCCGTGATCCGTCTGGCAAAAGCCCACTATACGTGCCACCTGTCTTAGCATCCCCAATAAGACGGTTACCTTCACTGAAATTCTTTGTGATCGACCTCAATTCCTCACGGGTGAAGATTTTCCATGATGGAGGAACTAAAGCCAATTCTGCAGGATTAGATAATTTGCGGGATTTTCTTCGTCTCTTGCTCCGCCGGAACACAAGGAGCCATATCACCACCGCAAATGTTGTGAAGAGAATTAACCCACTCACGATAGCAAGGATAATGAGATATTCTTTGTGGCAGTGCATATGCTGACATCTACTCTCTGTAATAGAAGAAACAAACAATGTTAATATCTATTTTAAGCAACTAAAATTAAAAACTTATCCAGAAAGTTAGAAGTTTATATCATCAGCAAACTTTATAACATTTATGGGTTACACCATAAGTTCAAATGAGAAGTGCTAAATATATGAGAAGTAAAGAAGTAATTCTAGCCCTTCATACGGTCAATATCGGATTTGACTGGTCAAGAATTGCAGCTTTGACCGGTCAAGAATTGCGGCTATGCCAAAAGTAGAGGGATAGTGTGGTAACTTTTACAAATAGACGGCAAACGGGTTCATATGTGAACGTGTGTGATTCACATATGAACTATATGTTCATAAGTGAACCCGTGCAATTCACATATGAACTATATTTTAACTGATTCACATATGAACCCTTGTGATTCACATATGAACTAATTAACTAATTAACTGATTATATCATATATGAACCCGTAGGTTCATATGTGAATCATATGAACTAATTAACTGATTCTTATATGAACTAATTAATTGATTCACGTATGAACCTCAGTTAAATAGTTCACATGTGAACTAATCAACGGGTTCACATATGAACTTTAGTTCATATGTCAGTCACACGGGTTCACATATGAACTTGTTTGTCGTCTATTTGTGAAAGTTATGAAACTACCCCTCTATCTTCTGCAAACCATATGAGAAATTATCCGGTGGGTAACAGTCAAAGCCGCAAATGTTGACCGGGCAATGATCACTTCTCTACTTCTCATACATTTAGCACTTCTCATTTGAACCTCTCCCTATGGGTTACAGATTAAAGGTCACAGAAGAGAATGCAAACCTGTAATAAGCATGCATATAGATGGGTGAGATAAGTTGCATCTGTTGGCCACAAGAGATAAAGTCTTATTGGTCAATATGGTACACAGAGAAGCTGAGTCATCCTTGTAATTGTAGAAGCATGAAGAATTGGTGCAACTGGACTTCAGATCTGGTGTGACCACATTAACAAAAGTTTCGTTCCAGTTATAAGTACTCTCGGACCACATCCAGTTCATCGGAGTGCTAGTGTTTGTGATTCTGCCTCCAACCCAGCATTCGTTATTAGCCATCGACAAACTACACAGGTCTTGGGCAAATCTCAGCTCTGCGAATGATGTTAATGCTGCAAGGTGGCCACGATAACCACTGCACATATTTTCTGACTCATTCCAAGGCTGAGAGTCTTTAATATATTTGAAGCACGTTGTCTTACTTGGTCCCATGACCCAACCAGAAGGACATGGCGCTGTTGAGAGAAAGTTGAAGTTAAATAACCTTTTCTCATTATAAAGGGGGTGAAAGAAACTCTTCCATTAACTTTGACTATCCAAGGTTATAAATTCCCACAGTAATCGCACAAGATCACATATTCAATTTCGCGTCTTAAATGTTACTATTTTTCTTTTTCTTCTTCTTTTTAGCTTTTATGGTTACACAATTATTACTAATGTTTGTATGGTGAAGATATATTATGAATGTACAAACTTAAAGAGGAAATGATAACCAAGAAAGATAATGACAATCCCGCATGAATCCTTGATTGTTTCGAAGGGAAGTTAAGTTATGAAAGCTTTAACATGGAGACAAGAATGGCAATTACAATGGAACTATTTGGTAAAATGATGTAACTTTGCTATCATATTGAATCAAGTCCATGGCCGTGTTTAACAAAAGCTAAGTTACCTTCACTGTGGCTTTCGTTACTAGAAGACGCAGACAGAAAGGAATCATTCGATACCTACAACAACAACAAGAGTGGCAAGTAAAGCTTAAATTTGCAAACAGTAATCCAAAAATATCTTCTCAGTAGTCTTAAATTTAAATTTCCAAAATTTTAAATTTGTATTAAATTTGCAAATAGTAATCCTGATACTTACAGCGTTCAAACTTTCCAATCCAAGCATGAAGCAAGTTGCCAGAAGCAAAGAATGGATCAGCTTCCCCTCCATTACCTAACAAAATATCATATTCAATAAATGCTGCAATCAATCATCCAACTATTTCCAAAACATAACATCACACCACAAAATTTGAATGATAAAATTCTTCTACAAAGAAAGAAGAACATATCACACAGGTGTTCGCATAAATGCTTTTATCTGATTTAACCTAAATATATGCTACAAATCTAGAACATAAAACACACACCAGATTGTTATTTTCACATTAAAAGGAATTGTCGGAATAGCTTTCAGTGTTTCAAATGTTGGACATGGTTTTCAAACTGATACGAATACGTAAATACACAAACAGTAGTTACCGTGAAGTTCAAGAAATAAGAGCTCTGAAACGCCCTAGAAGCAGGGCCCTACCATCGTAACGCTAGATCGAAAACCAGAATCAGGAGTTTAGCATGTAACTACAAATTTGGGGGTTTGTTGACTTGGTGTGGTGAAAGAATGCAGAGGTGAGGTGAGGTGAGGTGAGGTTTGGTTTGGTTTGGTTTGGTTAGGTGAACCAGAGACTGTGATAAAGAGCTTGAAATGCTTCGATTATGGCGATCGATTGAAGAACGAAGAAGGGGAGTGGAGAAGGAAGAAGGGCAACTGGAATAATTACGAGGGGTGAGAGTGTAGTTGAGAACAGGGGCTAAAAGTCAAAGTCAGTCAATGCGGACACGTCGTGTTTTTGTAATAATACAAATTTCATTAATGCTAGCCTATCCCTACCTTTTATAATTACATTTTGAGTCCCTTTTCGTATAAGACCACCCGTACCGCCATCGGGTACGGGATCGGGTTCATCGACGTGGCACAACGGGTAAGGGAATGGTTGATCGGGTAGGGGTAGGGGGGATCGGGTAGCAATCAGATTCGGCCACCGGGTTCACCAACCCGATGATACCCGTTGCATATTTAATTTTTTTTTATTTTTTTAATTTTTTTAAACATTACCGTTTACCAACGGCTATTTTACAATTTTAATTTTTTTTTAAATTATACACACTATATATATTAACCTATACCATCTTATTTTTTCACACTTCCGGTACCAAGGGGATATTGGGGTTGCTTTCACCCATGAACAAGCTTGGGATGTCGTCAAAAATGTCCAAAATGGAAACCGGTTCCAACGATGTCGACAAATACATCCCGGGGTTCAAAACGTACCAAACCTTCCGATGATGACGATGAAGATGTTCGGGTCGACGAGGTAGAGCAACTTCAACGACCCATCGGGAGAAACAAGGCAAAAAAAGCATCAACGAGTAATACGACCGAGTCGAATCCGGACGAAAGTGTTACTCAGTTGTTGACGAGCATAAGCTCGTTCAACGAGCAGATTGAGGGTACAATGGAGTACAAAATGAAAAAACTTGAACTCAAACAACAACAGTTGCAACTCGGACGAGAACAGTTGCAACTCGAACGAGAAAAACGATTTGATAAAGACTTCGAGATTTTCATAGCCCCGCGTGATCACCTTGAGGGAGATATTTTGAGGGCTGCTTTAGCGAAGAAAGAGAGAATTAGAAAATTACATAATTTTTAGTGTTTTGTATTTTGTAATTTTTAATTTTTTAATGAATGATATGAATTTTTATTTTTATTATTTATCTTATTTTTATTTATTAAAAAATATATAAATATTTTTATTTTGTTTAATAATTAAATGTATAAATAAAATAATTAAAAAAGATGAGGTGGCAATTGGGTTCAGTGGGTTCAATGGATTAGCGGTACTCCACTTTTAGGTAAGGAGGATAGGAAAGAGAAAAGCTGATTTGGCGCTGAGGTGGCAAGTGGATTCATTGGGTTCATTGGATAGCGGTACTCATGGCCTAACTTGTAATTTTGGACTTTCAGTTTTATTTATTTATTTATTTATTTTGTGTTTTTAGTCTTTTAAAATTCTTTATCTTCTCGGGTTTGGACTTTGGAAGAAAAGAAAATTAAAGGAAGAAAAGAAAGAAAGAAAGAAAAAAATTTGAGAGGAAATTAAAATTCTAAGTTTTTAAAAAGAAAAAAAATGTTATTTTTATAAATATATATTTGAAAAAAATATATTATGTAGGATGAACTTAGATAGTTTTATATTTTAATAATATTTTAATAGGTTTTACACCTAAGAGTATTCATATCCATCTTGCATAAGGCAACGTGATATGGCAATATCATGTAGATTGTAAGATCTTACTAATTTAGAAATGTCTTTCAAGTTACCACATGGATAAAGTAAATACATTTTTATTTTATTTATTAGTTTGTTTAAACATTAGTTATTAATATTTTTATTAAATTTAATTCATTTATTAATTTATTTGAACATTATTTTTTAGTATTTTTATTAAAATTTATATCCATAATCTATTTTAAATAAATGATATTTTTTAAGAAATGTTTTTTATTTAAACTACTAAAACAAAAATACATTAATGTAAAAAACTTACGAAAATACAAATACAAATACTAATAGATAAACTTGCATAAAAATATAAAAAAATTGCATAAGTAAATAAAACATAAAAATTTACATAACTAAATAAAATATAAATATTACATAAGTAAATAAAACAAAAGGTTAAATTTTAGTTATGTTCTATATTTTATAATTAATTTATATTTATATTATAATTATCTATTTTATTTATATTATAATTAATCAATTATTTATATTATAAACAATTTATATTTAGTATTTTTGTGATACTAAATCATTAAAATAAGTAAATAAAACATAAAGTAGTTGATGATGAATATGGACCATTTTAGAAAATAGTTTGATATTTCATTGATGTGAAAGGTGTTATTGCAAAGATGATCACTTTAAGAAGGAGTTTGATATTGCATGGATGTGGATGATCTAAGTCTTTTTTTTATCCCAAGAAAGTAGGAGGAAGGAAAAAAATTGTATTCACCAACTTTTTTAAGAAGGAAAAAAATGTTGATTTTTCTTTCAAAACTTCCTTCTAAATTTGGAAGGAAAGAGAAGAAAATGAAATACTTTATAACAATTAAAAGTATTTATAAATTTACTTACACAGTTACACGTAATATAACACCCTCAAATTTGGAACGAGCAACTAACTTTAAAATTCAATAAAATAACTAAAATAGATATAATCACTTCTACAATTCATTCCTTAAAATACCTTGGAATTTAAAACATCATAAGTCTACAATAAAATGACTTAATCGGGTGTTACTTATCACAACACAAGTTGCTAGTCAAAACAATTTGCGGAAGACTTCACTAAACAAGTCACCTCTCGTGCACTCTACTAGCACTCATCACTTCGCAGTGTAGCTAAAGCTATTCCCAACCTGAACCTGTTGCACATGCCGACAAATAAAAAGGTTAGGCTAACGCTTAGTGAGTTCAAGAGTTTACATCATGAGCAAATCATTTGATAAACCAAAAGCTTCAACTTAATAAATGATTTTCTAAAAGGGTTTGTATAAAAGACATCGACAACCCATTCTCCAAACACACACAATTTCTGAGAGGAAAGCTCCCAATGAAAATCATTTCTCTGCAAAGGACTCAAATCCAAAACTCACATCAAGAGTCAATTAATAATAATTTCTCAAATAATCGCCAATGCGAATAAAACTCCAATAGTTAAAACATCCAATAAGGATGTAACATAAATCCGTCCATCAATCATGGAAAACAATCCATATGCATATAATATAACCTCAACAATGCGAATAAATAAAATACCCGAAGTCAACACCCTTCGGTGACGGGGGAGACCCGATCTCATCGAATGTGGCAAACACATAAATTAAACCACAATTAATAAATGCAAGTAAGCTTCATGGATGTGGAAAGCAGATGACATCAACCATACTAGGTCTTTAGTCAATCTTCGGCATGCCCCATACTAGGTCTTTAGCCCGTCTTAGACATCAACCATACTAGGTCTTTAGTCCATCTTCGGCATCAATCATACTAGATCTTTAGCCCATCTTTGACATCAACCATACTAGGTCTTTAGTCAATCTTCAGCATCAACCATACTAGGTCTTTAGCCCATCTTAGACATCAACCATACTAGGTCTTTAGTCCATTTAAAACTACCAAGTTCAACCATACTAGGTCTTTACCTTGGAAACCCACCATCCAAAACAAGCTTACTTGACGTAAATATATACATGACCCCAAAAGAATAACTAATGCATTCAAATCATGTAAACATCAAATATAATGCAATTCATGCAACTCAGACCCCAAGCCCACGTCGAGCTTATTAAAAATCGGGCGAATGCCCTCGAGACTCAACCGAGTCCAAAACCGAGCCCTCTGCTCAAAAGATCTAATGATCATTTATCAATATCAATTCATGCAAATGAAATGCATCTGACCCACATCATGCAAACACGTGCTCCGAGGCATGATAATCTCACAACCCCTTCATTGCCACCTTCCCAATGAAGTCAAATCATATATGCATCTACATGTACATGTATATGTAACTCTTTCATAACTCAACAATGCATATAACTCACTAAGGTTCATTAGTCCCAAAGGTACTAAGAATACAAAATCATCAAACGGTTTTCACACACAAGACCAATACTTAAACCGACACGTATTCAAATAAAATGCAATTAAGCATGTAACACACCCAAGACTCCACCTCGAGTCACCAAAACCGGCAAATACTCAGAAGACTCATTTGAGTAATAATCAAGCCTTTAAAGGCCAAAATAATCGTTTAGTTAAATACATGTCACTCACACGGTTACGTGAACCAAAATACATCGTTACTCAAACTCTTTACTCTTTTACTCCCTCAATTGGCCATCGGCCCCAAAATGAAAGGTTTATAACTCTCAAAACATTCATATGATCGGATTGACCAAATTCCCCCACCCACACGTTCACACTTTAAAATGTAACACATCATAGTTATCGCATAATCACAAAAACACTAAAAGTGAATTTTGACCAAATCCTCTTCACTTATGCAATAATTTAACAAAACCTCTTTTACTCGTGATTTATTCCTCAATCACCCAAAATCCCAAATGTGGGTGTTTTACAAGATATGTAAAGTTCAACACTTTGATTAAATCAAAAACCACCAAATAACTCAACAAGGGATAATTTCACATAAAGAACACAAATACTTTAAAACACACATTTTGGCATATACAACGTTTTCACAAATCAACTTGAACTCACCTTGCTAGATTTAGGCTAAATCTAGATTTTCCCCAAACGTAAGCTCCTTTGATGCAACCCGAATCCTTAGGTCAACTCTTCCAAAACCTAGATCTACAAGTTTCCAACCATAAATAATCATTCTCAAATACTTATATACACTTCCCCCAACATAAATCATCCAAAACCACCAAAAATACCAAAACCCTAACTTCTTAGATGAAGAAAAGTGAGAAGCTTACCTCAACCACCACCAAATACTCTTGGATCATTCATCATACTTCAAAACTCTTTCTAGATCCTTGAAGAGCTTTCAAAAACGAAACCGTAGCAACTTGAATTATCAAAATCGGAGTTAGGAGGCAAAAGTTATGAAGGTTTGAAGTTTGAGCTGAAAATTCGCGACTTAATACGGACTCAGTGCGTTACGCGGTTTAGGTCGCGGCCTAAAAGTCGTGCACCAAGCCGCGCGGTTCCGCGGCCCCATTTTAGGTCGGATACTGTTTCGGCCGTAACTTCTTCGTAATAGCTCCGTTTTCGCTCCGGAAAGAACCGTTGGACTCGTATTCGAATTCCTCATCTAACAAGACCATAAAATCTAAGATTTAAACCAAAATCCTATTTTTCATATTTTTCTTCAAAGACCGGTTTCACACTGATTCGAAATTGTACTTATCCGAAAATTACGGGTGTTACAATCCTCCCAACCTTAGGATGATTTCGTCCTCGAAATCTACATCCTTTACAACCCAAGACTAACCGACTCAACGCCGACTATAATTTATCAGTTCCTAACTGGAATCTAAATTCCCTCCACACAGTCTATAAAGACAAATCCTCGAACAATTGCTTATCAACAAAGCCCTTCACGTAAACTGTACTTATGTCCGGGAAAACACTCCGACAACTGGAATAATTCCTAGTCAGACGACTTCGGTTGTCTCCCAACCTTAGATGTTCCATACATCCCGATTTCGATTTCCGACTTTAAGTCAATCTAAGGTTTGTTCGCTAACGAACCCAACAGAATCATCAATTCTGATTATTCCTACCATTACTTGCCATCTACCTCCAACGAGTTCTAATAGACTCCAAGAATCCATCCCAACATCAATCATTAAACCGACAGGTTCTGTAACCATACACGAAGGTTATTACACAAAAATCACTCGTCACAATTGAGCATCTTAAGGTTACTACAACCGTTACCATTATTTCATTTAGAATCGGACTACACCCTCCGAATTCGCTAACGGTCTCCGACCTCAGACCCACAAGGTTGACACCTAGTTATACCACCATGTTTTGAACTCTATCAGGTCTCCACATACGAGTTCCGTTTACCGAGTGTTTCCACGAAACTAAGGTTGTCAACAAAGCAGTTATACCAACCTCACCATGCGTTACCGCAAGTCTAACCCTCCAATTGCTACAAGCACCTCGACTTTGCTGCCGATATCATCCGGCCTATAGTCACAACACGTGCCCGAACGCTCGACTTTTCACAGTTGGGGTTCTATACAACTTACTCTTAATCGGGTTACTTAACTTTTCCCAAGGTCCTAATGAGTTCAAGGTTTCAAGTGCGTCATCAAATAAATATGCCAATCGATAAAACTTTTCATAGAAATTTTCAACACAAGGATTTTCATATCAAAATAATCGTACGCACAAAACTACTATTATCAATTCGGTAGTTACGCAAAAATGGACACGCTCGTCCCACATATGAAAATCATGTTGAAAATTATTTCATTGCAGTTCAGTTTACCCACAAAACGCAAAAGCGAAATAAACAACTTCTTTAAAATGAACCGCCACGGTTCTAGTATGGATTGACTCATGACATGCACGTAAAGTAACTGCCCGACTTTAAACAAGGTGCAACAAAAGTTTCACACTTACTTCAAAAGACGTCCCAACGACTTTCAACTCTAAAATCCTTTCTAGCCATAAAATGGCATGGAGCAAGATTTACCAATAAAATTTGTGCGTGTCAGTTTATTATACAAAAATAAGGAAACGATTCATAATTACACCTCAGTTAAAACCCAAAACGACTTGTGTAAATTCCACATTTAAGACAATAGCCAATACGTTTCCATCATTTGAAAATATCGACTAAAACATCATGAGAAAATCTCAAATTGGGGTAGACATGCAAGCTTGTAACACTTTCTTAGAAATTTCCTGAAACGAAATAACAGGCAACAAATAGTTTACGACCAAATTTCAAAAGATGAAATTCTTTAAATCTATTTCCCAAAATTTCTCATCCGATCCTACAATGACATTTGAGTAAAACGTTTCTGGCAAAACTTGTACCCAACAATGCGTTTTTTTCCAAAACATACGAGGAAATAAGTGTTAATAATTTGTTGACACCAAAAAGGGTTCAAACCTAATTTCAAATCCCAAATCGCACCAACGGTGCGCATCAATGTTCAAAACATATGTTCCCATGTTCCCCAAGTTTAAGCAATTCATTTTCCCAAAATTCTCAACACGAAGTATTTTCATCAAAAGTTGCGTACTAGTAACATAAAACGTTAAGACGTTGATGCTTAAAAGTTTACCTGTTAAAAATATCCAAAATACCCATTTCCTCTATAACCGAAGGTTTACAATTTTCCAAAATGTTCCTCGAATCAAAGTTGACCAAATGTCAACGACTCACGCATTTGTGTTTTCAAAATATAAAGTATTGCGAACTATGCATGATTTCCACAACACCAAAACACCCTTTGACCAAATGGTCATCATTCATACAACGAGTTAATAAAATAATTTCACTCACGACTCGTTTAACAAAGTGTCGAGAAACAATAGTTACCAAGCTAGGCATACCCCAAGTCGATATAACGCATTTACATGAAAATGATAATAAAACATTTAACTGACCGCAAGCGCACCAAGCAGTTTATTATGAAATGTCACTAAAAATGTTCTTTCATGCATCACTTAAGCCATGTATAAGTCAATCCATACACTGGACTATTCGCAATCAAATACTTAGTAACACAAACTCTTGAAAGAAAAGTTACGTGACACTAGAGTTCCAAACTCATTTCTTCTTAGTCGCCTTATGGCATACAATTAACTTTTCTCAACAAAACTCGAGTGGGACCAAATGCCCAACATAACTTATAAACCTTTCACATAAGTAGTTAAAGTATGCACCTCGTGAAATTATACTCACACGACTCAACTTGTCGTAAAACAAACTCCATGAACCTCAATGGACTCAATGCCTCCAAGTCAATAAAACGACGCTAAACATCATGCTTCCAAAGCCAAATTGCTATAAGCAAAATCATAAATAAGACGCCCAAAATCCCAAAAATCCCTTTCCATGGTAGTACCATGTAAACAACATTGTTTAACAACTCACATTAAACAAATTCTTCAAAATAACTTTACATAGACGTAATGGAAGACAACTTTCCGTCCAAACTCTAACATATGTGGAGGAGATCCAATGTTAAAGTTATAAGCCGTAGTCACTTTCCCAACATCTTAAACATCATAAAATATGGATATCATTGTATCCTAAAGTAATGTTGAACAATAATAAAATGGAACAAGTTCCGACGGGGCTCACAACTCCCGTAATAAAATACTTTCGTGCAGGTTCAAACCCCATGATTTAAAATCTTGTGTGTGTGCTAAACATTTCCCAAAAATTTGTAACACAATCCATATATGGATTCGAAACACAAGAAATAATTAATGCAATTTATTTTCAAAAATAAATTTTGTGCATAATTTAGTCGGCACTCAACGTCTCAACTCATACTCCTCCAAAATCCTCCGGTCCAATATTGTCGCCTGGACATTCAAACCCCTTAAGGCTAAATCAAAAATTACATCCATTAACCTTACGGTTTTTCCTCAAATCAAAGTCGGCTCAATAAGCCTATGGTTCTAGTCCAACCATCAACCTCGACCCGAAACGGTCTACTTAAAGCAAATATCATGATTATCGTCACTCCAAGTGACTAATACTAGAATCATACATCTATTCCAACGACTACTAGCTTAGAACCTCCTTCGCTACCCCAACGATCATCACGTTAAAGTAATTCAAGTATGCACATGTACTTAGTAGGTTCACCATGACACTGGCCAGGTGTCACTAAGAACGCACCGTACATGATTATCCTTGCTACCCTCGACGTGATTCTCGTTTCTAACAACATCCATTGACCTCGAAACATCTTATCTTAAAGTGCCTAAAGGTGAATTTCACTCTCATTTACTTAAACAAACGCTAGTTTGAGTCTAGGTATCCAAAATCAACACCTAAATCTCTCAAACTTATGCTCTGATACCAACTTGTAACACCCTCAAATTTGGAACGAGCAACTAACTTTAAAATTCAATAAAATAACCAAAATAGATATAATCACTTCTACAATTCATTCCTTAAAATACCTCGGAATTTAAAACATCATAAGTCTACAATAAAATGACTTAATCGGGTGTTACTTATCACAACACAAGTTGCTAGTCCAAACAATTTGCGGAAGACTTCACTAAACAAGTCACCTCTCGTGCACTCTACTAGCACTCATCACTTCGCAGTGTAGCTAAAGCTATTCCCAACCTGAACATGTTGCACATGCCAACAAATAAAAAGGTTAGGCTAACGCCTAGTGAGTTCAAGAGTTTACATCATGAGCAAATCATTTGATAAACCAAAAGCTTCAACTTAATAAATGATTTTCTAAAAGGGTTTGTATAAAAGACATCGACAACCCATTCTCCAAACACACACAATTTCTAAGAGGAAAGCTCCCAATGAAAATCATTTCTCTGCAAAGGACTCAAATCCAAAACTCACATCAAGAGTCAATTAATAATAATTTCTCAAATAATCGCCAATGCGAATAAAACTCCAATAGTTAAAACATCCAATAAGGATGTAACATAAATCCGTCCATCAATCATAGAAAACAATCCATATGCATATAATATAACCTCAACAATGCGAATAAATAAAATACCCGAAGTCAACACCCTTCGGTGACGGAGGAGACCCGATCTCATCGAATGTGGCAAACACATAAATTAAACCACAATTAATAAACGCAAGTAAGCTTCTTGGATGTGGAAAGCAGATGACATCAACCATACTAGGTCTTTAGTCAATCTTCGGCATCAACCATACTAGGTCTTTAGCCCGTCTTAGACATCAACCATACTAGGTCTTTAGTCCATCTCCGGCATCAATCATACTAGATCTTTAGCCCATCTTTGACATCAACCATACTAGGTCTTTAGTCAATTTTCAGCATCAACCATACTATGTCTTTAGCCCATCTTAGACATCAACCATACTAGGTCTTTAGTCCATTTAAAACTACCAAGTTCAACCATACTAGGTCTTTACCTTGGAAACCCACCATCCAAAACAAGCTTACTTGACGTAAATATATACATGACCCCAAAAGAATAACTAGTGCATTCAAATCATGTAAACATCAAATATAATGCAATTCATGCAACTCAGACCCCAAGCCCACGTCGAGCTTATTAAAAATCGGGCGAATGCCCTCAAGACTCAACCGAGTCCAAAACCGAGCCCTCTGCTCAAAAGATCTAATGATCATTTATCAATATCAATTCATGCAAATGAAATGCATCTGACCCACATCATGCAAACACGTGCTCTGAGGCATGATAATCTCACAACCCCTTCATTGCCACCTTCCCAATGAAGTCAAATCATATATGCATCTACATGTACACGTATATGTAACTCTTTCATAACTCAACAATGCATATAACTCACCAAGGTTCATTAGTCCCAAAGGTACTAAGAATACAAAATCATCAAACGGTCTTCACACACAAGACCAATACTTAAACCGACACGTATTCAAATAAAATGCAATTAAGCATGTAACACACCCAAGACTCCACCTCGAGTCACCAAAACCGGCAAATACTCAAAAGACTCAATTGAGTAATAATCAAGCCTTTAAAGGCCAAAATAATCGTTTAGTTAAATACATGTCACTCACACGGTTACGTGAACCAAAATACATCGTTACTCAAACTCTTTACTCTTTTACTCCCTCAATTGGCCATCGGCCCCAAAATGAAAGGTTTATAACTCTCAAAACATTCATATGATCGGATTGACCAAATTCCCCAACCCACACGTTCACACTTTAAAATGTAACACATCATAGTTATCGCATAATCACAAAAACACTAAAAGTGAATTTTGACCAAATCCTCTTCACTTATGCAATAATTTAACAAAACCTCTTTTACTCGTGATTTATTCCTCAATCACCCAAAATCCCAAATGTGGGTGTTTTACAAGATATGTAAAGTTCAACACTTTGATTAAATCAAAAACCACCAAATAACTCAACAAGGGATAATTTCTCATAAAGCACACAAATACTTTAAAACACACATTTTGGCATATACAACGTTTTCACAAATCAACTTGAACTCACCTTGCTAGATTTAGGCTAAATCTAGATTTTCCCCAAACGTAAGCTCCTTTGATGCAACCCGAATCCTTAGGTCAACTCTTCCAAAACCTAGATCTACAAGTTTCCAACCATAAATAATCATTCTCAAATACTTATATACACTTCCCCCAACATAAATCATCCAAAACCACCAAAAATACCAAAACCCTAACTTCTTAGATGAAGAAAAGTGAGAAGCTTACCTCAACCACCACCAAATACTCTTGGATCATTCATCATACTTCAAAACTCTTTCTAGATCCTTGAAGAGCTCTCAAAAACGAAACCGTAGCAACTTGAATCATCAAAATCGGAGTTAGGAGGCAAAAGTTATGAAGGTTTGAAGTTTGAGCTGCAAATTCGCGACTTAATACGGACTCAGTGCGTTACGCGGTTTAGGTCGCGGCCTAAAAGTCGCGCACCAAGCCGCGCGGTTCCGCGGCCCCATTTTAGGTCGGATACTGTTTCGGCCGTAACTTCTTCGTAATAGCTCCGTTTTCGCTCCGGAAAGAACCGTTGGACTCGTATTCGAATTCCTCATCCAACAAGACCATAAAATCTAAGATTTAAACCAAAATCCTATTTTTCATATTTTTCATATTTTTCTTCAAAGACCGGTTTCACACTGATTCGAAATTGTACTTATCCGAAAATTACGGGTGTTACACGTAATTTTAAAGTAAGATAAGTTCTTATTAGGCTTTAAGTTGCTCGGGCTTTGTTATTTGATTTTAGTAGTTATTTATTAGAGTCATTTATAAGCCTCTAAGTCATCCATGCATTTGAATCGGTAACGTCATTTGGGAAATTCGAGCATCGGATCGTCGTGTGCGATAGTGATGGAAAAAATGCCCAAGGGCATTATCGGGTATCACAATCGCCAAGACAAGTGACCTTGCGGTACACTCTCAGCGAAAGTGACAACGAGAGTGCCTTGGGGCACTTCCGCAGTGTTACAATCGCCACCCTCTCAGTACATCTTCGGAGAGAGTGTCATTTGCACAATCTCCCGCACGGTCTGACGGGTTTAAAACCCTTTTTAGTTGATGTTCTCTTCATTTATTACAAAAAATCAGCTTGAGGTACGATTTGGAAAACCCTTGAGAGCGGTTTTGGAGCCTTCAAACTCTTCTCCTCATAACTTCGACCTAGGGTTTGTGGAGACATTTATTGTGCATCAAGGGCTTCCTTGGGATCATTTAGTGTGAAGATCCAAGTGTTCCAAGCTTCAAGTCTCATCTTCTCCCCCATTCTAGGGTTTGCTAAAACTTCTAGGTTTTTTTTCTAAAAAGCTAAGTGGTGAGTTTTAAAGATTTGTAAAACTAGATGCGTGTCTCTATATGCTAATCTATCTCAATTTCATACACTGTTATGGTATTTCTCTTCTCACTTGATAATTTATTCCTATTTGCATATATGGTACATCTATTTGATATTTTTGGTGTAAACCACCACATTGATGAAGATATGTTGTTCTTAGGACATAATGGAGAGATATTATGGAACCTTATTTATAAATCTACAATTTTGGAAGTATTTAACCAAACTTGAGGCTCTGGTCTATATGTGACATTCTTATGCGACTATATTACTTGTTTATGGCATTACGCTTTGGTGTACATGGTAGATGGTTCTACTACTTGAAAATGACCTATATATGGTCATAGGTTTATTTGACCTAATTTGAGATACTTGAGTATTTTATAAATCTCATTTCGTATACAATATACGGTAGTTGGACCACTAGTTTACCATATGGGTATTATGTACATTTGGCTTGGAGTGAATGTTTACATTGATTAAATATTATGGATGAACCTTTCAAGTATGCACTATGAGGATTTAGTCTTGCGGTGTCACTTTGGAGGTATGTACTAGGATCTCCGTCATTTAGGGTAATGCCTTGAAGGTAGTCATCAATGCATCGAGCTTTGTGGTGTTACTCATGAGAGTAGACACTAAGGTAAATCGCTTCTCGAGTGAAACTTGATCGGTGTTATGGGTCTCCCCCATTGATTGCAAATAATAAGTTATGTAATTGTGTAAAAGAATTCTAACTGTTATTTGTTGATGTATTTTGTTCAAACTCACTAGGCTTTTTGGCCTACCACTTGTTTGGTATCGACGTGTATCTCAGGTTCTAGCGGCATGGTCGCTAAGAAGGTTAGCCGTTTTAGAAGTGAGCTTGGGGAGCATTTTTAGGACACCATCTTGTGGACATTATTTTTAGGATAATACATGACACCGTATTGTAATCTTATTTCTTTAGAAGGATTAGATTATTAGGTTGTTATCTTTTACCGTTCGATTACAAACTTGTAATTAACAGGTTGTTAGTGCATTAAATGTATTCAAGATTTAGTGAGAGTCAAAGTCAAAGTAATGTAATAGTTGTAAATGGTCAAAGTCAATGTAAAGGTGTGTAAAAGTCAAAGGTATAAATACCTTTGTGTAAGTGAGTTTGAGAGAGTCTAGTGCATATTTGATTTTGTAATCTTGTTAAAGATAGGTTCTAGAGAGAGTCAAGAGAGAGAAAGTGGATCTCATTCCTAATCTTGTAGCATTTCTCTCAATCTCAATACAAGATCACATTCAATTCATTGTTACCTGAATTCACAATTGGTATCAGAGCTAGAACAGATCTGATTTGTGCATAATTCGAAGAATTTTTGTCAATTTTTGAAGAAAATTGAAGAGTTTTGGGTTTTTGAGTTTTTCTTGAATTTTTTTGAAGAATTTGATGTCTTGAATTGGATTTTTAGTTTGGATGTGATTTGATTTATCAAATTTGTTTTGTTGTTGATTTGGAACACGTTATATTTGAAATCAGTGAATTTAATCAACAATTATGTGAATTTTGAATTTTTCATAAAAGTTTTTGTTTTATCTTGAAAACTAATTGTAGTTTGATCATGTTGTTTTTACAGATCTTTTCGTTTGAAATTTAAAACAGGTTCCAATCTTCAAATCTATAAAACATCAAGAAATCACTGGTTGTTGACTTTTCTGGGTTGAAATAGTTTCTTCATGTTCATTGAAGGATTAAAAAAATTTTGGTGATCGATCTGAGTCATTTAATGTGTTTCAATCGAGTTTAAATCCACAGATCGATATCAATATTGTTTTCGAACAGAGTAAAAGGGAGAATTGGGGCCGAACTGGATTTTGGACAGCAGCGGGACAAAGGTCCGCGACTATGCCCGACGACATTGCCCAGGGCATAGTCGTTGGGGCATTGTTGCATAGGAGGGGCATCAAGGCCGAATCAAACAGAAGGTGGTACGTGGATCGCGACTATGCCCGGCGACAATGCCCAGGGCATAGTCGCAAGGGCAATGTCGCATCGGGGGTCGAGCTGCAGCATTTAAGTCGCGATTTGGGGGTTTTATCCCCATTCTCTTTCTCTTTTCGGTCCAGCAACATTAAACCATGATTTTCCTCTCTTCTTTGGCGATTTCTACCCCCATCTTACCATCTCCACATCTCATTAAAGCTAGGGTTCCTCTATTTAGAAGTTCCCCATCTTTAACTCTTCAAGTAAGTTTATTAGTGGTTTTATTTCTACACTTTTGTAAGATTTTCATATTGAGGAGTTGTATCCATTTTCTAGGGTTTCTCCAACCCTCTCCATCTCCTTCAAGAAGTGAGTTTAAAGTTCATCTTGGTAAACCTAGAAGTATTTTGTTGGTGGATTCAAGTTGTGGTAAAGGTAACCTTCTACTTTCTTCATCTAAGGAATTAGGGTTTCAGTTTATTGGTGATTTTGGATGTTTTATGTTGGGGGAATCGTATGTAAGTGTTTGGGAATGATTTTTTATGGATGGAAATGTAACACCCCGAAAATTCGAGAACCAAAACTGGAGCCACGGACGTCCGCAAGAGACAAGTCGGACGTCCGCGAGGTGCGGAAGCCCGCGGGTCGTCCGCGGAAGCAACAGAGATTTTGGATGGTTTTGGTTCGGCCGAGGCCGGACGTCCGCGAAGTGCTATGTGGACGTTCGCGACCTGTCTAATGGGTTGAATTGGGTATTTTAAGCCCTTTATCCTTCTCTCTCCTCATTCCCCTTTCAAAACCCTAACTCACTCTCCCTCTTGCAGCCGGTTTTTCCCCAAGAGAGCACAAACCTAACCTCTTCTTCCTCATTTTCTTCACCCAAACTAAACCTACTTTCCACCATTGTTGAAGGAGTGGAGGCTTGAAGCTTTTGTGGATGATTAAGAGCTTTTGTTTGGTGATTCAAGTGATAAAGGTAATATTCCTCTACCCAAATGCTAAGTTGTTGTTGATTTCATCTTCTTTATATTTTGGGGTATTGTTGGATGATTTTGGTGGTGTTTGGTTGAGGTGATCCTTTCTTTCTTCATTTATGAAGATTAGAGTTGGTATATTTGGGGTTCTTGGATGATAAATGTTTTGGGAATGATTGTACATGGTAAGATCGGGTTATTGATGGTTGGAAAATTATGGATCTAGGTTTTGGAGATTTTGGCTTGAAGATGCAAGTTGCTTCAAAGAAGCTTACGTATGGGAAAAATCTAGATTTAGCCTAAATCTAGCAAGGTGAGTTCAAGTTGTTTTGTGAAAACTTTGTACATGCCAAAAATGTTATTTTCCAAGTATTTATGTGTTTACACGAAAATTATCTAATGTTGGGTTATTTGGTGGGTTTTAACCTTTGAAATGTTTAACTTGGTAAATGTGGTAAAATGCCCATATTTGGGATTTTTGGGGAAACTTGATAGTAAATCATAAACGAAAATGTTTTGATGATTTATTGCATAAATGGAGATCATTTGGTGAAAATGCACTTCTAGTGCTTATTTGGAAATATGCATAAGTTATGTTATGGTACGGTTTGAAAGTGTAAACGATATGAGTTCCTTTGGAAAATGGGATGTCCCACCCAATGTTGTGTTTTGGGTTATTCATGAATTTAAAACGGGTATTCGCTTAAATGTGTGTTGTTTACGTTTAATTCATTTTATGACTTTTACTAATGGTCATTTGATTTATGGATCCCATTGCTCGGTTTTGACTTCGTTGGGTCTTGGGGACATTTATCCGATTTTGATAGCTCGATGTTGGGCGTTTGATTATGTTTTGCATTTAATGCATCTTATTTGAGAATTACATGTTTTGAATGCGCTAGTTCATTCGTTTGGGGTCATGTAATGTTATATTTGTAATGCAATGGATCCATAAGCACTATAGTCTTTATGCCGATGTTGGGACGCTAGTTTTCCACACCGCGGCACGGTTAGGCATCGACGGTATGGTATAAGTCCTACGTGCGAATACATTATAGTCATTATGCCGATGATGGAACGATAGTTTTCCACATCGCGGCACGGTTAGGCATCGACGGTATAGTATAAGTCCTACGTGCGAATACGTTAAGGATGTTGCCCCAAATTGGGTGTGGTTTTAAGTGGCCACGCTCGGCATCCGTTATATGTCTTACTAAGTGTTTGGCTTTACCAACTTGTCAAGTGGCTTACTTTTGTGTTCCGTTACTTGCGTTGGTAAGCGGGTCTCCCCCGTCGCCGAGAGGTGTTGTTTTGGGTAGTTACTTTAATCCATGTTTTCGGTGACGTAATTATATATCTAAATGGATTGTTTTCCATGATTTATGGGCAATGTATTATGTTTAATCCTGGTTGGGATGTTTTGAATAATGGAGTTTTATTCACGTTTATACCATTTGGGAATTTAATGTTTATTCACATTTTGGGTGAGTTTTGGGTTTGAGCTTACATCGCAAAGAAATGTTTTATGTGGCGTTGCCATCGTCTAAAATACGTAATCTTGGAAATCAGATTGTCTTCAAATTTAATGCAAATCATTTTGGGAATCTTGTTATATTAAAGTTTTCAGCACAGGATTTGTGTGAGTTGGAAAATGGGCGATTTGCATCTAAAGTAAATTCTTTTGAACTCATGACTAAAACTACATCTCTCTCGATTTATGAATTTATATGGTCATGATGAAGTCTTCCGCATTTATTTGGGATTAGCAACTTGTGTTGTGTTAAGTAACGTCCGTCTTAAGTTATTAATGGTGGAAATTATGATGTTTAAATTCCGAGGTATTTTCAGGAATGATTTGTAGAAATGATTTTATCTACTTTTGGTTATTTTATTGAAATTAAAGTTAGTTGCTCGTTCCAATTTTTTGAGAGTGTTACAGGAAACTTATGGATCTAGGTTTTTGGAAGATTTGGGGGCTTGAAGATTCGTGTTTCATCAAAGGAGCTTACGTTTGGGGAAAATCTAGATTTAGCCTAAATCTAGCAAGGTGAGTTCAAGTTGATTTGTGAAAACGTTGTGCATGCCAAAAATGTTCTTTTTGAAGTATTTATGTGTTTTGCATTAAATTATCACTTGTTGAATTATTTGGTGGATTTTGAATATTTGAAGTATTTGACTTTATAAACTTTGTAAAATACCCATATTTGGGATTTTTGGGTAATTTGATAAATGAATCATAAATGAAAATGTTTTGATGAATTATTGCATAAATGAAAGTTATTTGGTAAAAATGCATTTTGGTGTTTGTTGGAAATATGCATAGTTTGTGTTATAACACACTTTGAAAATACGACCGTGTGAGTCATTGGATTTTGGTCATTCCCGACCTTGCGAACATTTTGGAAATTCTAAACCTTTTGGTTTTGAGGAAAAGATATATTTTGAGTATTTTGATGAGTAAATCTTAGGTATTGATATATTTTAATGATTTATTTTACGTGTATAAATCTTTTGGTATAAGTACACCTTAATGGGTATTTTGGAAAATGATTTATATTAACCTAAAGTTGTGTGGAGTCATTTACGTTTATGGAGCATGTTTCGCATACACGTGGGGTATTTACGTTTTATTTCATCTTATGACTTTTAACAAATGGTCTTTTGATTAGTTGAGTTTGTGGATCGGTATTTGATATGTTGGGTTTTGGGGACATTTGTCCAGTTTCGATAGCTCAACATAGAGCTTGGTCATGATTTATAACATTTGAGAATTACATGTTTTGAATGCGCTAGTTCATTCGTTTGGAGTCATGTAATGCTTTGACCTTAGTTGTTATGGATCCATAGGCACTTGCGTTTTTACGTTCAATGATGAGACGCTAGTTTCTCTTATTGTAGCACGGAATAGGCATCGGGTTTCATGGTAAGTAAAATGTGGACCTATATGGTCGGGCATTGTCCCATGAGCAGTAAGGTGTAATTTCAATGTGCTTGGCACGGGATAAGCATCGGGTTTCATGGTAAGTAAGATGTGGGCCTATATGGTCGGGCATCGTCCCATGGGCAGTAAGGTGTAATCCCAATGTGGTTGTTTATGTGGATTAGGAGTGACCCAATGTATAGACCTGGAGTGGTTGAGCTCGGTATATTATGAGAATCGTCCACATGTTTGTTTTATTACATAGTTATGTGACCCACTTTTGTGTCCCGTCACGTGCGATGTAACCGGGTCTCCCCCGTCACAGGAAGGTGTTGCTTTGAATGTTTATTTTATCCATGTTTTTGGTGACGTATTATATTTATATGGATCGTTTTCCACGACATTTGAGTTGGGGGTTATGCTGTTGGACATAGTGTCCAGAGTCATTAACTATTGGTAATATTTCTAGTAATAGCAGGGTCCTTTTGGGTTGCCCTTAAGACCCAAATAACAATCATAAGAATGAAAGGGAGTTATTGTAGCTAGTTTATTAATTTGTCATTTGATGATAAATTAATTATAAGCTACAATATAATTAATTGGATTAATTATAGGGACTAAATGATAATTGGTTAAAAGAGTTTTTTAACAAGCTTATCGTTTCAAGGGGGCTAGGTGTAAATAAGGGGATTATAAATAAACTACTAGGGATCAAACCCTAATGAGTTTTTTGATCAATCTCTCTCTCTCTCTATTGAGGCCGTAACCTCCCCTCTCCTCCCTCCCAAAATCGTAAACCCTAAATAAGGGTTTAGGGTTTAAAGCTTCAATCTTGATTGTTGGTTTGGTGTTCTTAAGTGTGAGCCACTAGAGGGATTCACACTATTGATCCTTGACATCCAAGAAGCAAGAACAAGGTTAATTCATCTTTGTGTTTTCGACAATCACGAGAAACAAGTAAGTGTTCTTGATTCTTTCTATTGTAGTTAATCATCTAGAACGTATGCATCTTTATAAGTTGTTTGTTTGTATTGACATGGATGATTCAATTCTAAATATGCTTCTGTTGCCTATATCATGCGGTAGTACGGTTTAACAAAACCTTACAGTGGTATCAGAGCCAAAGTTCTTAGATTTTAGCTCAATAGCATAAAATTCGTATTGAATTTTCTGAAAAAACGCAACGAGCCGTTTTACCTATTCCTGGAGTTTGAACCGTTGGATCGTCGTGTTTTTTGGACAGTAGTTTCACGACATTCTGTTTTACCTTCTGGACGGTTGGATTAATCATTTGAGGTCCAGAAGGCACCTGTTTTATTTTCGACATAGTGCAGTAAGTTTGTAGCCATTGAATTGCTTAATCCCTAAATTAGGGTTTCATGGTCTTAACCTCAAAGGCTGTTTTTTGGAAACTAATTTTTTTTTTGCTTGCATGAAAAGTTTCTATTTTTAGCGATTAAAGTTTTATTGGTATCCCTAAAGGGTATAGGGTAGTAGTCGTTTTTTTATGCATGTTATACCATAATTGTTTATGGCGTAGTAGTCGCTTTATTTTTGCATGTTATACCATAATTATGTATGGCTAGTTTCCTAACTTGCCTAAGGAAAAACACATCAATAATAAGCTTTGGAAAATATTGAATGGATAATCTTAAATTGAATAGATAATCCTAATTATGTATGGCTAGTTTCCTAACTTGCCTAATAAAACACATCAATAATAAGCTATGGCAAATATCGAATGAATAATCTTGAATTGAATAAGATAATCTTAAATACCTTCTTACAATAAGCAAATATATTCAAGTTTGAATAAATATTGTAAGATAAACATTGACATTATTTATATAGTGAATATAATTTATATGTCAAATATTCACATTAATTATTAGCATGTGTCCTCACATGTTTAATTGGAATCAAATATGGAAACAATTATATTAATTGTTAAATATGTGCTCACATGGTTAATTAGAATTAATTGGATAATCATAATTTTAAATTGTTTAAAATTTCATTCAACTTTATATATATATTAGACCTCAATTATATATATATGATTAAATAATACATTGATAGTCAAACCGAGACTAGGCGTACTCACTATAAACACTCTAAGGGGGTTTAAGGAGGTTACCTATAATATGGTTACCGAATGAGTCAAGGGTTTTTAAAACGCCATGCGTTACCAAACTCACCGCCTCTTCTGTGGACTAGTGGAATTACCGAAAAGGTTTGATAGGTCAATGTGACAAGTTAAAAGTATTAACTATGAAGTATGAAACGAAAATCCCGTTTAGATATACTAAGAAATGTGAAAGTCGTATGCTACCCATGATGAAGAACACACATAATCTTATAGTTTGTTAACGGAGCGTGTGTGGTTTGCCGGCACGTTAATGTGAAACTATAGTTGAAAATGATGTGGCGCTCGTGATTCTCAAGCGTACTTGAGCCGAGGGGTCCATGTGTTTTTCCATGGTCGATTCACTATCTTGTTTGTGATCCTCGGCATCCCAGTCACAAAAGGAAGATAAGCATAATCGAGATTAACATGCCATTGACATAAGTCAATGAATCTCAAAAGACCTAGGAGTTTCATAGTGAATGAAATTAACAAATAACATTTGTTTACCTAAAATAACTTTGTGATGTGATTACGGCATCCCTTTTCACATCATAAGATAAAATATGGATCCTAGCCTTGTTAAATATTTTTGGAAAATTATTTTAAGGGTTAAATATCAAACTAACGAAAAATCTATATCTAGAGATGGCTGAAAATAATCCTCCTCCTCCTCCTTCTCACTCAACATCCAACCTTACGTTACTCTCTATCCTAAGTAAAGATAAGCTAACTGGGCCAAACTACTTGGATTGGATTTGTGCCTTGAGAATTGCCTTGAGGTACGAAGACAAAGAGTATTTGCTCGATGAGGATCTTCCTATACTTAATGATGATGCAAGCCCTGAAGCAGTAACTGAATACAATAAGCAATTCGCGGAATCCACAAAAGTCGCGTGTCTCATGTTGGCGTCCATGTCCCCGGAACTTCAAAAGAGTTTCGAGAACATGGGGGCGTTTGAACTAAATGAGCAGCTTCGTGAAATGTTTTAGGAGCAAGCGAGGCAAGAAAGGTTCCAAGTCGTAAAATCGCTTATGGAATGTAAGCAACAGGACGGTGCCCCTGTATGTGCGCATGTGCAAAAGATGAAAGCGTACATTGACCGGTTAGGCAATCTAGGTGTCGATTTCCCAAGAGAGCTTGCCATTGACATGGTGCTAAACTCTCTTAGTGGGGCATATAAACAGTTCATAGTGAACTTCAGTATGAATAATATGGACAAGACCTTGATGGAGCTCCATGGCATGTTGAGATCTGCTGAAGCAAGTATGGGTAAGACCCAAAGTGGTTGTTCCATCCCAAAGGGAAGGGAAAGGGTAAAGTTGTTCCACGCAACCAAGGCCTTAAGAGAAAAGATGATTCTTCTGACATACCACCCATAAGTGACCCTAAAGAGGCCATATGCTTTTACTGTCAAGGAAAGGGCCATTAGAAGAGAAGCTGCCCAAAATATCTGGAGGACTTGAAAATGAACAAGGTCAAAGGGTGTGGCACCTCAGGTATTTTTACAATTGAACTCCATAGTACTTCGATTTCTAACTCTTGGGTCCTTGATACGGGATGTGGTACTCACATTTGCTCTAATTTCCAGGGACTAAAGGGAAGTAGAACGTTGAAGCATGGGGAGCTGAATCTGATCATGGGAAACAGGATGGCTGCCGCTATTACCAAGATTAGAGATTTTGAGCTTATGCTTAGTAGTGGTTTTTCAATAAAGTTATTAGATTGTTGCTACTCGCCAGAAATGGCTCGAAACATTATTTCTTTTCATGCATTGTACAAGGATGGTTTTGAATTTCAATTTGATAATAATGATGGTTTCATTTTGGTTTATAAACTTGGTTGTTTTTATTTTAAAGCCTCTCCTTGTAATGGTGTGTATGAAAGCGTGATTTGTGTTGGTAGAAATAATAATAACTTAACTCTAAATGTTGGTTCCTCAAATAGTGAATTGGATAAATCATCGTTATGGCATCATCGTCTTGGCCACATAAACAAGAAACGCATCGCCAAGCTCCAATCGGACGGGGTCTTGGAACCATTTGACTTAAAGTCTGATGAAGAATGCGAGTCTTGTTTACTTGCAAGATGACGAAAGCACCTTTCAAAGGAAAAATGGAAAGGGGTAAGGATTTGTTGGACTTAATCCACACAGATGTATGTGGACCATTCAGATCTGCCACAAGAAACGGTGAAAGATACTTTGTTACCTTTACTGACGATTTCAGTAGATATGGATTTATCTATCTGATGAAAAACAAATCGGACACCTTTGAAGTGTTCAAAGGATTCAAAAACGAAGTAGAAAACCAACTGGGCAAGAAGATCAAGATGCTCCGATCCGACAGGGGTGGAGAATACTTGAGTCATGAATTCTACGACTATCTAAGGGATTGTGGAATAGTTTCGCAATTATCTCCTCCCAGAACACCACAACTCAATGGTGTTGCTGAGAGAAGAAATCGAACGCTACTTGATATGGTTCGGTCCATGATGAGTCGTGCTACACTTCCAATATCGTTCTGGGGCTATGCCTTAGAAACTGCAGCTCATATCTTAAACCTCGTTCCAACTAAGAAGGTTGCAAAGACACCCTCTGAAATGTGGACTGGGACTCGTCCCTCGTTGGCACATATAAAGGTCTGGGGTTGTGAAGTCCTCGTTCGGTGCGAAACTAACGACAAGCTAGAACCTAGAGCAGAGAAGTGTCGGTTCATTGGTTATCCCTACAAATCCTTTGGATATATATTTTACAAACCTTCGGAGAACAAAGTGTTTGTAGCTAGAAGGGGAGTCTTCCAAGAAAGGGAGCTCATTTCTAAAAGGGATAGTGGGAGCAGCATTGATCTTGAAGAAATTCAAGAAACAACCAATGATGAACCTATAGTTGACACTAGCCCTCAACATGAGGTTGAACCACCTGTTGAGGAAACTAACATACCTCCACCACCTCTTCGCAGAACTAGTAGAGTAAGTCAACCTCCTGAGTTTTATTATGGTTTTCATATTACAAAGGAAGGAGACACACTAGTCAATGATAAAACATTTGATAGTGCAGATAAGCCATCCAACTACGAGGAAGCGATGGCAGGACCTGAGGCTGCCAAATGGAAAGAGGCCATGGAAAGCGAGATTCAATCTATGTACGATAACCAAGTTTGGAAATTGGTTGATCACACACCAGGTCGCAAGACAGTTGGGTGTAAGTGGATCTTCAAAAAGAAGACCGACATGGATGGGAATGTGCACACATTCAAGGCTAGACTGGTTGCAAAAGGTTACACTCAAACTCAAGGAATTGATTATGATGAAACCTTCTCACCAGTGGCAAAGATTAAGTCTATCAGGATATTGCTTGCCATAGCTGCATTTCATGACTATGAAATATGGCAAATGGATGTAAAAACCGCTTTCCTCAATGGGAAACTTGATGAGGATGTGTATATGGCACAACCTGAAGGTTTTGTACATACCGAGTATCCAGATAAAGTGTGTAAGCTTGAAAGATCCATTTATGGACTTAAACAAGCGTCTCGTAGCTGGAATCTTTGTTTTCATGAAAAGGTCAAGGAATTTGGATTTTCTCGAAGCAAAGATGAGTCCTGCGTATATGTTAAGGCTAGTGGGAGTAATGTTGTATTTCTAGTCTTGTATGTTGATGACATACTACTCATAGGAAACAATATTCCGATGTTGCAAGATGTAAAGGTCTGGCTCGGGAAATGTTTCGCTATGAAAGATTTGGGAAATGCAGCATACATACTTGGAATAAGAATTTATCGAGATAGAACCAAGCGTTTAATTGGACTTAGCTAAAGTACATACCTGGATAAGATATTGAAGAAATTCAATATGAGTGAATCCAAGAAAGGGTATTTGCCCATGCAACATGGCATAAGATTGAGTAAAGATCAATGTCCGAGCACTAGTAAAGAACTGGATAGAATGAGTCGAATTCCATATGCATCTGCTATAGGATCGATCATGTATGCCATGACATGTACTAGACCTGATGTCTCATTTGCTTTAAGCATGGTGAGTAGATATCAAGGGAACCCAGGCGAATGTCATTGGACGGCTGTAAAGAGCATTCTTAAGTATCTTCGGAGGACTAAAGATGTGTTCTTAGTCTATGGTGGAAAAGATGAATTACGAGTAACAGGTTATACTGATGCGAGTTTCCAGACAGATCGGGATGATTCCCGCTCGCAGTCAGGATAGGTGTTCTTGTTGAATGGTGGGGCCGTGACTTGGAAAAGTTCCAAGCAGGACACGGTGGGGGAGTATCATACTGAAGCCATAGGTGTTAGAATTATCAAAATACCTTGAATGTTTTAGTTGTTAGTTTGATGTATTGAAAACGTAATAAATTGTATTTGATTTGGAGATTATTATATGGAGATTATATTATATGCTGGATTGCGTCCATTTACATTTAATTTATTATCGTATTTTCGTTTTGCATGTTTAGAACCAACTTCCTGAGTATTAATTTACTTAAACCTCCACAGTCAGTCATACTCCTGGAAGTAAGTAGTGATTCAAGACTGTCATGGAGTGTTAGAAGCATAGAGAATGCAACTAACATTCATAAGTACCTAATAGTGATTTGGGTATTGGAACAACCCGCACTCAAAAGTTTACTTCATGGATTAAGTCAGAGTAATTTTGAGATGATAATATTTTATGTTCTTCACACGGAGATACATAGAGTTTTGCTCTATGATTTTGTTATGCTTTGGTGTGCTCCAACGCTGACCGTAACTGGCAGCTATACAGGGTATGTCCATGTATAATATGATGAGTAGAAATGAACTGTGTAGTCAAAGTTTATTTGTTCCTTCTGCCTTAACAGGATAAGCGATATCCATGGGCCCCTCGATGATTTGGTGTTGACAATAAGTGTTTGGCCAAACCCTGACTAGAATTGATGTGTTCAATTGAGTAGTCTGATGAATTCAACACATATCAGAAATCGGGAAACATAATCCTTATCCATGAGATAGACATTTATCCATGTCTCGGGTTCATATGATATCTTGTAGAACAAAGGAACATTAAATCACTTATCTTAGGACTGAATCTATATCAGAGTTCGGCAGCTGCATTGGATGGCTTGCTCTCTACTGATTATTTGAAAGCGTTAAACCAAATAGAGTTAATAACTTGTCCAAGTGGGAGACTGTTGGACATAGTGTCCAGAGTCATTAACTATTGGTAATATTTCTAGTAATAGCAGGGTCCTTTTGGGTTGCCCTTAAGACCCAAATAACAATCATAAGAATGAAAGGGAGTTAAAGTAGTTAGTTTATTAATTTGTCATTTGATGATAAATTAATTATACGCTACAATATAATTAATTGGATTAATTATAGGGACTAAATGATAATTGGTTAAAAGAGTTTTTTAACAAGCTTATCGTTTCAAGGGGGCTAGGTGTAAATAAGGGGATTATAAATAAACTACTAGGGATCAAACCCTAATGAGTTTTTGATCAATCTCTCTCTCTCTCTCTATTGAGGCCGTAACCTCCCCTCTCCTCCCTCCCAAAATCGTAAACCCTAAATAAGGGTTTAGGGTTTAAAGCTTCAATCTTGATTGTTGGTTTGGTGTTCTTAAGTGTGAGCCACTAGAGGGATTCACACTATTGATCCTTGACATCCAAGAAGCAAGAACAAGGTTAATTCATCTTTGTGTTTTCGACAATCACGAGAAACAAGTAAGTGTTCTTGATTCTTTCTATTGTAGTTAATCATCTAGAACGTATGCATCTTTATAAGTTGTTTGTTTGTATTGCCATGGATGATTCAATTCTAAATATGCTTCTGTTTCCTATATCATGTGGTAGTACGGTTTAACAAAACCTTACATATGCTTCATCCGTGTTTAGGAGGTTTTAAATAATAATGATTTGTCCATGATTTCAATCGTTTCGGAATTCAAATACTATTATACTTTTCAAATAAGTTTTGGGATGAGTCCATTATGAGAAGCATTTTTACATTAAAGCTTTCATCACGGGATTTGTGTGTGTTGGAAAAATAGGTGATTTGCATTTAAAGTAAATTCTTTTTGAACTCATGATTTAAGTTGCATCTCTCTCGTTTTACGAATTATATAATCATGATAAAACTCTTGAACTCACTAGGCGTTAGCCTAACCCTTTTTATTTGTCGGCATGTGCAACAGGTTCCGGTTGGGAAGTAGTTCTAGTAAAACGGAGAAGAGGCGAATGCTTATAGTGTGCTCGCGAAATGAATTGCTTAGTGAAGTCTTCCGCACTTATTTTGGGATTAGCAACTTGTACTCGTATTAAGTAACACCCGACTTTACGTGGTCTCATAGTATGACTTGAGTTATTAATTGTGGGAGTTGTTGCGTTTTATCTTGAGGTTATTACAAGAATGGTTTGTAGAAGGATTTTTATTCCTTAAGTGATTATTTTATCGAAATTTTATTTAGTTGCTCTTTCCAATTTTGAGGGTGTTACAAGTTGGTATAAGAGTTTAAGTTTAAGTGAATGAGGGTGAGATTGCACCATTAGACACCTTAAGATAGGATGTTTTGAAGTTGATGGAGTCACTAGAAACGAGGAATCACGTCTAGAGTAACAAGGATGATCATGTACGGTACGTTCATGGTTGCACCTGGCCAGTGTTATGGTGAACCTACAAGTTACATGTGTATGCTTGGACTACCTTGATGTGATGATCGTTGGGGTAGTAAAGAAGTTTCTAAGCGGGTAGCCGTTAAAAGAGATTGGTGATTTTAACATTCGTCAGTAAGTATGATGATTACATTAAGTGAATCGTTGCGGATCGGAATTGTTGGCTGGATTAGAACCATAGGCTTATGCAATCAACGTTCTTCGAGGAGATATTATAAGGTGAACCGATGAAATTTTCAAGTGTTGCCTTAAGATGTTTGAGTATCTGAATGACGATAGTGTGGTCGGAGGAACTTGAGGAGTGTGGGTTTGAGACGTTGAGTGCCGACTAAATTCATGCACAAAATAGTTTTTGAAATAAATTGCATCAATTGTTTCTTGCGTTTCAAATCGTCATGTGAATTGTGTTACGAAATCTCGGAAAAACGTTTAGTACGCACATGATTTTAAATCATGATTTTGAACATGCATGAAGTTATTTTATTTCAAGTGATTGCAAACCTTATTGGGACTTATTATATTTTGTTGTTGTCCAATATTATTTTCGGATACCACGTTATCCATATGTTATTGTTGTTTAAGGTTTTGGACAAGTAACGGCGACATATGACTTTAGCATTGGATCTCCTCCAGATATGTTAAGGTTGAACGGATAGTTACTTTCCGCTATTTGGTGTTTGAGTTTTATTGAGAATTTTACCCCATGCGAGTTTTCTTTTAGAGTACTGCTTTATATTGTATTACAACAAGTGGGAAGTTTTGGGAGTTATGACATTTTAGTCATAACTTTGCTTTATGCAATTTGGTATTTTAAAAACGAAAATTTTGCTACCATTTGATTGATTGAATTTCGTTGGGCTTTATTGAGTTTTATGGAAGTTTTGTTGGGTAATTTGGAGTTTTGTTTACGACGTTTTGTGTCGTGTGGGTGCAACTTTGACATATGAATATCTTAATTGATATGTGTGTTAATTTCTGGGCTTATTGAGTATTTTGTCTCATGCGGGTTTTGTGAGAAAATTGTTAATGGAGTAACAACCAAAATGAGTAGCGTTTGCAAGTTTGGTGTCACATGGTTTTCTCTTTTGAGATTTGTGTTAGCCCATTTCGTTACAACTTGTTTAGCGCACGAATTGATTTATGCATGGCGTGAGTAATGCATTCAAGAGAATCATGACAGTGTGTCGTAATGTTTTGCTTTATGAACTTTCAATCAATTGGTTCTTCGTTATCATTTCATGCAAACGCGTAATAGTAAATTATTGGTATGCATAGCATTGTAGCCCCATTTTTGAAGTTTTAATGTGCATCGTTTGAGCAACTTAAAATTTGGAGTTGATTTAAATTATGTTACGTGTCAACCAAGTTACATGCACTTACTATTTTCCTAAGTTTTGAGAAAATATATTAACGCGTATGAGTCTTGTCAAAAAGGTTTTACGCCTATGTCATTATATGACCAAATGAGGAAACTTCGAAATTTGAATTAATGAAATTTCTACTTTGAAAGAATTTTAGTATGGACTACCTGTTGCATGTAATTTTATTTCTGGAAAATCACTAATAAAGTGTTACAAGTTTGCATGCATATTCTAAATTGAAATTTCTTCACGATATTTTAATCGACATCTTCGAATGATGAAAACGTACTGATTTTGTCTTTAAACTTGGAATCACAGCATATCATTTTATATCTTAGTCAAAGTGTATTTATGGATCGTTTCACCGTTTTTGTGAAATAAACTCACACATCGCGAATTTTGTTGGTAAATTTTACTTCACGTCATTTATAATTAGAAGAAAGAATTTTTGGAGTTTGGCGCCGTTTAATATCTTTTTCGAAAACGTTGTACTAACATGTTGTTATACATTATCTTAATGCAAGAATTTACTTTACGTGTGTGGCATAAATCAATCCATGCTAGGGTCGTGGCGGTTCATTTCAAAAAGTTACTGAGCATGCTTTTGCGTTTTGTTAGTAACTTGAATTATGATGAAATGGTTTTCAAGATGATTTTCATACGTGGGACAAGCGTGTCCATTTTTGCACAATTACCGCGTAGGTAGTAGTAGATTTTACGTGTACGCTTAAACTAATGTGAAAAATCTCCGTGTTGAAAATTTCTACAAAGCTTTTGATTGGCATATTTGCTAAAGTACTTCACTTGAAAAAACCTTGAACTCATTAGGCTTGGGATGGTTAAGCAACCCCGGTTAAGGGTAAAGAGCGTGTAGTACTCTTTAGACACCTTGTGAATGACCTTGGTTCTAGTGGGGACGTTCGACGAATGAATCTCGCGTGGGGAGTTCTACAGTAGTTCGAATCTTGGTAGTATCGCTAGGTGTCAACCTTCGGATTTTGGGGCCATGGACCGTTGGCGTATTAGAGTGATGTAGTCCAATGTTAAGGGAGAATTGTATCGCTCATAGGGGTTTAAGGGATTCAGATGGTGAAAAGTAGTTATAGTCGGATGACTTTCCTTGAAGGGTAAAAGAATCTGTCGATTGGATGATTGGTAATTGGGTATATTCTTGAAGTGGTTTAACCATTGGGTCAGGGACGACCGTCTATTTTGGAGTCTAATAGTACTCGTTAGAGTGAAGTGACAGTTCAACAGCGGAACGGTTGGATTTGGGGTAATTGTTAGTTTCGGCAGTAGACAAACCTTGGATTGATCGGAGATAGGTTTCAGAGCCTGCAGGCATGGAGTGATTGAGAAACTGGAATCTACCGCTGGGGGAAGTATGGGACATTTAAGGTTGGGAGACAACCGAAGTCTTATGGTTAAAAGCTGCATGGGTAAGTAAAGCGTTACTAGGATGTAAGTGTGATGAGCCTAAGGAGACATTAGGTGTGAGTATCGATGCGAAGACTTTCGTGGCAGTTCGGTCAAGAAGGACAATTTGAATCTCAGTTGGAAACTAAGGTGACATGAATAGGTTTGAGCTCGGTAACCGTTGGAAGTACAAGAACTAGATTTTGATGACGAAATCTCTTTTAAGGTTGGGAGGATTGTAACACCCGAGTTTTCCAAGTAAGTAACCGACCCTATTCGTATATTCAGGATTTCAGTAATTATCGGTTTCGTACGTAGGGTACAACGTCTTGCATGCATGTTATCATGATTTGAGACCAACCTCGAGAAAAAGGGAGAATCGGTGCCAAATTGGATTTTGGACAGCAGCGGGACAGAGGTCCGCGACTAAGCCCGGCGACATTGCCCAGGGCAAAGTCGCTGGGGCATTGCCGCATAGAAGGGCATCAAGGCCAAATCAAACAGAAGGTGGTACGTGGATCGCGACTATGCCCGACGACAATACCCAGGGCATAGTCGCGAGGGCAATGTCGCACTGGGGGTCGAGCTGCAACATTTAAGTCGCGATTTGGGGGTTTTATTCCCATTCTCTTTCTCTTTTCGGTCCAACAACATTAAACCACGATTTTCCTCTCTTCTTTGGCGATTTCTACCCCCATCTTACAATCTCCACATCTCTTTAAAGCTAGGGTTCCTCTATTTAGAAGTTCCCCATCTTTAACTCTTCAAGTAAGTTTATTAGTGGTTTTCCACGACATTTGAGTTGGGGGTTATGCGTCATCCGTGTTTAGGAGGTTTTAAATAATAATGATTTGTCCATGATTTCAATCGTTTCGGAATTCAAATACTATTATACTTTTCAAATAAGTTTTGGGATGAGTCCATTATGAGAAGCGTTTTTACATCAAAGCTTTCATCACGGGATTTGTGTGCGATGGAAAAATAGGTGATTTGCATCTAAAGTAAATTCTTTTTGAACTCATGATTTAAGTTGCATCTCTCTCGTTTTACGAATTATATAATCATGATAAAACTCTTGAACTCACTAGGCGTTAGCCTAACCCTTTTTATTTGTCGGCATGTACAATAGGTTCCAGTTGGGAAGTAGTTCTAGTGACACGGAGAAGAGGCGAGTGCTTGTAGTGTGCTCGCGAAGTGAATTGCTTAGTGAAGTATTCCACACTTATTTTGGGATTAGCGTGTACTCGTATTAAGTAACACCCGACTTTACGTGGTCTCACAGTATGACTTGAGTTATTAATGTGGGAGTTGTTACATTTTATCTTGAGGTTATTCCAAGAATGGTTTGTAGAAGGATTTTTATTCCTTAAGTGATTATTTTATCGAAATTTTATTTAGTTGCTCTTTGTAAACACCATATCTATTAGGTAATCATGAAGTCATCCATTGATCTTGAGAAATCTAGAGTTTACATGTGAATTACAAATTTTCTCTCTCTAGAATGCTCTCTAACTTTCTCTCACTAGATATTACAATTAAGATCTCTTCTAATCACTTGCTTAACAACTAAGCTAACAAATCCTATTTATACCTAGGATTACAAAACATTAAATCTAATTACATTGACTTTTACTTAAACTACTGTGACTTTGACTTTGACTTTGACTTTGACTTTACACTATTTGACTATTACAAGACTTTTACAATAAATCTTGAATACAATTTTGTGCGCTAACATTCTCCCCCTTTGGATTCAAGATTTAAAAAAATATGGCAGCAGTCTTTAGCTCTTGATCTTCAAAACTTTAACTCTGACCGCTTTAAACTTTGAAGCTCTAACAATCTTCAAACGGCTTTACAATCTTCAAACTTTCAACTTTGAACAGTCTTCAGTCAAACTTGAAAAGCCTTCGTCTTCTTTTTGAAAAGTTAATCTTCATGAAAATAATCTTCAACAAATTTTCTTCAAGTCTTGAACACGAATTTCAGATCTTTGCATCTTTAAAATCTTTGAATCTTTAGTCTTTGAAGCTTTGAACTCAAACTTTGAATGATTTCTTGAACTTTGTATCTTCATCTCTTTGACCTTTGAACTTTGAACAGTAACTATCTTTGAACATCTTTGAACATCTTTGAACAATAAACTCTCTCGAATTATCTCTGAACATCTTGTTGACTCTAACAAATCATTTCTCCCCCTTAATCTTTCAATGACAAATCTCCCTTTTCTTCAGGGTATTATTTCCCCCTATTCTTCAGTATACTATTTCTCCCCCTTTTTGATGATTGTGAGCATCATGATCATCAAAACCTTTATCAATTCCAATACGCACTTTGTTCACCACAAGTAACATTCTCCTCCTTTTTGATCGGATAAACCGTCAATTCCAAAAGAATTTATCCGAATCTTTTCAAATTCAGATAGAAAGAATGTGGTAACCCTGAAACAACGGATGAATCAGTTAAAATGCCTGTAAGTAGCAGGGAGCTATTTAGTACAACGGATGTACTTTGGAAAGGAGTTTTTTTTTATGTTCATTCCCCCAGGGCTTCCATTCAATCATCGAAAAACCACAAAGGAATTTCTATGAACGTTATGACAAGAAAACATATTTCTTGTGTGTACATGCATGTGTAGAAAGAATAAAGCAACATATGCTTGAATAATAGGCTCAAAGCATGTAAACTGTTGAGACAACAATAATTTTCCACGGACTCAATATGCATGAATGAAGAGCGAAGGTGGGGCAAACTTCCTTCTTTTTCAATATCCAAACCTTCCGAATGAAGATTAGATAGATTATATGTTGCGTCCCCAAGAAAAATGAAACATTTCTTTGTTGAGAAAGAAATAAGTAGCTGGTGGGGTTAAATGCAAGAGTTGGCATGGGCTAACTGCCTATTTCAATGATGGTCACCAAAGAATGTGAATCAATCAGTAATGTGGCTTCCCGGCTCAAAAAATGGTTGGTGCAGAGTTCTCTTATTCTTTTAACTCTGTTCTCACACCCTCTTTCTATTTTTAATCCGCTCACTTCTACCCAAACTTTCATTTACATTTTACCTCAGCACAATGAGATTACTCAACCGGATGAGTTATCTCCCCCACTCTTTGATGTAGACCCCTCACCCCTCAATCACTCAAGGATAACTTCTTGGGTAGGAAACACTTGTTAACGTGGATCCATAGAAGTTTAATAATCTCACACCGATCCCATGAAATGTTGTCCTAAAATTTGCATTGTTCAACATTTTAGCTTGAACAAATAAATCTCAGCATTTGAATGAAATTGTCATCAGAATGTATGCTCCTCAATAATATGATGAAATATTTGAGCATTTGAACGTTGAAGATTACTCAAAACAAGGATAAAGAATGAATGAAATTAATTCGAAGGACTTGTGTGAGAATCTGACAATGTATCAATCAGATCAAATATTATGAATGATGATCATAAAAGGATAGGGTATCAAAGAATTGAAATTTGTTTATATGAACAAATATAAACAATGTTTGAATGAAACGGTTAATTCTCACGCTGAAAAAAAAATGTATGATGCTCAACAAAATTGGAATACAAACGGGAGTATTACCATCGAAAAATTGTTTCGTTTTGAGACATGGTAATAACAAAGTCAATATGAAGTTGTACCGGTGTGTATGAATACTTAAAAGTATAGAAAAGATAATGCGCAAGTATTGATCTTTGAAAACACACGGTCAGAATTGATGTTACGATAATCCGAGATATATATATATATATATATATATATATATATATATATATGTATGTATATATATATATATGTATATATATGAAAAACATTTAAAATCACACTTCTAAAATTATAAAATCAGTTTGAATTAGAGAAGTGGTTTGAACATTTAAGCAAAACGTTTTTCATGCTTGAAAGTCATTCTTCTTTCAAACAATCAGAGATTAAGATCAGAAGATACTTACATTCAGAAATTTTTGAGCTCCCCCTCAAATCATGATAAGAAGATTTAAAATCTTATAAGCTCCCCCTTAACATGTGCAAAAGATCTTTATTTGAACAAAATCTGCACAAATAACAAGACTTGGATTAAAATATCCTTAATCATTAAAACGAGTTCTGAATTACAAGGATTGAATTAAATTTAGAAATCATAGTCGTTGAAGATCGAGTCCTGATCTGATATGATCAGAAGTCAAAATCATTGAAGTACGGGTTCTGAACTGGATTATTCAGAAACCAAAAATCTTTGAAGAGCGAGTTCTGAACTGTTGTATTCAAAAGTCTAAATCGTTGTAGAACGGGTTCTAAACTGAGATGTTTAGAAGCCAAAATCTCTTTAACGCTCGGGTTCTAAATAGAGGTATTTAGAAACCATCTAGCTTGTACCCCCCCCCCCCCCCTTAAAAGCACATATACCCTTCTTCAAAATTCTGCACAACTTCTCTTCTGTTTTCCAGTCATGTGTTTGTTATACTTATAACATTCAGCACTACACATGATAAACCTGCAAAACATATTAAGTAGATTTTGGTACCCAACGGAACTTGGGTCCTGGTTTGTTAGGTGCAGTTTTCTTTGAAGAAACTCGGTAAGTACCGTACCAATAAGGAACAAAATCTTTATGCAAAAAATCATTTGATCCACAGTAGGAACAACAAATTTGCTTGTGTGCCAACCTAATCAGATGATTTGTAGAATAAACATGATTAGGTAGAACAGAAGATTTACCTTTCGGAGCATTGTTCCTCTTTGAATTTGATGTGGAATCAGATGATTTTGGTACATCTTTCTTTGGAGCTGTTGTGCCTTTGACTCTCTATTCCGTCTTCACCTTCTTGAAGACTGGAGTTTCTTTAGACTTGGAAGGAGTATCAACTTTAGGCACTTTTGGATTATCATATTATTTATCAAGCAGATGATTATAGAAGAGATTTGAATAACGAATCTGATCTTTTGAGAAAATATTTGATCTATTAAATTGTTTAGAAGAAATGTTTTTAAAACTTGAACTTGAAGCAGTTTTAAACGAACATTCAGAATCATTTGAATCTACAAGTAGAGTCTGAATAATTGATTCAGGACTTGCTTGCTTTGAAACATCAACATTAAAAATGATTTCTTCAAGTTCTTTAACTTTGTTGATCAAAAACATTTTCTCCTTAAAAATTAGATCATATTTGTAACGACCCAAAAATACAACATGCATAACATTAAAAACATAAACATTACAAAACTGGGTCCCAAATTTTTCTTTACATCAGTCTCAAAACTAAGGTTGGCGAAAACAACCTATACACAACTGAGAACGTACTAGCTTCTATAAGTGGCACATGCACTGTCTCTATCTGCATCTGAACTCTATCTTGCTCTTGATCACTTACCCGAGCCTCCTACTAATTGCTTACCTGAAAATGTTTTAGTTTTGAAAAGTGAGGGTTAGACCATGAGGTCTAGTGAGTTCCCTCCGTAAACAGCGTACATCAACATTATAAAATCATTTTATAAAACTCATAACATTTTCCACATAAACAACAATCATGGTACTTCACAGTGTTTAAGGATCACATAAGCTAACCGCGATCGGGGCCCAAGCAGACTCCCCTCTCGCCTCATACCGGGGCACAAGCAGACTCCCCTCTATCCGAGTAGGAAGGAAACGAATTCCCTCCTACAAGCTCATCATATATCCGAGTAGGAAGGAAACGAATTTCCTCCTACAAGCTCGTCACAAATGCCCAAGAGATCATCGGATCCCGAGGTATTCTAATCCCACTATGCAGACCGACTCCACATAACCTACACATAGCTCATCATAGATCATGGAACGTGAAAGCTTTATAAATCATTCATTTTGTGCTAATTCATCTTTCAAACAAAACATACTTTTCATGGAGCAGTTCGTTAAAGCTTGTAAGCAAATCATGATTGTAAACACACCATAATCAGTAAAGTATTTAACTTTCATTCAAGTAAAATCATGTAAAATAACATGACATTTTCACATAATTACTTTCTTTGGAACAACACGTAAAATCACGTATTTTAGTTAAAAAAACTCACCTGGCTTGCTCGCTTCAAAGCTTCTCACTTACACTTTCGATCTCTAGGTGGAACACCTAGTATTTAGGAAATGCATATCATAAATCTTCCAATTGTTACTCAAGCTTACTTCCAAACTTAACCCTTGATTATCTAAATTGATAAACTACATTTCTAATCCAAGTGATTGGGTTTTGAACTTCACTTATTGGCCCAAAATGTCGGTTCCGGTTCCATTAACTTAAACATACCCAATACATTCGAATTACCTGGTGGTCTACGTTCAATCCAAACACACCCATCATTAAAACAAAATTGGACCACATGGCCTTGGTCTAGAAATAAAATATAATGGATCACGTGACCCACCATTTGGTTTGCAAAAAATGTTACTACATAAACACGTGGCCCAAAATGTGTTGGATTGCAATTGATGGACAAAACGATCACGTGACTTAAGCAAGATCCGGTTTGCAATTAATTACAAGGTCCACCTCTGTCCAATTAATTTAACCCAAGCTTTAGCCCACGTGACATAGTCCAGTAATTTAAACAAGAATCCGGATCCTATTTTTGACAAACTCCGGATCCCATTTTTGACAAACTCCGGATCTTGCTTTGATAACACAGTTCCGGATCCTAGCTAAGTTTATATTCCGGATTCAATTTAATACCTACACGTTCTGAATCCTAATCTTTTAATAATTCCGGATCCTTAAAATATAAATACCGGAACCTTGATTCTTTACACAATACCGGATCCAAAGTAGGCCCAGCTCCGGAACTTGGTTTATTTAAAAGCCCATTCCGGATCCATAACAAATTCCGGAACTGGTCCATCACACCACTCCGGATCCTTAGAAATTTCGGATCTATTTTCGAGTTCTCATTTCGGTTCTAAGCTATTAATTCTTAGTACTGGAACTGAAACATTTAAATCGATTAATAACCTCTTTCCCATCTATCATTATTCTAACTCTAACACATACATTTAATTCCTTTAAAAACATCCCCTTAAAACTTTAAAATAGAGAATCCCACAAACAACCAATCAATCAGACAAAACTCTAAAATAGAGATTTAGGATTTGGGGATTACCTGCTAAGCATTGTTGTAGGTTCACATTTTAATACTCGACCCTCTTCTAAAATTGATGGTTGCTGACTTGCTTCTTCAATCGATGTAGAGCTCAAAACTCTCTTTCTATGCTCTTTCTCTCCACAACCGCACACACTCACACCATCACACTCAAATAATTCATTTCTAGGGTTTAAAGCTCAATAAGAGCTTTTTATACCCTCTTACCAATTTGCAAAACAACCCCTAGACATTAAAATCATGAAACTTCCTTCCCAAAACTTATTTCGTTCAAATAAAAATCTCGGTTATTACAATATTTCTTTTGGAGATCAGATTTTATCATTTGATCCTTCATAATATCTGCTGATAAAGCAGATAATTTTTTTGTAAGATTAAGAATCACATCTTCAAAATATTTTCGTTCCGATTCAAAATCTTTTCCAAAATTTCCTTTTATCAGTTATCTCTTTGAAAATCTCCATATTTTTCTTTTTAAGATTTTTATTATCTTTTTCAAGGAGATCTTTCTTTTCCGCAAAATATTTCCTTTCCTTTTCCAAAATATTTTCCAAATCTGAGATTTTTACGGAAAGCTCATTACTTTTGATCTCAAAAGATTTTCGTTCAATTCCAAACTCAGATCTTTCTTTCTCACGTTTCTCTTTTTCTAAAAATAAAACTTTTTTTAAAATCGGAGACTTGTTTCGAAAGTTTTATATATTTAAGCTCAATTGCTTTCTTTTCTTCAAAATGTTTCTTCGAAAAAGATGACAACTTTTGAGCACAAATATTCTCAAACTCTTCTTTGTCTTTTGAAAACTGAGATTCAAAAACAGAAAATTTTCTTTTCAAGCCAGTATTTCAATTTCCAAGACAAATATTTTTCTTGAAAATTCAAAACACTTTTCTTTAAAAGAATTTCTTTCGGTTTCAAAATTCTTTTCTAAATCAGTTTTTCTGTTTTGAAAATCAGTGTTGTCAAACACAAGTTTCTTGACAACTTTGTCCTTTTCTGCTCGAACTTCTTTCAACACTAGCAGCTCGCTTTCAAGATCAGAAAGCTTCTTCTTCAATTCAACGTTTTCACTTTCCACTGTAATTTCTTTCTCTTGAAGCCTTTTTAATTGATCTCAAAGATATAAGTTCCCCTTCTCATGTGTGGCTTCAGAATTTGCAATTTTGTCATTCAAATCTTTTATCTAAGATTCAAGAAAAAAGACTTTATCTTCCAATTTAGCTTTCTCAGACTTAATATTTGTGTTTTTTCCGCAACTTGATTAAAAAGATCCATGTATTTATTAGACAAAGTATCAAGACGCTTGATCTCATCTTTAGCTTCAAGAAGAGTCTATTTTCTTTCTTTTTCATACGAATGACACATCTTGATAGAATCCTGAAAGGAAACACAAAAAAATTAGATGTAACATACCAAAAAATATTAACAAAAATATACCTAATAGAGTGATCGTCAAGAGAAACTTCGGTTAGAAGTTGAATTATGTGCACACTCGTAAAAATATAAAATCAGGAAAACACAATTAAAGTCAGAAAAATTTTCAAAAATAAAATTTGAAAAACAAATTATAAATTTGTCTTCAAAATATTAAAACTGAAAAAATTTACGCGGAAATGTTGGACTTTAATCGGCAAACCTGCAAAATAAAAGAAAAATATATCAGTTACGAGCAAAAACAGGTAAAATAACAAAAATTTGACACTAAAGTGAAAAATACAAAATATAGGGACTAAAATCGACAAAAAATGAAACTAATACAAAAAACGAGGACTAAAAATGAAAAATACTAAGACTCGACTAAAACAAGGACTAAAAATGACAAAAACTAAAAATTAACACTAAAAGGACTAAACTTGTAAAAATATAAAAGACTTAAAAACTCTAGGGACTAAAAATGAACAAAACTAAAACTTAAAGTACGAGGACTAAAAATGTAAAAACCTAAAAGCTAAAAATCTAGGGACCAAATCTGTTAAAAACCTAAACACAAACTACAAGGACTAAAAGTGTCAAAAACATAAACTTGAACTGCAGGGACTGAAACTGACAATTCCTAATACTAGTTTATAGTTTATGTTTTTGTCAGTTTTGGTCCCTACAGTTTATGTTTTTGTCAGTTTTGGTCCCTGCAGTTTATGTTTTAGTGTTTAACAATTTTAGTCCTTATAGTTTTAGTTTCCAATTTTGTCAGTTTTGGTCCTTGTAGTATAAGATTAGAGTTTTGTCCATTTTAGTCCCTCTAGTTTAAGATTTATGTTTTAGTCATTTTTAGTCCCTGTCCTTTACACTTTTAGAATTTGTTGTTTTTGGTCCTTGTCTTTGTCGAGTGTTAATATTTTACACTTTTAGTCCTTGTTTTTCGTTTTTAGTTTTATAAGTTGTCCTTTTTAGTCCCTAATCTTTGTAATTTTTCATTTCATGTCGATTTTATCAATTTTTACATGTAATTGCTCGTAACTGATATATTTTTCTCGTCTTTTGCAGGTTTACTGATTAAATGTCCAGTTTTTCGTGTTAATTTTTCGGAATTAATTTTTAGAAGACAAAATTATAATTGTTTTTCAGATTTTGATTTTGAAAATTTTTCCGACTTTAATCGCTTTATCTGATTATCATGTGTGCACAATTTTAACTTTTCACGAAGTATCTATTAAGGATCTTTCTTTTAATTTTTCAAGTAACAATGCCTTATTCGTCATATGTTAATGATTCAAGTATATCGTTCGAACAACGAGGGAGATTCATTGAGTTAAATAACATGATTAAAGGCTATGCTATAAGAGAGCAGGAGAACAAGAAACTCATTGAGAGCTTGGAAGATTATAAAAGCAGATATTATGAGTTTATAAAAGCTTATAATTCTGACTTAAATTCAAAAGATGATAAAAAGGAGATTGAAGTAAAATCAAAGGCTTTAGAATCTGAGAATGTTGAGCTGACAAAGAGGATATCTGATTCTGAACAAGTGATGAGAAAGCAAAGAGAAGAATTTCAGAAAGAAATAGCTGAATTTAAAAAGGAAAGAAAAGTGTCAGAAGATTTACTGAAAGAAGAGATCAGTACATTATAGAAAAATAATCAAGATCTCCAGCAACAACTTTCTGACCTGAAAACACAAGATAATCTGAAGAAGTGTAACTATGATTTCAATTCAAATCTGATAACTTCTTTAGAACAAAAGAATGCTGAGCTAACAAGGATATTAATTAATTTTAAAGAAGAGATGATAAAGAAAAGAACTGAATTTGAAAAAGAAAGAAATACGTTTGTAGCTGAAAGAAAAGTTTTTGCACAAAAGTTTTCTGATTTTTCGAAGAAATCAGTTGAGGAAAAGAAAGTGATTGAGCTAAAATGCATAAAACTTTCAAAACAAAATTCTGATTTTGAAAAAGTTTTAGTTTTAGAAAAAGAAAAGCTTGAGAAAGAGAGATCTGAGTTAGATTCTGAAAGAAAATCTTTTGAAGCAAAAAGTGTCGAGCTTTCAAATATCTGAACTGGAGAAAGTTTTGGAGAAAGAAAGAAAAGATTTTACTGAAAAGAAAATTCTTTTTGAAAAAGAAAAGAAAAGTTTTGAAAAAAAGAATGTAGGATTCTTTAGTGATTTATCTGATAAGATAAAGACTTTGGAAAACGATTTTGAGACGGAGAGAAAATATTTTGAGGCTGAGATTTTAAAGCTAACTCGGAAGTTATCTGATTTAGCTATAGATTGTATGAAGGAGAAGAAGGTTCAATCTGATATTCAAAAGAAATTTGATTTGTTGTCCAAAGAGAGAAATGTTTTGTTCAACAAAGTTAAAGAACTTGAAGACATAATTTTTAAAGTTGAGGTTTCTAAACAAGTTAGTCCTGACACGATTGTCTAGACTCCACTTGTTGACTCAACTGGTTCTGAATGTTCGTTTAAAATGGCTTGAAGTTCAATTCATACTGGTGTTTCTTCAAAAGGATTTGACAAATCAAAGGGTTTTTCAAAAGATCAGATTCGTCTTTCCAATCTCTTTTATAATCATTCTGTTGATAATTCAGATTTTCTATTTTAAATCCTGAAGAAAATCCTATTTTCAAAAGAGTAAAAATGGTTTGGAAAGTGAAAGGTTCTTCACCTGAAAGAGATGTGCTGAAATTATCTGTTCCCAAGACAAACGTCAAGAAGAACATTGCACCTAAAGGTAAGTTATTTGTTAAATCTGATCCTATATCTATTCTGCAAATCATTTGATCAAGTTAGCACAAAAGCAAATTTGTTGTTCTTACTGTGGAACTCATGATTTTGTTAAGAAAGGAAATGTTCAGTATTGGTATGGTACTTACAATATTTCTTCAAATCGAACTGCATATAACAAGCTAGGACCCAAGTTTTGTTGGGTACCAAAATCTACTTAATCTGTTTTGCAGGTTCATCATGTGTAGTGTTGAATGTCAGATATATACCAAGCACATGACTGGAAATAGAAGAGAAGTGTGAAGATCTTTGAAGAGGAGAACCTATGCTTTTAATGCTTTCTATACTGAACTATTTGCATATTTTCAGGGGGAGAGATTCTAAACTTTTTGATATATTTGTGCTTATTGATAAATCTTTCTGTATGCTTCTTTGTAGGGGAGCATACATAATAATGGTTTCTAAACATCTTAGTTTAGAACCCGAGCATACAAGATAGTGGCTTCTGAATAATTCAGTTCAGAACCCGTACTTCAAAGCAATATTGGCTTCTGAACAATTTTGTTCTGAACCTGATTTAACTTCAATTTTTAGACTTGGATTGTTACATCTACTGATTTTGTTCAGTTAAGATCTTTTGCAGATTTTAAGGGGGAGCTTATCTAATTATAAATCAGTTTATCATGATTTGAGGGGGAGCTTAAAACGTTTTTGAATGTAAGTATCTTCTGATCTCAATCTGAGATTGTTTGAAAGAAGGACGACTTTCAAGCATGAAAACTGTTTCCTTAAATGTTCAAACCACTTCTCGATTCTCATTCAAATTTTATGAATTTGGAAGTGTGATTTTAAATGTTTTTCATGATAATCTTGGATTACATCATTATTTCTGACCGTGTGTTTCCAAAGATTAATACTTGTGTATTGTCTTTTCTATACTTTCAAGTGTTCATACACACCGGTTTAGCTTCTTATTGACTTTTTTTTGAAAAGGGTGTCCTAGGCTATGCCTAGACTAATCCCTTGGCAAATTATGACTGTAAGACATCAGCCCTGATTAAACCTCAGTGGCCACAATTGTTGTGTACGCCTGGATTAGAACCCTAGGCAGATGGGATATTCCACCACATCTCCCAGGGTCTTAACCAGTACGCTACAACCCTTGTGATTAAAAATTAATGTTGTGTGTAGGATTTGAACGAAGTCACACTAGTGTAATAGGTAAAACATTAACCAACTCTTCCAAGGTAATACTCCCGTTTGTCTTTCAATTTTGTTGAGCATCATATACTTTTTCAACGTGAGAAATTAAACATTTCTTTCATAGATTGTTTATATTTGTTCATATTAACAAGATTCAAGTTCATTGATACCTTAACCGTTCATGATTATCTTTCATATTTGATCTGATTGATATATTGTCAGATTCTCAAACAAGTCTTTCGAATTCATTTTATTCTTTCCATATTCTTGTTGTGAGAAATCTTCATTGTTCAAATGCTCAAATGTTCAAATGTTCAAGCTAATTCTTGTGGAGCATTCATTCTGAGGACAATGTTGATCATTTGCTGATTCTTATTTGTTCAAGTTAAACTGTTGAACAACATAAATTTTTAGGACAAAATTTCACGGGGATCAGTGTGAGAACGTAAAGAACTTCTATGGATCCACGTTAACTAGTGTTTCCTACCCAAGAAGTTATCCTTGAGTGATTGAGGGGTGAGGGGTTTACATCAAAGATTGGGGGAGATAACTCATCCGGTTGAGTAATCTCATTGTGCTGAGGTAAAATGTAAATGAGAGTTTGGTTAGAAGTGGGCGGATTAAAAACAGAAAGAGGGTGTGAGAACAGAGTTAAAAGAATAAGAGAACTCTGCACCAACCATTTTCTGAGTCGGGCAGCCACATTACTGATTGGTTCACATTCTTTGGTGACCATCATTGAAATAGGCAGTGAGCCCATGCCAACTCTTGCTTTAACCCCACCAACTACTCATTTCTTTCTCAACAAAGAAATGTTTCAATTTTTCTTGTGGACACAACATATAATCTATCTAAGCTTCATTCGGAAGGTTTGGATATTGAAAAATAAGGAAGTTTTCCCCACCTTCGCACTTCAATCATGAACATTGAGTCCGTGGAAAACTTGTTGTCGTCTCAACAGTTTACACAATTGGAGCCTAATAAAGCATAAGTTGCTTCAATTATTTCTACACTTGCACGTCCACACAAGGAATATGTTTTCTTGTCATAACGTTCATAGAAATTCCATTGTGTTTTTTCGATGATTGAATGGAAGCCCTAGAGGAGTGAACATCAAAAATCTCCTTTCCATAGTACATCCATTGTACTAAGTGGCTTTGTGCAAATTGCAGGCATGTTAACTATTTCATTCGTTGATTCAGGGTTACAACTTTCATTTTATCTGAATTTGAAAAGATTCAGATACATATATTTTGGAATTGACGGTTAAACAGATCAAATGAAGGAGATTGTTACTGGTACATTCAAAGAATATGCTGAAATTGAAAAGAGTTTTGTTGATCATGATGCTCACAATCATCAAAAAAGGGGAGAGAGGTTGAAGATTTCAATTTCCGAAAGAAAGGGAAATATATGTCAAAGTCAAGATGTTTCGAGATGTTCAAAGAAAGGTCAATGTTCAAATATCATTATTGTTCAAGAGATGAAGATACAAAGACAGTTAGTGATTAAAGATCAATCAAGAATGTTTTTTAAGCTCAAAGCTAGTTCATGTTCAAAGACTGAAGAAATTTGTCAAAGCTCAAAGATGCAAAGATCAATGATACATAGATATGAAGTTTATGATTCGAGACTTTGTGACTATTTGATTTTGAAGATCCAGATGAAGATTAAAGTAGTCAAAGTGTATTTCTGAAGACAACGCTTATTTGAAGATTCTTCAGAGCCATTGTCAAAGTTTGATATTTCTTCAAAGCAAAGAGGGAGATTGTTCAAAGTGTTGAAGAGGTAAGAACTGAAGTGCTAAAGATCTGAAGATCACAAAGAGCTTAAGACTGTCGTCATAAATTTTTAAATCTTGAATCCAAATTGGGAGATTGTTAGTGTAAGAATTGTATTCAAGATTTAGTTAGTGGTCAACGTCATGTAAAGAGTCAAAGTCAAAGATATTGTGTAATTGGTGTTGTAATAGTCAAGGGTATACATACCTTTGTTGTTGTAAGTCATGTAGTTAGAACATTGTAACTAGCTAGAAAGAGTGTCGTGTAGAGAGACGATTAGAGAGAGAGTCTAGAGAGAGAAAGTGGATCTGAATCCAATATTGTAGCATTTTTCTCAATCTATACATGATCATTGTGCAAATACATTGTTATATGAATTCACACAGGTGTATATTGTTTTCCCCCTTTTGGGATGACTCATGTCTTGACATTTATATACCATATTTCCGTTTTATGGAAAATTTTGTTTGTCCCAATTTTTAGGGTGTTACGTTACGTGTCTACTCATCAATTACCATCCGCTATAAAATAAACAAGGATATATTTGGCAAAACAACATCTTTTCTTTCCTTTTTCTACCGCTCAAAAACATGAATTTTTTTTCTTCACTCTCCATCATTCCATTCTGTCTCAAGAACAATAATAAAAAATGTCTTTTTCCTTTACTTTCTTTTCATTCTCACCAAAATTCGAGAACACAACGTTAATTTCTTTTAGCGTAAACCTCACTTTTGGCCCCTAAGGTTTCCAGATTTCTTTGAAAGTGAGACCTAAACTTCAACAATTCAAGGTTTGGATTTTGCTTTGTAAATGGGACTTCATCATTAACTCCGTTAAAAATGACTGTTAGAGCCAGGGGTATTTTCATCTAACCATGTTTTGTCCCCTTTTTTGTAATTCTCTTTTGTTTTCTCTTATAATTGTAAAATATATCAAATCGTAGGACCAAATAGGCAATTAACTCGTATATATATAGGGATGGCAATGGGGCGGGGATGGGGAGGGGAATGCCATCTCTGGCCCCGGTTCATACACCCCACCCCGGCCCCCGACGGGTACAGGGAATCAAATCACGTCCCCGTTTTTTCTTGGGCCAATCCCCGGTCCATTAATTTTTATTAATAAAATCAAGTTTTTTTTGAAAAATAATTTCGTAAAACTTGATTTAGTTAAGAGAACGTAATAGTTTTTTTTAAATAACAGGTATGGTAGATAATCTAAGAAAAAATGTATAAAATATAATCCTAAAAATAATTAGGATTAAGGAAATTATAAAAAAATATATACGGGGACGGGGCGGGTTGGGGAATGCATTACCCCGCCCTGGCCCTGGTTTATAAACAATCGGAAATCTCCGGCCTCGACCCGGTACCCGGTTTTACGGGGAATCCCCGGCCCCGGTCGTGGCGGGTGAACCGGGTTCCCCAATGGGGTGGGTACAGTTACCAGACTTGAGATCACGTGAGACCAGACTATTTCCGTGAGACCCGTGAGACCACAAAACTAACACTAAACCTTCACAGCAAAAGACTATGAAGGTATTGTGAAGGTAAACCTTCACAGCGTATTTGTTGTGAAGGTTCGCTGTTTTCCGTACCTTCACAATGAATCACTGTGAAGTTTCAGTGTTATTTTTTGGTCTCACAGTCTCACGAAAACAGGTTGGTCTCACGTGAACCTAACCCACAGTTACCATGCCTAAATATATATATATAAACATAGGGACCAAATCACTAAATCACAGGGATGATACACACTGTCATCCTTGCGTTTCTTCGGTGAATCCCAACACCACCTTCATCCACATTCTCCGGTGAACCACACCACCAACCCCAATCTTGTAATAATTGTATCTTTACCTATCCTTTCCTTGATTAGATCTTTTATGTTTCAAGATTAAAATTTGTGTTTTATTGAGATTTGGTTTTGACAAAGTTTTGGTGGAAAGTCGTGTGAGAAAAGTCAAAAAAATCGAGCAAGTTAGAATGACAGTGAGTTGTACGACATGCCCCGTGACCTGAAGTCGCGTGGGAGGTTCCCTAAGTCTCTTATAGTTGGTGGTGCTATCAGTGCTACCTAGTTCCCCAAAAAACGGCGCCAAAAAACTTGATAGGCAGGTTTATACCCATATAAATCTAACCGCAAGTGTACGGTGTTGAATCAAGTAATACATACTGTAAGTACGAGTATCGAACCAATGGAACTAGAGACTGAGTATCACAATGACTACACTCACTATCAACTGGACAATAAGTAAAACTTGGTGATTTGATTTAATAACTAATTAAACTAATGAAATCTTGAATGAAATTAGAGAAAAAAGTTGGAAACTTTATCAGGAGAAAAACAGTTGGAAGTTGAAGTCTTAATGGTTTCACATAGAATCCTTCAGTTGCAAAAGTTATCATGTAATTTCAATTAAACGAATACACAATCACTAATTTAACTGTTATTCTCTCTCAAGCAACAACAAAAATATCTCTAGAAGAAGCATGTTTTATCTCTCGATCTCAATGCACGATTTCAGAAATTCATTAAGAACAACATTGCAAAATAGTATTAAGGTTTACTTGGTATATCTTTATCCAAGTTCTCACCTTAGGCATATAAATCGTAAATCTAATTATAAGTTATTTCTCTCAAAATTTACTTATACCAGTTAAATCAATTGAAAGATGGTCAGGCTTAAAAAAACATTAAACACTAATTCATATGCTTCATTAATTGAAAAACTTTACAAAAATCACAACTTTATGTGTTCATATGCTTACAAACCAAAAGTAATCCAACCCCCCAACATCTAAAGGTTAGTTCATCTTCGGGGTGTTAAAAGCAAAGCATTCAAAGAATTCATAAATCTCAGCAATGGTCGCTTGGCAAAAATCTAAATTCGTAAAAACTCCCCTTGATTTGCAATGCCTACAAGCCATAGATAGATTTGTGCTAATCAAATGCTTCACGATGGCTTCCTTGCTCCAATCCGCTGCTTTCTCGATGAAAAAGTTGCCCCAAAGTAGCCTCTTATTGTCATCTAGATGATAGGATGTCGAATGAGCCTTAACCTTAGCTGAAAGAAGGATAAAAGTCATCTGCAGGCGTTCACTAGTTTCCACGCTAGTTTAAAGAAGCGAGAAACTAGCCTGAGGTTTGAAACTCACGCAAGAACTTCAAACTAGCGCGGAAGTTGTGTTGGCTTCTGTTTTGGTCCTAATTTTGTTGATTAATAATTTAACCCACTTCTTGACTTGGATAATTCTATCACTTGATCTTTTTAAACTTCTTGTGATCCTTTCCGACTGAAATTTTCTCTTTTACCGAACAATTTCTTGGGTTCTCCTTAATAAGATAATTCTTGTGCAATTTGAGTATTTGACTTAAATTGTGAAAAATCTCGCTTCATTTACTTGGATTTAAGCAAAACTACAGAAAGTGGTATCAAAATAACACCAAAGGTGTTACTAACTACCCCAAACCAAACGTTGCTTGTCCGCAGGCAAATTAGCATTAAAGAAACAGTTCAAAAGCAAGCTTAATCTGCAAAATGCCTAACGGGTATACTAATCGTGTACTATTACTGTGTCAAAGAAAATCATGATGCGTAAGGACGAGGCAATCGGAATTCAATCCCATCAAAGATAACAGAAGCATAAACAATGAAAATTGAACTGAGAATAGTGACACCATACTGAGTATAACTAGTAAATCACACTTTTGGAGATGATTTCGCCTCGACCGTAACTCACGAGATACTCTCTATACACTTTTGGAATCATTTCCTCACTTTTGATGCATGACAAGAACCCACGATTATAACATTCTATAGGTTATAATCTATACGATTGTAATCTGCCTAGCAATCGCCCATGGACCCAATTTACTTTGGGTTTGATCATAACACACACACACACACAAATGTAACAATCTTAAAGTACATATTATTTGAGCAAAAATTGATTACAACTAAACGTTAATGTTATTATTAATGGTTTAACTTCTCAAATGCATAATTTCAAGATTTTCATGAAGAATTTGTGTATTAAATTTCAAATCCTCATTTTCTAGACCAGGATTTTTCTTTTTGGCATAAAATTTAATGTCCCTATCAAAAATTCTTTTTCTATAATTAAAAGATTTATTTTGTTTTTGTTCTGCTAATATGAGTAATTCTTTTAATCGACGAATAAATAATTTGATTTTCATTAGTTCAACTTCGAGTAAATTGTGGACTTAATCCTTAAGAACATCTCTAACAGCATTGCTATTTTTTTTTTAAATTAGAAAATGAAAAGTCAAAATCTCTAAACTATTTTCTTTCAAACTTCAGATACTTTTCTATTTTTAGAATTCATCATTACTTTATATCATTAAAATATTTAATATACTTAATATTCCAACAAACTTTTTAACAAACCTTCAAACAATCAAACTAACTTTTACATAAACTCTCAAACAATTAAATAAACTTTTACCATATTTTATATGAAAACGGTAACTTCTAGAAAAACTTTTTATAAAATGATAATTTTTAATAAACTTTATACAAAATGATAATTTCCAACAATTTTGATGTAAATAATTTTAACAAGAAGTTTATATTAAAATGATTTGAAATGGTACTTTTAACTTAATTTCTAGTTTCTAACTTCCAACTTCCACCTTCCAACAACTAGTAGCAAATCTTAACTTCCAACAACTAAGTAGTAAATGATTTTTGACAAATTTATCTATAAATAGGAGCAATTTACTACCATTTTTGTATCTAATTTTTTATCATTCCCGCATCCTCCTTTATTCTTCATTTTAAAACATTTCTCATGGCTCGTCGTTCTTTAGCTAGTCGTTATTTGCTTGATATGCATATGGATGACGAGGATGAGGAACAAGAAGAGTTGTTGTTTTTTATACAGAGGGGGCGGCCCCTCCGATCAAGAAAAATAGACAAATTTGGATTTTTTATAAATTTTTTTGATAGGAAAATAAAACCAAGGTAGCACTCGGGTGGAAGCTAAACCGAAGCAACCACTAGAAAAGAGCAAAGCTCAGAGCAGTAGAGAGAGGGAGAGGAGAGGGAAGAGAGAAAAGAGAGAGAAAAGAGAGAGAAACCCAACCACTAAGTAAGGTTCCAGACATGTCTAGCATGGGCAACATTGGCAGAAGGCTTCAGAGTGAAACTGAGAAGCCTAGATTGAACATCATCTGACACTGTCTTAACCACCGTATAATGCGATCTTCTCTTATTCTTGAAGATACGAATATTCATTTCATTCCATAAGTGGTAAACAGTCCTATCCAACACTAATCTACGAATAATAGACCATATGGTTTTGCCTTTAGTGGCCAGCTGGAGAAATATGATAATGTCTGCCCAGGTGTCCTCGACATTAGGGAGGTTCAACTTCGGCTTGAGGCCAAGCCAAACCTGCTTAGGAAAGGGACACTAAAAGAAGAGATGATTATGGGAATCCGGCCCATTGTGACAGATACCACACGAGAGATTCGAATAGGCCTCCCACGAGCGAAGCTTATCATGCGTCTTAAGACGTTGCTGCATGGCAATCCAGACAAGGAAAGCATGTCTGGGGATATTCTGCGAGAACCAGACCATGTGATGCCAATCAGTCTCAGGCTCATTAGGGTGGATACTAAGCCAGACTTCATGCACCGAGAAAGGAACAAGGTTTCCATCCCATTTTCTCTAGAGGAGTTTGTCCGGGGTAGTGGGAAAGAGAACCAGGGGATGGAGACTACCAAGAAGAGAATACGGGTTGTCCCGAAACTGAGGACAAACCCACATATCATTATGGATGATGTCTATAACTCTCGCATTCAAAGAAAGATTCGCATTACGGATGGTGTGAGGGGTTATAGACCTACAGAGAAGAGCAACAAGATGCCAGTTATCAAACCAAGCAGAGGTGGTCACACCATCGCCAATATGAGAGACAACGCAATCTCGAATCTTATCCCGTGTACCCAGGATTTTCCTCCAACCCCATTCGACATCACTACGGACCCAAAAGTTACGCTCTTTAAGCCTGTAGGAGTGAATCCATTTAACCTATAAAGAATCCTTATTAGTGAGGATTCTCCATGTGTGGGAGGCCATGAGGGCAAGATAGTAACTGGCAAGACTCCTGATACTGAGACCTCCTTGAGACTTGGGTCTTCCAACACACTTTAGTTTTTCCTCTTTTAAGCTCACCGTGGCACCAAAAAAAACCGCGCATAAGCTTCTCAATCTCCTGAGTGATCGAGATCGGGAGGAAAAAAATAGAGGCCCAATAGATTTTCATGGAAGACAGGACCGAAAAAATAAGTTGGAGCCTACCGGCAAAGGAGAGAGACTTGTTCCGCCAATCATTAAGCCTGGAATGCACCTTATCAACCACACATTTACAGTCTTTGTGATAGAGGCAAGTGGTAATGAGCGGGACCCCAAGATATCTGACAGGGAGGGATCCTTTAGGGAACTAAATAATGTCGGAAATAACATTTTTTGAATGCTCGCCAACATAAAATCCTCACTCTAGGCCGCGCTCGGGTAGAGTCCAGAGACAACGGAAAACTCGGACGAGGAATCTTTTATGACCTGAGCAGAATCACTATCACCATTGCAGAAAAAGATAAGATCATCAGTGTAACAACCCATCCCAAACATACATCATATAACATAATATACATTTCATCACAAAAGAACATAAATACATATTATATCACATACGGTACCTTTGTCTCAAAACTGTACAATACATGTTTCAGTACAAACGTTTCGTTAATAATTTACATTACAACCAACAAACTATTGATACAAAAACACTTCAAGAAAACTTCATAAACACACAACCTTCAAAACAATATCACAATTTATCCTTTCCTTTGCTCTTACTCGCTCCTTGACCTGGAATACATATTTTTGAAAACAAAAAGATGGTTAGACCAATTGGTCTAAGTGAGAAAATCCCTGTCAGTTTAGTAATCATTTTTGTAAAACAATGACATATAACAAGTATCACAATACCAATCGTGACTCTTATGCACTGTGTACAAATCTTTCACATGACCATATTAGTTGGTTGCGCTAAACCAACTAATCAATTTACTCCGCTGCACTAAAATACAGCCAACTCCGTTGTCCTTCCGTACATCCAAACTCCACCGGCCCTAAGTCCGGCCAACGTGCAATCGTGTAGTGTAATGCTCATATAAATATAACATATATCTCAATATATCATATTTCAATCATAAGCACATCATCACACTACCTACCACATATTTATTCCACACACACACACACACACACACACACACACACATATATATATATATATATATATAGGGGTGGGTTCAAACGAGAATAGAACCTATTTAAAAGAATAAAGGAATAACTCTCAACCATTCATTTTTTAAAACAATTCCAAAAATAATAATTTTCAAAAATCAAACTAAAAGGGTATTAAGGTCATTTATGCTACGGATTAATTTAGGATAGTTTTGACTTTCTAAAATTCAAATAGAAAAACAACAATATGAACCTAAAATCAAATAGAAAAACAATTGTGATAATCACTTGTGATAATCAAATAGAAAAACAACAATCACATAATATCACTTGTGATTAACAATAGAGAAACCTAAATTCTGTTATAGAGAAACCTAAAATCACATAATATCACTTGTGATTAACAATAGATAAACCTAAAATCACTTGTGATTAACAATAGAGAAACCTGAAATCCCATAATATCACATAATCCAAGCCTAAATCACTTGTGATTAACAATAGAGAAACATAAAATCACTTGTGATTAACAATAGAGAAACCTAAAATCACATAACATCATAAAATCAAGAAAGAAAGAAAGAGAGAGATCGGCATCGGTGGTGGCGCCGTAGGTGAACAGAAGAACGGGATGAAGAGAGCGACGGCGTCTGGTGGTGGCGGCGTTCGATGGTCGAGAAGAAGTAGCGGCCGTCGGTTTGCGCTTGGTTTAGATTGAGAGATGGAGAGAAATCGAGATGGCGACTGCGGTTGACGGAGACGACGGCGAAGGGTGGTCGTGTGACGGGAAATCGAGAAGAGGGAGCGCAACTAGCAGGTGCAGCGGCGGAGGTGAGAAGAAGGTCGCCGATGGTGGTTGTGATCGTCGCCGGCAGACGAGCAGGTGCAGCGGCGGCGACGATGAGCAGGTGCAGCGGCGGAGGTGAGAAGAAGGTCGCCGATGGTGGTTGTGCTCGTCGCCGGCAGACGAGCAGGTAGATAAAGAAAAATAAGGGGAGATGGTGGTTGTGCTCGTCGCCGGCAGATGGTGGTTGTGCTCGTCGCCGGCAGATAAAGAAAAATAAGGGGAGGGAGGGGATCCTCATTCAACGTCCAGAAGAGAGAGAGAGAGAGAGAGAGAGAGAGAGAGAGAGATGTGAATTGAAACCCTGGATAAAGAAAAATAAGGGGAGGGAGGGGATCCTCATCCAACGTCCAGGAGAGAGAGAGATGTGAATTGTTTGACATATTTGCCCTTTTAGTCTAATTTTTGGAAATTAGTAATTTTGGAATTGTTTTTAAAAATGAATGGTTGAGAGCTATTCCTTTATTCTTTTAAATAGTTGTCATTCTCGTATGAACCCCTCTCTCTCTCTCTCTCTATATATATATATATATGTATTCCAGTTTGAAAATGATTAAAGTAAAACTCACCTGAAGAAATAACGCAATTATCACCTACTTTTGAAAACTTGCCAGAACCTTACTTTTTCCACAAACTTCACCAATCTGAATTACACAAAATACATATAACTATTTACCACATAAAACTATTCGACAGGTTGAGAATCTTAAATAAGCCTATCATACCCTTACCTAGAAAACACTCACAAATATCCCTCTTCGGCGACTCAGCACGGGGGTCCCGCTACCCGGTTAGCGGGTGGGGTCAAGGGGCAACGCCCTTGCAAGGTCTGAGGGCAGCGCCTCGTGAAAATTTTAAAACTGTGAGAAATCAGAAAGCTCCCGGATATGTGATCCGGGTGTGGTTTTCTGGATAGAGAATCTGAATGTGATTAAATTACCATCCGAGAATAACAAAGTATCCGGGTATATAATCCGGAAACATCTCATCCGGAAACTACAAAGAATCCGAGAAATAATTATCTACATAAACCACCCGGGAATCCATCTGGAACTTACCCGGAAATCCCAAGAATCCGGATACTCCCGGTCCGGACAACGAGTACCCGGTAAACAAATCCGGATACCATCCGGAAAAATAATCTACCCGAAAAACACTGGAATCCGGATACCTTCCATCCGGTAATCCAATCCGGAAAACATAGAGAATCTGGGTAAACTACATCCGGACTACTAAGAATCCGGATACTGCTCGAACCCGTACTCGATCGAAACCCTCTAGGAATCAAAATTAACCAATTCTAAACCGATATAAATCATCTATTACTAGACACAAACATAATTTGAAAAGACAATTACCTCAAACTTGATTACACGAGAATTTCCTTGAGCCCTAATCGATCGACCTTCGTTCCTTCCCTCTTTTCTCTCGAATGCACAGAGACAACTCAAAAACCGACTTATGAAATTATAAGAAGGTGAGGCTTATATATAATAAGCCAAAATTGCAATTAAGGGTTTGAACTTTACTAAAACGACGGATATACCCCTAAACATATAAATCGACGAAACTCACCCTAAACTAATAAACATAAAATAAATAAATAAACAACTAACTTACCCGGGTCATTACAATCAGCGAAACAAATGTGAGTGATCTCGTCACAATTTCGGTGAAAAGTAAAGGAGTCGGTCTTGTTAATCTTCCTTTTGATCATAAGGTTGAGGACCTCCATAACCAAAGTGAAGAAGTAAGGGGATAGGGGATCCATCTGCCAAAGACCCCTCTGGCTATTGAAAAAACCATGTAAATTGCCATTAATGCTAACCGAGTAAGACGCAGTGGAAACACACGTCATAATCTAGTCAATCATGGTTAGAGGGAAACTAAAACCAAAAAGGGCGATACAGAGGAAGAACCCGTCCACGGTATCATAAGCCTTCTGAATATCAACTTTAAAAGCTCATCGAGGGGGGCTCGATGCTTATGATAACCGCACATAAGCTCTTGGACAAGCAAAACATTGTCCGTGACAAGACGTCCCGGTATGAAAGCAGACTACTAGAAGAAGAACGTCTTGCCAACAATAGTTCAACGGGAGCTCATGGTGGTTCTGTTATGGGCCATAAATTCGTTCATCGCGATCTAATCAGGGGTCATGAACGACTTTATTGTGACTATTTCGCCAATCCTCCTAAATATAGTCCTCGGCTCGTTCGAAGGAGGTTCAGAATGAATCAAGCTCTTTTCCATCGAATTCTCGATGCTGTTGTTGCACATGATAATTATTTTGTTCAAAAAAGGAATTCGGCTAGGCATTTTAGTTTGTCATCTCTTCAAAAGGTAACTGCGCTTTTCGCTTGCTTGCGTATGATGTTCCAACCGATTACGTAGATGAGTATGTGCAAATTGGTGAAAGCACCGCTATTAAAAGTCTCAAAAGATTTGTTGTAGCAATCCTTGAAATACTTAGTGATGAGTATTTATGATCACCAAATAGCAATGACCTCACTAGGTTGCTTGCGACCGGTGAAAAACGTGGTTTCCCAGGGATGTTGGGAAGCATTGACTGTATGCATTGGACTTGGAAAATTGTCCAACTACTTGGCATGGTACGTTCACAGGGCATATTCATGAACCAACCATTATTTTAGAAGTCGTAGCTTCATATGATCTTTGGATATGACATGTTTTTTTAAGCTACCCCGGGTCTCTTAATGACATTAATGTGTTGGAGCGTTCTTTTGTGTTCAGCGATATTGTTGAAGGTTGTGCTCCTCCTATTAGCTACAAGGTCAATGATAGATCATATACTATTGGAGCGCTCTTTTATCCTCGTGATTTGCATATGGCGGTGAAACACAGGTGGAGCCATTAGATTGGTATTGTGATAACGTTAAATCAAATAAGGGATCTGTTTCGTTGAGGTCTCCTAGAAATGGTGGGCTATTGAGAAGACCGGTAAGTTATTTGGTGTAGAAAACATCTGCAAGAAAAGTACAAATTTTAAGTTAGCATCTATCGGAACACCGATTAATCAATAATAAGGACATCACGAACATTAGAGGTAGTTGGCCGGAAGAATTTCCAGGTTTCTCTTGCAGTTAAATAAATGCTCATTGAGGCTTTTTATCAAACATTTGCCTTGCATGTTTAATAACATGTTCTTTTAAAAGAATCAAACATATAGTGTTTCCTCTTCTTCATGATCTTACAGAAATAAAAAACCAAATCAAAACATAAAAACAAATCAAAGCAACTAAAATCTATACCCATTTTTCATATTAAATTTAAGCAACTAAACAGAAGAAGAAAATCATGATATAATTGGATTCCCAATCAAGATTAGCAAAGAATACAAACAAGAGACAAGAAAATAAATTAGATAAATACATGGTTCGATTCCATATTTGAAATCTTCAAGTGCATAAAATTGAAAGTAAAAGAATCCTCTAGTCAAAGGTTTTTTGAGGTAACAGGCGAGTTCAGATAACTAGCCGGTTCGATTCCATGTTGAAGTCTTCAAGTGCAGAAAATTGAAAGTAGAAAAATCCTCTAGTAGGAAGTTTTTTGAGGTAATATGCGAGTTCATGGAAATTTTGGGGGAGATGAAAAGATGTATTTCTCCCGGTTAATTGTAATTTTGATGGGAAAAACATTAAAATAATATTTCTCTCACTTATTAGAGAATTAAAAAAGAGTTCTCTGTATTTAAAGATTTTTCCATGACTCTCTATTATAGAAAACAAGATAGCAATGTTGTTAGAGAAGTACAGAAAACAAAAACCCATTTTTTTAATTTTAGCAATGTTATTGAAGATGCTCTAACGTCTATTATTTTCAAAGAAGATCATCCCTAATCTTCATTTGTTAACAATGTGTCCCCAAGGGCGGAGCCAAGAATTTTGATGAGGGTGGTCCTCTTGTTTTAACATTTTTTGCGCAAAATCACCAATCACTTTTAATGTGTGTCCGAGTCCTTAGATGTAGTAGATCTTGCTTTGATATATTATGAGAAAATATAAAACACCTTTAAATCCCTTTACAAATTAAAGTGTACTTATATGTGTGTGATGGTTTGTGTCATTTCAATTCGAGATTAGTAATTTGAATAGAAATGAACAAGATGAATCAACTTGCTCTAATTAAAAGCTAAGATAGAATTGTTAGAACTAAAATATATAACTCACTCATATAAGTGTTAATTTTGATAAAATAATTTTTCAAATGCATTAGACATAAATGTGAGTGAATCCTAATTTTTAACAAACTAAAACATAAAGTTCAAGAAAGAGTGTGTAATTATATAATTAATAATAAAGTGGCTATCAACCATATGAATTTATCACTCCCAAAACAAGTGTCAGCAACTTTAAACGCACATAAGGAAAAAAATTACAAATGTGAGGGTTAGCCTGTGAATACCCGAGGCCAAAGCTGGCTCCGCCAGTGTGTGTCCCTAATGAATGCAAAATCCACCGGATTTAGTCCAAAATTTATTATTCAATTTACATCTTGAGCTATCTTTTGATTATGGATGCCGTCGTAAGATCAACAACCTCGCTAACGACATCCATAATTAAAATTAACATTACATTATATAAGTGTTATGACCTTCTATGTCCAATGATGATTTAGCAAACTTAAAATCGAAGTCCCTTTGTGATCGTTCGTCAAAACTATTAAATTGATGTCTTAACTCATTTTTTACAATTGCAACCTTGTAAGTAAATTGATCTCCTAAATTAACCGAATATGCACCTTACCAACATATAACATGATTAAGGAGTCGTTTACCCAAATACTTCCTGTTAAGCGCTTATCGGTAACAGTCAAACATGCTAACTTATTTTACCGGATAAGACTGTTGTCCATCAAAACGGTATCCTATGCAATAATTTACCCGATAAGCGCTTAAACGGTAAGAGTCATCACCCTCACTTACCGGGTAAGACTCTTCATTCTTATCATCACTCTTACCGAGTAAGATTCTCGATCCTTGTCATGTTCACCCGATAAGGTTTTCGTTTAGTAAACAACCCCTAAATTAGTTAGAGCATCTCCATCAGGTTCTTCAAAATGAAGAAAATGTTAAAATTGAGCTTTTGAATCAATTTAATGCTCCAATAGATTCCCTAAAACTATCTCCAAAATGGAGAAAGTAGGAAATAAAAAGTTTTTTTCTTCAAATATGGAGAACACTCCAAAAATAATTACCATGTGAGAGAAATATTTTTTAATTTATTTCCACATAAGAAACTTTGAAGATAAATATTTAGAGAGAGAAATAATATTTTAATAAATAAATGAAATATCTTAATAATTAATAGTGGGTTCTCTAAAATGAATTAAAGATTTTAATTTTTGATTATTTATTTCGAAGAAAATTTGTGAAATCTTTTGTAGATGCTCTTGAAGAATCTAAATTTTAGTTAGATAATATTCTCATGGTTCAAATTACCACTTTCTATACGTTCATTTGACTTTACGATAGTAATATAAACTTTCAAAACCATAGGGGCTGAGGGAGACAAACCCCCAAACCCCTTTTAAAAAACACGTGAATCCCACTATTGGATCAACCCGCCCTCAACTCGGGTATATAAATTCTTTGCACCCACACAATTCATGCAATTGAATCATTCTTCCGCCTTCTCCCAACCCCATAAAAACCGTAGGGGTGTGTTTGGTTAGCAGAATGATTTCTGAAGAAATATAATATGTCAAAATAATTGGAATCTGAAAGGAATTGAAATGGAATGTTATCAGCTTTGACTACGTGTTTGGTTGACAGGAAATGAAATGTAACTTGTCAAATTAATTGGAATTAGTCTGTTTGGTTTATTAAGAAATTGGAATCGAATATAAAAATTGGCAAAAATACCCTTTGTTTATATATATATATATATAGAGAGAGGAAAGTTCAAATGAAAACTCAAATTCAATTGTAAACATGAGGACAAATCTCGTCCATTGATCGCAGCCATATTTAAGCCATTCCTAAAATTCAGCTTTAGGGGTATTTTCGTCAAATTAGAATGAGCACATCCTTTATTGACTTTTTATTTTCTTTTTTAATTAAAAAACTTTTACCCCCTTAAATTTTAAAATAAATTATCTCAAAAATTACTAACATTTTAATCAAACAAATTACATCAAAAAAACGAGAATTTCGTGCTCTTCGATATGACATCCATCATGATATAGTTTTTTTTTCTCGTTTTAACCGTTTTACGTGAAATCGTGTATATGTGGTATATTCAGAGTGAATAAAGGTACATTTATTCAGTTTTGAATATTTACCTTTATTCAGTCTGAATATATAGAGTTATTCAGACTGAATAAATGTACAAAATTTAAACATTTATTCGTTTTGAATATCTACCTTTATTCAGACTGAATATAACACATATTCAGTCTGAATATAACACATATTCAGTCTGAATATAACACATATTCAGACTGATGTATTTATATGTGTTCTTCAGTTTTTCGTTTTTTGAGGTTTTTCTTTGAACCTCCCTCTCTCTCTCTCTCTATATATATATATATTGTGCGTTTCAATTGTAAACCAAACAATTCTAACAAACTTAACAAACCACTATATATATATATATATATAAAAGATTATGAACTTAGGAATAAATTAAAACTCAAACGGGAATCATTTTAGCATGCCCCTCTGCAAGTGATCTATTATGATCATTCAAGTAACCAAGATCTCGTATTTGATTTCGTTTATTATGTTCCATTAAATGTTAACTGTGCAAGTATGATGTTTGTCAATGGGGTACACCTTTTAATGGAGGAGAATACTGGATGATGAGCAGCAGAATGTATATGGATCAGAAGCCTCGATGATGGGCAGTTTAGGAGGACCTTTTGAATAATTACACCATTTTTGTTTATTCAAACCTCATTTTCATGCTTACCTTTCTTTGATATAAATACATCAGTTTGAATATGTGTTATATTCAGACTGAATATGTGTTATATTCAGTCTGAATATAACACATATTCGGTTTGAATATGTGTTATATTTAGTCTGAATATAACATATATACACGATTTCACTTAAAAAACGGTTAAATCGAAAAAAAACTATATCATGATGGATGTCATATCGAAGAGCACGAAATTCTCGTTTTTTTGATGTAATTTGTTTGATTAAAATGTTAGTAGTTTTTGAGATAATTTATTTTAAAATTTAAGGGGGTAAAAGTTTTTTAATTAAAAAAGAAAATAAAAAGTCAACAAAAGAGGGCTGATTCCAATTTTACCCCTGCGCGCTAAAAATTCACTAAGCCATGGACATAGTTTTCAAGTTATTTACAAAATTGCCACCGTGTTTTTTATTCATTGATCTGATCTCCGATTTTTTAATCAAGGGTTGTGGTTTGTCCTCACGTTTACAACTGAAATTTGGTTTTTATTTGAACCCACCCCTATATATATATATATTAGTTTTTAAGCATAAATAATAATAAAATTAACAGGTAATTATAAAAAGGTTAATTACCATTGTTTCCATATATTTGTTTTTTATTTTGTTAACTGAATTAGTAAAGAATTTTTTTCTAAAAAAAGTGTTTATCCTTTTTTCTTCTATATCCCCAATGCCCCCTTCCTCTATGCAAATCGAGAAACGAACCCTAGCTCCATCTTTCTGTGCAAATTGAAAAATGAACCAGGACAACATCCTTTTTTGGGAGATTGACGAAATGGAAAGGAGAACCAACAAACGTGAAAGAAGACAATACCAAAGAAAGAAGAAGAAGCAGTCTATGATCGATGAAGCAGTAGAGAGAAAGAAGAAGAAGCAGTCTATGATTGATGAAGCAGAGAAAAAGAAGAAGAAGCAGTCTATGATTGATGAAGCAGAGAAAAAGAAGAAGAAGCAGTCTATGATTGATGAAGCAGAGAAAAAGAAGAAGAAGCAGTCTATGATTGATGAAGTAGAGAAAAAGAAGAAGAAGCAGTTTTGGGGTCAATGAGGGTATTTGTGTCATTTTTAATATCTTGGATGGAATGGATTTCAATTCCATCTCTTTTGTGAATGAATAGTGAAATCCACATTTGAGGGAATGTTTGGAATTCAATTCCATTCCATGGGTAACCAAACGTCGGAATGGAATTTGGTCAACGGAATTGACCATTCCAATTCCATCAAATTCCGACGAACCAAACACACCCTAGGTTTCTCTTCACTCGTTCCCGACTAACGCCGGCGACTCATTCTTTTGCGATCAAACTCCGACCACACCACAACGACTCCTCTCTCCAACCGAAATCCTAGGATCTATCTGTAACACCCGGATTTTTGGTTTGAAATACTTTAGGACGGTATATATATATATATATATATATATAGTAAAAAGAAGAATCATATTGCACTCGTCTTAGCTTCGATTTAAGTGATTCAAGTTCATATGGAAAATTAACACACATAACTACAACCTTCATGTTTTGGATTTGTGTAAATTTGAGGCGCGTAGGACCCGAAATCAATGTCGAAGTTTGGAGAAAAATTAGTTCTAGTGAAAGAAAGAATAAAGGAATTAAAAGGGATTTTAAATCAAATAAAGAAGTCATGGCAAGCTGGCAAGTACGTCCCTTCTGTAGGCTGTTGGGTCTGTGTTCGAGTCCAGCCAAGCACAAACATTTCTTTATTTTAGTAAGGATAGCAGTCGGCCCATTTAAGTGTGAATCCAGTTCCCATGGCCCTGTGCAATCTCATTTCTCCTCACATATCTCGGCCCAGTTCAGTGTTTGTTAAAGGGTAATAAACCACACCCTTAGAAAAAGGCAGCCAGCAATGGGATTGAAAGAGGGATTCTTCTCCTTTTTTTTCTTTAGTAGGAAATATATATTTATATACATACCTCTCAAATATACTTGATTTGGTTTGATGGTAACAATGATTGAAAATCCAAGTTAAGGATTTTAATTGGGATGCAAAGCTAGCTTTTCAAAAGAAGATTGAAGGACATTAAGTTTCTTAGCGATTTGTGATTTTTAGAAGCTGAAAGGTATGACCTCTCTAACCCTTTAATCTAAGGTTTCTATAGTTATTGGGTAAAAATATAGAGTTTTTAAGATATTCTGAATTTGGGTTTGGTTAAAATAGAAAGTTTGATGAAAAGTGTTTGGAGAATGATTTTAAGTACTTGGGTTGTGTGTTTATGTTTGGAAACTTGTGGATCTAGGGTTTGAAAGAATTTCTTGTAGATTCAAGTTTCTTCTAGGAAGCTCAAGATTGGAGTAAAAACCTAGATTTAGCCTAAATCTAGCAAAGTGATTTCAAGTTGCTTTGTGAAAACTATGTACATGCCAAAATGTGTATTTTTGAAGTAATAATGTGTTTACTTGGTATTTACCAATGTGTTGAGTATTTGTCAAAGTTTTCATATTTGGTAACTATAGGTTGATACATCTTATGAAATGTTCATATTTGAATTTTTAGATATTTTGACGAGTAAACCTCATAAATATGTCTTTTTGGTGATTTATTGTGCAAATGGAGTCTTTTGATGATTTATGCATTTTTAGTATAATTGGTTTTATAAACTATTTGGAAAAAAATGCACGTTATTGTGTCATGAAGCATTTTAGAAATTTAAGGGTATGAGTTTATTTGGAAACTGATTTGACTTAACTAACGAGGAGACCTTAGGTTCATCATATCTTTGATGTATGTGTTTTCATAAACACGGGTTAAATGCATTTTATTATTTGAGGACTGTTATTCGATGGTTAATTGAGTTTTTGAGCAATTTGGCTCGGTTTTGACTTAAAAGAGTCTTATGGACATTTGTCCGGTTTTAGTAGTTCAATATGGATCTCTTTTTATGATTTGCATTTTATTGCATCTTATTTGAGAATTACATGTTTGAGTGTGTTGGTCATTCATTTGGAATCATGTGATTTAGACTGTGTTGCTTGGATCCATAGGCACGTAAGTCAGTCTTTATTTAATGGTCTACTGGGTGTTGCGGGATTTGACCTGGGCCCCATGTTTTATGACCTTTACCTTGCAAGGGTACACTAGGAAGGTTGATTCCGGTTGTGCTATCATGATTGATGGGCGTTTATGACCTCTGCCATGTCGGGCAATGCCATAGTTGTAACCCCGCTTGGATGGGCCTTTGGTGGTATTCATGGTAATACTTACTAAGGTCAGCTGTCTCTTGGGGTGTAACTTGTAAGAGGTCGTAGGGACACTTGGGCTTTCATGTCGTGAAGTGTCATACGATTAACGTTGTATGAGTGGGATACTTTTGTGTTCCTCCACTCTCAATGGATACGGGTCTCCCCCGTTGTTGACCAACATTATTTTCGGATATTGTAATATTCACACCTTATTATCGTTGGTTTTGTACGAGTAATTGCACTTGATGGCTTTAATACTGGACCCCTCCACATGTATTAAGGTTTGAATGATGCACCTACTTCCATGTATTTGGTAATTGGATTTCTATCTTATTTATGCTTTGTGTGAGTATGGGGTTAGTTCCATGTTTTGGTATATTTCTATCTTATTTATGTTTTGCGTGAGTATGGGGTTAGTTCCATGTTTTGGTATATTTCTATCTAAACGTTTATCACAAAAATGGGACTTTTTGGAAAAGACATCACTATATATTCTAAACTGTTACTTATTGACAATTGTGATTTGAGAAATCCTTCTTCTGTTTTATTTATTATATAGTGATGAAAACTCTTGAACTCACTAGGCGTTAGTCTAACCTTTTTATTTTTCGGCATGTGCATCAGGTTCCGGTTGGGGAATAGTGTTAGCGACACTGTGAAGAGTTTGAGTGCTAGTTGTGTGCTCGAGGAACGTTTAGCTTGGTGAAGTCTTCCGCATTTATGTTTGGGAATAGAAAATTGTAATTGGGTTAAGTAACACCCGACCTTACTTAGTTTGGTGTGATTTAAGTTATTGATTGTTAGAGTAAATTTTTATGTTTTTAGAGTTGAGGTATTTCCATTGATGGTTTTGTAGAAGAAATTTTATCGAAGTTTTATTTAGTTGTTATTTCCAAAATTGAGGGTGTTACACTATCCTCTATCGATCCACTCCGGCGATGGATCTATTTTTCATTGAACTCGACGACCCCGAAGAAACCCTAGGTTCCATCCACTCCACCGTGACTACTCTCTCCTGATCCACTCCGGCGACGACTTTCTTTCTCATCGAACTTGACGTGAACAGTCACCCTGCCTCCTCCCAACTCTCATTTTCCAAATCGACGAAAACCATTAGTCGTCTTCTTTTAATTTCATTCAAGAAACAAAGAATCAACTACACGATTCAAGGTTCTATATTATAGGTTTTAATCATTGATGATCTACGGATTCAAATACCATAGGTTTCTATTTCTGTACATTATTTTGGGATATGAAACTCGATTCTTTATTTGTACTTTGTATATGATAAGTTTTATCAACAATTTATTGGGTTGATGCCTCTTCGACTTCTAACATACCGATGATTCACCACACAATTAAGTATAATGAAATTTGCTATATCTGGTGGTCTCTTTCTCATCACAATATCTACTCAGGGGCGGATGAAGGTTGAAGGGGTAGGGGTCCTGGGCCCCTACCAGCCCAAGTCTACATGGCCAAAAAAAATTATTACTTCTTAAATCATTTAAAATTAGAACTGGACCCCTAGAGATTTTTAATTGAGGCCCCTTGGTGGCTGGCCCATTGATAAAAAAAATTAAAATTACTATGCGATGCTCACTGCTCAGCGCCTCAGCCGACCACATCACCAATTCACACTCGGTAAAAACCTAAAAAATTTACTCCTCTTCAATCGGATATGTTGCTGCTCCACGCCTCCTGCCTCCACGTGCAGACGTGCTGATAAGCTGATTGAATCATTGTTCAGATGCTCAACACCTCCTGCTGCCACGTGCTGTGTTTTGGCCATTAGGTAAATTAAGTGCAGACGTGCTGATAAGCTGATAAGCTTTTTGCTTGTGTTGTTATTTGTTTAGAGATCATTACGTGGGACAATGTGGGAGTGATGCCTTTGTGACGGATGGCTTCCATAGTTGGAACAAAACGGAGAGACTTGGTCTTCATGTCGGTGACGTTAATAGTTTTCACAATAAAGCACTTAAGAAAAGTGAGGATTTAATGAGACAAGATCGATCTATTGTCGTTGCCTTTCATAAGCAAACCGAGATGGAGAAGAATGAGCACCGGATTCGATTAAATGCTTCAATTAAGGCTTGTAGATTCGTGTTGAAGAATGCATTACCCTTTCGTGGTCACGATGAATCTGAAATGTCTATTTCTAAAGGCATGTTCTTGGAAACATTAAGCTTAATTGGTGATTGTAATGAGGATATTGATAAAGTTATATTAAAAAATGCTCCAAAGAATAATCAAATGGTGTCTCCAAGTATTCAAAAAGACATTGCTTCTTGCTTTGCAAATCTAATACTCAAATCCATTTGTGAAGAAATTGGTGACGATGTGTTTGCATTGCTAGTTGATGAGTCTTGTGACTGCGCTAAGAAGGAACAAATGGCGGTGGTTTTTCGATATGTTGATGCGCGTGGTATTGTTAAGGAGAGATTTTTTGGTATTGTTCATGTGATGGGGACATCTTCTTTTATTCTTAAATCTGCAATTGATAATGTATTTGCTGAACATGGATTGTCTAAAACAGTTAAGAGGGCAAGGTTATGACGGAGCAAGCAATATGCGCGGTGAGTTCAATGTATTGAAAGCTTTGATCTTGAATGATAATAGCTCGGCATATTATATTCATTGTTTTGCTTACCAACTTCAATTAGTTGTTGTAGCGGTTGCAAACAAACACGAGGGAGTTGAGAACTTTTTTAATATGCTAAACATGGTGGTTAATGTGGTTAATGCTTCTTGCAAACGTAAAGACATGCTCCGACAAAGTTACAAAGATAGAGTGCAAGAAGCAATTGGTAAGTGTGAAATTGAAACCAGAAGTGGGATGAACCAAGAGATTTCTCTTATACGAGCCGGAGATACACGATGGGGTTCCCATTACAAAACCATGGTGAGTTTGATTGCTTTATTTCCGAATGTTATTGAAGTGCTTCAATATGTTGAAGAGGACGGTGATAATGGTTTTAGTCGCACTCAAGCAACCAGTATTCTAGCATATTTGAAGACTTTTGATTTTGTAATTTATTTGCACTTGATGTGTCGTATTTTAGAGGTCACAGATTTATTGTCACGGGCACTTCAAAAAAAGGATCAAGATATCGTGGAAGCTATTTCATTGGTAAGAGGAACCAAGCAACTATTGCAAACGTTTAGGGAAACCGGGTTTGAGCCACTTTTGAAGAAAATGTATTCTTTTTGTGAAACAAATGGTGTTGAATTGTTGGACATGGCAGAATGTTATAAAAAGAATGGAAGACGAAGGACCAACATCACCAATCGTCATTATTACGAGTTTGATATTTTCAACACTGTTGTGGACATGCAACTTCAAGAGTTTGGGGATCGATTTAGTGAGGTAAACACCGATTTACTTAAATATATAGCAGCTTTGAGTCCATGTGATTCATTTTCTCATTTCAACATACCAGATTTATTGGAGTTGAGTAAGTTGTATCCTTGTGATTTTGATCGTTTGGAAAGGATCGCTCTTGAGAAAGAACTTAAGATGTACTATGTGATAGTTCGACAAGATGAAAGATTTGCCGATTTGAGTAGTGTTGCCGAGCTTGCTAGATTGATGGTGGATACAAAAAAACATAAAACTTATCCTCTAGTATATCGGTTATTGAAGCTAGCTTTGGTTTTGCCCGTCGCTACCGCAACAGTCGAAAGATGTTTTTCTGCCATGAAGATCGTGAAGACTGATTTACGTAACAAAATCGGTGATGAGTTTTTGAATGCTGCATTAATCTGTACCATTGAAAAAGCGGCACTTCTCAATGTTATGAGTGATGATGTAATCGACCAATTCCAAAAGATGAAGAGTCGTAGAACACAATTGTAAAAGGTAACTTTTTATCATTTTAATGAATTCGTATCTTTTGGTTAGCTATTATTTATTTTATATTGGCCCCCCTACTATAATTCTTTCTTGATCCGCCACTGTATCTACTGCTATTGAACAAATTCATCCAGGTCTCCAATCGCCTATTCTGAATTCTTTAAATATCGAGTGAACATAAACCGTAGACAAGAACAAATAAAATGGAACACATGATAATTTTGGTTGTGTTTTTCATTGATAAGCAATCTAAGATTGAATGAAACCTTAGATTTTCTTCTAATTTTGTTATTAAATATTATTTTTGTATTCCTACCAATAAATTAATCATACAGGATTTGTATGTATGAATGAATTTAACGTTATAACATTGGGTTTTATTTTTTTTCTTTCTTATTTGAATCTAGTTTTATGTGTTCTGAACATCAACAATTTAGTTTTCATTTGGATCATAAATAATATATTTATGCGAACTTTTTGCACAATTGAATCACTAAAAACTTTATTTGTGACTTTTATGTATTTTTTAGGGAAATTAATTAAAATGGACCAAGTTCGTAATTGTGTTACAGAAATACCCCATCTCTCTCCCGGTTTACAAAAATACTCATTTCTCCCGCGATTTGACCCTCGATCGCGGATTAAAATACAAAATTCAAAAAAATTCGCGATGAGATTCAAGATGGTTTTTAAAAACATGTTTTGCAGAGAAAATTGTTGGTCCCGAAAGGCCTATACAAGTTTGTAGAAGGGGGGGGGTTGAATACAAACACGCTATTTTACTTTTCTAAATTGTTTATTGATAAATCATTAACAATTTACAGCTTGTTGCGGAAACAAGATTAAGGATAAACTTAAATCTAAACAAGTTGGAACACTAAGGTTTCTTGCACTAAGAAAGATATGGAGATTACTAATAAAATCCTATCTTGAGAGAGATTTGAACTTGTCCAGAGTTAGCAAGTTACTTCAAATGAAGTGAGTTCATCTATTTATATACTGCATGCATTTAATGCAATTCAGTATACGCTTTACACGTGTCATCAGCGGATTGGTTGCATGTCATTGACCTTTGTTGACAACCTTAGTAGCCGCATGAATGAACAGTGTAGTATCAGAGTGGTTGTACGATCTCAGATTTTCGGAGGTTCTTTTCTGACATTTCGTACGGTGGCGTGCAAGGGAGGTTAAGACAAAAGTACTTTGTACGGAGGACTTCATGATCAGCTTTCGTTGATTCAGCGATTATCATTTACTATTCAGCGAATGATAAAGTTCAGCGATAGCTGAAGTCTTGTACTTGATACTTCACGTTGAGTGGACAAATCTGAGTCTTCGCTGATCCGCATCAGTTCATTAGTAGACTTGTCGCTGGTTCTTGAGCTTGATCTTCGACTTCAGCGTAGAACCTTTGTTGACGTGAAACTTGTCTTCAGGGATTATAAGTAAACAACTAACTTATCAGCGATCACCATAAGGACTGAACAGACTCAGCGCATTATGGTGAACAGTGTTCGCTGAATGTTTAATTTAAAGAGCGAGAGTTCCTATCAGCGGTACTGTAAGATCTTAGTACTTATCAGCGATAGTGAAACTCTGATACATATTGTTTACATACAATTTTCACTAAGTATTTAAGAGAGGGTCATTATCAAATCACTGAGGGTTTGGATCAACAATCTCCCCCTATTTGATTATGACATAGCAACAAAGAAAATTGCTATTTAATGAAAACATAAGGATAAAAAGAACTCATAAAATATTTGTCCCTTTTACTGTTTTCTGGGATCTTTTCAGTACTGATGGAGTAAAGTACATTCGCTGAAATCTTTCTTTAAATCTTTGAATCAGGTTACAATGAAGAACAGAAAGATTACAAGTACAAGCGAAATAAATTACAAGTACAGAAGGATAACTGATACAATAGAGAAAAAGGAGATTATATCAGTTTTCAAAAGGTTCTTCCTTAATGAGAAGTTCATCAAGGGTCGTCTTTTCAGTGGGAATCATCCAGTCAGGAACCGTTACACCTTGTTTTCTTTTCTTCAGCGCTTCTTGAAAGATCAAGGGTTTTAGGTGTCGTGCCTGAATGTCCTTTCTGAAGTCACACCAGTAGATAAGATCTCTGAGCTGTTCGATTGGAGTGATTGGGAGCTCAGCGATCCGTTGAAAGCATTTTCGTCCGTCGTAGTCAAGAAAGAATATTCCATAAGGATTACTGATGACTTTACCAGGGACGAAAAGTTCACATGGTGGCAGAGAGATGTCAAGGGCAGATAGATCAGGATCAGGACCAAGTACTTCAGCGCGAGAGAAACCAATTCCAGTTTCATTTCGTATGTCAGGTCCTGAATTTGAATCTTGACGTTTCTTCCTTGGAGAACCTCTTTTTCTTTTCGGCTTTAGATCAGGAACAGGAGGAATATCCACACAGGAAGATATCAAGTCGATCTGTCTGTTTATCAGCTTTTCGAAATGATTCTTGTACTTTGATTGTGATGGATGGATAGCTAACCTCATCTCCAGCCATTCAGAGAGACCATACCTTTTTACAGTGTCAGCACGAAAGGTTTCAGATGTGCCATCTTCTCTGAACAGTTTGATGTCAACAATAGGTACTCCGATAGATGTTCTTCCAGAGATGAATACCTTGTTGATCTTCGCTGGACGATATCTGAAGTGAATTTTCTCTTTACACCAAATCAAGGTGGTCTGAGAAACTTCAGTTTTCTTTTCCACGATCTTCTGGGCTTCTTCCCACAGCTTTCGTTGGATTTGAATGGGAACACGCTTCAGCTTGGGGTCTTTGACAGATTCTTGAGTGAGCTTGATGGCGTATTCTCTGTCTTTCTCTTCAGCTTCCTTTCTTTCAGCAATGAGGCGTTCAGCTCTAAGGTGGTCCTGATATTCAGCTTTTGAAATTCTGAACTTAGGAGGAACTGAAGGCAGTTGATCAGGCCTTATAATGATTCGCTGATCCTCGAATCGCTTTATTATTTCTTCTCTTCTCTTTTGATCCTCTTCACTCAGATTTTGAGGAACTGAGGAAGGTCTCTTATTGTGCGAGAGAGGTTGTTCTTCTGGTTCATCAGTCTCAGAGATCAAGTCCAAGACTGGGATTATTTCATCAGCAGCAGTTGGCTTTATTTGTGAAGTCGCAACAGTAGAACCTTCAACGACATCCTCAAACAGGGGAGAGGACTAGCTGAAAAGCAGCGATCTTACAGATAAGAATTGGGTAGAAGAACTTGGGTAGAAAAGATAGAAAATAATGTGGATGTGTATATAGGTTTGGAGAACTTAGTGAGCTGTTGAGAAGTTCAGGGAAGGAAAAAGTAAAGTTTTAGTTTACCTGACAAACCGGCTTTTCAAAGAGAATCGCTAGATTTTCATCTTCAGCGAGGCCTTTGTCTTTGCTTTTCTCAGCGCCAGAGGCTGAGGGCTTTGTCTTTGTCTTCTCCCCTGATGGTTCTTTTATTGAGATTCCTTTAAGAGCTTTGATCCTTGGGGCAGGTTTGACGATAAAGAAATCATCGTCATCTTCATCATCATCATCATCCTTTCTTGGAGAGAAGGATGGTTTGTCGTCAGGGATGTCGATGTCTTCATCTTCTTCTGCTTCGGAATTCTCAGCATCTTCTTCGAGTTGCTCCCCCTCAGATATAGAGGCGAGCTTCTCGGTTCCCTCAGGGTTTTCATCTCCCTGAGGTCCAGTGGTCAGATCTTCATTTCTCTCTCCCCTGATAGATTCATCATGGGAAAGGTCTTCAGCGCTTTTGTTGTTCAGATCTTCAGCGCTTTTCTCCTTGGAATGTTCAGCGCTCTTCTCCCCCTCTTTTTCATGATGACTGGGGGAGGAATGGGCAGACTCAGCATTGGTGTTATCTCTGTCTTCTGGGCCAGAGATTTTCACACAACCTTCAAGCTTTGCTATTCTGTCTTCTAGGCCAGAGATAGCAGGCGTGATTTTCCTCAGCTCTGTGCGATCCTCCTCTGTGAAAGATTCCAGAATAGGGACAGGGGCAGGAGCAGGAGCTGGACTATTTGCCTTGTTTACCAGTGTCTCGATCATCGTCTTCATAGAGCTAACGTCGGTCTTTACAGAGCCTAAGTCAGTCTTGACCTCTGACATATCACCCTCGAGTTTTTCAACCGATGTCTTCAGCGTTGTTACTTCGCTGGACATGGTCGAAACTGATGTTTTGAGGCTTGTGTAGTCAGTGTAGATGTCACAGAGCACCTTGGCAAAATCGCTGAGGGTCTTATCAAGACTCTTGATGTCTTCAGTGGAAGCTTTCTTCTCCACCACCGTTGTCAGCTTTGTCAAGTTCTCTCCAGCGTTTGTTACAGCTGTTGAGTTGTTGGAGAGTGTGGTGGTGAGACTTGACAACTTTGTTTCCACGGACTTCAGCGAGGCGTTGATGTCTCCCAAATTAGGACCTGTAACATATAAGTACTTGTGAACAAAGGAAAGCTCAGAAGTTTCAGGTTTAGTTACAGTGTTTAAGGTGGGATTAGTACCTGCAGGAGGATTGATGAACTCGTCGAAGTTGCAAGTTCCTGAATAGTGTTCCATATCCTCTTCGAAAGTACGGTGAGGTATGGTGAACTCTGCAGGTCCTTTCTTCATCATTTGTTGAGAAGCATCAGCGGCGGCTTCTGGAATGATGGCATCTCCAGTGTTTGCTGGAGGAGTGTCCAAGTGAGTGAAGGGAGAAGCGAAGGTTAAGATTGAGATTCGGGTTCTGAGTTCAGCGTTGGAATCGCTGACAATCACTTCATCAGTCTTTTGAGAGACTGAGGGAGGTTGGGTAGTTTCCAAGTTTCTAACCTCAGCGTTTGGAGACGCTGAAGTCTGGATTGGAGGGATGGCTTGCACGGGTGTGGCAGAGCGTACCACAGAACTTTCCTTCAGCTCTTCAGAACGAGCTGAGGAGTCTTCAGCATGGAATTGCTGGGGTTGCTCCTTGGTTTTCTTGATCCTTTTGGAATCAAGTTGGGTGTGTGAGGGTTTCCTTTTCTTATAAGGAGAGGATGTTGTGGCCGGGGTATCAGCGATTGGTATTGTCGCTGAAGGAGCCACAGAAAGCGGAGAATTTAGAAGAGAGAGAAGAGTAGAGAGACGTACCTCATTGGCGACAGGCTTGAAGTCGAGAACCTTAGGGCCAATCTGAGAAAGTTTCAGATCACCCTCTTCAGGATAGCTGTCCTTCAGGCCATATTGAAAGATGGCGCTGATGAATCGTGGGTAAGGAACCCATGTTGGTCTGTCAGCGGCATAATCGACACGTTGAATCAGGTCTTCATAAATAATGGAGGCCCAGTCAATATTTAGACCTTTCAACAGTGCGTATCCCATGGACTGCTGAGGTTGGGCGGCTTGATCAGAAGATCCGGATTTCGCTGTCATGCAGCTGATCAGGTGAGCGAAGATAAAATTCATCTCGCTGGGCATTTTGGATTTCTTTATCAGCGTCAGTTTCTTCTCAGGCTTCTTGTCCCTTCCAATATCCCAGATATAACCCATTGCGTCAAGGAAAGCAATGATTGCTTCTCTGTCAGCATGCTTTTTGTGGTCAGGGAATGGAATGAAGGGTTTTTCTTTGGAGGCATTTGGGAAGTTTAGGGCTTTGCGGATAATTGCGGGTGTGATCTTGATGGTGCCATACTCAGTATCGCTGAGTATGCAGTCTATGGTTTTGGATGGATCTTTGGCAGAAGGTAGCTCAGTGTGTCTCGTAGAGTACCAGAACTGGGATAAGAGCCGCTGACTGGCAGGAGGTGTTATGGTCAGGGCTGTGTAGATGGGGCTGTTCTTCAGAAAACTTACAGCATCGTCCAGATGTGATACTTGCTTCCGAGGAGGAAACTCGAGAAGAGCTGAGAGGTTGTTGGCCTTAGTCCAATCGAGTTGATCCAGCTCGAACTTCACCTGGGGGGCTTTGAAGATTTCCATTTCCTCAGAGTCAGTGGAGATGGATTCAGCGGTAACATTCAGCTTTGAAGATGCCATATCACTGTATTATCAGTTCAACCAAAGATGTTAACAGATAAGAATTATCTTAATGTGGAAAGAAATTTCCGTTAAGATTTTTCGAATCTTGTCCATTTCATTCAGACAAAAAATGTCTTAATGAAGATTAGGGTTTTTCTTGATTTTAAAAGAAAAGTAAAACCCATAAAATCTTGTATTCCAGTTTCTAAAAGAAAAATGGATACTAATGAAGAACAAGTTTAAGATTTAGATTTAAAACTTGAAGAACAACCATGAAATGGTTGTGTTCATAAAACCATGAAAGAAATGATTTTATTTTAAAAAAGGTTCTTTTGTTTGATCTTGTTAAAACAAAGAGAAGATCGAAAACAAGTTATACGCATTTGATAAAAAAGAAGAACATATTAACCTTGAAGTTTTGATGAAGAAGATGATGAACAATTCTTGAGGTTTTTGAGAGCACAAATGCAACAGAGAATTCTTTTCTTGCGGAGAAAGATTGTTCGCGTAAAAGACAAATATAAACCAAGAGTTGTTTATATAGGGATTTTTAGAGAGAGAAAACCTTGAGCGGGAAAAGGTTTTCATCATGACACGGACACATGTTTGCATTTGATTGGAAGTTTGAACAAAACGTGCAAACGTGTGTCAGAAAGAAATCGTGCCGAGTGTTATCCGTTGCAATGACGTCACAACTGTCCTTTCACATTCTTTTAGGATGTCTCTGAGGTTTTGAAAAACTCAGGGACTCTTTTGAAAAACATGAAGCACTGAATAGAAATATCAGTGAAGGTTTAAGGAATTTTCAAAATATCGCTGTTAAGGAAGAGATATTCAGCGATGCAAATTATTTTGAAATCTTGCATTTACATGCGATTGTCAGAGAGAGAAAACATATCTGGATATCAGTTTAACCAAGTTTATTCAGAGAGAAGATGATGAAATGGATTATAAAAGTTGATTTTATCCCGAAGCCTATACAAGAATGTATAAACGTATCGCTGATAAATGTGAACCGCTGAAGATTTTATCCTTCAAAGTTCAGCATTCCAAGCTCGCTGATGAGAAAGTTGAATCTTGTCTCATCAAGAGGTTTGGTAAACAAATCAGCTAACTGATAATCAGTTGGGATAAAATGAAGTTCTATATCACCATTCATCACATGATCTCTGATAAAATGATATCTGATTTCTATGTGTTTTGTCTTTGAGTGTAGCACTGGATTGTTTGCTATAGCGATGGCACTTGTGCTGTCGCAATAGATTGGAATTTTGGAGAGCTGAAGATCATAGTCTAGTAGCTGATTTCTCATCCACAAGACTTGAGAACAGCAGCTTCCAGCGGCTACATACTCAGCTTCAGCTGTGGAAGTGGACACTGAGTTTTGCTTCTTACTTGTCCAACTTACCAGCTTTCCACCCAGGAGCTGACATCCTCCTGTGGTGCTTTTCCTATCCATTTTGCAACCTGCAAAATCACTGTCTGAATAGGCGGTTAGATCGAATCCTGAGTCTTTGGGATACCAAAGACCTAGATTCGCTGTACCCTTAAGATATCGAAAGATTCGCTTTACAGCTTTCATATGGGATATCTTAGGTTCAGCTTGATATCGTGCACACAGACATGTTGCAAACATAATATCGGGTCGGCTAGCTGTAAGATACAATAGTGAGCCGATCATCCCACGGTACAGCGTGACATTGACAGGAACACTCTTTGTGTCCTTATCAAGTATCAGCGGTGGTGCCATAGGGGTTTTCATAGCTGAACTTTCAGTTAAGTTGAATTTCTTCAGCATATCTTTAACATACTTTCCCTGATTTATAAAAGTTCCTTTTTCAGTTTGCTTAATCTGAAGACCAAGGAAATATGTTAGTTCACCCATCATACTCATTTTATACTCATCTTTCATTCTATCAGCGAAACGAGTACAAAGCTCAGGGTTAGTAGAACCAAATATAATATCATCAACATATATTTGAACTAAAATGATATGACCTTTTACTTTTCTAAAAAACAAAGTTTTGTCAATCTTACCTCGCTCAAATTTTTCAATATGGAGATAAGTAGAGAGAGTATCATACCATGCACGTGGAGCTTGCTTTAAGCCATAAAGTGCCTTGTCCAGTTTATAAACATAACCTGGACGCTTAGGATCTGAGAATCCTGGAGGTTGTTCCACATATACTTCTTCATTCAGCTTTCCATTTAGAAACGCTGACTTAACATCCATCTGATGTACAGTGAAGTTTTTGTGTACAACATATGCTAAGAAAAGACGAATAGATTCAAGTCTTGCTACTGGAGCAAAAGTTTCGTCATAATCTATGCCTTCCTCTTGTCTGTATCCCTGAGCAACAAGACGAGCTTTGTTGCGAGTTACAGTACCATGTTCGTCCAACTTGTTTCGATAGACCCATTTAGTGCCTATCACCGTTTTGTCAGTTGGTCTACGAACAAGTTTCCAAACTTTGTTTCTTTCGAATTCAGTCAGCTCTTCTTGCATAGCGCTGACCCAGTTTGGATCTCTGAGGGCATCATCTATTTTCTTTGGTTCAGTTAGAGAAATAAAGTTAACAAATAAACAAATATTACCTGCACTTCTACGAGTCTGAATACCAGCGTTGGGATCACCAAGAATTTGATCGATTGGGTGATTTACAGTCCATCGCTGAGCCGGAGCATGCGTCGCTGACTCAGTCTGAACTGGAGAAACTGAAGATGAGGCTTCAGCTACTTCTGGATTATCAGCTAAGAGAGGAATGTTTGCGTTTGCCACTTCATTCACTGATTGCTGAGAAATAGATGGAATTTCTGAGACATTTGGATCAACTGCAGGTATAGTGTTTATAGGAACAGCTGAGACCCAAGATGTTTTAGCTTCACTATTTTGCATATTTGGAATGATAGAAGGACCATCATTTTCTACTGTGTGAGCATGAGGAGTGGGAACATCTTCTGAATCACCAAGATGAGAAAACATCCATTGATTCAGTTCTTCTGTATCAGCGTTCGGTTTAGAGTTCGCTGAACGGGATTCGTCAAACGTGACGTGAATAGTTTCTTCTACAGTTTGTCTTCTTCGGTTGAAGACTCTGAAGGCTTTGGAAACTGAGGAGTATCCAAGAAAGATTCCATCATCAGCCTTAGGATCAAACTTTCCAAGGGCATCTCTGTTGTTCAGTATGAAACACTGACATCCAAAGATGTGAAGAAAGCTGATTGAAGGCTTTCTCCCATGAAAGAGTTCATAGGCTGTCTTTTTGAATCTTTTAACTATCAGCGACCTGTTTTGCGTAAAACAAGCAGTGTTGACAGCTTCTGCCCAAAACTGAGTAGGCAGGTGAGAATCGCTGATCATTGAACGTGCAACTTCAATAATTGTTCTATTTCTTCTTTCAGCGACTCCGTTTTGTTGTGGTGTTCTCACTGACGAAAAGTTGTGAGAAATACCCTTGCTCTCAAGGAAGGAATCAAGAGAACTGTTTTTGAATTCAGTTCCATGATCACTCCTTATTGAGCGAACAATTATATTGTTCAGAGTTTCCATCTTCCGAACAAAGGTGATGAGTTCTTCAGGGGTGTCACTCTTAGAACGGAGAAACATTACCCATGTGTAACGAGATAATTCATCAACTATGACCAGCGTATATTTCTTTCCAGCGATGGATTGTTTGTTAACGGGGCCAAACAAATCCATATGGAGTAGTTGTAGAGGAGATGACACTGAGGAAACTTGCTTTGACTTAAAGCTTGCCTTGGTCTGCTTCCCTTTTTCACACGCTGAACATAAGGACTCTTTGGCGTATGAATGTTGAGGTAGACCAGTGACTAACTCTTTGGATGAAAGAGTATTCAGTGTCTTGAAGTTGAGATGTGAGAGCCTTTTGTGCCATAGCCAGTTAACATCAGAAGATGCTTTTGAGAAGAAACAGGAGTTCTCAGTGGTTGTTGAGTCCATGTTTATAACGTAAACATTTTCCAAACGATAACCGCTGAGAGCTATCTTCTCCTTTTTGTCAGAGACAAAGCAGGATTCCTTAGTGAAAATCACTTTGTTATCCATGTCGTAAAGCTGACTGATGCTTAGAAGATTATGCTTCAGCCCTTCAACATATGCGACTCTTCTGAAGGATGTTGTACCATTTGAAAGTACACCATACCCTCGGGTATGTCCTTTTCCATTTCCACCGAAAGTCACAGAGGGACCCTTCTCTTCCTTGTATTCAGCGAGCAGGTTTTTCTTTCCAGTCATGTGTCTAGAGCATCCGCTATCGAGATACCAGATACCCTTCTTAACCTGCAATACAAAGGAAGATTAGTTTTGCTTGGGTACCCACTTCACCATGTATACGCGTTTGTCAGTGGAAGTAGTTGGAATGGGTTCAGCAGTCTTCGCAGCATTTGAAGATTCAGCTTTGTCTTTCTTCACTTTGGTCAATTTCTTGACCTCAGCGGTAGGAGTCACCTTGACCTGAATTGCAACTGGTTTGGTCTTCTTGGGTGCTATCTTCACCTTAGCTATCTTATCAGCTTTGGTGGCTGTGGGACACTTACTTGCAATATGATCGGTAAGTCCACAGTGATAACATTTCCTATAACTAAAATTAGTTCTAGGACCACTTGAGTGCTGAGCTTTTAATTTGGAATTAGAAGTGCCAGCACCAAGTACACTATTGGTTTTTGAAATAGGACGAACATTCAGTTCTTCAGATTTCTTACCAAGGATATCTACTCTGAGTCTAGGAGTAGGTCGCTGAACTGATCCAGAGGTCTGATTTCTAGAACCAGATGAATGAATCACTAAGGCTTTGGAAGCATTCAACTTAGGTACTAAGGTACCCTTCTGAGGATTTTGATAAATAACAATTCCTTTACCTTTGTCTTTAGAGACAGAGGTAGGTTTTGAATAAACCATTTTCTCCTTACCTTTTGAGGAGGTAGGAGTTTCCTCAGGGATTGGTGTAACCGACGAGGAGTACTGAGATGAAGAAGTGTCAGCTACTGAGGATACGAACGTTCCAAATTTAAGCATTGAACGTTTAGTGGTTGGTATTGGAGTATCATATTTATAACCTAGACCACGTTTATCACTCAGAGGAATCTGAGCCTTAATTATCTCAGTGATCTTTGTTGAAGAATTACACCATCCTTCAACAGTAGCTTGTTCAGCTTTTAATGCAGCGATAGCTTCCGCTCGTTCGATTTTGACTAGCTGATTTAAATGGACTTGATCTTTAAAATCTTCTTCAAATTTAGAAAGCTTTTCTATTTGAAGGTGGCAGTTTTTAAGCTTTTCAGCGAGATCAAGATTTTGGTTTTCAACCACAGCTTTGCCGTTCATGGCTTCGTATAAACTTCTAGTCAGCAGTTCGATTTTACGGAGACTATCAGCTTCATCAATATTTGCAATATTGGTAAAGAAGGAAGGTGATACCTGAATGGCAGATGTTGAAGTGGAGGGAATGTCTGAACTTTCTTCCTCTTCTTCAATCTTGGCCATGAGACATTGATTTGCTTCATCATCTTCAGAATCAGATGATGAGGCTTCTTCATCAGAAGCAGCCCAATCATAGTCAGCCATCAGGCCTTTTCCTTTCTTCTTAAAGCTTTTCAGCTTTGCATACTTTTCCTTCAGCTTTGAGTATTTGTCGTCTTTATTCCTTGGAACAAAGGATTTCTTTGTAAACGCTGAAGGTCTCATGATTTTCTTTGCAAGAAACCTATTGTTTATATAATTTGTGTTTGTGTGGGAGGTCATTTTCAGAAAATAGCAAGGAAGAGAAATATCTTAGATTAGATCTTGTTTATGAGTTTAAACAAATCCGCTCTGATACCACTTGTTGGTCCCGAAAGGCCTATACAAGTTTGTTTCCGGGGGGGGTTGAATACAAACACGCTATTTTACTTTTCTAAATTGTTTATTGATAAATCATTAACAATTTACAGCTTGTTGCGGAAACAAGATTAAGGATAAACCTAAATCTAAACAAGTTGGAACACTAAGGTTTCTTGCACTAAGAAAGATATGGAGATTACTAATAAAATCCTATCTTGAGAGAGATTTGAACTTGTCCAGAGTTAGCAAGTTACTTCAAATGAAGTGAGTTCATCTCTTTATATACTGCATGCATTTAATGCAATTCAGTATACGCTTTACACGTGTCATCAGCGGATTGGTTGCATGTCATTGACCTTTGTTGACAACCTTAGTAGCCGCATGAATGAACAGTGTAGTATCAGAGTGGTTGTACGATCTCAGATTTTCGGAGGTTCTTTTCTGACATTTCGTACGGTGGCGTGCAAGGGAGGTTAAGACAAAAGTACTTTGTACGGAGGACTTCATGATCAACTTTCGTTGATTCAGCGATTATCATTTACTATTCAGCGAATGATAAAGTTCAGCGATAGCTGAAGTCTTGTACTTGATACTTCACGTTGAGTGGACAAATCTGAGTCTTCGCTGATCCGCATCAGTTCATTAGTAGACTTGTCGCTGGTTCTTGAGCTTGATCTTCGACTTCAGCGTAGAACCTTTGTTGACGTGAAACTTGTCTTCAGGGATTATAAGTAAACAACTAACTTATCAGCGATCACCATAAGGACTGAACAGACTCAGCGCATTATGGTGAACAATGTTCGCTGAATGTTTAATTTAAAGAGCGAGAGTTCCTATCAGCGGTACTGTAAGATCTTAGTACTTATCAGCGATAGTGAAACTCTGATACATATTGTTTACATACAATTTTCACTAAGTATTTAAGAGAGGGTCATTATCAAATCACTGAGGGTTTGGATCAACAAAAATAATAGGGAAGCACATGTGCTTGCAGTGAAACTTCATGCGATCGCGGGTTATTACATATCTATTCTACTTATAAAAAAGAATAGTGAACGGTTATTTTCAACAAAGCGGTTTTCTAAACAATTCGGTTTTCTAAACCACGTCTGCACCAATTCCTCACACTCTTCTATAAACTGATCCATCTTCCTCTCTCATATTTCATGCTTCATTTCTCAAATTTAATGCTCCCTGATTGACGCTCTCTCTCAAACTAGGTTAGTTTTTATTTGTGTTCATAACATCGAATCATAGGGGATAGAAACAACATCCATCTTCCTCATTTATCTCCCTCCCCAATTCATGCTCCCTGATTTATCTGCACTCACCCAACAAGAAACGGGATCGATGGTCTCTCTAATTACGCATGCATCTTCCCTCGTTCCCTCCGCTCTCTCCATCGTTCACTCCTCCGCAAACCAGGTTAGGTTTTATTTGTGTTGGTTTTCTGCTCCTCCTTCTCCTTCTCTGTTTATGTGTTGGGTTTATCATATGGTTGCTCAAGTTCTCATATGGGTTTTTTCTGGGTTTCACCAATCGTTCGCCATGGGGAACAACAAGAAAGAACAATTTGATGTATCCGATCTCGGCGCATCCCTACCGGCCGCCGCTGCAGGTATTTTTCGCATCTTAATTTCTAAAACCCCTAATCTGTTACTACGCAAACTCCGTCGTGAATTAATTTGAAGTTTATGGTTTTAATTTGGTTAATCGTGCAGCTCTTAGTGCGGAGGATCGTGCTGGGCTTGTAAACGCTTTAAAGGTTGGATTTTTCTTCCTTTTTAGTGTTGATTATTTGGTTTTTATGCAAATTTTTTGGTTAATTTGAAGGGTGTCTTGTTTGTAGGATAAGCTTCAGAATCTGGCGGGGCAACACTCTGATGTTCTCGAGAATTTGAGTCCAATAGTTAGGAAGAGAGTTGAAGTTCTAAGAGAAATCCAGGTAAAGAAGGATGTTATGCCTAATTTGTAATTGATATTTTCAGTTGTTTTTAGATATACTTGATTTCTCTTGTTATAGTTATTACCCTTTTATTCTCTGATCTTTTATATCGGTTTATCAATCAGCAGCAGCAGCAGCCATGGAACAAAAGCTTAATCCAATTAAGCCATACTCATTGCTATACAGCTCCCACCACAACAGCTGTTTTATTGAATCAAAAGATTCAACCTCCCAGTTCAAGAACACAACTACGCATTGATCAAGATCCTCAAAAGGTACATTATTTAAACAACTAAACACATGATTTGCTAATCTTTTTGTGTTTTAGATAATAAAGGAATGAACTTTTTGTAAAATGGCAGGATTAAATCATATTGCATACTATGTTCTTGATCAGCCAGCAGCCAGATCCAGTGATCAATGCACAAAATTTGTTCGATTGATGCTGGCGAGCGATACCTCACGGATGTAAGTCTATATATACATTTGCTGTTGATTAGTTATAGTTAATCCATTTGATTATGTTTTTTTATATATGCCATCAAATTCGTGTGCTTGTAAGTTCTATTCATGAAATTGCTATATATATACATATCTATAACACATTGAGACAATTCATTCATTCATTCAGACCACTTAATCATCCTGTACTAGAAAATGAATTTCTCCGTTTGGCTTAACAGGATGTTTCTGAGGGATTTAGTTTTCTTGGGAAGTTTTTTATAATTCTAAAATCGGAAGAATTTGGAATCTTTGGTGGCTTTGTAGGATTTGGAATGGAATTAAATTCCACTCTTTTTTAAATCTTATTTGGTTTGTAGGATTTGAAATAAAAGTTATTTTTTCATAAATATTTGTTTGTTTTATAATAATTTGTTTGCTTGGAAGCAACGAAGAAATTCGCACAGATTTGATGGAAAAAGGTGAGGTAGAGATGTGATGAACAATTGAAATCCATAGTATTTGGTCAGATCTCTACTTCTACTATAAAGGACTTTAAAAGTTTCATGGCACCCTTATAGTGACACTCATCTTGGAATTCTATCATCTGATTCAGTTTTCAAGTACAACATTCTTTATGGAGAATATCTATTAGTTGAAGTGCACTAAAGTTTGTCGGAACAATTTATGCATCAGATAGAGCTATTAATGCATTTGTAGGAGAAAGTTATTAGTTTCTATTCAATTGTAATTTGACACCATGGGCATCAATTAAAGAAAATCATTGATGACCAGCATACTCATTTACGAGACGCACAACAGAAGCTAGCAAAGGTTGAAGAGAAACAAGAAAATCTGGAGAATCAAATTGATCACGCCGTTCAGATTCATGATCTCTTGGAAGAACGTTTGTTAAAGCTAAGAACCCTACAAGGAATCCACAAGAAACCATTGTCAAAAGCAGAAAAAGAGTTCAAGATGGAGCTTGGTAAGTTCCAAAACCAAAACTAAAACTATTTCAATATATCCCACCCCTAAATGTAGGATATACACAAATCAAATCTGACCTCTATCCTAAAGAACAGAGCAGTTGTTTCTGATAGTGTTATGGTACTTGCTATTGTGATTTGTACAATTTTCGTGAAAGTAACATTTTGAACCTGGTTTTGTTCATTTTATGCAGATAGATTTAGAGGATTGGAATTGTATGTGTTCCGCACCACCATATAAGCTATAAATGGTCAGGCTTTACAAGAAGTGATTTAGAAGGCTTTACAAGAAGTCGAGCTTGAAAATGGGTACGAGCCACATCCCCCAAGCCCTTGCCAACACGCCACCACCCTTGTGGTTAATTCATTAGATCTTTGCTGGAAGAAAAGAGTCGCCATGGTAAAAGAAACATTGGTTGGTTTATAGTTATGCTGTTTTGTAATACTTGAACACATGTTAAATCAAAGACTTGTACTTTAAACCAATGAATTTTATTAAATGGATTTGTTCTATCGTTTGGTCTTACCTATCTTCTTAAGTTTAACGTTCCTTGGCTTTGATAATTCATTTGGGAATTGGGATATACCGATCAAGATAGTGTCGGGCCTAAGACATGGTTCCAATAAAACTTTATATAACTTCATGCGATCGCAGACTATATGACCCCCATGGTTATTACATATTTAAGTAAACTACATATTTGGTCCATGTGGTTTGGTACCTATTACGATGGAGGTCCCTGAACCCTAAAATTCATGGATGGGGCCCCTAATCTACGCATTTCTCACGACTGGTCCTGTGGCCAACTGCCGTCCAATTTTCTCCGTTAAAGTCAACTCGTGCCCCTCACGTGAGGGGTATTTTTGTCTTTTCATTTTTCCCTCTCATTAAAGGATAAGCGATGGTCGCCCAACCCCACACTAACCCTGAAACATCATCATCTTCAACCTCGTGGACCTGGTTCGATCTTCTGAGGAAGTCTCAACAGACCAGATCAGATGGTGCAGACAACTTGGGTGTTGCGACAAAAGTATGAGGAAGTTGCAATCTTGGAAATTTATGGTACGTTTTAGCTAAGCTTTAAGAAACCAAAAGCATGGAACGTCAAAAAACAGGGTTTTTAACTTTAAAAAACAAGGCTTTTTTTATCTCTGTTCAAAATCATTGAACAAAGCATGCATGAACTTCATCTTTATTGTTTTCTCTTGTGTACATGTCATTTATGTTTAATCACTGAGTTAGATGTTTTTTTAACAGACTTGTACCCCACCCTGATTACACTCAAGATTTTTCATGGAGGTGTTTTCTCACCACGTCCTGGTAGGAAGTATTTATTGGGTAAAATGTCAGTTGGTTGATTTAGTAGACACTGAAGTTTTCAGTGTATGAACTAAAAGCTATGATGCAAGAAATCGGGTACAAAGATGATGATGTACCTATATTTTACCACTTCAAAGTTCCTACTTTAGACCTAGATTTTGGCCTCCGAGCATTAGGCAATGATAGGGATGTGTTGTCCTTGTTAAAGTATGCTCCTAGATGCAAAGTAATTGAGGTTTACACTGAGTTTTTTTAGGACAAGAGTGGAAAGTTTTTTATCATCACCTGGGATGAGTAAAGTGGTAATTGAGGAAGTTCCATCAGAAGAAGGGAGTCCAGAGTTAAATAGGTGTAGGAAACAATCAGGACAAGGACAATCTCCAACTTGTAAGAAAAGATTAATGCCTGAATGGACTGTACCAAAAGAGGCAGACGGTGTCAGTGGTGTTGTTGAAGATAGGGATAGTGCAATTAATGAAGTCAATGAAGTCAATGTAGAGTGTGTTAATGAAACTGGTGCTTCTATAGTTAATGAAGAAAGTGAAATCAATGCAGAGGGTGTCAATGCAGTAAATCAGCATGGGAATGAGGGTGTTACTGAAACTAATGGTGCATTTAATGAGCAAGGGGTGATGCAATAAATGAGCAGGGGGTAATGCAGTAAATGAGCAGAGGGTGAGGGTCTTAATGAAATAACTTGTGCAGTTAATGAACAGGGGGATGGGATTCCTAATCAAAGTGATGCTTTTGATGACATATTGGACTTTGATGACTTCTTTGACTATAATGATGAATATCAAGGTGAGCAGAATGATAATGATAAGGATGATGATCACAATGACTCTAATCTTGAAGATGACAACGGTAAGGATGATGTTGAAGTTGAAATGGGGGATTTTGATGAGAATGTGTTGGAAATGGATATGGAGGATTATGAAAGTAATGCTGATGAATATGATATGGAGGAAAGGGTTTGTTATTTGAGAAAACTAAGAGCTGAGAGGGGATCCAAGGCTGTAAGTGACAGTGGTATCCACTTCTATGTTGGGCAGGTATTTGGTACCAAGGAAGGAATAAAAAAAATGATTGGCACCCATGCAATTGAGACTAGAAGACAAATAGTAGTAGTGAAAAATGATCTTACCAGATTAACGGCTGTTTGTTTGGGATGTATACTGGTGGGCCAAGCAAGGTTAAGAAACCTACCTTTGGGCCAAGCAAAAGTAAAAAAGAGGTTGATGGGCCAAGTAATAGCCAAAACAATGTAGATGGGCCAAGCAAAAGCAAAAAAGAGGATGGTGGTCCAAGTTGGATGCAAAATGTCCATGGGTGTTGCACATTTATAAAGGCAAACATGAGAACTCATGGATGGTCAAAACCTATGTAGACACCCATAAGTGTCTCCAGACTAGAGAAGTAAGAGCTTGTACTGCTACTTTCCTATCGAAGAAGATTGAAGAAACTTTAATGGCAAACCCATAAATCCCAATAAAGAGTCTGCAAGTAACCCTGGAACAGAAGTACCAAAATAACATTTCACACATGAAATCTTTTAGGGAAAAACAGCTTGCAATGAAGAAACTTATGGGGGACTACACAGAACAGTATACTGTTTTAAGGGATTATATATGTGAGCTACAGAGAACAAACCCAGGTACCACAGTCAAGTTAGATGTGGAGACTGAACACAACATCAACAGTGATACACGACAGTTCAAAAGAATTTATGTGATGCGATGCACATGCCTGGTTGAACAAAATCCATCCAAAACATTGGTCAAGATCACACTTCACAGGTATTCTGATTTACCTACCTTATTTGCCACATTCTTATAGGCTTACAATATTGTTGATGGTTGAAAATTATGCCTACAATGTTGCAGGAAGATGGCATAGTGATGCGTTATTGAATAATATGTGTGAGGTGTTCAATAAACAGTTCGTAGATGGGAGAGATAAGCCAATTATTACTGCATTGGAGTACATCAGGCAATATCTAATGAAAAGAATTGTGAATGTTCAAAAGTTGATCCAAAAGTGTGATGGTCCTCTAACACGCTACCAAGATTTTGAATGACATAAGGAGAGAGGCAGTAAAGTACCATGTCCTGTGGAATGGTGGGGATCAATACCAGGTTAGTGGTCAATGGGCAGACCAATGTGTGGTAGATGTCAGATTTAGAAATTGTTCATCTAGAAGGTGGGAATTGACTGGCATCCCTTGTAAACATGTTGTTGCATCCATTTGGAACATGGCAAGAAATGGGTTAGGTGGTGGCATAGTAGAGCATTGGGTGCACCCTCTATACTATGTAGATACATGGAAGGCCATGTATTCTTTCAAGATATTTCCTATCAATGGAAGAAACTTGTGGCCTCAATCTGGTTGTCCAACTACAATCTCTGCACCAAAACATCACACCCAAGTTGGGAGGCCCAAGAAAAAAAGGAAGAGAAGTTTGGGTGAGGTGACTGACGCGGCTGTGAAGGGAACACAAAAGAAGTTAAAAAGGATTGGTAAGACAGTTACTTGTGCCAAATGCAAGAAGAAAGGTCACAATTCTAGATCGTGCAAAGGACAATGATTTAAGTGGTTGTCTTTTTTTTTGTTGGATGTAATGGGTTGTGTTTTTGCAAACTATTAACTTGTTGTAATAGTTGCATATGGTTATGGTATTAAGGTGCTGAACCTTTTGAAGAAGTTGTCTTTTTTGGTTTTGATTACTACCTTTGCTTTCATTTTATGGTACTGAATCTACATCCTTGTGTTGATAATTTAGTAATGCAAATTTTGATTGCCATACAAAGATAAATTTCATTGCCATAAACAGATCATTACATTTGATTTCTACAATTGACATACACAAGCAACTAATCTAATAGATGAATAGAAAGTACATCAAAATGAGACACAACAAAGTCTTCAATATAAGAACTTGTTTCTTATTGCCTTTGAGGGAGGATTCAAGTTCTTTGTTAGATGCTTCAAGTTCTTTGTTCAATACTTCAACTTCATTCCTTGACCTCAGTAATCCTGGAATAACATCCAAACATCGTGTACACAGTGGTAGATCAACCCAATAAATGAATCCACAATTTGGTCCCTGTTACATTTTTGCATCCATTGAATTAGGTCAACAGACAAATTAAAGTAGAGGTTTTACCAAATAATCTTACCCTTTCAGCACAACAATAAAACCTTCGACCTCGATTAGTTGATGTCCATGATGTACGAATGGTTGCAGGTGATCCACAAACACAGTAAACCATCGGGGAGAAAGGAGAGAGGCGAAGAATATGAAATCAGGGTGTGGGGCTGGGGGACCATCGCTTATCCTTTAATGAGCGGAAAAATGAAAAGGCAAAAATGCCCCTTACGTGAGGGGCACGTGTTGACGTTAACGGAGAAAATTGGACGGCGGTTGGCCACAGAACCCCAGTCGTCAGAAATGCGTAGATTAGGGACCCCATCCATGAATTTTAAGGTTCAGGGACCTCTATCGTAATAGGTACCAAACCACAGGGACCAAATATGTAATTTACTCTACATATTTTCTCCGAGGGAACAAATCGCAGATATTTTTGAATTTTTTATTTTAATTCACGATCGAGGGTGAGAAATGAGTATTTTTGTAAACCGGGAGAGAGATGTGGTATTTCTGTAACACAATTACGAACTTGGTCTATTTTAATTAATTACCCTTTTTTATATCAATAATTATTATATTTTTATAACATATCTTAAATATTTAACTTAAAAAACTAACAAATATCTCTTTACACCAAATTTAAGGTAAAACCCCTCCTCAATGATGTTTTTTTAAAGGAACATTACATTTTTTAATGATAAGAATCTTCCGATGCTCTAACTAGGGGTGTCTAAGAAAACCGACTAACTGGATAAATCCAATGTAAAATAACCCAGCTTGATGTTATCTGATATTTAATTGAATTGTAAAATCTTTTAACAATATGTATAAAGTTAGAATTAGGTTAAGGTGATATAAACCCAATATTTTTTATCTATTGGGTTTAATATAATTGTTAAGTTTCGATTAGTACATGTAATTGATGATTATACCATGCCACTAATGTTTGTTAAAATGTCTCTCTATAAGTCACCACACATGTTGAGCATGTAAGGGTATTTGTTATTTTACACATTATAAAAAAATTAATGTACAAGTTTAAAATGCATATGTACAAGTGCATTAAAACCAAAACTAAATTGAGTCACTCTTTCCCATACCCATGCGCTACTGCACGGCTTCCCATATCCACCCCCCGACGATTAGCCAAGTAGTCTAACTCTCAAATGAACGATGCAACCTAACCCTAGAAAATAGAATATCAAGATTCAACTCATAGAGAGGCTAAGGCGAAGTGCGTAAGTGTTGCGTGTCGAAATATCACAGTCGACAAGAATTTATGAGTGGGAAGCCTTAGTTAGGAATGGAAATCCTTGGAGCAAATCATGAGCTCGTTGCGCAGTCTGAACAATTTCAGAAAAGACTAAGGGGCCGTTTGGTTCACGGAATTTGAAAGAATTTGATGGAATTGGAATGACAAATTCCTTTGACCAATCAATGAATTTAAAAGAATTTGTTTGGTTCAATTCTTGAAATGAATGGAATCCATCGAATTCCACAAATCAATGAATTCATCATTCCTTGACCTAATGGAAAGAATTAAAGTTCATCCTTTTGCATTCATTTTAACCAACACCGACCACCCCTGCCCCATGACCGTAAAACTATTGTCATTATCATGCCCCCATCCCCACCCCACTCACCCCCACCCTGTCCTACTACCCACCTTCCACCCCTACCCAGTCGTGCCCCTACCCCATGCCTTCCCCACCTTGACCACCCCACCCCTGCCTAGCCCAACCATCCTGCCCCCTCCATTCACCCACCCATGCCCCACCGTGCCCACCCTCCCTGCCCCCATTCTTGCCATACCCCATCCCTTCTGCCCCTGCCACCTCCCTCCTCCCAAACAAAGATGGAGATTCCAATTATTTTTAGAGATTCCATTCCAATTCTATCCAACCAAACGCAATCAAATTCCATTCTGCCAACCAAACGCCCCCTAAGGGTGGTCCTTGAATTGGAGATGATGGGAGTTTGTGCAATAAAAGGTTTTCTTTTAGAAAAACTTGGGGGTGGGCCTTTGCTAACCTTCGCCAAGATTGGCTCATCCATGTCCAATTATATCATATGTTAATGCCACATCATCATGTTGTCCATGGTAATGGGTTTATTGTTACTTATACAATGAATAAGATGAAGATCCATGATAATGGTAATGGGTAGAAAAGTGGGTGATGATGACAATGATTGATGGTAATGGTTAAAACCTACTCTTTTGAAAAGTGATATTGATGGTTAGTTGGCCATAATTGCAATCTTTATCGGCCAATGTTAGAGCAGAAGCAATTGTAAATGCACCCATACATATACGTTTTACTTTGCATGTTAAAATTATACACAAACATATAAATTCCAAACCTCTTCGACAATCTTTTTGAAGCACTTGGTTCTTTGCCAAAATTCTTGACTTTGAATTTTTTTTTTCTTTCAAAAGTTAGGAAGTCTTCATAGAACATCCACTCTACTCTTTGGAATAAATGTCAAGTTTGTGTACATAGCCGGACCCTACTTTTTTTTTTGAAAGGGTATCTCAGGCACAGCCCGGACTAATCCCTGACAATTTTGAAACTTAAAGATGTCTTATTAATATTGAGGACGTCTGGGATCGAACCCTGAATAGATGGGATATTCCACCACATCACCCAGGGCGATCAACCACTGCGCTACAACCTGATTGACATACTAGATATTGCAAACAGTTTCTAGTATTTCCATTTTTATTATGAGGAATTGAGGATCATTGTTTCATTGTGACTCCTAAGCATCAAAACTTATTTAAAATGACATGGAAATTTGGAGGCTTGAAGATGGATGAATGATATTGATCAAAGAGGGTTCAAATTTTTTGACAAGGTTTGAATCGACATAGCCTTAACATAGACGTTTTGCAAGTTAAGTGTCGTAACACAACCATGGATAAGTTGCTTTTACATATGTGATCGGATATTTGGCAATTCTTGGTACAGTTGTGTTCCATCATATGATAATTGAATTCCTAACAATGTTGATTGAGTATTTTGTAAACATAAGTCTTTCTTTCCCTCGAAATGATACATATATATATATATATATATATATATATATATAGTCACATTCTTTTGTTAACCAACACATTAGTGTTAACCATGTTAACCAAAATGGACCAATGAGATTGCTCCTTTCATTTTTGTTTATGTTGATGGATCTTATTATACTGGAGGTTTGTATGTATTTGTTGATCTTTTTGCATGTTTGCAAGAATGATAGTTCATTAGTTTGTTTGCAACAAAAAGCCAAAAACAATAGTTAAAAAAAAGGCCCGCACAAAAATATATGGAAGAACCAGTTCACCCAAGTTGTATCCTTCTCAAATGGACGTTAACTGACTTGTGTGGGTTAGATTTACCAAAAATCAAAACCGATAATATGATTTTTTAGAGGGTATATGAAATTTATCTATGATTGGGCATTCTTGCAAGAATGATGGTTGGTTTAAATGAAAACCGAGTACGTTAATCACTCAAGTAAATTAGAGCATCTCCAAAACATACTAGAAATTGAAGAAAATATGAGAGAAATTTGGATAATGGATGGATTTAGAAAAATCTCCAAAATAAATTTTGGAGGAAAGAGACAAGATACATTAATTATTTTGTACTTATTTTGAACTAGAAAGAGGAAGAGAGAGAATATAAAATTGCAATTTTGTTTAGTATTAAATGCATAAAATATTTTAATAATATAATTAATGCTAGAATTTCAAAGATTTTATAGCGAAACTGTTGAAGATTCTTTAGCACCATTTCTAGTGCTTCTGATATATTTGTTGGGGGTTTATCCTCTGCATTTTAGTTCACACACGAAGTTATTTGTTCAATTCCGCTTGTCAGGTTCTTAGAGACCATTGTGTTGAATTGATGTTGATGGAGGCTCCAACCGATGCATCAATAATTTTGAAGCCAGAAGCAGAATCCACAAGTTGTATAAAACTTTCCACGGGTTCCTTTTATGAAACAACAATGGCGCCATTGTCCTCAGAATTCCGATCATCATCCATAGACTGACAACAGCCGAGGTGACAAAAGTTCAGTTGCTAAATAGTCGAGTAATATTAGCATCATGGTTGCACCGCTGGTTCTTATTCTCTCCGCTTTTCTAGGTGTCATGATCTTTATGTTAACGGTTTTGTTAAATGTATTGTTTTTCTTTTCTCATTTCCTTCTCTTTGTGAATTAGAATTAAGTAACTATGTTGTCTCATAAACTAAAAGGTGACTGTTAATTGAGCTTTTTTTATTTGGGTCTTTCATGGTTGAAATTCAATGGATTTAGGTGGATCCGTTCTAATCATTGGATGATGGATTTTGCCATCCAATCCAATTCAATTAACATTTTGGATGAGATTGCTTCTATTTATTGGATATAATTGATTCCATCCGATGTTGTGATTCATTTTTCGGCCAATGAATCAATCATTTCTACCAAATATTTATATATTTTTCAAATTAAATACTAAGTATCAACTAGAGACAATATCGTAAAATATTATTAATTGGATTGAATCAATTTGATGTTATTGTATTGGATTTAGTATTGCATTTCGATCCAATATATGTATCAGATATTGTTTTTTTCTATGTTTATTTATAATGCTTTGTTGAAAGTAATACAACTTACTGAAGAAAGGGAAGATCAGAAGCCCACATCACTCCTCTTTTGATCCAAGTAGCCGCCTTTTAAGAACCTCATTCTCCTTCCTTAGTGTCATTACCTTCTGCTTCAGAGTTTCAACATGTCGACCACAACTTAAATCCTGTTTGTTTTCACCCATCTTTGTTTTGCTAATCAGTACTGCAAAACAAATATACCCATGATCAAAAATATTCGAGCACCTCCAATGGAGCTTTTCGGAGAGCGTTTTCGTACATCTCTTTTGCAGACCTATAAAAGAAAAACTCTCTTTTTGCCAAGCTTTCACTAAGCTTTGTTATTTGCTTGTGGGTCCCATTTTTACCAAACTTTTCTAAAAAAAATGGGGAATTAATTGTTTTAGCCATTTTTTTATGGTGGTTTCACCTCCTAACCACTTTCTCCTTACTTTTACTGAACTGGCACTATGTCCGCAATTTCAAAAATACCAAAAAAAATTCAAATTTGATAGATTTTTCTTAAAAACTATTTATTTTGACCCAGGTCCGCAATATGCAAAAAGAAATATATATATATATATATATATTTTTGGAAAATCGACCATATTCGTTGTTTTTTGTTTTTTTTAAGATAGGTCCGCAATTACAGACATACTTTTTGCTATATTGGTAATTTTAAGGAGAATGTGGCTAACATCACCATCAAAAAATGGCTAAAACAATTAATTCCCAAAAAAAACTCCAATTAGATTGTGGATGCTTTTATGCAGAATCAGAATATCATCATATATGTAACACACATACATACATTCCTTTTCTAGACTCTGCAGCTTCCTGTTTAATCCGTTTTTCTCTTCTTGTTCCATCATAAGACAATCCTTCAAATCTTGTATCTCAAATTGATCTATGACAACAAAAGCATCACACTTATAAGCCCTACAGAATGATGTACATGGCTTAAATGTTCAAAGAAATATACGTAGAAGCTCACATGTCATTTCCACATCGGAATGAACTCGGTCCAACCTTTTTGCTAAAGCTTCAACATGGTTCCTATGTGCAACTAAATCTTGGTGGAGCTGACTAATAGTTGATTCATTTGCTGATTTTTGAGCTAGCAAATCTCTGGTTAAGGAAACAGTTTCTAAAAGTGAATGATTGGATATGAGAATGGTTAAGAAAACAGTTTCTAAAAGTGAACACTAACTTGATTTGAACCTCCAGGTCTTTTATTCTGTTCTCGTAATCATGCTTAAGCAGGCTCATTGCATTTCTGAATTCCTGCATGCAAAACCAAATGTGTTGTCACTAATTAGGTATGCATATATTTTTAACTTCTCGATCAAGGTACCACCCAAAATATTTCAGATTTTTCATTTAACAAATTTGCCCAGAAATAGGTGATGCCTGACTATTAAGATCAAATGAACCATTGCTTTCTATACCCCAACACAAAATCACATTTCTTACACGGTTTTTCACAAAATTTCACTCCAACGGAAGACCAATGTAACCAAAGACCAATGTGAGGAGTACGCATGCAAAATCAGACAAATGTTTTGGAAGCATATAATATTTATACACGACAGGTACACGTAAATACTCCTCACACCAGTTGAACTCTTTTTATTACAAAATGATCCCTCAAGTTTGAGTGTCTGACTATTAATACTTTCCGGTTGGAGATGCCCTTAGAGTTCAAACCTTACCAATGTGAGAGGTACAAATGAGTATTTTTTGTATATAAATATTACATGCTTCCAAATGCATATGGAATTCGTTCATGGTTATTAGATTGATGCAAAAAAATTGCAGGAATTTAAATTCAAAAAAACAGGACAGATTATCAGTTATGAATTTATTGCTCAATTCTACTTAAGAGCATCCACAATGGAACTTATTGGCCACATAAGCTTGTGAAAAAATCTTGACAAAATAAAATAACCTTTTTGTTTAGTCCCACTTTTTTGGGAAACTCTCAGTGTAAAAGGTCCAATGTGGAGCCTCCACAATGCTCTAGGAACGAACAAAGTATCTATTAACTCATGGGTATGTGTTTTAAGTGTTTGTTCATTTATCTAAGGCAAAGAAATAGGACAACTCATGTCAGAATTGCAGGCAAAACACAATGTACTGCCAAGCAACATGTCAACACAACATATGAATATGGTTTCAGTTATGCGAATAATCACTTACAATCTCCTTCCTGGTATGTTCATCGTTCACTCTCATCAGTTCTTCTTTCAAGCTGTGACAGTTATTCCTACGCTCAAGCTGTTTCATCAAATTGAAACCATTACATGCAAAAGAAGAGACTTAGAATCGTAGTTGCCATTGTTACTCAACCTCAAATCACAATAATCACGTAGTTCACCTGATTAGCCAGTTTGTTGATCGATTCTGTATAGAGCTTCATCATGCTCTCATTTTCTGAAAGTAGATATAAGTTGAATGTTTACTATGAACTATGAAGCTTCAAGTTCAAATCCACTTCCTTCATGCCAAATAGAAGCTCACAGATTAATAACAAACAGAACAATTGTCTCACACCGCCCTCAACATTACAAATCTAAAAAATCAAATTATCTAACCACCTCCCCCCTTTTTTAAGTCTGGAGGATCGGATATCTCTTTCACAATGTAGAATCACCGTTTAAATAATTCATATAATCTTAATAGAATTCATAACTAGAAATACAAAGTATAAACCACAAATTGCAATAATATTTCGTAAAACTGTTAGTAGTAATAGAATTATTACCTTCTAATTTCCTAAGAATGTAGTACATCAATATTGAAGTTGTTTAATATCATTAAACAGACCTGATTTGAGAGTGTTGGTGGTGAATTCAAGCGCTTCTCGCTTCTTGATTTCAGACTTGCAGCTTGATTGAAGAGATTGAATCTTACCGATTCCTTCACTGAAATCCTACATATATGATTACGAGATTTTAGGTTTTAGCAAATTGTAATTTGATTTGAATCGATCTGAAGCTGAAGATTGAAGGCAGTGCATTGTATATCTGATCGAAATCAGAGAGAAGTGAATCCAATGCTTCGTCGTTAGTTGCTGCCATTTTGAAACCTCTTCTTCTTCTCACCGTTCTGGTTGCTTCTGTAAAAAGCATTCAAAAGAGAGTATGCAATTTCCATCAATTACTTAAAATATTACATTACATAAAAATATTTAAATTAATGAGACTCTCAATTAACAATGGCCTCATTGGACCAATACTGAATGGCAATTAACAAATATAGAATGTCAAATAAAAAGCAACAGAACCAATACAGAATGGCAAATCGATTTTGCTTAAGAGCTGATTGATACGAAATCGTACAAGGAAATCGATTTTGAGTCAACAGATGTAACAATCTTTCCATTTTGAAGTGGAAATCGAAGAAGAGAATAGTAGAAGAAGAGTACCTCTTGATTCGATCGATGTTGAAGCTAGAAGCCTGCGATTTCAATCGTTGTGTTGTGGACTCTCTGTCTCTCGTCTCGTCTAAACTAAAACGAGCGCTAAAAGTAATATTAAAAGAAAAAAGAAAAAAAACCCGCTTAATTTGGTCGGGTTATCAGGTTGGGAGGTTTTACTTTGGGCCTATTCCAACTCAAAGTGCGCGGTTTGGCCCAAATTTGTGTAGTCGATCATCTCGGGTTGAGTTTTTTTCTTTTTCGAGTGTTTTTGTTGGGTTGGTCGAAAATTTGAGCACCCCTCGTGTCCATGGTTAATCGAGTTAACAATGTTAAATGAATTTTGTTAAATAGAGGACAATGCCCTCATGTGAAGAGCAATTCTGTCTTTTTTTAATATATTATTTTCTTTACAAAAAATAACAATAAATGATTATTTATATATATATATATATATATATATATATATAGGTTCCGGTTATTTTACAAACTAATGATATCTAACAAACCGTACAAATCATGTTCAACCAATCATATTTTTTCATTTTTTTCTTAATTATGAGGGTTGATTAGTCAAGAATATATGAAAAAATTTCATCAAATGTATATAAGGGTTGCTTAATCAAGAATATATGAAACAAATTTCATCAAAATGATAAATACATGAAACAATTTCATTTTTACATAGAAACAAAATATATGAAACAATTCCATCTGCAAAAGAATTTAATGAAGCAATATCATCATATAGAACACTTTCATGAAACAATTTCATTCAATTAAACATTAAAAACGATGGTTTGTAGGGTTTGTTAGATTTCACTGGTTTGTAAAATAGTCTTAACCTATATATACAAGTGTATATAGGGTGAAGTTATTTTGTTAACAAAAAAATGTACTAACTTTATTAATCTATTTATAGTCATTGATCTAAAAATCGAATGGTTGAGATGAAATGGGGTACAATTGATGTCGGTTACATTTCGGTGTGTTTTGAACGTGCATGAACCAAAACACAACAACTGAAACTAATTTCGTAGATGAAGACTCGTTTTAGTATTCGTAAATGTGCACAATCTATAAATATCAAATCTGCTCCACAAAACAACTACTCTATCAAAATACTAACCGATCAAGCTCTTTTCATTCGGTTCGGATATTTCGACGGTGCTGGTACTACCATTTTGCGTCACCACTTCATCATTGGTGTTGAGTTGTGTTTCATCGACTAATCCCGACGATGTATTTCTGAATGTCGACTCATTATTTACACCGGCTCATTCATCGTCAAAATCCAACCTTGTGGAATTATAAGAATAGTTCAACAAATCGGGATGAATGTGGCCTTGATCACGACGAAAATCCATCTTCGATGCAACGAACTTTGATGAACGAGAGCAAACTCAAAACACCTAGATATTTTGAAAAAAAAAATTAAGAAAACCAATATCAAATTTGTAATTCCCCGTTAACTATTAATTTTGTAACTTAAATTTAAAACTCTACCAAAAAAACCTATTTATAAAATACCAAATTTAACCTTGGACCATAATTAATATGTTGAATCAAACCAACTTAAAAGATGAAATCCTATTGATTGAAATGGGTTAACAAAATTAGCACCCTTTGTGAGATCTTTAAGATCCAATATGAGGCACTAATTTTAGTTAAATTGTTTTATAATTTAATTGATATTTAAGGATGATGGTAAATTACAAAAAAACGACAAATAATAGTAACCAAGAAATCCTCCATATTTCTCTCTCTTCCATATTTCTCTCCCTTCTACTAAATACACGTTCCTAACTTCCATATTTATATTTGTCTCTCCTCCATATTTGGTAGTTTGTTAACATTGTATATGGCAAGAGCAATTTATGGCACGAGAGTGGGTTTTTTCAAGTACTTTATTATGCAAATCTTCTCATTAACATTGTATATGGCCCATGTAATTTTTTATGGAAATCTAAGAAAACCTAAAGGGTGCCCCCTTTGGTGTATCGGCCAAAAAAGGGCGTCGAATGTCCATAACTTTTGATACGGGACTCCATTTTAAACCCATGGCTAGTAAAAGAAACCTTTGAACAAGGACCACTCCATAGGTAGGTCTTTTTCTAGCAGTATAACATGATTTGAGTGGGTTTCGATAAACTGCACGACGTACGTTCGTTTGGTTTAGCCAATATACGACAGTTTCTGGCACAAGGGCGGTTTTTTTTCAAATACTTTATTGTGAAAACGTTCTCATTAAAATTGTAAATGAACCATGTACATTTTCTTGGAAATTCAGCATAGTCGATCCGAACGAGAAAACCCAAAGGGTACCCCTTTTGATGTATCGGCCAAAAATGGGTGTTGAGCTTAAACGTCCATAACATTTGTTACGAGACTTTGTTTTAGCCTCTTGACCAATCAAGATGAACCTTTGAACAAGGACCACACCATGGATAGGATGTTTTCTAGTAATACACTATGATTTGAGTTAGCTTTCATAAACGACACGATGTATTTTCATTTTGTTTGGCCAATACGTGGATCCGACAATTTCAGGCACGAGAGTGGGTTTTTTAAAGTAGGTTTTTGTGAAAACCTTCTCACTAACATTGTAAATGGCCCATGTAAATTTTCATGGAAATTCGGCATGGTCGGTCCGGATGAGAAAACCCAAAGGTACGGTACCCCCGTTGGTTTACGACGAAAATTAGGTGTCGCGCTTAAACGACTACAATTTTTGCTACGAGCCTCCGTTTTAGGCCCAAGACTAGTATAAACAAACCTTTGAACAAGGTCCATGCCATAGGTAGTTCATTTTATAGGAATACACCATGATTTGAGTGGTTTCAATAAATTGCACGACGTACGCTAGTTTGGTTTGGCCATTGCGGAGCTCGGGCAATTTTCGGCATGATAGCGGTTTTTTCAAGTACTTTCTTGTGAAAACCTTTTTCATTAAAGTTGTATATAGCCCATGGAAATTCAAAACGGTCTGTTCGGACGAGAAAACCCAAAGGGTATTCCTTTGGTGTATCGGGAAAAATAAGTGTCACACTTAAACCCTCCGTAATTTTTGTTACGTGGCTCTGTTTTAGGCTCTTAGCCAGTCATAACGAACCTTCAAACGATTACCACACCATGGATAGTTTTTATTCAATAAATACACCATCATTTTAATGGATTCTGATAAACTGCATGACGTACATTCGTTCGGTTTGGCCAATGTGTGGCTACGAAAATTTTGGGCACGAGAGCTGTTTTTTTCAAGTACTTTCTAGTGAAAACATTATCATTAACATTGTATATGTTTCATGTAAATTTTCATGGATATTTGTCACGGTCGGTAGGGGTGAGCATTCGGTCGGGTCGGGCGGGTCGGGGCCCAAAACCCACCACCCGATCGGGTTTCGGGGGGGGGGGGGGGGGGGTATGGCCACATCCGAACCCCGTCCGTTTAAATTTCGGATATTCGGGTTTCGGGGGGTTCGGGTCGGTTTAGTCGGGGTTTCGGGTTGGGCCTGCAGCTTGGCCCATTGCCAAATTTCCTGTTCCAGGCCTTTTTCTACCATTTTTCGGTCCTGTTTTGGGTTCGGGGAATCGTATTCGTGCAGACTGCAGCGTGGGTCGTGGGACGATTAGGTATTTAGGTTAGAATTTAGGAATGAAACTTTTTAAAAATCTTAAGTTATTTACTTATTTATAAATTTAGTAAAAAAAATATCGGATATTCGGGTCGGATCGGATCGGGTGGGAAAACCCAGACCCAACCCGATCCTATTTTACCCGCTTAAAACTTCGGCTCGGAGCATTCGGGTTCGGGGAATTCGGGGTGGCGGATTTTTTGTTAGAATTTCGGGTCGGGTCGGTCGGGTTATTCAGACCGGTCGGGTTTTGCTCACCCTTAACGGTCGATCTAGGCTAGAAAACCCAAAGTGAACCCCCTTTGGAGTATCGTCCAAAAATGGATTTTGCGCTTAAACCTCCATAACTTTTGCTACGAGACTCCAATTTAGGCCCATGTCTAGTCAAAACAACCTTGGAACAAGGACCACGCAATAGGGAGGTTTTTCCCTAGTAATACACCATGATTTGAGTAGGTTTCAATAAACTGCACGACGTACGTTCATTTGGTTTGGCTAATGCGTCGCTCCGAAAATTTCTCGCACGAGAGTGGTTTTTTCCAAAAACTTTATTGTGAAAACATTCCCAATAACGTTTTATATGGGACATGTAAATTTTAATAGAAATACGGCATGGTTGGTCCGAATGAGAAAACCCAAATGGTACCCCCTTTGGTGTATCGGCCAAAAATGGATGTCGCACTTGAACGTTCATAACTTTTGCTACAGGACTCCGTCTTAAGCTCGTGTCTAGTCAAAACGAACCTTTGAACGAGTACCATGCCATGGGTAGTCGTTTTCTGGCAAAACACTATGATTTGAGTGGGCTTCGATAATGAAACACCCTAAAATTCACAATAAATTTAAATCTTATATTTATCAGAGTTTTACCACTACAACTTTCAAACTTTCATTTACAACGGAGATTTAGAAACAAGTTTCATATTTACAATTGATATGCTATAAACAACCAGCTAATCTGATCTATAAACACCAAATCAAATTATAAAGCTTGTTCATAATATCTTCAAAATATTTCTGATATCACTAAACTCTCCATCAAAACTCCAAAAACATGACTCTAGTACTCCTCGACACTCATCCCTGCTTATCCCTTCCCGAGCTAGTACATGGTAAAAAGTTTAATTTGAAAAGATTAGGCTTACGCCTAGTGAGAAAATCAAATTTTCAAATTAAAATTTTATAAGCTTTAAAAGCCAAGTTGTAACCAAGACATATAATTTAACCTGATTACAATCTTTCTTAACGTACACATAACATCTTTCGATGACGGGAATTATACCTGATTCCATGAGTATGACAATCACTAAGTAAGTCATAATCTCATGTTCCAGAGCGCCACTACGAATCACCACAGATTCTAGATTTCAGTTCATGTCCAAGAAAAATTACAATTAAGCCATGCTTATTTCTTGCTGTGGAAGTAGGGATTACAATTAAGCCATCATATCCCTTATCTCCCAATAGAAATCGGGAATTACGATTAGCGTCACGCCTATTCCACGATTTCACGTCACAATACGAAATGTGAATTACCATTAATTCCGACATATTCCTTATTTAAAATCAACGGGAATTACGATTAGTGCGACGCCTATTCCACGTTTTTACATAATGCTAGTGCCTATGGATCCATTACACTTCCTAACGTATGTGCGTATCAACTCAAAATACATAACAACTCGTATCATACTCGCAGTCGAGTTATTATTATGTTCGTACTGTTAAAATCAGAATATGTTTCATATTCATAAATTCTTTGAACAGTACAATCTTACAAGGAAAATACATGAAAACTTGTCCAGTAAATTAATCTGGAACCCAATCCAGAAAACAGTCCGGAATCATATTCGGAGTTCAAATCCGGAACACTTATCCAGAAACATCCGGACATCCGAGGAATCCGATAATATCCAAAAAAAAGTATCCGGACTCCAAGTCCGGAACCACCCGGGAATAACATCGGGTAACTGTTTGGGCAAAAATTCACGTCGTACGACCACGACCAGAAAAGGTAAGATGCACGTCATGGAATACATCTTGGATTAAGATAAGGTCCCGACAAAGACCCAGAAAACATTCGTCGTCCCTCGTGAAAGGTAAGTCGAGAGTTCCCTATGACGTCCGACCATAGCGATGCCCGTCCCGCCCGACTGTCGCATAAAACCATGCGACCTCGACCAAAACTAACGTTAACCATGACTGTTACGTTTGTTAAGTGTTTAATGCAGGAGTCAAAGTCACTAAAGAAGCAACGGCTACAACCAATGCAAGCCATTAACCACCGATAACCGTAACGGACGAAGGCCATTATGAATGTTCACTCCGGCAGCCGTTACAGACCGTTGCGACCGTTATAGCTATTAATGAAGCAATCAATGAGCTAATTAACACTCCCGAAGGCTATAAAGATCATGTTCAACCGGACATCAGCGTACATCTGGAGAACAATCCACTACACACTTCTAAGCTCAGAGAAACGAACACTCAAGCTCAAGAATCGTATTGCGAAATCAAGAACACTCGAAGAACAGCTCAAGTTATCGCTCTTGACGCATGACATCAGCCTTCGACCAACAGTTTACACTTTGTATTCACACACGACAAACACTGTTTTTACATTCAAACACTTGTACTTTACATTTCGAAGCATTTCCTTCATCTGTATTGTAATCTCTGTACGACCGACACCAGTACCGAAGGACGTTGCCCCTGATTGGCGACCATAGTGCAGCGATGACACCCACTGTCGTCCGCAGGTTTTTTCCTCGATTGAGGTTTTTCCTGCGTCATCAAATCCCTTGTTTCTCTATTTTTATCCTCGTCGCACGTTTCGTCGAAAGATTATTTCTTTAGTTGTTTAAGTCCACATCGACCTTAAGTTGTCCCTTTGGTGCGATTTTTGGCATTAACAGTTTGGCGCCATCCGTGGGACCTCATCTAGAGAAAATCCTCGACGAACGTGCACTCTACTAACGGTTTCTTGGAGTTTCTTCTATTTTCTATTGCAGGAAAAAATGGCAGCCCCTAGAAATCCACAACAAGCCGTTGCTCAGATGTATCAGGAGCTCGAAGTCGCCAGGAACCAACTCAATGCAATGGCAGAACAGAATCGCAGAGCATCTGAGGAGATCGCGCGGTTAAGGAATCCTTTTGGACCCCAGAATGGTCCTAGACCATTCATCCAGAATCCAGGTCCGGGACCAGGCCCGTCCGCACAGAATCAGCAGCCGGGTCCGTTCATTCTGAATCCCCAGTCTGGGCAGATTCCCCCTCAGCACATCCGACCACCACCCTTGAACAATGAATCCCAACCATTGCAAGGTGGCGCCCAGTCGTTTCAGAATGGATCCCAGCCGTTTTCCCAGCCGTTCCAATGTGGTCCGCAACCTTTCCAGCAAGGATCGCAACCTTTCCAGCGAGGATCGCAGTCTTTCCAGCAAAGATCGCAGCCAGGACCACAATCGTTTCAGAATGGACTGCAGCAATTCCACTATGGGTCGCAGCCATATTTTGTCCCGTTCAACGGAGACACCAATGGTTTGTCGCATGGTAATGGCACTAGTCCAGGGACTAATCCCTAGACAGGGACAAATCCTGATCTTAACGATCCCGTCGCCCAACGTTTGAAGATGTTAGAAGACCAAAATGAGTGTGTCATGTCCTTGCTCCCCAAGTTGCCTGGGGCAGCTGTGCCTATCAACGTCGAGCCTCGCTCGGGGTATCAGGCGTCGCCCTTCATCGACGAGATCACCACCGTCGAGGTCCCAAAGAAGTATAACATTCCTGCCTTCACTCCCAAGTATTCGGGTGTGACCGATCCAACCGAGCATGTCGCGCAATATAAGCAGCTCATATGGACAATCTCGATTCCACACATGCACCAGGAAGTATGCATGTGCAAGAGTTTCAGGGCGACTCTCACTGGTCCAGCTCTCTAGTGGTTGATCAATCTCAAACCCAAATCTATCGGGTCGTTCGCCGAATTGATCAACCAATTCTCCCGGCAATTCGCCAGCAGTCGTAAGATGGAAAAGCAGACTAGTGATCTGTACTATGTCGTGCAAAAGACCAATGAGTCTATTCGAAGTTATTTCAATAGATTCAATGCCGAAATGATCAGTATCCGTAATTGTGACATCAAAACTGCGATCGAAGCTTATAAGCGTGGTCTAGACGATAGTTCAGGTCTATATATCGATCTGACCAAGTATCCCCCAGAGACTTTCGAAGACGTACGAGCTCGAACCTTAGCATATATGAGGGTCGAAGATGATGCCGCCTTTCGTCGCAAGCATACTGACGACAAGAGGTCGTTAGGCGTCAGAAAGCCAGAATTCAAGACAAAAACCGTTTCCAGAATAGAGCCCGTGCGCCAAATTTCAAACGTCCGTTTCAAGACGAAAGTTGAGGCTAAAACCGCGACTAAGTTTCCTCAGTACCCCAAGATATCTTCTTACGGATTCAAAGGGTCCGCGAAGGACCTAGTCGAAGCTCTGAAGTCCGCCCAGGCGACCATTCGATGGAGGAAGAAGTCCGACCTAGACGATGCTAGGAAAGACAAATCAAAATGGTGCGACTTCCACATCGATCATGGTCATGTGACAGAAGATTGCATAGCTCTTAAAAAAGAGTTAGCATATCATTTCTCAAAAGGAAGCCTTAAAGATATCATTAACGATGTCGTTATTCCAGCTAATAATCATCGACCGTCGACCCCCGAGCATGCAAAAGTTGTCAGTTGCATCACCGGTAGTTCAGATGTGTGTGGTTTGACATATTCTGCAGCTAAGTATCATGCCAGTCAAGCGCCCGACGATCGGCCCATTCCTCGCTCGTCAAGACCCAAAGGAGATCTGGAATTAGAAGCCATGAAGATCGTGTTCGATCAAATCGACCTCGGCGATTCATATCAGAAGCATCACGACGGGTTGATCATTCAGCTTACAATCGGTAACTGTCTAATGCGTCGAGTCTTGATCGACGGGGGCAGCTCAGCAAATGTCATTTTTCTCAACACCATCAAAGCCATGGGAATCGATCGCTCGGAAATCACCCGACGTTCGACGACTTTGGTCGGTTTCAATGGAGAAGCGACGAGCACCTTCGGAGAGATAATCCTGCCCGTCTATGCCGGAGGAGTCAACAAGCAAACCAAGTTCAGTGTCATCGACTGTGCGTCAGCCTATAACATCATCTTAGGTCGACCATGGATCCATGATATGAAAGTCGTTCCATCGACGTATCATCAAATGTTGAAATTCCCTACGCCATGGGGAATCCAAGAAATCAAGAGCGAGCCAAAAATCGCTCGTGAGTGCTACAAGTCTACCTTGAAGCCGCGAAAATAAACTAAAATCACAAGATCAGGCTTTCGACAGGTTCGTTTCTTTCTATCCCTAAATTAATATCTTTTCCACAGGAATAAGTCTACTATGGTGCCCTGTCGCACGACAACATAGTCAACACAAGACAATATTTCACAGGATCGCCGTGTCATTCTGTCATTTAAAACCTACCTTTTCCTCCCGAAAAGAATAAGGTAATAAATGACAGGGGGCAAATAGAGAGAGTCTGAAATGGTACGTTCTCTAACTCTTTTTCAAACGATTTTTTCTCACAAAATGACTACTGACTTAAGCATCGGAGGGTCGTTGGCTAGCCAACGACCAACCCCCGACATCGTTTTATCGCATAATTGTATGACAACTTATCGCAGAATCGCACGACAGTAGTCATTAAGTCTACTATATGACTTTAAATTCGCAAGGTCGCATGACATAAACGATCAGGTCTCTAACTTGATCATTCCTACACAGGGGCATACGATACAAATTCATCGTACGATCTAGTCGTACAATCGCAAAGCTTAAACAACTTATCTCTAAGTTTCTTAGCTTTCATATCCTGAATGGATGCTTGATCGCGTGTTCTTATATTTGTTTTACGTTCTTATCATCGTATTACAATGAATGCCTTAGTCGCGTGATTTCCTATGTATCTCACGTTCAAGTATACAACCGATGCAATATTTGTTTTCCAAGTATATAAAACACAAGCTGAGACAAAAAGTGCATCTATTAAAAAGATCGTCAGAAACACACTCGACCACCAACGGTTGAACAACAGAACAAAGAAGGAGCTTCATTAAACGATTACATATGAACGACCAATAGTCGGACGAGTAAAGACAAAGCCAAAAGTCGTTATCTACCAACAACCCGACCACCAACGATCGAGCATGAAAAGCCTAGAAAATCTACCCTAGAATTAAAAAAGCATATCGACCGCGAGCTCAGCCCAAAAGTCTTGACCTCCGAAGCCCTGCCAATCCCGAGGAACTGATGCAAGGATCAAACGAGTATATCAGGAGTGATCTTCCAACTCCTCACGCCTCGACATTCTGAGAATGTGGCTCTTAAGATTAATGTTAAGGTTGGAGGAAGGAATATATCCTTCTCAACGATCGACCTCCACTCCAGCATTTCCTCTGCCTTCACATATTTAATGAAAGAAGGACGGGACATCTGCAAAAGAAACATATTATATGCCCAGCGAAAGAACATCGATGACACAAGTTTCGAAAGAAAAACATACAAAGAACGCCGGTTCGGCTAAACACAATCTAATCTCTTCAACAGAGATCCTTCGAAAACGCTCCTTGAAAGATAAGAGCTGATATTTCCCCAGATGCGGAAGTGACTCTGCCCTGACGAGGACATAGTCAGGAGGGTTGACAACAACGCAAAGTTGTTCGTCGCCATAAACTCTCCCTCATTCTCTCCCGTCTTTACACCCTTGCCCTTGTCGGCTGACAAAAGGGTCGACGTGGCAGTAGAAAACATCGTCGCCAGTTGCGCAGTATGAGACATCGTCGCCAGTTACGCAGTATGAGACATCGTCGCCAGTTGCGCAGTATGAGATATCGTCGCCAGTTGCGCAGAATGAGACATCGTCGCCAGTTGTGCAGTATCTACGAATCTAATCCAATCACTGTCCGCACAAATACATACTTCGTCCTCCATTTGCAATCATTGACAGCAGTGTTCAAAACTAAGGTACAATCACCTTTAAGCCTTGCAAGTAAACTATAACAACGATATTGATCGATCATGACTTTATACGCCACTCCCAGTGCGAAATAAATCGCTCGGTGACTAGAATGACTCGCCAAAACTGGGGCATCAGTTGCCCTGGCGATAGGTCAAACTCACACAGAAGTGCCTTGGCCAGATGCAAATACGGCCAGTGGAAGCCCATCTTAAACAGGTATTCGTATATAACGACGGCAAATTTCCGGTCGAACCTTGCCAACCTTACTCACGGTAATCCCCATGGGAATCCTTGCTAGACTTCTAAAGTCATCGAGATCTTCTTCATTTCTAATAGCACCTCTGGGCTCCGTCGACATTTCTAAAATAACAACTGGTAAGCATGACAGTACGCCAGCATGACGTCACGACCTCATTTTCCATTGCCACTTCTCGTTCAATTAAAAGCAAACCAATCTAGTTCCAAAGCGATCGAGGTAATTTTTCTGACCCTTGTTCTATTTCTTACGCGTCTGATTGACAAAATTTAAACTCGAATTTGCCATCCTTCTTTTAAATTTTGGGGGCAAACTGTTTGGGCAAAAAATCACGTCGTACGACCACCACCAGGAAAGGTAAGATGCACGTCATGGAATACATCTTGGATTAAGATAAGGTCCCGACAAAGACCCAGAAAACATTCGTCGTCCCTCGTGAAAGGTAAGTCGAGAGTTCCCTATGACGTCCGACCATAGCGACGCCCGTCCCGCCCGACTGTCGCATAAAACCATGCGACCTCGACCAAAACTAACGTTAACCATGACTGTTACGTTTGTTAAGTGTTTAATGCAGGAGTCAAAGTCACTAAAGAAGCAACGGCTACAACCAATGCAAGCCATTAACCGCCGATAACCGTAACGGACGAAGGCCATTATGAATGTTCACTCCGACAGCCGTTACAGACCGTTGCGACCGTTATAGCTATTAATGAAGCAATCAATGAGCTAATTAACACTCCCGAAGGCTATAAAGATCAAGTTCAACCGGACATCAACGGACATCTGGAGAACAATCCACTACACACTTCTAAGCTCAGAGAAACGAACACTCAAGCTCAAGAATCGTATTGCGAAATCAAGAACACTCGAAGAACAGCTCAAGTTATCGTTCTCGACACATGACATCAACCTTCGACCAACAGTTTACACTTTGTATTCACACACGACAAACACTGTTTTTACATTCAAACACTTGTACTTTACATTTCGAAGCATTTCCTTCATCTGTATTGTAATCTCTGTACGACCGACACCAGTACCGAAGGACGTCGTCCCTGATTGGCGACCATAGTGCAGCGACGACACCCACTGTCGTCCGCAGGTTTTTTCCTCGATTGAGGTTTTTCATGCGTCATCAAATCCCTTGTTTCTCTATTTTTATCCTCGTCGCACGTTTCGTAGAAAGATTCTTTCTTTAGTTGTTTAAGTCCACATCGACCTTAAGTTGTCCCTTTGGTGCGATTTTTGGCATTAACAGTAACCAATCCGGAAAAACCATTTGGTATCCGATATCTGGTGAATCCATCCGAAAAACTATCCGGAATTCGGAATTATCTGGTATCCGGAATCAATCCGGAAAGTCATCCGGACTCCGGAACAATCCGGATTATTCATCTTCCGGATTTCATCAAATTTTAACCTACTTCAAAACGTTTTCTGCCCATAATTTCAGAATCGATTTGTATCCATTTCTGAAAGGTAACAATAAGCTTAATAAACTATTTCAATTCACAGATAGATTTTATTAAGCAAAAACAAGCTGATGAACTCACCTTGATGCGAATCCGAAATTGGTATAAACTATCTCAAGCTTCCAATCCTTTCTTGTTACTGAATCGATGTCCTAATTAAAGATAGAACATAACTATCAATTTGAAAATGATTGATCAAACAAAACGATGGAACCCTTACCAATTGAACTCAGTTCCTCTTTCTCTCTCTCGCCTGCTATAAACCGACTACCAAAATTTCAATCAGATATCTTTGATTGAAAGTAATCTCCCTTATTTATATTTCAGATTTTTAACAATTAACTAAACTAACACCAAGGTTTCACAACTTCACAATTTAGCTACAAAGCTTTGGTCAATCACACTTTTGACCCTTCGCCATTAAATTATAATACAACGTTTAAAATACATCTTCCAATATTTTAAACGCTCTTTCAAAATGAACGCACAATAGATATGGAAATTTCAAGATGTTACAAATAAACTGTGCGACATACATTCATTCTGTTTTTTTTCCAACATGGGAGCTGTTTTTTTCAAGTACCTTCTTGTAAAAAACTTCTTACTAACATTGTTTATGTCCATGTAAATTTTCATGGAAATCCGACATGGTCGGTCCGGACGAGAAAACCCAAAAAGTACCCCCTTTGGTGTATCGGTCAAAAAATGAATGTCGCACTTAAACGTCCATAACTTTTGCCATGAAAAAGCGTTTTAGTTCCTTGATCAATCAAAACAAACCTTGAAACGGGGACCATGCCATGAATTGGTCCTTTTATAGCAATACACCATTATTTGAGTGGGTTTCGATAAACTGTGTGGCGTGCGTGCGTGCGTTCGATTTGGCTAATGTGTGGCTTTGGCAATTTCCAGCACGAGAGCGTTTCTTTCAAGTACTTTCTTGTAAAAACTTTATCATTAAAATTGTAGATATTCCATGTAAAATTTCATGGAAACCCGACACGGTCGGTCTAGACATGAAAACCCAAAGGGTGCCCCCTTTTGTTGTATCAACCAAAATGAGTGTCGTGCTTAAACAACCATAACGTTTGTTGTGAGACTTCCTTTTAGGCCCATGACTAGTTTAAACGAACCTTTGAACAAGAATCGCTCCATGGATTGGTTGTTTTCTAGTAATACACTATGATTTGAGTAGACTTCGATAAACGGCATGATGTGTGTTCATTCTGTTTGGCCAATACGTGGCTCCGACAATTTCGGTGCGAGAGAGTTTTTTTTCAAGTACTTTCTTGTGAAAGCTTTCTCATTAATACTGTACATGGCCCATATAAGTTTCATGGAAATTTGCACGGTCGGTCCGAACGAGAAAACCCAAAGGGTGCCCCTTTGGTGTATCGGCGAAAAACGAGTGTCGCCCTTAATAAACGTCTATAACTTTTGCTACGGGACTCCGTTTTAGGTCCATGACTCGTCAAAACAAAACTTTGAACAAGGACTACGCCATAGGTAGTTCATTTTCTAGCAATACACCATGATTTGAGTGGTTTCGATAAACTGCACGACGTACGTTAGTTTGGTTTAGCCAATGCAGAGCTCCGACATGATAGCGGGTTTTTTCAAGTACTTTCTTGTGAAAACCTTTTCATTAACATTGTAGATGACCCATAGGGGCATTCAAACTTGAATTCGTGAGCAACTACACGAACATTGTGAAAAGGGGAAAGGACGGCTGTCCTTGCACTTTTAGGAAATGACGGAAATCTAGGTCCGGACGAGAAAACCCAAAGGGTATCTCTTTGGTGTATCGTCAAAAAATGAGTGTCGTGCTTAAACCCTCCGATTTATGCTACGTGGACCTGTTTTTAGGCCCATGACTAGTCATAACGAACCTTCGAATGAGTACCACACCATGAGTAGCTTTTCTTTAATAAATACACCATCATTTAAATGAGTTTTGATAAACTTCACGACTATATTCGTTTGGTTTGGCCAATGTGTGGCTACGGAAATTTCGGGCACGAGAACTTTTTTTTTCAAGTACTTTTGTAACACCTTTAAAAACTGGGTATAAATAAAACCTGCGGAATTACGGAAATTTGTATAGCTAACATAGACAAATCACCTAATACGTGGGGAAATAAAGTATGGCATTTACAATACAAAGTAATGAGCAAATCACGGTCCAACGACCTAATAATCTAAACCATTAAGTCCTAAATTATATCCGGGTGTCGTCGAATTGCTACCAAAAATTGACATTGAAATTCTATCATGTACGCCTCTATGTACTTCCAAAAATGCCACCATCCGTCACAACTCTTCACTCAAGCCCGAGGAGCCCCACCTCTTGGAAGCCCTAACAGCACACCCAAGAAAAGAAGTGTTAGTCTAACACGACGAGAGCAAGTACCTAACGATTAATAATAATAAGATTGAATTAAGGTACAATAACATGACATAGTAACCCCAAGGTGGAAGTCATTTGATATCCAATGCCTCAAGTGTAGACGGGAAAGCTTGTTAACCAAAACCAATTGCATAAGACAAGGTAGCTACGTAATCGTTAGTATCAATAATCACATAACAACAAAACTTGGAAACAAGCGCAACCCCAAAGAGTCTATAACTTGTGAGTCCCCATTTCAACCACTCTAGGTCTATACAAGCACTTTGGAATTACATCTTACTGCTCATGAGACGATGCCCGACCGTATAGGTCCACATTTTACTTATCATGAATCCTGATGCCTATTCCGTGCTACGACTCTAGTGCCTATGGATCCATTACACTCCAGTTTACTACATCACGACTCATAAATTCCAGTCAACAATAAAGTCATAACATTAAGCTTGATAGCAATAAGGTAGCAGACTCCTTTATTTTGAAGTGTCAATATGACACTTCCACATTTTAGTCAATAAAACACCATAATTTCCCAAGTTAAGATTTAGACCCCATTTTATCTAAAAATCCCTTTTTCAAGTAAGTTACATCAAAATCCCCAAATGTTCCAAAACCTTAGATTTTTACCTAAAGTGATCAAAATCGTTTTATTTAACAACATTATCAATATAGGTGGATAATCACAGGTAAACCATTAAATGTTAAGTATTTCAACTTTCCAAATCATTTTACCCAACAAAATCCTAGAAATTATTAAACCCAGTTTTAGGTCAAAGGTAGAAATCATAAGATGTGAGAGTAGGAACATTAATAGATTAGAATCCATTATATAACACGTATATGAGTTAGGATTTGAAAATAAACTCACCTTAGAGGGTTTTATAGAAAAACCCAAACCCTAGAAGATGAAAGAGGAGATCCCTTGAGCACTTGAGAAACCTTGAGTGAATCTTACACTTAGCAACCTAAAGATTGAGAAAGATTTATCATAAATGAGGTGGGTGGAAGAAATCAATGAGGAGAGATGTTAAGGGAAGAAGGCTTACCAATCTAGAGAGCAAAAATCGCACCCAACACTTCCACAAACTAATTTTTTCTTTCAAAAACGCGTCTGTCCCTTTTATTTAACCAGCCCCCACCCCGCGACATTGCCCGCGATAGTGACCATGTGTCATTCTCGCGGGTCACTGTCGCCTGTTACCCTTCAACTACGGTACAAGCAGCGCGACCTTGCCACTACGAGAGTGACCAGGTCACAATCGCGTGGCATAGTAGCTACCCTCAACACACTTACGGTACAATCCTTGAGATTGTGTCGTGCGACAGTGACCTTGTGTCACAGTCGCTGGTCACGTTGGTATCGGGCCTGAATCTTCACGGTTTTCTCGACATACGTGCTTCAGTGAATCGTGTGGGTCCTCGAGTAGCAGTCCAAACCAAAAATAATTAACGAAATAGGCGATTCCACAACACATAGACATTAATAAACATGAAAGTTCACTTTGAAATTTTGGGGTGTTACAATCCTCCCCAACTTGAAAGTGATTTCGTCCTCGAAATCTTAGGTTATGCAAACAAGTGAGAATATCGGCGTTTCATGTCCTCCTCCGCTTCCCAAGTTACGTTGGCACCTCGATGGTGCTTCCATTGCACCTTGACCATAACCACTTCCTTGTGTCTAAGTTTCTTAGTTGCCCTTTCCAAAATAGCTTCAGGTTCTTCGATACAACGGTTGTCGTCGACTCGGATTTTCGACAATGGTATCACACTCTCTTCTTCCGCTAGGCACTTCCATAGGTAACATACATGGAATGTTGGATAGATTCCGTCCATTTCCGGTGGTATGTCTAATTTATAGGCTTGCAAACCCACACGTTCTAGAATAGTGAATGGTCCAAGGAAACAGAGGCTCAACTTCCCTCGTTTTCCAAAACGGATCAACCCTTTCCAAGGCGATACTTTCAACATCACTCGCTCTCCCACGTCGAATTCTACCGGATTTCTTTTCTTGCCGGCGTAGCTCTTTTGTCGGTCTTGGGATGCTTTCAAACGTTCTCTAATAATCTTGACTTTATCGGTCGTTTCTTGAACGATTTCCGATCCGGCAAATTGTTTTTCCCCCGCCTCTAGCCAACACGCGGGAATCCTACACTTTCTCCCATACAAGGCCTCAAATGGCATCGCCTTCACGCTAGAGTGATAACTATTATTATAATAAAACTCCACCAAAGGTAGGTGAGTATCCCAATTACCCCGAAATCTATTACACACGCCCTCAACATATCCTCCAAAGTTTGGATAGTTCTTTCACTCTATCTGTTCGTTTGCGGGTGATATGTCGTGCTCAAATTCACCCTCGTGCCAAGTTCCTCTTGTAAAGCTTGCCAAAATCTCGATGTGAACCGACTATCCCGATCGGAGACTATGGATATGGGCACACCGTTCCTCGAGACCACTTCATCGATATAGAGCTTTGCCAATTTGTCCATCGGTAAGGTTTTACGCATCACTAGGAAGTGTGCGCTTTTCGTCAACCGATCCACTATCACTCAAATGGTGTCATGGCCTTTCAAAGTCTTCGGCAACTTGGTCACGAAGTCCATCGTGATTTTCTCCCACTTCCATTCGGCAATTTCCAATGGTTGTAAACTTCCGTAGGGTAGTTGATGTTGAGCCTTAACTTGTGAGCAAGTTACACATCGTTCCACATAGTGCACCACGTCCAATTTCATGATTGGCCACCAATATTGTAACTTTAAGTCACGATACATCTTGGTACGTCTGGGATGAATAGAATACTTGGACTTGTGAACCTCGACCATGAGTAGCTCCCGATTCCCACCGATCTTGGGCACCCACACGCGCTCGTTGAATAGTTTAACTCCGCGGCTGTCCTCCGTTAACAAATGTTTTTGCTTCACCATTACCTCCTCTTTGAGGTTTCCTTCCAATAAGGTTTCGGATTGTGCTGCTCTAATCTGTTCCACTAGATTGGACACGATGTCAATCCTTGAGAGGTTGGCGCGTAGACTTCAGCTATACTTCTTTCGACTCAAGGCGTCGTCGACCACATTTTTTTACCCGGATGGTAAAGCAACTCACAATCGTAGTCCTTGAGTAACTCCAACCATCTTCTTTGCCTCATGTTCAACTCTTTTTGTTCAAATACATACTTCCAGCTTTTATGGTCTGTGTACAACGTACACTTCGTGCCGTAAAGGTAATGACGCCACAACTTTAACGCGAATACCACCGCGGCCAACTCCAAATCATGCGTAGGGTAGTTCTTTTCGTGCACCTTGAGTTGCCTCAAAGCGTAGGAAATCACCTTTCCCCTTTGCATTAACACGCTGTAAAGCCCGCGTCCCGATACGTTTTTGTCTAATTATTTTTAATTAATTAAAGCGTTTACATTTAATTATTTGTGGTTAGTGGGTTGGTGTCAAAAAGGACCATAATGTTAGAAACCATGTCTTTTAGTGAAGTTTGTAAAATAGGGGTAGTTTGGGGGGCTAAAGTGAAACATTTGGAATGGTTTGCATGGGTCACGGCCCATGGCCGGATTCCCATTCCCATTCCCGTTTTTCTTTTCGTGAAAGCCAAGCAAAACCCAAACGTTTTTTCCAAAAACCCTATTGTCCTTTCTTTTTGGTTGTGAGGTGCGGCAGTGAGGGAGTTCGAGAGAGATAGAGGAGAGCCGAGAGGAGATTAGAAAGAGAGCAACCTGCAGTCGCCGGAAAAGAGAGAGAGAGAGAGAGACCGCCGGAAGTCGCTGTCACCACCTTCTGCTGTTCGCCGGAGTTTCGAGGGAGGGAGGATCGAGTGCGGTTACGTGGCGTCGTCGTAAGGTAATCACCTCTCATGTTTCGTTTCTTTCCTTCTCGTTCCAGTCGCCGCCGCTGTGGCGGTGGTGGATGGACGGCCGTGGCTGCCGTTGTGGGTGCGTGTGCGTGAGACTGGTCGAGAGAGAGAGGGAGAATGGTCGGGTTGTTGTCTCGTGCGATCGTAATCGAAAAACCACCGCCGGCCGCCGCTGGCCGCCGCCGGTCGCCATCGGCGACCACCACTGCCGGAGATGGCAGTGGGTGGCGCGTGGCCGTGACCAGACCTTAGTCTCTATAGAGCCCTTAACCCGTGACTTAATCGTTAAGCCGAATAGTTTAAACCGTCGGTTCTAAAATCACTTTTTATGCGAAAATATGGTTCAGTCCCTGTCTTGTGACGGCAATAACTTTTCCGTCGTAACTCCGATTGAGCCGAAACTGGCGCCCACGCTTCGAGCTCGGGACCGGGCACGTTTTCTGTGTTTTAGCGGAAAACTGGTTCGGCCTCGAGTTGGGAGAAAAAGTGGTCGCAAGTTCTGCGGTTCGTCATTTTATGTAAAATTTCCTGGAATCTGCCACTGTTTTGCGTGGACCATAACTTTTTACTCGTAACTCTTTTTGAGGTGATTTTGGTGGCCATAGTTCCCTATTCGAGTTGGGAAGGTTTTTCGTGTTTTGCCGAAAGTCTGATTAAACCCGTAGCTAGGCTGTTTTGGACTGTTTGTGCAGGCTGGACCGAAAACTGGCAGTTTTGGTAACCGTTCGTATTTAATTCATAATAAATTGTAGAAAAATCGTTAGGAGGCGTATAATATGTCCTTGGAACCCCAACTCAGAGGACTTTCTGTTCATGAAATAATATTGGGATTTTTCTGGATTTAAGGGGGTCGAAACAGGTCCCGAACAGACCTGTTTTGTGAGAACGGAAATTAGTTTTAGTGACGGATTAAGCGTGTGTCGTGTCATAGGGTCCGGGTCTCGTATTGACACGTTTTAACATGCGTTTAGGTGCTGGAAAGTGACCGTAATTGTGAATCTTGATTCGTGTTGATTAAGCTAGGCGCGCATTTGAGGTGAGTTCTCTCACTGTGTAGTTAGGGGTTGTATGCATGTCATAATAGTTTGCGTGTACTACTGTCTTTGTGGTGTGAACTAGTTGTTGTGGTGTGTAATATTTGATTGGTTTGAATGCTTGGTATAAATGTGTTACCTTACAATTCGGTGGGACCGAGGCCTCGATGGTACTGAGGTGTTGGTTACATTACAATTCGGTGGGACCGAGGCCTCGATGGTACTGAGGTGTTGGTTACATTACAATTCGGTGGGACCGAGGCCTCGATGGTACTGAGGTGTTGGTTACGTTACGATTCGGTTGGATACATATTTACCTGTAGATGTTTACTCGTTTTATGTATCTGTGATGTTGTTGCTTATGTGCGGATAGGAGTGATGTGTATATAATTCCTATCTGCGCATGTGTTTGAATTCACTAAACTTCGTGCTTACCCTTTCCCAATTAACTGTGGTTTCAGGTACGAGTGGCTTTAAGGCGTGACGGGTACACACTGGCGCGCGGGATGAGCTGACTGATATTAGTTTTATTTATTGAACAATGTTTCCGCTGGTTTCTGATTACTTGAACAACATTTATGATTTTGCAATTAATATGTTGGGATTATTTAATGAGTTTTTATATATAAAGCGTTTAATTAAAATTTTAAATTTCCTTGAAATTTTGGGATGTTTCACACGCATCCCAAACCCATATTGGATGCATCACTATATACCACAAAATCTTCCGACCCTTTAGGTAAGGATAGTATCGGTGCTTCACATAACTTCTTTTGTAGCGTGCGGAATGCCTTTTCTTGTGCTTTGGTCCACACAAATTTCACGTTCTTCCGGGTTAACGCCTTCAAGGAAGAAGCAATCTTGGAGAAGTCTTGGATGAATCTTCAGTAGTAACCTACCAAACCCAAGAAGCTTCAAATCTCCACTATACTCTTGGGAGGTTCCCAATTCATCATTGCCTCGATTTTGGAAGGGTCCACCTTCACCCTGTCTCTGGTCACCACATGACCCAAGAGTTGGACCTCACTCAACCAAAAATCACACTTATTGAACTTTGCGTACAACTTTTCTTTCCATAGGACTTCCAACACTTCTCGTAGATGCGATTCGTGGTCCACTTCGTCCTTAGAGTATACTAAGATATCGTCTATGAAAATGATTACCGACTTGTCGAGGAAATGTCAACACACCCGGTTCATCAGATCCATGAACACCGCCGGTGCATTCGTCAACCCAAACTTCATTACTAGGAATTCGTAATGACCATATCGAGTTCGAAATGCCGTATTCGGAACATCGTCTTCTCTAACCTTTACTTGATGATAACCCGAACGTAACTCAATCTTTGAGAAACATACCGCTCCTTGAAGTTGGTCAAACAAGTCGTCGATTCTAGGGAGTGGGTACTTGTTCTTCACGGTTACCTTGTTCAATTCCCGGTAGTCAATACACATTCTCATGGTGCCATCTTTCTTTTTCACAAATAAGACCGGTGCTCCCCAAGGAGATGAACTCGACCTCATAAATCCCTTCTCCAAAAGTTCTTGGAGTTGCGCCATCATCTCTTGCATTTCGGATGGAGCCAAACGGTAGGGAGCTCTAGCTATCAGAGCCGCTCCCGATACCAGGTCTATTTTGAACTCTACTTGACGATCCGATGGCAAACCCGACAAGTCCTCCGGAAACACGTCGGGAAACTCGCGTACCACCTTTACGTCCTCAATCTTCTTCTTTTCCAACTTTGCATCGATCACATACGCCAAGAAGGACGTACACCCTTTGACCAAACATTTGCGTGCCTTTAACGTGGAAATGATTGGCACGTCTCCTTTTCGCCGCTCGTCGTAGACAACCACACAACTCCCGTCCGACGAAGGAATGCGAATTAATTTCTTTGCGCACAAGATTTCGGCCTGATTCACGGCTAGCCAATCCATTCCAACTACCACGTCAAATCCCCTGATTACCATTGGCATCAAGTCTACAGAGAATTTCCTTCCTTCGATTTCCAACATGCAACCCCACAAAATATCCCGAACTACTACTTGTCCACCATCGACTATTTCTACCACTATAGCTTCCTCTAAACAGCTAGTGGGCATAGACAAATTTTGGCAAAAGGAGGTCGACACAAACGAAAAACTTGCACCCGAATCAAATAACACACACGTAGGTAAGGAGTTTTGAAGAAACGTACCCGACACCACGTCCGTCGAAGCCTTCGCCTCCTCGGTTGACATCTGAAAATCTCTTCCCATTTACCTCGAAGATTCCACCTTCGGTCCTCCGCTCCCTCCCACTTTCAACTTCGGCAGTCCCTTCTAATGTGACCCGACTCCTGACACTCGAAACACATCGCCCCCCTAATGGGGAAAGCATTGATAGAATGCCCGGTCTTGCCACACTTATAGCACTTCCCGAGAACAAAGTTGCATGGGCCAAAGTGTTTGCTCCGGCACTTAGAGCACCACCTAGCCTCCCGCTTGGGGTCGACTCCCCTGTAGTTGCTGTCGAACGTTCTCGGTTTCTTGAAGGGTACGGACATCCCTTCCCATCTCCTCTTTTTCGGCACTCTAGAAACCTCTTCCTTGTCCCGTCCATAGGCATCTTCCACCAGCTGAGCTTCCTTGTCTCCTCCATAGGCCTTGATCTTCTCTTTTTCTGTCGGGACCAGATGTCCCACCAACCCCAACTTGTCCATGAACAGACAGTTGTAATCCTTAACTGCCAAGTTTCCCTTTTTCAGATTTCGGAACTCCTCTTCGATCCGGTCCATAGCTCTCTCATTGCAATATTCTTCCAACACCTTTTTCTTGAAGGTTGCCCAACTTAGTTTGGCCAATACCGCTAGAGATGCGGAGTAGACATTCCACCACGTGAGGGCTGCCCCTCGTAACATCTGAGAACCGAACTTCGCTTTCTGGCTCTCCCCACACTCACTAGTCTGAAATGCCTGGTCCATTTGTCGGATCCAGTTCATACAAATAACCGGATCATCCGTGCCTTTAAACGGGGGGGGGGGGGGGGGGCTGCAGATCAGAAAGGTTTTGAACGAGCAAACCTTCCCTGTTTCCCAATTTCCATTGTCCCCAAACCATCAGTAGGAATTTCATTTCCCGTGCCCCCAGATCCGGCCACTATGATGTTCTCAGTAACCGCTCTGTGCCTACGGTTGTTCGTATCCATGTCTTCCATAAGTTTCAAAAACTGCTCTTGCTGTTGAGCCATGGCCTTGTTCATGGCCTTCATCATTCGGTCCATCATACGAGTCTCAGTTGTTGCCTCTTCCAAAACAGGGTTAGACGTTTCCAGGTCATGATGAGGGATATGCTCGGTTCCCCCTCCTAGTACGATGTTAATCGGTGGAGGTCTCATTGTCGTTGTCACCCTCGGTTGATCAGCTGTAGATGTCGTGGCATCATGGCCATCCACACTACTGCGAGTATTAATCATTGGAGTCTGCCACACATTCGAGAATGAGGTGAGAAATAGGCTATAAGAATTTAGACATGAAGAAACGTACTAATACATGCATTAATCATCATAACAATAGTAATCTAAGCATACTCACGTAACGATATATTCATAATAGCAGTAGCTAATTGAAATTATGAACATACTTCACATAAGAATTCTCGTTACCAAGGTCACAACTTTCAACTTATATACTTCCGTCGACTCTAAAACCATCCTATATTAGGAGTTCTACCCAAGCTCACCGATCATACTTAATCTTTTCAGCTTAAGTCTAGGCATCTTAACGACATACCTAGTTCACTTAAACTACGGCTCTGATACCAACTTGTAACACCCTTAAAAACTGGGTATAAATAAAACCTGCAGAATTACGGAAATTTATATAGCTAACATAGACAAATCACCCAATAAGTGGGGAAATAAAGAATGGCGTTTACAATACAAAGTAATGAGCAAATCACGGTCCAACAACCTAATAATCTAACCATTAAGTCCTAGATTATATTCGGGTGTCGTCGAATTGCTACCAAAAATTGACATTGAAATTCAATCATGTACGCCTCTATGTACTTTCAAAAATGCCACCATCCGTCACAACTCTTCACTCAAGCCCGAGGAGTCCCACCACTTGGAAGCCCTAACAACACACCCAAGAAAAGAAGTGTTAGTCTAACACGACGAGAGCAAGTACCTAACGAGTAATAATAATAAGATTGAATTAAGGTACAATAACATGACATAGTAACCCCAAGGTGGAAGTCATTTGATATCCAATGCCTCAAGTGTAGACGGGAAAGCTTGTTAACCAAAACCAATTTCATAAGACAAGGTAGCTACGTAATCGTTAGTATCAATAATCACATAACAAGAAAACTTGGAAACAAGTGCAACCCCGAAGAGTCTATAACTTGTGAGTGCCCAATTTCAACCACTCTAGGTCTATACATTGGGCCATTCCAAATCCATAAACAAGCACTTTGGAATTACATCTTACTGCTCATGAGACGATGCCCGACCGTATAGGTCCACATCTTACTTATCATGAATCCCGATGCCTATTCCGTGCTATGACTCTAGTGCCTATGGATCTATTACACCCAGTTTACTACATCACGACTCTCATAAACTCCAATCAACAATAAAGTCATAACATTAAGCTTGATAGAAATAAGGTAGCAGACTCCTTTATTTTGAAGTGTCAATATGAAACTTCCACATTTTAGTCAATAAAATCCCGTTTTCAAGTAAGTTACATCAAAATCTCAAAAATGTTCCAAAACCCTAGATTTTGACCTAAAGTGATCAAAATCGTTTTATTTAACAACATTATAAATATAGGTGGATAATCACAAGTAAACCATTAAATGTTAAGTATTTCAACTTTCGAAATCATTTTACCCAACAAAACCCTAGAAATTATTAAACCCATTTTTAGGTCAAAGGTAGAAATCATAAGATGTGAGAGTAGGAACATTAATAGGTTAGAATCCATTATATAACATGTATATGAGTTAGGATTTGAAAATAAACTCACCTTAGAGGGTTTTCTAGAAAAACCCAAACCCTAGAAGGTGAAAGAGGAGATCCCTTGAGCACTTGAGAAACCTTGAGTGAATCTTACACTTAGCAACCTAAAGATTGAGAAGGAATTCTCATAAATAAGGTGGGTGGAAGAAATCAATGAGGAGAGATGTTAAGGGAAGAAGGCTTACCAATCTAGAGAGAAAAAATCGCACCCAACACTTCCACAAACTGATTTTTTTTCTTTCAAAAACGCGTCTGCCTCTTTTATTTAACCAGCCCCCACCCCGTGACATTGCCCGCGATAGTGACCATGTGTCATTCTCGCGGGTCACTATCGCCTGCTACCCCTGAGCTACGGTACAAGCGGCGCGACCTTGCCACTGCGAGAGTGACCAGGTCACAATCGCGTGGCATAGTCGCCACCCTCAACACACCTACGGTACAATCCTTGCGATTGTGTCGTGCGACAGTGACCTTGTGTCACAGTCGCTGGTCACAATCGTCGGGTTGGTACCGGGCCCGAATCTTCGTGGTTTTCTCGACGTACGTGCTTCGGTGAATCGTGTGGGTCCTCGAGTAGCATTCCAAACCAAAAACATATAACGTTTGGATGCTAGATACTATTCGTTGGGGTTCCAAAAATTGTTATTGTGAATTCTACTCACTTGGGGTTTAAGTTGTTATTGGGTTTGATGAACTAAGGGCCTGTTTGTTAGTAGTTTAATGAGCATAATAAGACACATAGCTTATTCAGTCAGCTATACATGACTGTTTGGTAGTGGCTTAATGATATAGAAAGTGACTTATTTATTAAGCTTTTAGGATGGAGCTTTATGCAGAAAGCCAAGTTTTGTCCAAACCAGTCACTTCCAATTAAAAAATATGGTCCTTCCATCTATGAAAACACTCTGCCAAACAAAAACTTTTCCAATCTATACAGCCAGATTAATCCACACAGACAACTTTATTCATACAGGATTTAATGGAAAACCAACCAAACAGCCCCTAAGAATAAAACATATATACATACACACATACATACAAATTGGTGAATTATTTATTTAATCCAACACTTTTGCTACTTAATTATTACTCTCCAAGTGATTATTTTGGCGTGTAGCTCTGCAATCTAAGGTCAGATTCATGTCTACCATTTTTAATGTTCTTATTTCAAGACATGGCTTCTAAGATTAGATTCATGCCATAACATTCATCTGGTGAAAACATTTTGGTGAAATGAAGAACAACAAGAAACTTAATTTGTTTATAGACCACCTAAAAACGACCTAATATATCTTGAATCAAAGAACTAGAGGGAGATGGCATCGATTTCAATCTTACATTTACTAAAAGAAACAAGAAACTTACTTCGATTTCTGATGCCTTCGAATTTTGATTCCTTCGATACCAAAGAACCGAGGGAGATGGAGCCTTAGACCATGCGCATCCCTGCAATTCATTTACACTTTCAATTGTGTCACATCAGCGTTTGCAATTACGTTCCACACAGATGCAATCCACCTACACTTTCAAAAGTGGTCCCACTACAACATTTATTAATTACTTTATTATATTATATACATTCTATTTTTTAATTAATATAACATAATATATAAAATTCTTTATTTTAATTTAATGTTAATTAAAATATAAACATTAATTTCAAATAAACGATGTAATATATGATATAATAATACAATACAATCATTTTATTTATTTCATAGTTCATTGTTTTAATTTAATATATCATTTATTAAATTATATCAAAACACAATATTTATTGAATTAAAAAGATTACATATAGATAGAAATAAAATATTACATTAATCATTGTTTTCTTCTCCTGCAAATCGACTCCAAATCTCTTCAACCAAGTCTGTTTGTAGTTGATTGTTATGAAACCGGTTACGTATCCTTGCATGAATTTGAAGATAACTTTCATACTCAGGAAGACGATTTCGAGAAACTTGAGGTATAGATATACTAAAACTAGCATCATCTGTAAAATCAAATTGACGAATATACGAGTCTCGTTCATCTTCCACAATCATGTTGTGCAATATTACGCAAACTCGTAGTATTTCACCGATTATTTCCTTGAACCACATGTGTGATGGACCTCTAACTATAGCAAACCGTGAATGTAACACCCCAAACGCTCTTTCTACATCTTTCCTAGTTGATTCTTGTTTTTTTGCAAATAGTTGATGTTTTTGACTTTGGGGTAATTGGATGAACTTCACAAAAGTAGCCCAGTTAGGGTAGATTCCATCTGCAAGGTAGTATCCTAAATTATAGTTGTTACCATTAACATAGAAGTTAACTTTTGGTGCTTTCCTTTATAAGACCTCATGGAAGATAGGAGAACGATCTAGCACGTTGATATCATTTAATGTACCTGGAAGCCCAAAAAAAGCATGCCATATCCACAAATCTTGTGAAGCAACTGCTTCTAACATAATTGTTGGAGTTTTATGATCCCCTCTAGCATATTGTCCGTGCCATGCCACAGGACAATTTTTCCACTCCCAATGCATACAATCGATACTTCTTAACATACCTGGAAAACAACGTTGGTGCCCAATATAAAGTAATCGTTGAAGGTCAACGACATTTGGTCTTCATAAATACTCGTCCCCAAACACTGCAATAATAGCTCGTACAAACTTCTTAACACATTTTATTTTTGTAGTTTCACCGATTCGTAAATATTCATCAACGGCATATGCGGCTACACCATATGCTAACATTCGTATCGCAGCAGTACACTTCTGAAGAGATGATAATTTTGATCTACCGGTACAATCGATACCACTTTCAAAGTATCGATCCTGATTTTTCACACCTTCAACTATGCGAAGAAATAATTGTCTCCGCATTCGAAGTCTACGTCGAAATATATCTTCATTATATGTCGGATTCTCAGAAAAATAGTCTTCATATAGTTGTCGATCTCCATCTTCACGATTTCTTTCTATAGTTCTTCTTTTCTTCTTTTTACGTTTTGATGAAGAAGTTGCATCTACTATTTGTTGTGTTTGTAAGGCAACATATTGGGTAGTAAGTTTGGAGGAAGAATCATCAACAAATCATTGAACAAATTTTTCTGATGTTGAAGACGAAGAAGATGAAGAAGAATCACTCTCAGATTCAGACATTTTTAAAAACAAAGTATTATGGTTAATAGGCTCACATCTAGTTGTATTTATATAAAATTATTACATTATTAAACACATATATGACTGAGACTGTTCACATGTGATGTCTGACACTGTTCACATGTGATGTCTGACACTGTTCACATGTGATGTGTATAGCTGGCACTATTAACATGTGAAGTGTATAGTTGGCACTGTTCACCTGTGATGTCTGACACTGTTCACATGTGATGTGTATGGTCTGACACTGTTTAACATGTGATATGGTTTCATTACCATTATATATAGTGTAGGCTTGTGGTTTCAAAACACACCATCAATCCAGTCCACTCTCATACTCTGTTATATCTCTTCATTTGCTACGATTTTGTAATGGACCCATCAAGGCCCCAATTCAACCCGTTTTTCAATTTCTGCCAACCTTCATCCTATAATACAAATGATGACGCACAAAACATAACTCCTCCTACTCCAATATACCCCACTCCTAACTTTCCTATGATGAACCCCAACAATTTTCAAATGCCAATGTACCAAAACTCAAATTTTCCAAACTATCCACACAAATTTCAAATGCCATTTTACCCAAATGCTACTACCATTCCTCAATTTCCAGAATTTTCTACACAACCAAATCTCGTGCCGGAGCAAGCAAGCGGTTCTAAAAACGAAAAAAATCGATGGACAACCAAAGATGACATATTGTTGTGTAGTGTTTGGCTCAACATAGGCAAAGATGCAACAATTGGTACTGATCAAAGCAAGCTGTAACATCCCAATTTCACACATATAAGCTAGAAGCTACCTCTTTAATCATAACGTCATAAACTGCTCAACATAGTCACACTATCTAGATTACAATACAGGGTTCGCGGAAATAACCCTAAATACAGCTGAGAAATCTACTAGACATACAAAGAAAGTTCTCCTACTCCTTCTAGACGCAAGCTCCGACCCACGTCTTGCCAAACCTCTAACGTGCTCACGGCTACTTGCTTACCGGAAAAAGTTTTAGTTTTAAAAAGCGAGGGTTAGACCATGAGGTCTAGTGAGTTCCCTCCACACCAGGTCACACCAAGATATTTCAATTTATAAAATCAGTTATGAAAACATTTATACCAATCATAATAAGCACACTAAGATGATATGCACACATTGACACATGCTACTGGCGTACGCTATAGCCACACACACCGTGACAGCGCAATAAGCACACACGCTATAGTCACACACACCGTGACAGCGCAATCGGGCACACACCGCCCATATATGAAACAAATTCATATATATAGTTATTATGGGACACACCCCCATTTCACATCAAAGCCAGAGCATGGTCACACACATTTAATTCACACATATTGTCACACACTTACTACTCGCCTTGAAATAAAAGCAGTTGGAAAGCACACAGTAAGATAATGATCATGCCACACACTTACTCTTTGCTTTGAAATAAAAGCAATTTGTATCCACACAATTAAATCACACTTTTCATGCATGGTTTAAAGAAAATGTACGAGCATTTGTCAATAAGTACATGCATAGAGTTTCACACTTAAAACAGGTTTTAGGATCAGAAAAACTCACCTGTCGTCCTGCTTAATCCTCTTACTAGATTGATTTTCCCTTCAACTGCACCTATAAGGATACACACTACAGTGATAAGTCACTTGATTGGACTACACACTCACACGGATAACACCTCAGACTAACAGACCACACTGCAGGGTCACACATGCACTATTCGGAAGGCTTACCCGGACACCCAAAACTATCTGGACGGTCTGAACTATCCGGACGTTCTGAACTATTCGGACGTTCTACCCGGATACAAGAAATTATCGGTCGGACGAACTTTCTGGATGGACAATCCGGATACTCTCAGATTCCCAAGGGTTTCCGGTCAAACTACCGGAAACTATCACTACAACTACCCGGACAATAGATTTATCCGGACACCCCGAACCGTCCGGACGCTAACATGACGAAGGAGGTTTCCGGACGCGGCGATTTTTGCAATAATCGCAGAGGGTTACACACTTTCGCTCTAATTCCCACCATTTCTTCCAGATATCAGAAATAGGTCGACCACTAACACAATAATCCATTCTAAACCTTTCTTAGACAAGTTAATGAGGAAAACACAAAGAAACCCATAACATTCAAGTTTCTCCTCGCAACCCACACATTTCACAAAACTTAAAGGTGAGGACAGATTGATAGTTACCTGAAGATTCCCACTGAATAACTCAAAGATTCAGCTGCCCAAGACTCCTTCCTCCTTTTCAATTGCTAACACCTCCTTCTCTTGCACTCTCTCTTAGCCGCACACACACATACACACTAGAACAATATGCTAAAATGAGTGTATTAGGGTTTTCTCATCCCTTTTATACTTTTCTCACTAGACACCACACTTTTGATTTCTTCACACTTAGACCACAATACTTTCTTAAATTCGAATTTCTTCCAAAAAATTTAATTACCGACTAAATTAAATCTCGGTTATTACAACATCCCCGCCTCAAAAGAATTCCGTCCCCGGAATTCCATCTTTAAACAATCGAGGAAACGGTTCCTCAGCTTCCTAACCTTGCGATCTACAATCACTTTCGTAACACCGAGCACGTCTAAGGCAGTTACCACTTTCTCACATTAATTATACTGACCACAATCCAATAATAGCAACAAGTCACACGCTTATACCACAACGTCACTCCCATACTATTACCAAGGCTAAAAGTCCTTCACCCTGAGCACTACCTTCAATTATTCCTTTCATTTACTTCTCAAACATAAAACACGCTTCCAAGGAACGACTCCCTATCATGTACACACTCTTGGTCAAACACATACACACAAATCCTCTTTCTCATACTCCCACTAGAAATTCATACACCCGATGACGACGTTCTGAAGACATTGTCTCTCACTTTCTATGCCACATGCCATTCTTTCTACTACCCATTTCTCACTTTCCTAACCTACCATCTCGATTCCCTCAGGCTAGAATGGAGCATTCCTCATCCAACATTGACCACTTCATACACACTATTTCGACGGTTACTATGCTTAATTAACAGCTTCCCCACATCTCATACGAGAAATTCAACCAAGTCAATCCGAAATCACACTCAATACCCGAAGCGACCACACACTCCTCATTCCCAAACAATATTAACCCACTCCTTTGCATTTCCTTTACGTACAACTACTAGCTAAACATTCCCAAAGATTTCGTATCTTCTACGACACCCTAACCAACCAATCCAAGAGCACACAATTCCCTCTTAGCTAGCCATTCACTGCCACCCTATTCCTTTATTCTCAGATACAATCCACACGCCACTTAGACACTCATGCATCACCACACACAGTTTTTACCACCTTTGGAACAACTTATAAACAATTCCCGAGCACGATCTCCACTTACGCTCTCCCCACACCAACACTAATCCATCACTTTCCCTCACAGCAACTTATCATCATTGGGTCTCGCATGCTTACTAAGTATAAGTGACCACCAACTTATCCACACCACTCCCACGCACTAGAGGTTCAATCCTCACAGTTACCACATACCTACTAATTTGTAAAATTTACAGCTTCACCTCGATCCCACATAGGTTAACCAACATTAGTGTTACCAATCCATACATCTATCACTTCTCGACTACCCTTGTCACTCTTCCACTAACTAGAGAGTAATAACGTACACCTCTACCCTTCGATTCGTGAACTGAAATTCTCAAGATCTCAATTCACCGACATCGGAACTCCCAGAATAAATACTCAATAGGGATTAGGAGCTCGCCTCCAATCAATTACTTTCCTTAAGAACCCTAAAGATTCTACTTCACTCGGGCACTTATCCCACACCTTACAACAACACCCTCCTAGATAGGGTCAACAATCACACCAAGGATAATTTCTCACTACACACTAAGCCGTTGTCATCATGTCAAGGTTAGAACTCCACACATACCACTACTCTCCACACACTATCCACCACACGCCGCACACTATTGTTACTCTACACACACTATCCACCACACGCCGCACACTACTGTTACTCTACACACACTATCCACCATACGCCGCACACTACTGTTACTCTACACACACTATCCACCACACGCCGCACACTACTGTTACTCTACACACACTAACACCTCCATCGATTATCAGAACAATAGTGAGCAAGCACACCCATGCACCTGTAAATTCAAAATGACATTGGCCAGTTGTGATTTGAATTTACCTTACATGAAAGTCCTCACCACCATCATCCTAGATCCTCGATGATTACGGTCCTCACTAAAGGATTCCTATATCTCAGTTGTGTCCTTCTACTCCACAGTTTAAGTTTAGGTCCATCCGGTCACCTAAATCCCTTAAATTAGGGCACTGATACCATTTGTAACATCCCAATTTCACACATACAAGCTAGAAGCTACCTCTTTAATTCATAACGCCATAAACGGCTCAACATGGTCACACTATCTAGATTACAATACAGGGTTCATGGAAATAACCCTAAATACAGCTGAGAAATCTACTAGACATACAAAGAAAGTTCTCCTACTACTTCTAGACGCAAGCTCCGACCCACGTCTTGCCAAACCTCTAACGTGTTCACGGCTACTTGTTTACCTGAAAAAGTTTTAGTTTTGAAAAGCGAGGGTTAGACCATGAGGTCTAGTGAGTTCCCTTCACACCAGGTCACACCAAGATATTTCAATTTATAAAATCAGTTATGAAAACATTTATACCAATCATAATAAGCACACTAAGATTATATGCACACATTGACACATGTTACTGGCGTACGCTATAGCCACACACACCGTGACAGCGCAATAAAGCACACACGTTATAGTCACACACACCGTGACAGCGCAATCGGGCACACACCGCCCATATATGAAACAAATTCATATATATAATTATTATGGGACACACCCCCATTTCACATCAAAGCCAGAGCATGGTCACACACATTTAATTCACACATACTGTCACACACTTACTACTCGCCTTGAAATAAAAGCAGTTGGAAAGCACACGGTTAGATAATGATCATGCCACACACTTACTCTTTGCTTTGAAATAAAAGCAGTTTGTATCCACACAATTAAATCACACTTTTCATGCATGGTTTAAAGAAAACGTACGAGCATTTGTCAATAAAAACATGCATAGAGTTTCACACTTAAAACAGGTTTTAGGATCAGAAAAACTCACATGTCGTCCTGCTTAATCCTCTTACTAGATTGATTCTCCCTTCAACTGCACCTATAAGGATACACACTACAGTGATAAGTCACTTGATTGAACTACACACTCACACGGATAACACCTCGGACTAACAGACCACACTACAGGGTCACACAGGCACTATTCGGAAGGCTTACCCGGACACCCAAAACTATCCGGGCGGTCTGAACTATCCGGACGTTCTACCCGGATACAAGAAATTATCGGTCGGACGAACTTTCTGGATGGACAATCCGGATACTCTCAGATTCCCAAGGGTTTCCGGTCAAACTACCGGAAACTATCACTACAACTACCCAGACAATAGATTTATCCGGACACCCCGAACCGTCCGGACGCTAACATGACGAAGGAGGTTTCCGGACGCGGCGATTTTTGCAATAATCGCAGAGGGTTACACACTTTCGCTCTAATTCCCACCATTTCTTCCAGATATCAGAAATAGGTCGACCACTAACACAATAAACCATTATTAACCTTTCTTAGACAAGTTAATGAGGAAAACACAAAGAAACCCATAACATTCAAGTTTCTCCTCGCAACCCACACATTTCACAAAACTTAAAGGTGAGGACAGATTGATAGTTACCTGAAGATTCCCACTGAATAACTCAAAGATTCAGCTGCCCAAGACTCCTTCCTCTTTTTCAATTGCTAACACCTCCTTCTCTTGCACTCTCTCTTAGCCGCACACACACATACACACTAGAACAATATGCTAAAATGAGTCTATTAGGGTTTTCTCATCCATTTTATACTTTTCTCACTAGACACCACACTTTTGATTTCTTCACACTTAGACCACACAACTTTCTTAAATCCGAATTTCTTCCAAAAAAATTAATTACCGACTAAATTAAATCTCGGTTATTACACAAGCTAAATTTTTGGAACCGTGTAATTGAATATTACGATGTGAATCGTAACACGAGTTCTCAAAAAAGTAAGAATCGTCAAGCTCTTCAGAATCGTTGGAGTCGATTGAATCATGTTGTTTCAAAGTTTGTTGGGTATTACGAGCAAATCCTACATCGGCGTGAAAGTGGGTTGAATGAAGAAGATAAAAAACAGAACATTAGAGTTGTATCGTTCGTTGGAAGGTGGACAATTCAATTTCTTACATGCTTGGGTTGAATTGTGTGATCAAGAAAAATTGATCAGTCAACGAGAGAGACCTGTAGAGGTTGACCTAATAGAAGATAGGGGGTCGAAGAGAACAAAAAATGATGGTTCGGGACAATACACCTCATCATCCTCAAATACAAACACATCGACCCCTGAGCTAACGTCGACTGCTCGTCCAAAACTTCAAAGGATAAAGGTAAACAGGAATGTTTATCAACTAACTCTATCGACCGTATCGATAAGGCGATGAAAGAACAATTCAATCTCGAGGCTGAAAAAATAGAAGCGATGAACAAATATACAGAAACTATAAAAGAACGAGAGAGAAAAAAAAGATGAACGAGAAAAAAAGAAAGAGGAATGGGAGAAAATGAAAGATCAACTTAAAAAAAGAAGAATTGGAAATCAGGTTGATGGAAATGGATCCATCAACTATGACAGAGCAACAACGAAAATTGTACAATAAAAAAATCGTCAACTTTTAGACGAATAAAGATGTAATTTTATTTCTGTTATTTTATTAATCGTGCGTATTAGATTATATTATATGTAATTTTAAAAATTAGATTATATGTAATTTTATCATTATTGTATGTTTTATTATGTATAATAGTATATTTAAGTAATTATAAAATGTGATGGTTAAAGTTAATTTAATTATATTGTATATAATTCATATAAAAAATAACATATAGACATAAATATAATATTTTTTAAATAAGAATAATTAAATTAAAAATACATTCATATTAATAATTTATAAAGTTTATTGTTTTCAATAGCAATTTAATATATAATTTATTAAATATTATTATTTAATTTACTTAAATAAATAGAAAATGAGAAGATGGAGATGAGTGGACTTGCAATAACAATTGCAACACTTGCAATTACTTTATAACATGACTTTCAAAGCCTGACACCAACACCATTTTCAAGTGGGTTTGAAAGCCTTGTGTGGGTGGTCTTAGAGCATCTCCAATGTAATTCTCTATTTTACCCTCTATTATAGAGTAAAAAATAGAGTATGTGTTATGTATTCTCCAATGTATTATTCTATTTCCTACTTTAAAAGACAATATTCAAAGTATATTCTTTTTTTTACTCTAGAAAAAAAATAGAGAGTATGAATAGTGTTAATCTATGTTTAGAGAGTTACTATTCATTTCTCTATTATAGAGAGTAAAATAGAGGGTTCATTGGAGATGTTTTATAGAGTAAAATAGAGATAGAGAGTAAAATAGAGGGTTCATTAAGATGGTCTTAGAGGTCTGGAACTCTGGATATTCATTGGCGCCGATTCGATATTCATTGGCGCTTTGAAACGAAACCCTGGAGAATATGAATCGTCATCTTAGATCTGAATCTTTAAATGTTTAATACTTAGTAGTTATTAAACAGATGGCATTGGCGATTCCTGGAGATGCCACGTAAGCACTTGATGGTTCTGCTTTATATAGTTATATAAATATAAATTGGTGTGGGTTATATACTTAAATGTCAACTTTTAAATAAAACAATCACTTGGATTATGGTAAGAGTTGGAATATTTGTAACACAGATCTCAGGTTCGACTCCCATTTGTATAAGATATTTTAATTTTTAACTATAATGTTTAAGAACAACTATTACTCGAAAACTACATGGATGTTCGGCTCGACTCGGTTCGGCTCGACACGTTCTAGAACTCGGGTTAACTTTTTCGAACGAGCCGAGTCGAGTGTGGCTTTACAGAGATCGACTCGTTAACTTAAACGAGCATTATTTTACGTTCGAGATTGGTTCGAGCTCGAGCTTGAGTAGCTCGTTAAAAGCTCGAATCTTGACACCCCTAGCACGACGTACGTTCATTTTGTTTGGCCAAGGCGTGGCTCCGGCAATTTTCGGCACGAGTGCTGTTTTTTTTAAGTAATTTATTGTGAAAACCTTCTTATTAGCATTGTATATGGACATGTAAATTTCCATGGAAATCAGGCACGGTCGGTCCGGACGAGAAAACCCAAAAAGTACCCCTATGGTGTATCGGCCAAAAATGAATGTCGCGCTTAAACGTCCATAACTTTTGCTACAAAACTGCGATTTAGTCCCTTGACTAGTCAAAACGAACCTTGGAATGGGGACCATGCCATGGATTGGTCTTTTTTCTAGCAGTATGATACACACTGAGTATTTAGTGCTTAAACACTTATTTTTATCTTCATTATTGGTTTATTTTTCATATTTTACATCCCAACTTTGAGTCCTTTATTATCTTATTTTCCATTTATTAGTTTGTTGGAGTTAAAGTTGTGATTTACCTGTTTTATAACATTAAGTATGCTAATTTGAACTCTATGGGGCTGGTTGTGAATGTTGCAAAAATGCTGTAGCAGCGGGACAGTGGATATTGGTGCATAGGCTCAATCTTGAAGACAAGGGAATGAATAAAAGACAAAGTTGGAGACTCTTCTAGAATTTTTGGGATCCCTTTTATTAGCTGTAATTTATTAACCTTAGGGTAATTAGCTTTATATTATATTTTGGGTATTGTTCATTGGTATTTTATTACCCCGATTGTCATTTAAGGGAGAACTCGATTATTTGTAATAACCGTAAGATTCAATCTTAACCACAAATCAAATGATAAATTAGGAAATTAACAATTTTAGTAACTTCTAAATAAAATTTTAATTAAAGGGTATTTTAGGTATTTTGAATTTTCCTGTCTTCTCTCCGACAAAAATTATTACGGCTAACACCACGTGTAAACTGTGATACCCTTCATAAACAACGGAAATAAATGATGTGATACACTTCGTAAAACAATAATAAGCGATGCAATGGGACACATTTCGTACAAGAATGAAAATACATTGTGATACACTTCGTCCAACAACAAAGACACGTGATACATTGTGTAAACAACGAAAAAACATTGTGATACACATCGTAAAACAACAAAGATACAATATGATACACTTCGTAAAGAACTGAAATCACTATGATACACTTCGTAAAACAACGTTACCTAAAAATACGCGTTGTGATACATCTCTTCGTAACATCTCTGGCGAGATCTGAGTTGCATCTCCGGATCTATTTGATAGCTATGGCTTTGGGGAACACCGTTGATAATGGATTCAGTCAAATGGGCGTTTGCGACATGGAACAACGGGAGACTAGACAATATTTCAGATGAGTTTCGCAGAATCATAGACCGTGTCGTCTCTCCTGCACCGTCAATTGATCACCGGTGGTGGAGTATCCAACATGGTTGGTTGTGTTCTCTCCCTGAAGCCGGTCGATCTTGTATTCGTTGAAGTCTTCAGAAACAAAACCGACGCCGAAGACTGATTTGAGGACACTGTTGGGTACGGCAGCGACGATGTCGGACGTTGCAAGAGGGGAGCCTGCTTCGGTGAAATAAGATGCGAGATCTATTGCAAGGTCGTCAAACATATTGATGAAAGGATGCGACTGGATATTAAGAAAGAAAAGTGAGTGTTTTTTAGTTGGTGTCGAATCCCCGAATGATTTTATGAATTTTAGAGCAAAGAACGATAAATGTACCATGAGTTCATTTGCTGATGATCTATCCTTTGGATCTTTCTGCATACTAAAATAACAATGAATTGTATCGTTAGGTAATGGATATGCGAAAAAAGCAGGAAAGAAAAGCAGAATAAATCAAACCAAACGAACCCCACTTGAAATTGGGAATTTGAGATCAAAATGTACGCAAAATCTATCATCTACCCAGAATATGGGTCTGGGCTGGCCGGTCCAGGATTTGGCCCTGCCAGCCCAGACCCACATGTTGGCCCTTCTAAGAGGCTTCTCTGAGCCCAACATGAAAAATGGAAGGGCCCAATTTAGCCCGATCAATATGGTCCTCCATCATAATGTTGTTGTCATTGTTTCTATTGAACGATTTAAAAGCATGCAAACCAAACTTAGCCCATTGTTTTCTTCAGCCAGAAACCCAGCCCAGCCCTATATTTCCGGGCTAGATCTTGGCCTTCTTTGAGGTCAAGGGTTCAAGCTTCACCAAAAAAATGATAAGTGTGTTGAGTTTGCGGTTATAAGTATTATATACTTGGATTATAATTTACCATGCATCAATAAACGAGCAGAATTGAGGAGAGAATTGATCGGAAGGTGGCCGAGGTGGTGGTTGACCAACGATGGTTTCCATAAGCTCATAAACGTTGACCCATCCTTCAACTGGTTGGGGGGAGAATAGGGAAATTGGCCGGTGGCGCACTCCAGCAAAACTAAACCCAAGCTCCATATATCGCTTTTATAATCGTAGTTGCCTCCAAGTATTCTTTCTGGCTGAAAGCATACGAATGAAACCATTTTAATCAACTTTTGTGCGTGCTAAAAAAACTCGGAATATAAATCTGTAATTAATAAACAAGAGGGATTCAACACATTCGATGATAAAATCTATAAATAATCTGTTAGGGTCCCACATCGGTCAAACTTAGACCATTTTGCTCTATATATGGTGGAACATTCCTTCTCTTCTGAAAGGTACTTTTGGAGAAAAATTTAATGAGGTCCCACGTATTCTTACATGGTCTCAGAGCAAAAGACTACATCGAGGATATCTTTGCATGTCTAGCTTCAGCTTAACCCTTTTTTTTGCTCCCAATAGATTCTCCAAAATGAAGAAACTAGAGCACCCCTATCAAAGTCTCCAAAATGGAATCAAAATTCAAAATCTGTAAAAGAAATTAAATGCAACTCCAACAGCTTCTCCATTTTGAAGAATACAAAATTGATTATACTATTAAAATATTCCATACATTTAATAAGATATTATTTCTCTCTTCAAAACATTTAATTTCAAAGTTTCTTATTCGTTGGGAATATAATAAAAATTATATCTCATGGTAAAAACTAATTTTTAGATCTCCAAATTTGGAGAATTTGACACTTTCTCTCCTACTTTCTTCGTTGGTTTTGGAGAATCTGTTGGAGCAAAACAAACATGCTCAAAATCTCCATTTTCTTCATTTTGGAGAATCTATTGAAAATGCTCTTATGAGAAAAAGGATAAAAATCTCCCTGCAAAATTAAATCCCGAAGAAATAAATACTATTCTAGTGTCATAGCCAATGACGTTGAATGCATTATCATTTTATATAATTTTTATTTGGAATATTAAATCTATTGAATATTTTAATAATATAATTTATGTTGAAATCTCAAAAACGAAGTAACCGTCGGAGATCAATGTAATTTATTTTGGAGATTTCAACTTTTACTTTGGAGAAATTATAGAGAATCTGTTAGATGCTTTAAAGTACTCTTTTGAAGAGTAACCTATCGGGGTTCCACATATTCTCGGATAATCAACTTCAATACAATCGTAATTCACATGGTTATAAGGATTACTTACAGACATATAATTATACGTGCCAACGAAAGTATTAGCAACGCCAGATGTACTTGCGAGAATGGTGCTAACACCAAAGTCCGTGATCTTGACTTCACCTCGGTGGTTTATCAGCAGATTCGATGGTTTTAAGTCCCTGTGAATAATATGTTTCTCGTGATGAAGGTACCACAAACCCCTGAGCACCTGAATTTTTCGGGTTTTTAGAGATCACGAGAACATGTTTAGAATATATTTAAGCTTCTTGATAGCTAATAATTAACCCATAACTGGAAAAGATGCAAACTTCGAACCTGCTTACAGATGGCGGCAAGATACGGTTCTGGAATGAATCGAACGGTTTTCAGAAAATCTGCTAGAGATCCTCCGTCCATGTACTCCAAGATTATGGAGACGGCACCATAATCGTAAAAAGATTGGTAGCACACAACAACATTTGGACATTGTGACGATTGATTGATTTTAAGTTCTTGTGCAATCTGCTTGCGAGCTGATTCTTCTACGTTCATTTGAATCACCTGAATATTGCAAAAACATGTTGAAAAAAAAACTTGCCACAAAAAGAAATATTGCGATTTTATAGGACATCCAAATACAACAAATCGGTTTTGTAGGACGCCAAAATATGTCTGAGGGGCTGTTTGATTGGTTTTTCATTAAGTTTTGTATGGATAAAGTTGTCTGTGTGGATTAATCTCTCTGTATAGATTGGGAAGGTATTTGCTTGGGAGAGATTTTTCATAGATAGAAGGAGCGTGTTTTTAACAGGGAGGGGTAAATTTGGAAAAAAACTTGCCTTTCTGCATAAAGCTCCCCCTAGAAACTTACTGAATAAGACACTTTCTATATCATTAAGCCACTATCAAACAATCATGTATAGCTGACTGAATGAGTTGCAAGTCTCATTAAGCTGCTAAGAAACAGGGACTAAATGTCTTAATAAGCTATTTTATAGGACTTAAGCTTATAGGATCAAACGAATGTGTGTACTATGTAAACGTGTTATAATAAGTTGATAGGACGTTTTTAACGAGTTTCATAGGACGCTTTTGAGAATGTCTTATAAACAAATCTTTTTATAGGACTTGTTTTTATAAAACAGTTTTTCAAATAATGTCATATAAAAATACTAACACCACCACATTTTATTTCGAAAGTATCCTAAAAAACTTGTTAGGACGTACATAAACATCCTATCAACTTATTGCAACACTTTCACATAGAACGCATAATTGTTTGGTCCTATAAAGTAGTCTATTATGACATTTAGACAATTTGGCGTCCTATAAAAGCCGATTTTGTTGTAGAGCACCAAAATGTAAACGGTTGAGACTTGACTTTCTTCAAGGCATAAAAGATGAACATGGTTGGCAGTACCTTTAAAGCAAAAAACAGGCCGGTCCACTTGTGCTGCACCAATCGTACGACTCCACCGTTTCCCTTTCCGAGAACTTTAACCGCGTCAAAATCGGCTAAGCTTACTTGGTTGTCTGAAGCCTGAATAAGAGGTGGCTGAAACAAACATTGCCATGCCGGTAAGAGAAGATAAAAACTATTTAATGGTAATTAAAATACGAGTCTACTGATACCAAACCAAACCAAACCGACCGATTATATCCCACCTGAAGGTGCATTTTGGAACCCAAAATCTTAATCAAAGTTACTGGTTCGAAGGCAAATTCACTTGATATCCCATATGTTCATATTGATCATATAAATAAGCGTAAATTGAAATGTTAATTGATTCTATTATTTATTATAATTGATCACTGAAAAGCTTTTAAAATCCCCTCTTACATCTAAGCAGATCCAAATGATCCTTGGCTACACAAATATTGTGCATCCTAGAATTTGGTTGAGCTCCTAAAGCGTACCATGGAGAGCTTCACTTAATAATCCTCTCAAATCTTGTTTACTATCTTGATCAATAGGATGTTAGAACATATTTGGGCTTCATAAAAAGTTTTTTTTGAACATTTTGGAAATAAAAGTGTCATATTAGTTTTTTTACAGAACACTTTTCAGAAGTATAATACACTTTTTAATATGATGTCATATAAAAAAACTACCACACCAGCGAAGAAGAAAGCACTGCAGAATAAGTGAGTATTCAGGATCAAGGATGAGATTGATGGCAACAAGAGGTACAAGGCCAGATTGGTGGTCAAGGGGTTCCAACAGAAAATGGGAGTTGATTACAATGAAACATTCTCACTAGTTGTGAAAATGACCACAATCAGATATTGGTACTTGGTATTGTAGCTGCAGAAGACTTACATCTGGAGCAGCTAGATGTGAAGACAACGTTTTTGCATGGAGACCTTGATGAAGATATCTACATGCCACAACCATAAGGTAATCTGTTGACTGGTAAAGAAAATCTGGTGTGCAAGTTGAAGAAAAGTCTATATGGGTTGAAGCAAGCCCCAAGACAGTGGTACTTGAAGTTTGATAGCTTTATGCAGAGGAGTGGGTACACAAGATGTGAGATGGATCACTATTGCTACCTAAAGAAGTTTAACTCCTCTTACATCATCCTTTTGCTATACGTTGATGATATGTTCGTAAGTGGGTCAGACATGCTGGAGACAGACAAATTGAAGAAGCAGTTGTCCAGAGAGTTCGAGATGAAGGACTTGGGAGCTACCAGACAAAATGAGCATAGTTAGAGACAGAACTGCTAGTACTCTAAAGCTTTCCTAAGAGAAGTACTTTAGGAAAGTCTTGGAGAAATTCAGCATGACAAATGCTAAGGCCAAAAGCACACCTCTAGGGAGTTAGTTGAAGCTCTCAAAGAAGCAATCACCAGAGAAACGGATGAAGACAAGAAAGAAATGGCCAGAGTCCCTTACGCCTCAGCATTGGTAGCCTGATGTATGATGGATGTTATGGTATGCACAAGACCAGATATTGCTCGTGTTGTGGGAGTGGTCCAGCAGATTCATGTCAAATCCGGGAAGGAGCATTGGGAAGGACCCCGTGTTTCACAGCAGATTCATGTCAAATCCAGAGTGCAGTTCACCTCGCTAAACATCCCGTGTTTCACAGCAGAACGAAACACATCCAAATGAGGTACCACTTCATTAGAGAATTGACAAGTGATGGTACTCTATCCTTGAGGAAGATCCTTGGTACAAAGAATCCAGTAGATATGTTTACCAAGGCTGTGACAACCAAAAAGTTGAAGCTATGAATGGCTTCAACTGTCCTTCCAAATGTTTGAAGAGAAGGCACGGACTAAAAAGAGATAGGGTTTACAAAGTTTATGACTTGGATGGTAGCAGATTGGTTGATCGGCCTCCAAGTGGAAGATTGTTGTGTTGTGGAGACCCCGACCCAGAGGCCGACTAGGGGCTGTCCAGAGACCGGTATCCTTTGAAACTTGAAACCTTTTTGAATTTTGGAGGTCGACTTGTGAAGCCAAATGTATCAAAGACAAGTGTGTTCTATGATTCGGCGTTGCATCAGAAATCAGATGATGTTGATTTTCAAGTGAACTCGAGGTCTAGTTCTCCTCAAGTGATGGTGTTTGATACAGAGAGAACTCGAGACCTAAAGAGGTTTTTCACAAATAATTGAAAAAGAGGAAAACGAGCTCGAAAGAAGCTCGGACCTTGGCATCGAAAACAAGAAAACAGTCGCTTACGCGACTTCTCCCGCTGGTTGGGTCGTGTGCGAGACAACTATTTATACACGAGAAAAGGTGCTGGATTATCTAGCTGTCGAGATAAACTCCCTAGCTGTCAGGGAAGTTGTTAGCTATATCTATCCGGTGTTTGTTACCTTAATTATAGGATTAGTTTGTTGTAATCTAGTTGTATAAATACCCTGCTGCTTTTTGAAATACACAGAAAAATCTTTCTCTTCTACTGTTTATATGGTATCAGAGCCTTCGATCCAGGCTACTATTTTTCTGTTCTAGACACTGGTCATTCCGGTCTTTTTTGTATCCGACTATAATTCGGATTTCTTCTCAATCGGTGCAAATCTGCACGATTTTGCCTTCTGATTTCTTCGTCCAAGCATCATGACAAAAGAAGTCAGAGCAACCGAATCCTCTACCAATTCACAGACCCCTGTTTATACTGACAACTCACCTTTGGTGATTACCAGTCACAAACTCGATGGAAAAAACTTCCTGCAGTGGTCTCAATCTGTCCTAATGGTTATCCGAGGAAGAGGAAAATTGGGATACCTCAATGGTACCATCCCTCGTCCTAATTCAACAAATAAGGAATATGATACATGGGAACTCAACAACTCAATTGTGATGGCGTGGCTCATCAACTCTATGGAAAGTAATATAAGTCATACCTACCTCTTATTCAAAACAGCAAAGGATATCTGGAAGGCAGTCAATGAAAACTACTCTGACTTGGGAAATGCCTCTCAAGTATTCGAAATCAAAATGAAGCTGAAAGAGATTCGTCAAGGTACATCTGAAGTAACTCGCTATTATAATTGTTTGAAAGTTTTATGGTAGGAACTCGATATGTTCTATGAAGCTGATTGGGGTGAAATTGAAGAGCATGTCAAATTCAAGACTCATTTAGAGAAAGAAAGACTCTACGACTTCTTGGCAGGTTTAAATCGAGATGTGGATGAAGTTCGTGGAATAATTCTAGGCCGACCCCCCTTACCTGCAATAGGAGAGGCATTTGCAGAAGTCCGATGAGAAGAAAATCGCAAACGTGTGATGCTTGGAGAGCAAACAGAGGCCAAACCAGTTCCCACCAATGGTCATCGTCCCATAGAGACTTCAGCCCTTGTCTCAAAGGGACCCCCCAACTTCAAGCCTCGAGAAACAAGTGACCAAGGAACGAATAAACAAGGAGATCGTATATGGTGTACTCATTGCAACAGAACATGCCACACACGCGATAAGTGCTATAAAATTCATGGATATCCATGGGCAAACAAGAGTCAAACAACAGCTAAAGCACACCATGCCTCATCCTCTCTTGTACCAGATCCTAACCCAGATGAGGTAGTGAATGTTCAACTAAATAGAGCTCAGCTGGAAACACACACTGCACCAACTCCTCAGCAAGCCTATCCAAGGTACTGCCCTTAGTGTTTTTTCTAAATCCAATGGTAATACCCATTGGATCTTTGACTCTGGGGCCACCGATCACATGACCGGTAACTCTTCCCTGTTTCATACATATAGCCCGTGTCATAGCCTGTCGAAGGTAAGGATTGCCGATGGATCCTTCTCCTCTATTGCAGTCACGGGGTCAGTAAGCCTTACTGATCATCTCCTACTCACTAAAGTCCTTCATTTGCCAAAGTTGACTTGTAATCTTCTATCTATCCAAAAACCTACTCAAGATAACCAGGAACAGGGATCGGGGAAGACGATTGGCAATGCTAAAGTCGAAGATGGACTCTACATCTGGAAAGGACATGAATCCGAGAATAAACAGGCATACTCAAGCTCTGCAGTTTCCCATTCCAATAATACCACAATTATGATGTGGCATCGTAGACTAGGGTACCCAAATTTTCAGTATCTTAAACATTTATTTCCTCACCTTTTTCTGAATAAAGATGTTGGTTCTTTGATGTGTGAAATTTGCCAATTGTCTAAACATACTCGTGTTCCATATCCTCTTTTCATCACTTTCATTGATGACCACACACGACTATGTTGGGTTTATCTCTTTAAAGATAAATCAGAAGCCCCGAAAACCTTTCATGCCATGATTAAAAACCAATTTCAAACCACAATCCACACACTTCGTACCGACAACGGTAGGGAGTACTTTAACTCTATCCTAGGAACCTACCTATCCGACAATGGAATTATACACCAAAGCTCATGTCCGGATACACCCCAACAAAATGGTGTATCCGAACGAAAGAACCGACACTTATTAAACATAGCACGTGCCCTAATGTTCACCATGCACATCCCTAAATATCTATGGGGTGAAGTTGTTCTCACTGCATGTTACCTTATAAATCGATTACCATCGAGAGTTCTTAACCTGAAAACTCCACTTGATGTCCTAAAACAAAAATTCCCACTATTTCAAACCTCCTCTCTCTCACCAATTTTTTTTGGATGTACAGCCTTCGTCCACTCCCGTGATCCTAGTCGGTCCAAACTCGACCCACGAGCCCACAACTGTGTTTTCATTGGCTATTCCTCTACCCAAAAAGGATACAAATGCTTCTCACCAACCCTACGACGAGTCTTTGTCTCCAAAGATGTCACCTTCTTCGAATTTGAGCCTTACTTTTCCCAGGGGGAGAATCTAAATGAAGATGAGTCCTTAATTGACCTACTTGACCTTGAGAGTGCTGAAACTCAAAAAAACCAAAATGACACTCTAATAATTCCCATCCCAGAACCACCTCCAACACCCACACAACCACACACAACCACACCCACAGGTTCCAAAACCAAACGGGCCAGATTTGCTTGTTTATTCAAGGAGACATCACCCTACCAGAATGGATACATCTACGACTTTGAATTGTCAAGAAGTTGCTCCTGAAAACTGTTATGGGAACGGACAGCCATCAGTGGATACTACAAGTCATGAAAACCTCCCAATTGCTCTCCGAAAGGGAGTCCGATCATGCCCAAAGCATCCTATTTCAAATTTTGTGTCATATGAGAAATTATCAGCTACACATAGGGCATTCGTCACTCATCTGGATCAGGTTGGGACTCCAAAAACCATAAAAGCAGCCCTGCAATCCTCTAAATGGAAGAGTGCAGCCTTGGAGGAACTAGAGGCATTAAAGAATAATGAAACATGGGAACTAAGTGACCTACCAAAAGGTAAGAAAACCGTGGGATGCAAATGGTTGTTCACCACCAAGTACAACAGTGATGGTAGCATAAACAGGTACAAGGCCAGAATTGTAGCCAAAGGCTACACTCAAACATTTGGCATTGACTATCAGGAAACGTTTGCCCCTGTTGCCAAACTTAATATTGTACGAGTACTTCTCTCCTTGGCAGTGAACCTTGAATGGCCTCTAATGCAGTTGGACGTGAAAAATGCGTTCTTGAATGGAGAACTTAATGAGGAAGTTTATATGGACTTTCCTCCCGGATTTGAGAACCCCGAAGGAAAGGTGTGCAAATTAAAGAAATCGCTTTATGGGCTGAAACAATCTCCATGGGCTTGGTTTAGCCGATTCACTCAAGCAATAAAAAGCAGAGGGTACAGTCAAGGGCAATCAGATCATACTTTGTTCTTCAAGCACTCGGAGACGATGTGAGATCCCACATCGGCTAGGAGGGGGAACGAAGTCCTCCTTATAAGGGTGGATGGATACCTTCCTTGCATGAGGCCTTTTGCCTGTCACAGGGTGCGGTCTGGGTGCGTCCCGCGTATGCCTGTGCGGGCAGGAACAAAACCGTGAGCGGTGCCGGCATGCTGTTATGCAGAGGGTATCCGCAAAGCGGACAATATCGTGTACGGTGGACTGGGGATGTTACAGAATGGTATCAGAGCCGGTCACCGGGTCGATGTGTCAGCGAGGACGCTGATCCCACATGGTTGGGTGGATTGTGAGATCCCACATCGGCTAGGAGGGGGAACGAAGTCCTCCTTATAAGGGTGGATGGATACCTTCTTTGCATGAGGCCTTTTGCCTGTCACAGGGTGCGGTCTGGGTGCGTCCCGCGTATGCCTGTGCGGGCAGGAACAAAACCGTGAGCGGTGCCGGCATGCTGTTATGCAGAGGGTATCCGCAAAACGGACAATATCGTGTACGGTGGACTGGGGATGTTACAGACGACGTGGATGAAATCAATCAGCTAAAATCTTACCTTAGTTCAGAGTTCGAAATGAAAGACCTTGGATTACTTAAATACTTCCTAGGAATGGAAGTTGCAAGAAGCAAAGAAGGAATTTCCATTTCACAGCGGAAGCACGTACTCGGCTTACTAGCAGAAACAGGGATGATGGGATGTAAACCTGTTAACACCCCAATGGACCCAAAAAAACTAGGGGCCGAAGAAGATAGTCCAGAGGTCAATAAAGAGAGATACCAACGACCGGTAGGTAAACTCATTTATCTCTCTCATACAAGGCATGATAATCAGCCAATTTATGCACTCTCCAAGAGAAGCACACATGACAACAACGTACAGGGTATTAAGATACCTAAAAGGGAACGGACGCTCTACCAGCGGATATTGCAGTTACATATGGGGGAACCTTGTAACATGGAGAAGTAAAAAGCAACATGTGGTGGCTCCAAGTACTGATGAATCAGAATTCAGAGCAGTAGCACATGGTATTGATGAGGAGATTCGGGATCACTTACTCCAGGAGAAAAACTAGTAAAGGGTAAATGAGTCTTTTTAGTAATAGAGGAGTAGATTCTGTTGTAATCTGTTGTAACCAAGTGACAGCTGTCAATATGTAGTACATAGTACAGGTGTATAAATAGAAGTGGAGAGATAAGGAGAGGATATTGATTGTTTTCTTTTGTAAGGAGACCCAACCTCTCGAAGTGTTGGATTGGAATTCAATAACAGAGTTGGAATTCGTGTTCTTGGGTGCAATTTCCAATTGATTTGCATCAATTGGTATCAGAGCCAAATGACGCGCTCGAACGCTGTGCGATCTGAGACAGATGAGAATATACAAGCAAAAGTGACATCGTTAGAAGGAGTAGTTCAGACGATTTCACAGCAATTGGCGACAGTGGTTAGGTTACAAGAAGAGGCAGCAAAACGTGGAACGGGTGGAGAAGAATCGTCGGGGGATGGTGAGAGGAGGTCACGTAATGGAGAACGACAAGGAGAAGTCGGTTCGTTTTTTGCAATCAAAGGTCGTCGTTTGGAATTACCGATATTCAATGGAACGGACCCAGACGGGTGGATCTTGAGGGCCGATCGCTACTGTAACCTAAATAGATTGAATGGAGAGGAGAAATTGGAAGTGGCGGTGATTGCTTTGGAGGGCGACGCATTAAAATGGTTTCAATGGGAGAATAAAAGACCTATTGTAACTTGGGAGGAATTCAAAAGGTTGCTCTTAATTCAATTCAGATCGGTAGGAGAAGGAAGTTTATGTGAACAATTCTTGGCTGTTAAACAAGAAACAACAGTCAAGGATTACAAAATGAAATTTGTAGAGATGGCGGCACCGCTGGAGGGGATTACGGAGGAGATCTACGTAAGTCAATTCATAAATGGTTTGTTACCAGAGATTAAGGCCGAAGTCAGATTGTTGGCACCAACAGGGCTCAACAAAGCAATGGAGATCGCGTCAATGGTGGAAGAAAGGAACAAGGCGGTGAACAAAAGTCGATGGTATAAGGCACCGGGATCATTCAAAAAAAGTGGGGAAAATTCTTACGAGGAAAAGGTATCAGTTGCAAGTGTTAACAAGGGTGGCAGGAAAGGAATGCCGGAATATAGAAGATTGTCGGATAAGGAACTTCAATTGAGAAGGACAACAAGGTCTGTGCTATCGTTGTGACGAGAAATATGCACCGGGCCATTGATGTAAGAAGAAAGAATTAAACGTGATGGTGATACAGGAAGAAGAAGGCAGTGATGAGGAAACAGCATTGGCTAATATGTTGCAAATGCAAGAGGTGGAGGTGGAGGTGTCGTTAAACTCGATCGTTGGGATATCTACACCAAAGACGATGAAACTACAAGGAATGATAAAGAAACAGCCCGTAGTAGTGTTGATTGACAGTGGGGCATCGCATAATTTCATTTCCTTGGAGTTGGTGCATCGTTTGGGGTTGCCAATCCAAGATACATCGGGCAATAGCATTTCCATGGGTGCTGGAGAAGGAGTCCGTAGCAAAGGAGTGTGTAAGGGGGTGAAGGTTTGGATGCAAGGCATAGAGATTTTACAAGAGATTTTACAAGATTTTTTACCTCTGCAATTGATGTAATATTATGGATTCAATGGTTACAATCACTCGGAACGGTACAAGTTAATAGGTGTACTCAAGTGATGAAGTTTGAATTTGAAAATGAGAAGGTGAAACTAAAGGGGGATGAAGCTTTGGGAAGAACGTTAGTATCATTGAAGTCAATGATCAAGACGTTAAAGCACAAGAAGCAAGGGATCCTTATTGAATTGAGTCATACTGAGGCGATAGGTGATAAAGTTCATGACTGTCCACAGGAGATTGAAAAAGTGATTCAAGATTTTGGGTCGGTTTTCCAAGATCCAACGGGGTTGCCACCGATCAGGGGAAGTGAACACAAGATCGAGCTCCGACATGCGTTCGAACCGATAAATGTCATACCATACAGGTACCCGCAATATCAGAAAAATGAGATAGAGAAATTAGTTAAAGAAATGTTGAATGCGGGTATCATCAGACCTAGTCATAGTTCGTTTTCAAGTCCGGTTCTTTTAGTCAAAAAGAAAGACGGCAGTTGGCGTTTCTGCATCGATTATCGGGCGTTAAACAAAGGAACGGTTCCGGATAAGTTTCCAATCCCTATAATCGATGAACTATTAGACGAACTATGTGGAGCGAAATGGTTCTCAAAATTGGATTTGAAGGCCGGTTATCATCAAATACGTATGAAGGAAGAGGATGTACATAAGACCGCCTTTAGAACCCACGAGGGGCATTACGAATTTCTCGTAATGCCATTCGGATTAACGAATGCACCGGCAACATTTCAATCCTTGATGAACGACATATTCAAACCATTTCTGCGGAAATTCATATTAGTTTTTTTCGACGACATATTGGTTTATAGCCAAACTGAAAGGGAACATGTGGAGCATTTAAAAAAAACCTTGGAAGTATAACAGCAGCATCAGTTGTACGGCAATCGGAAAAAGTGTGAATTTGGCTTACAGCAAATCGGCTATTTGGGTCATATCATTTCGGCAAATGGTGTGGAAATGGATAAAACAAAAGTGGAAGCAATGCTTAATTGGTCGGTTCCTAAGACGATCACTCAGTTACGAGGATTCTTGGGCCTAACAGATTATTACCGGAAGTTCGTAGCCGGGTATGGTAATATCGCACAACCATTGACAGAACTTTTGAAAAAGGGTAAGTTTCATTGGAATAAAGAAGCACAATCAGCGTTTGAAGCGTTAAAAAAAGGAATGACGGAAGCACGGGTGCTAGGCCTTCCCAATTTTGAATTCCCTTTTATTGTAGAGACTGATGCATCGGGAGGGGGGCTAGGAGCAGTGTTGATGTAGGAAGGGAAACCTATAGCCTTTTTCAGTCAAACATTGGGTACTAGAGCGAGACAGAAAGCTATCTACGAGGAGTTAATGGCTATCATGTTTGCAATCTCAAAATGGCGGGCTTATTTGTTAGGGCGGCGATTTACGGTACGAACAAACCAGCAAAGCCTCAAATTTTTGCTCGAACAACGTGTAATAGATCCTCAATACCAGAAATGGGTGGTCAAGTTATTGGGATATGCATTCGATATAGTTTACAAGTTGGGTAAGCACAATTTGGCATCCGATGCTCTCTCAAGAAAAGACATTAAATGTGCGGTAATGGGTGGACCACAGTTGCAGCAGTGGGATGTGGTGAGAACTGAAGTATGTAACGATGAGTTGTTCGGGAAAATAATGGCAGATTTAAGCGGTGGAGGGTCTGTAGAACACAAGGGTTTTACGTTACGGAAGCAACTTTTGTGGTATAAAGATCGGTTAATGCTGCCTAAAACCTCGTCTTTGATAACGACGATATTAGAAGAGTTTCATAGCTCACCGATGGGAGGTCATTCAGGTATAGATAGAACGTTTCAAAGAGTAGTTGCTGAACTCTTTTGGCCAGGTATGCGGAAGGACATGAAGGAGTATGTTCGTAATTGTGAAGTTTGTCAACGTAACAAGTATTTGGGAGGATCCCCGGCTGGATTGTTACAGCCAATTCCATTACCTATGAAGGTGTGGGATGAAGTTACTATGGACTTCATTGAGGGCTTACCTAAGTCAGAAGGATGCAATACAATCATTATATTTGTGGATAGATCGAGTAAATATGCTCACTTTGCAGCTTTGAAACACCCATTTGATGCACCTACTGTGGCAAGTGTATTCATCAAAGAAGTAGTCAAATTGCATGGTATTCCACAAGTGATTATCTCCGACCGAGATAAGGTGTTTCTGAGTCGTTTTTGGAAGGAAGTTTTTAAACTTCAAGGTACAAAGTTGGCATTTTCAACAGCTTACCACCCGCAAACAGATGGTCAATCGGAAGTTGTAAACAGGACGCTGGAGCAGTATCTAAGATGTTTTATCGCTAATCACCCACATAAATGGAAGAAGTGGTTAATGTGGGCAGAATTCTGGTATAACATGACGTTCCACGGATCTCTACAATGTTCACCGTTTAAGGTTTTGTACGGTAGAGACCCACCAACAATTTTGAAGTATAAGGAGGGCACGACCGAAGTACAATCGGTGGAGGATATGTTGCGTGAAAGAGATTTCTTCTTGGACGAATTAAGGGTACAACTCATGAAAGCACAACAGCGAATGAAGGACCAGGCAGACAAGCATCGTTCGGATCGAGAATTTGGGGTTGGAGATTCGGTTTTCTTGAAGTTACAACCGTATCGGCAAAAGTCGGTGCGACTCGCTGCTAGATTTTATGGGCCTTTCAAGATAGTGAGCAAGGTGGGGAAGGTAGCTTACAAATTGCAGCTTCCATCGTCATCCCGCATTCATCCAGTGTTTCATGTCTCTCAGTTAAGAGAAGCCAGGGGTCAAGCATTATCATCAGGGGATCTTCCTGACCATTTAACCGAGGATGGGGTGTTAGTTTTGGAACCTGAATCATTGTTAAATTGTCGTCCAAGAGGTATTGATAAAATGGTACAATCTGCGTGTGTTTGAGGCATCATGGGAGGAATATAACAATATTAATAACTCATTTCCTGAATTTCACCTTGAGGACAAGGTGAAAGTTTGGAAGGATCACTTACTCCATGAGAAAAACTAGTAAAGGGTAAATGAGTCTTTTTAGTAATAGAGGAATAGATTATGTTGTAATCTGTTGTAACCAAGTGACAGCTGTCAATATGTAGTACAGGTGTATAAATAGAAGTGGAGAGTTAAGGAGAGGATATTGATTGTTTTCTTTTGTAAGGAGACCCAACCTCTCGAAGTGTTGGATTGGAATTCAATAACAGAGTTGGAATTCGTGTTCTTGGGTGCAATTTCCAATTGATTTGCATCAGGTATATGTGAGGGAATATGGCTACAACGGCTATTAGGGGAACTACGTGTCTCATTTGAGTCTCCTATGAGGCCTGTATTGTGATAATAAAGCAGCTGTCAGTATAGCTCACAACCCGGTTCATCATGACCGAACTAAGCATGTGGAGGTAGATCGGCATTTCATCAAAGAAAAAATCGACTATGTAAGTGTGTGCATAATTTATGTACCCACAAAACAACAAGTTGCCGACATTCTAACAAAAGGGCTCATAAGAAGTTTATTTGAAGATCTTATGTGCAAGCTTGGCATGATTGACATATACACGCCAGCTTGAGGGGGAGTGTTGGATTATCTAGCTGTCGAGATAAACTCCCTAGCTGTCACGGAAGTTGTTAGCTATATCTATCCAGTGTTTGTTACCTTAATTATAGGATTAGTTTGTTGTAATCAAGTTGTATAATGCTCTGCTTTTTGAAATACACAGAAAAATCTTTCTCTTCTACTGTTTATAAAAGGAAATCAAAATCAAAATAATAATCTAAAGGATCTTGTTTCCTTTTCTTGTTAATTCCATAAACACTTGTCTAGTGCATAATTTAAATTTTGAGCAATAGGCTATACAATCTGCAAACGAGCATGGGTTTGATGTCTCACACAAGAGATGGTGAGTATATAGGTGGCTTGCTGGAAATGTAGTGTGGAAAGAGGCTGCAAACATAACTAGAAACCATTTTTTTGGTAGTGACAACTACTATTTTCTTTCCTATCAACATTGGCATGGTAGACTCATTATAAAAAACATTTTTTCAAGAAACCATTTTCTAGCTTCATATTCAGAGACTTAGCTCAAAACGAGGGGTATATCATTAGCTGTTGAATAGGAGAACTAGCAAAAAGGGAGAAGTCTACTTGTAAGCATCGTTTGTGCATTTTGGATTTCAAAGAGAAAGTAATTAAGACCATTGCCTGTCCTGGTGAAGCAAACTTACATGGTAGAACTTTGTTACACCATATTTGTGGGAATGTTTATGTGCTTACATGCATGTTATGTAATAAGCTTAATGTTGAATTTGAAATACCTGTTTACTATTTCCATCCGTAACTACTGATTTTGATTTTGATTTCACCTCATGTGGGATTGAAGCAGATTCCGTAGTCTCATCAGAAACAAATGCTTTAGACATGCCCAAAGTCACTAGGTTGTAAGTCTCACTTTTGTCATGAATAAACCCCAAGAGCAACAATAGCAAAATTATGTATTCAAGATGAGACATCGAGAACAGATAAGGGGAAAACAAATTCTAGAGTGAAATTTCATTAATTTTCTGTCAATTTGTCTAAAAATAAAAATTCAACCACGTACGCCACATTAGCAAAATGGAGGGAGAAGCAACAAATGATGAAAAATCGATTCTACAAGTCCTTTTTTTTATAAAAAAAATGGTTTCTTGGGGTTTGAGAAGAAGATATATGCAAAGTGAAAGTCCAATGAAACATTAAACTCTTGTCTTTATCAACTAAATATTGAATTACCTTTGCTGCTGCATCACTAATTTCAGATGTAGTCCCAGATTTTATTGTCTCCCCGAGTATGCTTGATGATCTGAACTCGATAGTTTTATCTACCAAAGATGATTCAGACATCTCTGCGATATTGTAAATCTCTTCCTGTTTGTTTTTCATTAACAACAGAGACAGTTTAGCAGAACTCTATTATTTCATTAATTGAATCCAAGTTAACATCAAGTAAGTACTAAGACATTAGACTTGATTGTAATGATTTAGTTAATCTATTTACTTATGTGAACTCATGTAATACTTAAGGACTATATAAACATAAAAGAAACATTTCTACCGAATTTAAAAGTTATCATTCGTGAAAAGCTACAGGTTAGGGGATTTGAGAAATATTTAACTGTACTTGAATCACAGACATTATGATACTACATACCACTCCTTGAGATTGTAACAATGGAGAGCAATGAGAATTGTTTTATCAGACTAAATTACGAAGGTCCTACTCATCTTATACCAAACTACTAGATTATCTCTAGGCCCTTCATCTTATTCATATGATAATCATGCCAAAAAAGAAATAGTGCAAGACGTATTTACCAACTGAGGACCATGGATAATGCATCTAACAGTTTTTATCTCTGTAAATGATGGATTCAACTGCTTAGGTCGACCGGTCATTCTCCATCCTCGAACCTCTGTGTAACAATGTGTGATTGATAAGAGGAACTTTCTGTATTTGCAGCAATGGTTCAATTACAAACACCCAAAATTAGCTTGACAAGAGGGACATACCTGTATAGTCAATGGCTTCGCCAACTAAAACCCCAAACCGATCAGGAGTCAGTCTCCCAACCACCTCCATTAACTCGAAGAAATCACGCCGACAAAGATAGTATGCCCCAGTGCTTAGTTGAAATCCAGACAAATCTCCTCCAAGAAAATTTTCCCCTCCCATGTTATTTTCAATGGTTTCCTCAGCTATTTCATCATCAGTGTACACAAGACTTGCACCACATTCATGTACCTCCAGTCCATTCATCACATCAATAGACACGTTAACTTTATCTCCAACGTCTAATGTGTTTCCGATAGGCCAATAGCCTAACCATATACCAACTTCACCAAATCCAGGTTTACCAAAGACTTTGGGGTTGTACATCAAGTCAACACCATTAGCCGTACTGATGTTAGCAAACCATGCCCACTCATCACCTGATATTGTGTATTTGAAAGTTACATTTAATCCTTTGAGTCTCCGGTTCTTGGGACACGAAGGCACATCGAATGACAAAGACGATGATTCTGATATATACTCAGGTGTCCTGTTTAAATCCTTTATGTGTGGCAGAGATGTGCTCATTATATCGAATTCATACAACATCTGTGCCACACAAGCAAGTGAGTTTAGTCATTCATATATATATGATCACTTTGCAGGTGGTACGTCAATGTGTTTGTGTGTGTGTGTGTGTGCCCATGCATGTGTATTTCAGACTTGAGAGAGGAACAACAAACCTGGAGATTTGAACTTCTGCCTTTGGTAAGCTCATCATCACCGACCAGGAGCACCTCATGACTTTGATATTTCTTTAGCCACTTCAAATGTCCCAAATCAGCTTCATCTAGTTTGGCTATTGGTACCAATTTGAGAAAGCCTTCAATTTCAGATAAATTAATACAACCTTCATAGCCAAACTCTTGCAATGTGAATCGATGTGATTGGAAAGTTATTTTCTCCAGTGACTTGCAGTAATATATATACAATTCTGCAAGGGTGCTAGGGAGACATAAGAGCAATTTGAGTCTTGAGCACAAACTCAAGTCAAGGACCCGAAGATTTTTAAGATGAGAATAGCAAGGCAACAACTCAAATAGACTATTGCCTAAATTCAAGTACTGCAAAAATGGTTGAGCACAGAAACTCAGAGCAAAAGAATCAGTACACTCAAGATTGCAGTCTTTGAGGAACAATCGTTGTAATGAATGTGGGAAGGAAAAGGGGGGCTGTTTTGTAACAGAAGTAGAAGCTTTTATCTCTTCCAACAGATTTATTTGCTCCCTCGTGCACAAGTGTTTACATCCAGTCATGTTCAATAGAGCAAGACTAGTAAGCTCTCCAATGGTTTCACAAACACGAACCAGACTGTGACAGTTCCAAAGAACTAAAGTCTCAAGATGAGGGATCATGGAGATGTTGCGGATTTCCAATAGATTGTGCGAGTCTTTAAGATTTAGAATCTGTAGTGATTGAAGAACCTGTTGCAAAAGTAACTTCATTTATTTAGCAATGTACATCCACACATAAAGACCACCAAAAACTGACAAGTTAAAAGGACAATCAATTAAAAGAGGATATTGGATTAGCTACCATGGGTGGTTCAAATACTTCCAAGTTGCTATAGCTCATATCTAAAGCCACCAAGTTTCCCATGAACAAGCCGGAGGGTATAGTTCTTAAATGGAATCCAAACCAACAGAGCCATCTTAGATCTTCTGAAAAATTCTCATGGGATCCGGTGAGTTCCGCAAAATTTAGCTGAAGCAATTTTAGTTTTTCCATCTTTTCAAGTGCAACAGTCGTGAGGTTTGATGCCTGCAGATTTAGAATGAAAACAATTAGCAAATGTATATCAAACCTATTTTCCTTATAATTTAATTGGAAAACAAATTTCATACTTGTAAAGTTACCAAAAAAAAATATGGTGCATTTTTAGACAAAATTCGACAAGGGTTTAATTTTTTAACTCGACATGTTCCAAACTTTGAATTATCAACTATTGTTCTTAGCTTTTACTATCACCCAATCGTTACCAAATAAAGGCGTTTCTAGGAAAATATATAAGAGTTACAGACTTGTCGCTCTTAACGTGAAGTGGCGTCCACAAAAGTCATACACGAGTTTTATTGTTAAGTGGCACTCGGGCATGTCATGTGCCACTTATTTAAAGATGTTTATACATTTAATAACACATACCTCATTTAAACCCAACAAGCCTTTAAAACATAAACCTTTTCAACATAAACAAACTTCTTTGTCTTTTTCATCTTTCTATCTTCTTTTTAAATATAAACATGAAAAGGTAGAAAATCCAAAATAAATACTTAATTATGACAAATTAAATCTAAAACCAAAATAGAAAGTAAAAACAAAACCCAAAAATTCATCTTTGACTTATTTTGTATTACCATGGATACCGCCCCTTCTTCTTTTAGCTTTTCCATGTCAAGTGTAAGACCTTCTATTGTTTTTGAACCCTGAAAAAGAATAAGATGAAAAAAAAATAAGATAAAATAGGAGGATGCGAAAATGTAGGTAGGCTTAAGCATACACATAAGAAGCATCTTACCTTTCCTTTTCTCAATATCTTATAAGAGTCAGCGCTAAGCCAAACTCTACTACGTTTTTCAGGAAGCTTGACTGCTTCTTTACGGACTATGTATCTTCCCGTCTCTTGAAGCAATTGATGCATCATCAACCTATTACTAGATGAAACTGAAAGAAGGCATCTGTTGATAAGAGTTTTGATCCCAAACACTGCAGAATAATCAGGCTCCAATATCTTTACCACATAATCCATGTCTTTGCCTATAAAAAAACAAGCAATATGCAAAAACAACTCTCTTTCAAAATCAAATAGCAATGACATGTAGCTCCTCATTAGTACACCTTGGATTAGAGAATGAATATCTTTTTCCAATAAATTCAATTGGCTTCTCCACTGTAAGATGGTATTGCTATTCGATAGAGATGAGCCCAGCACTCCAAGACCCAAAGGATTTCCTTCACAATACCTTACTGCTTGTGCTGCAACCTCCTTGAAACCTTCCACTGGGATTTTGGATCCAAACGCATGATGACTTAAAAGCTCTAATGATTCATCATCATTCAATAACTTCATTTTATATTGTTCACACTTATGAGATGAAAACTTAAACCAATTATCTGTATTTTCCGTGGTTATTATGATCTTGCTTTGTGCATTAATCTTCCCAGTTCCAAGTAAAGCAACTAACTCACTATATTCTACAATATCATCAAGAACAATTAGTGTCCTTTTCGTTTTTAAGGCCTCCTCAATCTTACACGTACCACGAGAAACACTAGGTACTTTTCTCTTTCTGCCTCCTAAAATATCTTTGAGAAGCTGTTCTTGTAGCTCATGCAAACCATGGGATCCTTTACATCTAGTACCAATGTCTTCAAGAAAACTCATGTTTTCAAACCTTTTCCAATTTAGATTGTAAATGTACTTTGCCAACGTTGTCTTGCCACTTCCGCCCATGCCGCAAATTGCTAAAAATTCGAGATTGGGTTGATGTAACCAGGAAGTGATCTCCTCATATCGAGTGTCCATCCCTATTAGATTGGGTGGAAGATGAACTTTTTTGCAATCTAGTTCATTGTAAACGGTATCAACAATTTCCTTGAGAAACTTTGTTTCAGGCCTGTAACAACATAGTCAAGATTAGTGAATGAAATTTACGGAATTTTTGATACATTGAATAGAAATTCCATTAAAAACTTAGTATTCCAAATGTAAAGGACATGTAAATTATATTAAAATTTTGTTACTATTAAATTTTCCAAAAAAAATAGATCATATTGCATTAAAATATGGCCAAAGTATTAAAAAGTACAATGCTATCGAAGATTATTAAGTGAACCCATTTTTAAACTTATCAAAAATAAAAAAACATAAATGAGAAATTAAAATAGATGTGTGGGGGATATTTTATCCAAAAAGAAAAATTAGCGAGGTCAAGAGTCAAACCTGTATATGATCCATCAAGAAGCAATCAGCTAATGCACAAAACCATCATAATATTTGTATCCTTTTTTTTTAATCACATGTCTCGAGTAAACTGTAATCACATATTTTGACTTTTGGATCTCCATTTTAGATAAATTTTCGAGAATCTGTTGGAGATGCTCTAATCATATTTACTACATCACTTGTCTATCTTTAATCAAATTCTTTGACATAAATAACCAATACCATCGCTCATAATTAGCAGGCATAACCCCTACTAGAACATCATTACTGTGATATTTATCCACAAAAATTCACCAGTCATTGAAATTTAACACTAGTAATCATCAAATATTATATCACAGTGGCAACAATTAAAAATGTATTTCAGTCAACATTAAAATATAAATAAGAGACGTTGGTTCAATGTTACAGAGGTACCCGATAGTTAGGGTTAGATCCCAACCCCCTTGGAGGTAAAGGGTACGAGCCTCACTAAAGGTGAAGTCGTAATGTCGTATGTCTTAATTTTGTCATATATAATATTATGTACTCGAAATACACACACACACACATATATATATATATATATATATATATATACATAAAGGATCATAGAAACATACCCAGAAAGAACGAAGCCTGTCAAATCAGCAACCTTTGTAAGAGCTGTCTTCCACCGGTTCACGTTATCAGATGTCCACCTTGTAGATGTTTCTACTTGTATCTTGAAAGTTTTACTTTGCTTCCTGACGTTTGAGGGATCAACGTGATAAAAGACCGGAAGAAGAAAATGATTGCACTCCCTTCTTTGCTCGAGGATCAACCAAAGCTCTTCAAGGCACCATGTAGAAGTTGCATAGTTCTCTGACAATACAACAATTGAAGCCTTGGATGCTTTGATTGCTCTCTCGATTTCCGGCTTTAGTTCTTGACCTCTGTCGATTTCATCATTATCCCTAAAAGTGACAAGTCCTGCTCGCCCTAAGGCATCATAGAGATGATCCGTAAAAGAATCACGAGTATCTTCACCTCTGAAACTCAGAAAGACATCATAGCAGGTAGCATCGTCTCCAAGAGAACTCGTGAGCCTAGAGGCTGAACTGTTGTTATCCATTGAATTAGATTGGAAGGAGGATGGAATGGAATGAGGTCAAGATATCACACCAATAAGTGGTTTCCCAGCATCTACCAATCAGAGTCAGAGCATATGAATAAGTCAAAAGATATTTAAATCATACACATTATATATATATATAACTCCTTGTTCTCATTCCGTAAAATGTATTTTCAAAAGTATAATGGCCATTTCCAACATTTTTACTAACGTTTGGACTAACTTTCTGAAATGTATCTAAAAGTGATCAGTAGCCAGAGTTCAAAGACATTAACTTTCTGTTTAGATCTCTCCTGGTCAGACTGTAAAAACCTAATTTTACTAAAATCCACATGTATGATAAGTTTAAACGCTTTTCAAATCAATTTCTTCATAAAGGTATGGTCTCGATTTTGTTGGACATCGACAAAACGATCAATTACAGTGACCTAGGGTCGACATTAGACCAAAATTCTCCTATCATTCGACTTACAACCATTATCTAGAATGTGTTGCGATTTTACCTCTGGTTCTTGATTAATGCCGAATCCTAGTTCTATTTGAGAACCTTGAAATGACGATGATAGCACACAACTTCGTTCAGTTCCAATGTGGATTTTTCTTGAATGTCCGAAAGATATTTATGGAAGGACTCGATACAACAAGATATATATGATAAGTATTAATAGTTTAACAGCTGATTAGAGGGAATGGTCTAATAAAAAAAACAGCAAACTATTTGATATTGAATTGTTAAGTTGTTAAATTGTTTTTTTAAATGAAAAAAATTTTAAACTTTATAAAATCGGTTAAATACATCTTCTTCTTCTTTTGGAAAGGGTGTCTTAGGCTATGCCTAGACTAATCATTTGGCAAATTATGACAGTAAGACATCAGCCCTGAGATTAAACCTCAGTGGCCACAAGTTGTGTACGTCTGGATTCGAACCCTGGACAGATGGGTTATTCCGCCACAGCCCTTGTGGTTAGTTAAATACATCCTTGTGACCTGTAAAAAACTTTGAACAGGTTAATGCTATACAAATTTAGAAAAAGTCTAAAAAACCCAACAAATTATCTGATTTTGAATGATTAAGTCCTTGAATTTTTTTTACAAATAAATCTTTACATTTTTCCCTAAAAAATAACAAATAAATCTTTAACCTTTGTCGTAAGTTATTTTTTTGCCAAATAAATTCTTGAACTTTTTTGAGCAAATAATAAACTTTTTTTGAATAAACAAAATAATGAACTTAATTTTGAAAAAATATATGAACCAATTCCTTTCATCAACAACCGAGTAAAATGAACCAATTAAACTGAGAAAATTTATGTCATTTCTATTACTAATTCCATGACATTCAAAAGTTATGCCTAAAACAAAATAGATACATACAAAAATTATACTCATCCTTTAATAAAATATACAAAAAATGTTCATCCTTTCACTAAATATACCCAAAAATGACTAAAAGATATGTACATCCCACTAACATAAATATAATAAAAGTTATGTTGTTTGCAATCATAAAGTGATGTTTAATTTAAAGCAAGAGTCTCATCAACTGAATGACTTTCATGTACACCATCAACCAAATGAAGGAAACACATACATACAAATGACATAACGTTTGTTATATTCCTGTCAGTGGGATGAACATATCTATTGGGATTTTTTGGTATATTTGTGAATCGCTATGCATTTTTTGATATATTTTATGAAAAAAATAAGTATTTTTTTTGGCATATTCTATGAAGGGATGGTTGGATGGGTATAGTTTTTGTATGTATCTATGAATGTTTTATGTATAACTCTTGAATGATTTAGTATTAGTAATGGAAATGGTGTAAATTTTCTCTGTATAGTTTGTTCATTTTATTGTTAGTAAAGGATTAGTATATTTTTTTTGTTCAAAAAAAAGTTTCGGATTCATTTGTTCAAAATTAAGTTCATGATTTTGTTTTCAAAAAAAATTGGAATTTATTTGTTAAAAAAAGTTGATGAATATATTTGGTAAAAAAAATAGAAAAAAGTTTAAAATTAATTTCTTAAAATAAATCTAGAGACTTAATCATTCAATATTAGATAGTTTGTTGGGTTTTTTTGGACTTTTCCAAATTTGTATAGCATTAACTTTACAGGTCACAATGATGTATTTAACCGGTTTTAGAAAGTTTAAGGGTTTTTTCATTCAAAATAATAGTTTAAGGACTTAACCATTCAAAATCGAATAGTTCGCCAGGGTTTTTTAGACTTTTCCCTTGATTAAACACACACGCTTCTCGTCTTCTCGCATAATCTTTAAATCCTTCCTATATATATATATGGTTGAGTTCACGTGAGACCAGTGAGACCACACTTTTATACATGAAACTTCACAGCAAAACACTGTGAAAGCAAAAACACCATGAATGTTACCTTCACAGTATTTTGCTATGAAGTTTCAAGTGTAAAAATGTGGTCTCACGGATCTCACGAAAGTAGTTTAGTCTCACAAGATCCTAAGGCTCTCTCTCTCTCTCTCTCTATATATATATATATATATATATATATATATATAGGGTTGGGTTCCGGTGAGAAGTGTCAAATTTGGTGAAAAACGTGAGAAGTGGTTATCAATCGTTCGATGAGAAATGAATGAACATTAGGATAAGATGCACCAAGATAAGATACATCGAGATGCACCAGATCAATTCTCTTTTAAGCCACGATTCATGGGAGGGTATTTGATTAGAAGTGATCAACGGTTCAAAAGCACTTTTCACCAAAATTGGCACTTCTCACACGATCCCACGCCTATATATATATATATATATAGAGAGAGAGAGAGAGGAAAGTTCAAATGAAAACTCATTTTCAATTGTGAACGTGAGGACGAATCTTGGCCCTTTCATCTCTATTGATCCAATGGCTCATATTAAATAGAGTTTTTAATTGAAATTATTAATTAAGATGATTAGGGGTAAAAAGGGAAGATAATTTAAACTCACGCCTACCATATTTGACTTTTTATTTTCTTTTTTAATTAAAAACTTTTACCCCCCTTAAAGTTTAAAATAAATTATCTTAAAAATTACTAATATTTTAATCAAACAAATTACATCAAAAAAACGAGAATTCCGTGCTCTTCGATATGACATCCATATCGATATAGTTTTTGTTGTTGTTTTAACCGTTTTTACGTGAAATGTCATATGTGTGTTATATTCATTATGAATATTTATGTGCGTTCAAGTGTTTACAACATCTCGACACCGTAAGTCCGTAGCTCGACATCACCTTCTACAACACTTTCTTCAACGTCCTAAGGCATCGTGTTCTTCATTACCGTAACCCAACACCCATCGAGATGAATCGGGAACCTATCGAGTTTCGATTGTGAACCGAGGAACGAAAGAGAGTGTGTCACATCTCCACACCTTCACGGGTCACTCATGTATTATTCTTCATTAATAATGTATCATTCAGTATGAATAATACATCATTCAGGGTGAATAATACACGATTCATAAATTCGTGTATTATTCATCCTGAATGATGTATTATTCATACTGAATATTGTATTATTCATCCTGAATAGTGAATGAACATTCGCATTTGTTATTCATACTGAATGTGGATAGTTGTAGATGTGCATGCATATTCATAAAGAATAAAACCAAGTTCCGGTTGTAAATCGGAACACAAAAGAGAGTGCGTCATGTGTTCACACCTTCACAGGTCATTCATACGTTATTCATCATGAATAATGTATCATTCAGGATGAATAACACAACATTCAAGGTGAATAATACACGATTCATGTTTAATAATACATGAATCAACAATTCGTGTATTATTCATCCTGAATGTTGTATTATTCATTTTGAATACTGTGTTATTCGTCATGAATAGTGAATGAACGTTCCCCTTTGTTATTCATACTGAATATGGACAGCAGGAAACGTGCATACATATTCATACTGAATATAACACATACATAGCATTTCACGTAAAAACGGTTAAAACGAAGAAAAAACTATATCGAGATGGATGTCATATCGAAGAGCACGAAATTCTCGTTTTTTTGATGTAATTTGTTTCATTGAAAGATTATTAATTTTTAAGATGATTTATTTTAAACTTTAAGGGGGTAAAAGTTTTTTAATTAAAAAAGAAAATAAAAAGTCAAAGATGGTAGACGTTGATTCAAATTTCCATATTTGTCCCTAATAACTTCTCAATTGGTTACCATTGATTAGTTTTCCAAATCTTGATCAATGGTTGTGACTTGTCCTCATGTTTACAATTGAATTTGAGTTTTCATTTGAACCCACCCTTATATATATATATAGGATTAGGTTCAGGGGAAAACCTCAAAAAAAATGGAAAACTGAGAAACACCTTGGTAGCCCTTCATTTGGACGATATGCAGTTGTATATATATAAGTAATTTGCAACATGTACACGTGCATAAAGACAACTTAATTTACTTGTATGCATAAGTACATACCGTTTAGATGAAGGGCTACCAGAATGTTCCTTGGTTTTTTTTAGGTTTTCCCCTGAACCTCTCTCTCTCTCTCTCTCTCTCTCTCTCTCTATATATATATATATATATATATAGGGTAGTTTCATTTGCAAAGCACTTTTATTTTGCAAACCGTGCAAACCATCGATTTTATTGGATAAGTTGATGAAATTGATTCGTGAAATTATTTAATATCATTTTTTTGATGAAATTGTTTCATATAGTTTCTGTTTTCATGTAAAAATGAGAAAGTTTCATCAGACTGAAAAAATACATGAAACTACATAAAAAACACAAATATATGAAACAAATTCATCAAAAAAGAATTATATGAAACAATTTCGTCAAATTAAACAACTTCATGAACCAATTTCATTAACTTAACCAATGAAATTGATGGTTTGCAAAATAATATATATATAGGGGCCTCTTCTTTTCCTAACCACCTCATTGGTACTAACTGTATTAACCAACCACATATCAGATCAATGGATAGGATTAAAATGGGTGATTTTGATAAGTCACACGAGCTTTGCAATTTGTGCAAATGTGCATAGGGGTAGTTTTGCAAAACACAAGAATCATAAACATGGCAAGTTTATTCACGGTAACTGGTTCCCGAAACAATTAAATTGTGCATACATGAACAAATTCAAATAAAACAACTACCAAATTTAAAAAGGGGGAAAATGTAGAAACAATATATGGAGGGAATCTTGGATTTTTGCATACATGAACAAATTCAAAACTAGACATTAAACCATTACTTGAAATTCATAAATAAATAAAAAATTAATACATAATATCAAAACTTAATTTACACATACATTCAAAAACATACATTAAACCATTTACATAATTTGTACATACATGAACAAATTTGTAACACTCCGATCTTTGGAAGGTATCGACATTTTAAGATAAATATAAAAAATAGGATTTTGGATTAAATCCTAGATTTTATAGTCTTGTTGGATGGAGAATTCAAATACGATTCCAACGGTTCTTTCCGGAGCAAAAGCGGAGCTAAAACGAAGAAGTTATGGCCAAAACAAGCTTCAGTACATTCTGTGCTATAGTGCCCGCGATTGTGACACTGTCACAATCGTCAGATGCCAAAAACTCTCGGTACAACCCGTGCAATTGTGCCAGCGATTGTGACACTGTCACAATCTGTAACGTCCCAAATTTCATAACAAGAATTTATCTAGAATATAGCATTCAGATTACATTATTATCTTGTTCATAAACATTCATTTCACTATACTAAGCAACATTTACAGCGGAAGTCTCTATTCCACAGACGAGCACTATATCTATAGTTATCAGTCAAAACTTGGAGTTGCTATACGCTCCAAATCCTCCTTGCCAACCCTTAGTTCTTGCTAGAAGAATCCATAGAACGCTTACCTGAAAATGGTTTAGTTTTTAAAAAGTGAGGGTTAGACCAAAAGGTCTAGTGAATTCCCTCCATAAAACATTCAACACAGTATAGAATCATTTCATAGAAAACGTACGTTCACATCTTTCTCATAAACATCATCCAAGGTTAAACACAGGGTTCAGGGTCGCATAAGCTACTCCGATCGGGGCCTGACGGACACCCTCTCGTCTACGCCGAAATCCAAGTGGACTCCTCGTTCCTTCATGTAGGAGGAAACGAATTCCAACCTACAAGCTAACCTCCATATGCCCAAGGGATTAGAAATCCCAATGTACCCTGGCCCCACTGTGCAACCGACTCCACATAGCATACACATACATTTGAAATCATTTTCATGAAAACCTTAAACATCTTTCATTTGCAAGTAAACATGTAAATCATGAAAACATGCATAACTTTTATAAATCAGTTCATGCTCGATAAAGGAACCATATTCAGTAAAAATAGTACGTCATAAAAAGGGTTGAGAGAACTCACCTTAGCGTTAGCACCTCGACACACGCTCCGAAACCCACGTTTGTTCTAACCGAACACCTGAATTGGACACCACAAGAATGGTGTTAAACCATCTAACCATACTCTCAAACATCCTTAACAAAACTCCAAAACAACCCTCCAACCGACGCCTCGATCCTAGACCCGAACGACCAACGAAGCGGAAAAGGGATTTGGGGACAGAGTCTGGCGCCAATGGTGGCGCCGATCCATCGGCGCCGAGACTGGCGCCAATATCTGTTTGCCCAGCACGATTTTCTTTCCAAAACCCAAAGGTTTCTCCTTCCCCAAACTTCTCCAAATCGGTTATAAGTCTCCCAAATCGATATTTTAGATACCAAAAACGTTAAGAATCAATAACCAACACTTTAAACAACCTAAAACCCATCGATCCCTCTAATGATTCATGAATTTCAAACCTCAAAACCCCAAAAACTCAATTCATAGAAAATGGAGATTACCAAGCACACAAGATGAAGTTTCCTACTGCATTGATCGAAACCCATAGGGAATCAATCCCAAAAATCATCTGCCTTCTATCTTATGGATTTCCAACTCTAACACATACTCTTGACCAAAACCCAATACACACAAGAAGAAGAAGATAAATGAAGGGAATCATACCAAGAAGATGATCTTCCAAAGCCTTTGATGAATCCCTCCCACTCCAATTTCCCAAGAGTTGGTCTTCTCCACAATTCTTCTTCTCCAATTCTAAGCCGCCACCAAAAATGAAGAATGAGGGTTCTTCATCTGATTTATAATTCTAATTTCATACCCTAGAGCACATAAGTTCCCAATTTAACACTTTGGCCACCAAATTCCCATTTATTCTAAAATACCACAAGAGAAAACAATTCTTAGGAATATGGTCCCTTTGCTAACTTTCATTCTTTTCATTCTAGACCCTAAACCTTCAACTTACTAAAATTTGGGTTGTTACACAATCGCATGTCACTATCATCTAGGGGTACCAGTTTCTTAAAAAACGCGATTTTCGGCCTTTTTTCTCATTCCCACTTCACCCATTTCGTTTATCTCTCCCAAGAACCGAAACCATTCACCCCAATGTCGATTTTGAGCATTTTAGACCTCAAGAATCAAGTTTTCAAGTGTCCCTTCTTCATCTATCATGGTTTTGGAAGCTGAAGCAAGAATCCTTTCATTTCATCTTCCTCATCAAGTTTTCTAGGGTTTCATCCAACTTTTTTTTCTCCATTTTGAGGATTTGGAGTTTGTGGTTCGTTTTGGTAACTCTAGAGGTGTTTGGATGGTGGATCCAAGTTGTGGTTAAGGTAATCTTATCTTTTCTTCATCTATGGAAATTAGGGTTTTGGTATGAGTTGAGATATTGATGTAAAATGTTTGGGGAACGATTCTAAATGGTTAAATATGATTATTGATGGTTGGAAACTCATGGATCTAGGATTTTTGAAGATTTAACTTGAGGATTCAATTTCTTCAAAGGAGCTCATATTTGGGAAAAATCTAGATTTAGCCTAAATCTAGCAAGGTGAGTTCAAGTTGCTTTGTGAAAACGTTGTACATGCCAAAAATGTCCATTTTCAATTGTTTATGTGTTTTACATGAAAATTATCTATGGTTGAGTCATTTGTTGGTTTTTGACTATTTGAAGTGTTTAATCTTGAAAACATTATAAAACACCCACATTGGGATTTTGAGTAAGTGGATAAATGTATCTCAAGAAAAAATGTTTAAAAGGTTTTTTGGTACAAATAGGGGTCTTTGGTAAAAATGCACCTTGGTGTTGTTGGAAAAATGCATGATTATTATTATGGGTCATTGGGATATATATGTATATATACATATATATATATGGTTGTGAATTGTGTGGAAAATGATTTGATCAAATAAAAGATGGGATTTTGGATTTTATCATATCTTTGAGGTATGTGTTTGCATATATGACACTTAAATTCATTTTATTGTATTAGTGACCTTTATTGTTGGGCAATTGTATTGTTGAGCCTTTGGCTCGTATTTGACTTAAGTGGGTCTTGGGGACTTTGGTCCAATGTGAATTACTCTATATTGAGTTTTGAGATTATATGCATTTGAGTCATATTTTGTAAAACCCGTATCCCGGTATGTAATTTATTAGTCTTATTTATTTTCTTTTAAGTTCGTATTATAGTGGTTCACGTTAACGGGGTTAGCCGAGTTGGGTCAATTCGTTAAGTACTGAAAATTGTGGCTAGTTGCGAGAGAAACATAAGTTGAGGGGCTAGTTATGTCAAAGGGCCAAACACCCTTTTTGAGTTTCGGCCCATGCAGCATTCATGCCGAGACCCATTTGCTCTTTTGGTTTGTTGTGTCGTGAGGTGGAGGTAAAGAAAAGAATACTATAACCCAAAACCCTACTTGCAATGCTCCTCCTTTTTCCTTGCGCCGTGAACCGCCATCTCTCCTCCCCATTCCGTTCCTTTGCTGCCGCTGCTAACCACCAGGACCACCGCCGGCGTCGCCGGAGTTCTGCTGGAAAGAGAGAATGCAGAGAGAGAGAGAGAGAGTCGGTCGAGAAGAGAAGGGAGTCGGGTTTCCGCCGTGTTGCTGCTGCGTCTTTGTCGAGAGGTAATCATCTTCTCCTTTTCCTTCTTCTTCGTGTCGTTTTACCACCGTCGCCGCCGGTGGCCGCCGCCGCCGACCACCATTGCTGGAGGCGGCAGTGGGTGGTGTTGGGTTTTGTCCGGAAATGGTTATTTAGGACTGAACCTTAATAGCTAAACCGTAACCCGAATCGTATAAACGTAAACCGTTTTATAAAATCGTCAATTTATGTGAAAAACGTCCTTCTGCCACTGTTTTGCGTCAACCGTAACTTTTCCGTCGTAACTCCGTTTGAGCCGAAACTGGCGCCCACGCTTCAAGTTCAGGGTCGAGCACGTTTTCCGTGTTTTAGCGAAAAACTGGTTCGGTCTCTAACTGGGCGAAAAAGTGGTCGCAAGTTCGGTGTTTCGTCATTTCATGTGAAAACTTCTGGAATCTGCCTTGATCTGGCGAAAATCATAACTTTCTGCTCGTAACTCGTTTTGAGGTGAAACTGGTGCCCAAAGTTCCCTTTTTGAGTCTAGAAACTTTTCTGTGTTTTGTGCAAAACCCAGTTCGGGACGTAGCATGGGTCGAATTGTCGTTTTATACTGAAGGGTGCTGAATTTCGCTGTGCTGGAAACTGTTTTTGTAAAATCCGTAGTAAATTGTAGAAAAATCGTTAGGAGGCGTATAATATGTCCTTGGAACCCTAACTCAGAGTACTTTCTGGTCATGAAATAATATTGGGAATTTTCTGGGTTTAAAGGGGTCGAAACAGGTCCCGAACAGACCTGTTTTGGGTGAACGGAATTTAGTTTTAGTGACGGTTTAAGCGTGTGTCGTGTCATAGGGTCCGGGTCTCGTATTGACACGTTTTAACATGCGTTTAGGTGCTGGGAAGTGACCGTAATTGTGAAGCTTGAATTGTGTTATTAAGCTGGGCGCGCATTCGAGGTGAGTTCTCTCACTGTGTAGTTAGGGGTTGTATGCATGTCATAATAGTTTGTATGTACTATTGTCTTTGTGGTGTGAACTAGTTGTTTGTGGTGTGTAATATTTGATTGGTTTGAATGCTTGGTATAAATGGGTTACATTATAATTCGGTGGGACCGAGGCCTCGATGGTACTGAGGTGTTGGTTACATTACAATTCGGTGGGACCGAGGCCTCGATGGTACTGAGGTGTTGGATACATTACAATTCGGTGGGACCGAGGCCTCGATGGTACTGAGGTGTTGGATACATAATTACTTGTAGATGCTTACTCGTTTTATGTAACTGTGATGTTGTTGCTTATGTGCGGATAGGGGTGATGTGTATATAATTCCTATCTGCGCATGTGTTGGAATTCACTAAGCTTCGTGCTTACCCTTTCCCAATAAACTGTGGTTTCAGGTACGGGCGGCTCCAAGGCGTGACGAGTACACACTGGCGCGCGAGAAGAGCTGGTTGCTTTATGATTTTAATAATTAAACGTTTATTCCGCTGGTTTTATTTTATAAAGACATTAATTATGTGTTTGCAAACGAAACGTTGGGATCATTTATTGAGTTGTTATCAATGAATTGTTTATTTAAAAATTTAAATTTGCTTGTAATTTTTGGGACGTTACAACTTGGTGTCAGAGCACAACTTGAGTGAATCAAACGCACCTCGGTGTGTTTGGTCTCAAGTTGCGGCTGAAAAATTTTCAAATTCATTATTAAATCTTTTTGGAAATAAAAGAAAAAGTAAAGACCCGTTCGAGGAACGGTGATCGGAGGCGCAGTGTGTACAGTCAGCCGGAGCCAAAGGGGAAAGGTACAATACTTAGTGTTTTATTGCTTTCTAGATCATAGAGTATGCATGCTAGATTGCCTGTTGTGGACACTATGCTGTATGTTGAACTACTTGCTATTAGGAATTTATGCTAATTATGATAGGTTACTAAGTGGATGCCCTCTAGGTTGTATGCAGTAAGAGATTTATAGCCTTAGAATATTCGATTTAGTTCTATTGCGCAGCTCTTGTTTGAGTCCAACCGTTCTAGGATAGAGTCTTGTATTCGACTGTCTATTTGTTTCGCACTGCATATAATCGGGTATTCGCGAGGTCACCCGTTATAATTAGTAGGGATTCGGTAGTAGCAAGGGTAGTGGGATAAGAGGAAGTTCCTAGAGAGCTAGGAAGGGTGGATGTATATATATGCTGGTGCGGGCATATGGTTATTTATATATTTAATTGTTGTTGCATGATCGGGGTGACTGATGGTATATTAAGTATACATTTGTGGCTGTCTGATCGGGGAGACCGATGGTTTTATATATATACAGTAGTTGTATGAGTTTGCCTGTTCAGGATATGTTCTTGAACTGGCATGTGTGGATTAATTATGTTATGTGTATAGTTTCGGCGAGGAACTACTTGGACCCTCGGGATGAGACTCGGGACGAGCGATGATAGGTGTGGAAGGTAGTAGTAGAGCTCCTACTACCGGAAGCACAGGATCAATGCTCGAGTCGGGGAAGTCACGAGGAATCCAAGGAGTTGAGTGTGAGTGTTGTTAGTATGGGTTATTAGGTGCTAATAACGCGTTGTAATATCTACCCAGATTAGCCATCACAAGGAGGAACAACTATAGTAAACCTGCTAGTACAAGTGTGTACTTGATTTGATTGAGGTGATGATCGTTGGGGTAGTGATGAAGGTTCTAAACTAGTAGTCGTTGGGATAGAAGGATGTGTCTAGTAGCAATCACTTGGGGTGACGATAAGGATGTGGTTTGTTTAAGTAGACCATTTCGGGTCAAAAATTGGCATTTGTGCTAGAATCATAGGCTTTTGGCATTTGTGCTAGAATCATAGGCTTTTGAGCCGACGTTGAATTGAGGAAAACCCGTAAGGTGATTTGATGTGATTTCCCAACTTGCCTTAAGAGATTTAAATGTCCGGATGACGATTGTGGATCGGGAGTTTGGAGGGATATGAGTCGAGACGTTGAATGCCGAATGAGTCATGCACGAAGTTATTTTGAAAATAGGATTGCAATAACTAATTTTTGGTGTTTCCAATCCTTATATGGATTGTGTTTTGGAATTTCGGGAAATGTTTAGCACACACACAAGATGTCGAATTATGGTTTTGAAAGTGCATGAAACCTTTTTATAACGAGAGTTACAAATTTTGTTGGTGATTTGTTTAAAATGAGTTTGGAACTCCTGTGTCGCTTAACTTTTCTTTCGAGAGTTTGTGTTACTAAGTATTTTATTGCAAATAGTTCAGTGTGTGGATTGATTCATGTGTGACATAAGTGGTGCATGGAGGAATTTTGGTAACATTTCATAAGGAGTTGTTTAGTGCGCCTTTCAGTCAGCTAAAGGTTTTATTGACATTTCAATGAAAATGCGATTTATCGACTTAGGGGTATGCATACTGGGGTAACCTTTGTTCTCAACTTTTTGATAAACGAGTCGTGCATGAAAATGTTTTAGTTCCTTTTTGTCGAAATGAAAGACCATTTGATCCAAGGAGTGTTTTAATGTTGTGAACATCATGCATACGATTACAATGTGTTATATTTTGGAAATATAAATGCGTAGATTTTTGACTTTCGGTTAATTTAGAATTACCGATCATTTATTTCTGGAAATTAAAAACTTTTGCTTTGGAGGAAACGAGTATTTTGAGCAATTTCGATAAATACATTTTTAATCTATAATGTTTTGACGTTATATGTCCCAAGTACGAAACTTGAGGAAGTGTTACAAGCTTGCATGCATGCCCCCAGTTTGAGATTTTTGAGGTTTTAGTCGATATTTCCAATTATTAGAAGCGGACTGGTTTCTGTCTTCAAGTTTGAAACTTACACGAGGCAGTCGTGTTTTAACAAAATATAGTTGTAAACCGTGTCATCGTTTTGTGTGATTAGCTGACGCGCGAAAATTTGTGGAGAACCCTGTGCCACGTCATTTTATGATTAAAAAGAAGAATTTTTGAATCAAATGTCGTGAAACTTATTTTGAATTATGTGCACACCTTTGTCGGACCCTGTTTAAGGTCAAGCGGTTACTTTAAGTGCACGTCATGAGTCAATCCATACTGGAATCGAGGCGGTTCATTTTAAAAGAAATTATTTATTACACTTTGCTTTTGTGTGAGTAAACTGAACTGCAATGGAACGATTTTCAACATGATTTTCCTTTGTGGGACGAGCGTGTCCAGTTTTGCGTAACTATCGATCAGGTAATAGTAGTTTTATTACATACGATCTTTTTGAGATGAAAATCCTGATGTTGAAAATATTTTGTAAATGATTTTGTAAACCATTTGGGGAAATGTGCTTTTAAGTGTCATGTGTCATTTCGAGAATTTTCAGGGTGTGAGTCCTTTTGGAAAACTCTTTTGTTTAACCCGTGTTGAGTCTGGGACTAAGGTTGATTTCAAAGTATTGCTTGCTTAAACTTTGTTTAAACGCATTTTCCGACCTATGGGTCTAGCAAGCGTGGAGCATTTTACTCGGTTTTGACTTGGAATTTGTCATGGGCTAATTGCCCGGTTTTAATGGCTCGATGTGGAGTCTAGTTGATGAGTTGTTTTTGTCGCACCGTTTGGCATTCTTTGCACGTTGAGTGTTTACATGTTTGGGTGAGTGAGTCAATCCGGAATAGGCATGTTGTTGGTAGGCTGTTTGCTTGGATCCTTAGACACGTTAGTCAGTCGTTGGTAATGGTCGATTGGGTATCTCGGGGTGGGACCCCGGTATTCATGTGTTTTAACCTAGACTTTCCAGTAGGTACTAGGAGGATATAGTTGTGGGCACTTACCTGGGAGGTAGTTCCGGTATGCTGGGTCTTGAGGCGTTACCTGGGAGGTAGACGTCAAGGTGTATCCTCGATACGGTGTGACTTGGCTTCGTAGAGCAAGTGTGGATGGTACGTCGACGGAGGAAGGTAGGTATTCCACGCGCGTTAGTACTGTAGGCCGAATAGTATCGGTTAAGGGATTGATGCCCTTTGTTATTAAGGGAATAAATGCGCATCAACCATTTCGAGGTAGGTGGTACATTTAGGTGTCGACTTTTGGGCTTGAGGCCAAACACCTTTAGTATAATCGGAGAGTTGTAGCCGATGTTAAGATAATCATGGTGATGATAATAGTAACCCTGAAATGATCACTTGTGATGAATGGTTGAGGTGGAACGATCTACGTGTGTGTTAGTGTTTTGGTAGTGGGGGATATCTATTGGTGTTAATGTCTAGGATAATACCACGCCTATTTGAGTTACTGAAATCGGTTGGACCGATGTTCGGCGGGTGGCCGATGTTTGTTATTGTGATCGGTTGGACCGATGTTCGGCGGGTGGCCGATGTTTGTTATTGGGATCGGTTGGACCGATGTTCGGCGGGTGGCCGATATTTGTTATTGCAATCGGTTGGACCGATGTTCGGCAGGGGGTCGATGTTTTGTTGATATAATTTATTGAAAATCTTTAGAGTCTATTAGAATTCGTGGTAGTTAATCGACAGTTAAGGGTAGGAATGATCGTAGTCGAGTATCAAATAGGGTATTCTGTGAGCAGCTTTAGAATGGTTAGAGCTGGAGATTTGACTCGGGATGTATGGAATATCTAAGGTTGGGGGACAACCGTAGTCGTTTGGCTAGGAATGATTTCAATTGTCGGGGTGTTCTGCCGATCATAATTCCAGTGTCTTAGAAAGAGTACGTTAGTAAGAATAGTATTCGAGAAGTTTAGTAGGGGTTTCAAGTGGACTTAGGGACCTGAGGTTGAGATGAGGGAGAACTTTCCGGAGCTATTCGTGGGCAGAGACTTCGAGGACGAAGTCTAATCCAAGTGGGGGAGAGTTGTAAAACCCGTATCCCGGTATGTAATTTATTAGTCTTATTTATTTTCTTTTAAGTTCGTATTATAGTGGTTCACGTTAACGGGGTTAGCCGAGTTGGGTCAATTCGTTAAGTACTGAAAATTGTGGCTAGTTGCGAGAGAAACATAAGTTGAGGGGCTAGTTATGTCAAAGGGCCAAACACCCTTTTTGAGTTTCGGCCCATGCAGCATTCTTGCCGAGACCCATTTGCTCTTTTGGTTTGTTGTGTCGTGAGGTGGAGGTAAAGAAAAGAATACTATAACCCAAAACCCTACTTGCAATGCTCCTCCTTTTTCCTTGCGCCGTGAACCGCCATCTCTCCTCCCCATTCCGTTCCTTTGCTGCCGCTGCTAACCACCAGGACCACCGCCGGCGTCGCCGGAGTTCTGCTGGAAAGAGAGAATGCAGAGAGAGAGAGAGAGAGTCGGTCGAGAAGAGAAGGGAGTCGGGTTTCCGCCGTGTTGCTGCTGCGTCTTTGTCGAGAGGTAATCATCTTCTCCTTTTCCTTCTTCTTCGTGTCGTTTTACCACCGTCGCCGCCGGTGGCCGCCGCCGCCGACCACCATTGCTGGAGGCGGCAGTGGGTGGTGTTGGGTTTTGTCCGGAAATGGTTATTTAGGACTGAACCTTAATAGCTAAACCGTAACCCGAATCGTATAAACGTAAACCGTTTTATAAAATCGTCAATTTATGTGAAAAACGTCCTTCTGCCACTGTTTTGCGTCAACCGTAACTTTTCCGTCGTAACTCCGTTTGAACCGAAACTGGCGCCCACGCTTCAAGTTCAGGGTCGAGCACGTTTTCCGTGTTTTAGCGAAAAACTGGTTCGGTCTCTAACTGGGCGAAAAAGTGGTCGCAAGTTCGGTGTTTCGTCATTTCATGTGAAAACTTCTGGAATCTGCATTGATCTTGCGAAAATCATAACTTTCTGCTCGTAACTCATTTTGAGGTGAAACTGGTGCCCAAAGTTCCCTTTTTGAGTCTAGAAACTTTTCTGTGTTTTGTGAAAAACCCAGTTCGGGACGTAGCATGGGTCGAATTGTCGTTTTATACTGAAGGGTGCTGAATTTCGCTGTGCTGGAAACTGTTTTTGTAAAATCCGTAGTAAATTGTAGAAAAATCGTTAGGAGGCGTATAATATGTCCTTGGAACCCTAACTCAGAGTACTTTCTGGTCATGAAATAATATTGGGAATTTTCTGGGTTTAAAGGGGTCGAAACAGGTCCCGAACAGACCTGTTTTGGGTGAACGGAATTTAGTTTTAGTGACGGTTTAAGCGTGTGTCGTGTCATAGGGTCCGGGTCTCGTATTGACACGTTTTAACATGCGTTTAGGTGCTGGGAAGTGACCGTAATTGTGAAGCTTGAATTGTGTTATTAAGCTGGGCGCGCATTCGAGGTGAGTTCTCTCACTGTGTAGTTAGGGGTTGTATGCATGTCATAATAGTTTGTATGTACTATTGTCTTTGTGGTGTGAACTAGTTGTTTGTGGTGTGTAATATTTGATTGGTTTGAATGCTTGGTATAAATGGGTTACATTATAATTCGGTGGGACCGAGGCCTCGATGGTACTGAGGTGTTGGTTACATTACAATTCGGTGGGACCGAGGCCTCGATGGTACTGAGGTGTTGGTTACATTATAATTCGGTGGGACCGAGGCCTCGATGGTACTGAGGTGTTGGTTACATTACAATTCGGTGGGACCGAGGCCTCGATGGTACTGAGGTGTTGGATACATTACAATTCGGTGGGACCGAGGCCTCAATGGTACTGAGGTGTTGGATACATAATTACTTGTAGATGCTTACTCGTTTTATGTAACTGTGATGTTGTTGCTTATGTGCGGATAGGGGTGATGTGTATATAATTCCTATCTGCGCATGTGTTGGAATTCACTAAGCTTCGTGCTTACCCTTTCCCAATAAACTGTGGTTTCAGGTACGGGCGGCTCCAAGGCGTGACGAGTACACACTGGCGCGCGAGAAGAGCTGGTTGCTTTATGATTTTAATAATTAAACGTTTATTCCGCTGGTTTTATTTTATAAAGACATTAATTATGTGTTTGCAAACGAAACGTTGGGATCATTTATTGAGTTGTTATCAATGAATTGTTTATTTAAAAATTTAAATTTGCTTGTAATTTTTGGGACGTTACATATTTATTATTTAATTAAATGTGTTAAATATGTTGGACATTCTTTTGTGGGTCATGTAATTGTTCGACTATATTTGCATTGGATGCATAACATATGAGTCGGTCTTGTTTATGAGGTTGCATGGGTATTGCGGGGTTGGACTTCGGGACCCATGTTTATGACCTTACACTTTTCAAGTGGACACTAGGAGGGTTGAGTCTGGGAGTGCTACCTTGGAGGTGAGTGCTAGGACCTTCGCCGCTGAGGTAATGCCTTGGAGGTAGTCCTGTAGTGTGTCGAGCCTTGTGGTGGAATCCTGGGGATGGACACTAAGGTCAACTGTCTCTCGAGGTGAAACTTGTTGAGGAATCATATGAACACTTGAACATATAGTCATGAAGTGTTATACGATTAACATTGTACGGGTGGTATACTTACGTGTTTTCTCCACCCTCAATGGATACGGGTCTCCCTAGTTGTTGTCAATACTGTATTGAATCTTGTGAGATGCATGTTTTAATTACCGTAAGCCTTGTGTGAGTAATTACAAATATTGAGTTTAATATTGGAACCCCTCCACGTATATTAAGGTTTGCTTGAATGATTACTCCCATGCTTGGGTATTTGGACTTTATTTATAATTACGCTTTGCGTGGGTTGTCGAGTCAGTCACATGCTTTCGGGAACGTATTATATGTATTTGGATTGTTTTTCCATGTTCTTATGGGTGTTGTATTATTTCTCCTCCTTGTTGGGATATTTCGAATAATAGAGTTTTACTCAAATTTACTTTATTTGGAAATTTAATAATCATTCACGATTTAGGTGAGCTTTTGGATCTAAATTCATCATTGAGAAATGTTTCATTGTGGCACTTTCGACACGGGTTTTGTGTGCGTTGGAAAATGGGTTGTTCATATACTTAAATATAATCTTTTTTGGAAATCATGATTTTGAGTTGTACTCATTTGGTTTAACGAACTATTTTAATCATGATGAAAACTCTTGAACTCACTAGGCGTTAGCCTAACCCTTTTTGTTTGTCGTCATGTGCAACAGGTTTCGGTTGGGAATAGGTCTAGTGACACTGTTATGAGTGGAGAGCTAGTTGTGTACTCCTGAAGTAAGTGACTTGGTGAAGTCTTCTGCATTTTGGGATTAACAACTTTGGTTTGGTTGAGTAACACCCGGACATTTTTAGTCTTGGTGTAGGACTTAGGATATTGAATTGTTGAAGTTATTATGTTTTATTTTTGAGGTATTTCCAAGAATGGTTTGTAGAAGGAATTTTATCCTTATTTGATTATTTTATCGAAGTTTTTGTTTAGTTGCTCTTTCCAATTTTGAGGGTGTTACAAAATTAAAATAAAATAACTACTAAATTTTAAAAAGAGAAAAATATGGAAACAATACATGGAGAGAATCTTGAATTTGTGCATACATAAACAACTTCAAAAACAAACATTAAACATAGTTAGATGGTTAAGCATTTGTGCATATGTGCACATGTGCACATGTGTATTTGAATTAAAAAAACGTGTTAACCAGTTAAAACGTCTATGTTGATTGATATCTTCTTTGATATTAAAAAAATATTTTAAATAAAATAGATTTCAAAAATCAATGATTTTGATAACTTTGTTTATTAATTAAGAGAAAAAACGACTAAAAGAAAGGAATGGAATCATGTACCTGATTTGAGAAATAAATGAAATAAAAAAGGAAATAGAATATTACATTGAAATACCCATTTTACCCTCATTTGAAGCATATGGCATGAAAACAAAACAAAACAAAATAGATCATTCTCATTGGTCAATGATTGGTTAACATGGTTAGTACCAATATGTTGGTTAACAAATGAATGAGACTATATATATATATATATATATATATATATAAGATGAAGGTTCAAACGAGAACGCTAACAATTTAAGAAAACACGAGAACGACCACTCATGTACAAAATCATATGTGATTTTACACTAACAGCAAAAAAACTGGACGCGAGTAACTTTGGCCGCGACTTAAAAGTCGTGGGGTAAGTTGCGTAAATCATATATGATTTTGTACGTGAATCATGTATGATTTTGTACATGAGTGATCGTTCTCATGTTTTTAAATATTTAACGTTCTCGTTTGAACCCAATAATCCATTAATTAAAAAATACCATAAATAAAAAATGAAAAATAATTTTAGAAATTAGGATGATTACTATTTTGAATTGGATAAATCCTTAGAAATCTCATCATATATTTTAAATTTATTTATTTTTTAATTTAATAAATTCATTTTTATCGAGTTTTATATAATTTTTTTCTAGATACACTTTTGATAATAAAAAGTTAAATATTAAAATGATATCAACAATCAGTTCATTATCTTTTTCATCATTTTTTTTTCTGTTTTCTGAATCCAGGTTTTGAATCACATGTGATTAACTTCGTTTAACATATGATCTATGTAACACCCGTAATATATGGGTAAGTACAATTTCAAGTCAGTGTAGAAATCTATTTTTCAAGAAAAATAGAAAAAATAATTTTGGATTGAATCCTAGATTTTATAGTATTGTTGGATGGAGAAATCAAATACGAATCCAACGGGCCTTTCCGGAGCGAAAACGGAGCTAAAACGAAAAAATTATGGCCAAAGCAACTTTCGGTACAACTTCGGCTAAAGTGACCAGCGAAAGTGACATGTGTCACAATCGCATGTCACTCTCACCGGTTTTGTACCGAGAGTCATGGGACCACGACGAGAGTGCCCAACAAAAGTGACAATTGTGACTCTCGCGCGTCACTTTAGTCGACGGGCACCTGATGTATAAAAACGCGATTTTCACCCATTTCAACCCCATTTTCATTTCTCCACTTCTTCCCTACACCCCTTTCTCTCCCAAACCGAAACCATAAGCCCCCAAAGTCGATTTTGAGCCATTTAGCCACAAGATTCGAGATTTGCATGTGATTTCTTCACCTACCATGGTTTTGGGAAACAAATCTTGAAACCCTTTCACTTCATCTTTTTCACCCAAAGCTTTCTAGGGTTTCATCCAATTCTTTTGTCCATTTTGAAAAGTTGGAGCTTGTGGTGTTTGGTTGGTGATCTAGATGTGTTTTGTTGGTGGATTATTGTTGTGATTGAGGTAATCATCTCTTTTCTTCATCTATGGAAATTAGGGTTTTGTGTATAAGTTGAGGTTATTGATGAAAATGCTTGAGGAACAATTTTATATGGTTGAATATGATTATTGATGGTTGGAAACTTATGGATTTAAGCTTTTGGAAGATTTGGCTTGAAGATTCAAGTTTCTTCAAAGGAGCTCAAATTGGGGAAAATCTAGATTTAGCCTAAATCTAGCAAGGTAAGTTTAAGTTGATTTGTGAAAACGTTGTACATGCCAAAATGTTTATTTTAAAGTGTTTATGTGTTTTACATAAATTATCAATTGATTAGTTATTTAGTGGATTTTGATTATTTGAAGTGTTGAGTTTTACAAATCTTGTAAGTAATTGACAAATAAATCACGAATGAAAGTGTTTTGTTAATTTATTGCATAAGCGGAGTTTGTTTGGTAAAAATACACTTTTAGTGTTTGATGAGATGTGAATCCCAGATTAACAAGTGCAATATGATGAATCAACACAATTCAGTATAAAGACATAAATCTCACTTTGATTGATGAACAGAAATTGTAAATCAGTAGCCGTACATGAAAGGTAATTAAGAAAGCTATGATTAGGTCATTAAACCTTAATCAAGGAATAAGCAAACTATTTATATCCAAAAAAGGATATTTACAAGATATGGCAAAACTAGTCCCTTAACTTCTATTCAACTAACATGAGACCTAACAATCCCCCCCTTTGAATTGAAGTTCGATCTCACGCCAGTTAGGGACATAACGCTTTCGGATAGCAAATAAAATCTCGAAGTGCCGGATGGATTTTCTGAATTCCAGCCTTTTTTCAATCGCCTTGAGGAGCTCTTTGGTAAGATATTTTCTGATATTCGCGTAGTTCTCTGACGAGTCTCTTTCTTCTTCTTCAATGATATTTTTCAGCACGTTCTGAACTTTCATCAAAGTTCCTTCACTGAACTTATGCACCTCGCTGATCCTCATGAACCGTTTCTCCCCTTTGTCATTCAGATACACGATCCCTGTTTCTGGTTTGGGCAGGAGAGTATGTACCTGTACGTCTTCGGCGTTGGGAAGAGTCAGATTGGGCTTCAGAATGTTGATATTCTTCTGATTGCTTTCTAAACCCAGCTGAAAATCGTTGATGTATGCGAGGGTAATTGTGCATTTCATGAATCTCTTTAAAGTTTCGAGGGCTTTGGTGTATGGCAACGGTCGGATAGTGCGGGTCTTCAACTCTTTAAGTAGAACCAGGAATTCGTTCAGGTTCAGATGTCTGAAGTTGGTTTCCGAGAATACCCATTCCTTTCCGTCATCCCTTTTAACCGTGAAAATTGGGAACCATACCATTAGAACTCTGTCTGACACGATATCCACGGTTTCTGTAATCTGTGACTGGTTCGGACTTCGTGGACCATTCTGCTTCTTTTCATAACTTCCAAGTACTGTGAGCGAATCGGATCTTTCAGATGTGAGACCCCATGGCACATAACCGGGTCAAGAGGTCTAATCCAGTGAGAATAGATCTTTTTCTGTGATTCCTCTAAGTATGGAACCTGGATTCGGACTCTCTCCCAACGAACTGGTTGAATAGGTCGGGGTTGAGCCGTTTCCGGGTCTAGAGTTGGAAGTTCGGATGTACCTGCAATATCGTGTAAGTCGTGCTGAGAAGCTGATAGCTGTTCGCTTTGAAGAAGGAACTGATCATAGTCGTCGTCGTTCATAAACTCGTCTTCACCAGAGAAATTCCAAAGAGCATCCGTCTCTGATTGGATGGCTGAAACTGCTTTCTCTCTCCATTCTCTTTCCAATTTCGGATTGCCATCGGAGTCCTCATCAATAAATTCCAGGACTGGCCTTTCCAGAACCGTCAGCAATAAGATCTCTTTTGGTTCTCCCTCGAGCTTTTCAACCGTTGGGTCTGCTGACTCTGGCACTGAATCTCTGACCGGTGTGGACAATTACATATCCTGAACCATGTTTGAGTCGTCTGGCTGTTGGTTCGGCTCATTTGGAGTTAGAGTTTCAGATGTTAGTACTGTCGCTGAGGTTGACAGCTCAGTCATTCTTAGTCTTTTCTCCACCTCATGTTGGTCAGGATCCTCCTAATCATCATGTCTTCTTTTCGAGCCCTGAGCTTGACCCTTACACGTGTTCTCTAAGCTGGCAACCCTCTCAGATAAGGTTTCGAGGGTGCGTTGGACGTCGGTTAGGGTTGTAGTAAGTGTATCAAGCTTTGTGTTTATTTGGGTTTGGGCATCTGTAGGAGTGACCGGGGGTTGTGTTTGGGCTTGTGAGCGAAGAATACTCACTAAGTCGGCTTCAGAGGAGGCATCAGTGTTTGATTGGGACAAGAGCCTATCGAGGAGTGCGGCTTTGAGTTCCTTGATGCTCATGTTCTGCAGGTTCAGGATTTGTTGAGGAAGTGTGATATGTGGTTGCGTAGGGGGGTCTGCTGAAGCTACTTCCTTTCCCTTGATGGACCTCTTGATGAAAGCCATCTCCTCTGATAGTTTCTTCAAAATATCGGTTTGGAGAGCTTTTAAGGCGCCGTCCAGAGTTTCCTTGGAGACGAACTCCGAGACACTAACACCTGGAGCACTTAGCTTACTAGTTGTAGTAACTACGGTGGATTGCACCGCAGTACCGCCTGCGCTCACGGTTGGCTTGATGATAGCCGTGGCAGGTCTTCCACCCTGTCCTTGCAAGCCACCAGAAGGTAGACTTACTCAGGGTGTTCTGGTCGAGTCACGAAGAATATCGATAGTAGCCGACGTAATGTTTTGTGTCCTAGCCAAAGAAAGTAACTCATCAAGTGGCTCTAGACTTGATTGCGCGCCCAAAGAAGTCGAGAACCGGGGCTGGTGTTCTCTTGTTTCAACACCGGAACTCTCCAAGTGAGAGACCGGTGGTATTTGTGCTACGTCCCCGTGAGAAGTTGAAACAGTTTCTTTTTTAGAGGAGACTGAGTGGCTGGTTGGGGTGTGCAAATGCATCGCTAGGCCCACGACGTCTTGTTCAATACCTTGTCCCAACACATGAGACGGGGTAGTAGATGTGGTTGCCTGGCTAGATGGAGGCTGGTTGGGAGCAACCTGAGTAGATTGCTCCATCGATCGAACGCTCTCATTCTTTTTCTTACTTCTCCGTTCACGCACTTGCTCACTTGTACCTTCTTTTTCGACTTCAACTCCCTCCGCTCTCCTTATCTCTCCAGATTTGGCTAAGGTTCGGGGTGTGGGTTCCATGCGGAACTGATCGTCGTTGTTGTCGTCCGACTCAGTTTAATCACTTCCTGATTCCTTGGACCCTGACTCGGAACCGGATTCAAAACCTGATTCGAATCCCGACTCTGAGCCAGAGGCGGACTCGGAAGCTGATCCGAAGGCTTAGCCGGACTCAGAGCTGGAAGAGGAGGCCGCATCTTCTACTTGTACCTGTTCCTGTTCATGCATGATGTCGACCACCTCCACCTCATGTAATTCAGGTTCTTCTTGTTGAGGTGAAGGAGGTGGGGTGGAGTGGCGATGGGACGAGCTAGCTTCGCGTGTAGACCTTTCAGCACTGCCCACGCCGTGTCCCCTCATAATATGTTCTCTCATCACGCCCTGTTCGGGAGCCCCAGCTCTCCGAACCCTGCCACCTCTAGTACAGGGACCCTCACGTCTCTCGAGGCGCACTCCTTGGGAAGGTCTGCCGGATCTGGCTGGACCATCGGAGCGACTAAATTATTCTCACACCTATAAGCTATCACACTCAATGTCGATTGGTCTGCGATAGCTAGCAAGTCATTGGGTATCAGCATAGGGACTAGGTTAGGGATCAGCTGTTTGTTCTGGATCCTAGTCATTCGGGTTGAGAGCATTACCTCGTGATTGGCGCGTCGAGGAATCGTAGGGTCTGCAACAATGAAATGGGCGACGATGAGCTGCAGGAATCTCGGGAACGGAAGAAATGTGAGGCGTTTGTTGCCTTGCTTCTGCTGGACCTTCTCGAACAGTTCGGTCCAAAGAATTGACGCGTAGTCGATGTGTCGGTTGTGCACTACGTCGTGGAACAGTCGGAGCAGGTTGATGGTCGTCTGATCGATGCCTTTGTTGATGGATTATAAGCACATGTTCAGGATAATGAACAAGGTGTACCATGTAGACTGGATGTGAATTCTGGAAAAACGTGATGGATGGTTGAGTTCCTTGGCATATCCAAGAGCGCGCAATTCTTGGCACATAACTGTATCAGAGACTGCAGCATCAAAGGCAACGCGGCCTGAAACGGTTGTCGCCTCTGGAAGATCGAGGATCTGGCGCAAGAGGTCTCGAGTAATGAGCACTGGTGAGTCAGCAATACGGCCTTGGAGGTCGAATTCTTGGTCGCGTGCAACTGAGGTGGGGGACCTCCAGAGTTGTTGCACGTGCACAGTTGGAACGGTGGTGGTGGCCGTCAAAGCTCGGTTGAGTGTGTGGCGCTTGAGGATCTCCACGATGACCGGGCATTGACATATGATGTTCGATGTGTCCAAATGGAAGTTGTTTGGGAGGAGTGGTAGGTTTGGACCAACGGGGAGTAGTGGGGCATCGCCTTGGGGTTGGTTTGGATGTGCCATGATGTACCTGTAAAAGAGCAACTTGTGTTGAGTTTTTATGACATAAACACCCCAAGTGTGTGTTTTCGAGGCTCGTATCCTCGGATTTGAGAACACACCGAGAGTCGAGTAAGGACCAAAAACAGTCACTAATCGGGTCTTAGCGAGCCTGGATTGAGTAACGATAACACATTACAGTAAAAAACATTAACATAGTGAGTTATGTGAAAATAAGCAACTTCCGGAATCCCAAATAAATAATAAGCAAAACCGGAACCACCCTAGTTCCGGATCCGGAACCGGTATGGGGCAGAAACTGGGACTGGGTGACAACCGGAACCGGTATTACCCGGAACCGGTGTCGATACCGGGAAACGAATGATGTAGGACCGGGACTTACCACCCCCGGTCTACGAGCCGAGAGGGCGACCAAGAGTCTCACGACCCCGGTACCGCAACCCGGTTTCGTACCGGGGAACTCATGAAACCGGACTCCATTCCGGGAGAGGGCGAACCCGGGTCGTATGGGACCGGGACTCGCAACTCCAGAATTGACTCCGGGAGACCCAAATCGAGTGTCGATCGATGGAAAAACTCGAAATCGAGCCATCTCCATTCCAAGGTGATGATCGAAATCGATTCAAACGGCCGATTTAAGTTTGATTAGATGCAATTTGCAGCGATTGGAGGTCAAATCAAAAAACGTAGGGTTTAGAAACCCTATCGGCGCCGCCGATCACAAATCAGTTAAATCGGGCGTGTTCTCTTGTCTGATTGAATCGATTTCAAGTTGCAATCTAGATTAAACATGGATTAGAACGCATACCTGAAGATTTGAGTGCGAAACGGAGATGAATGGGGCAAAAACCTTAAGTGGAGAGCAAAAGTTGGGTTAGGAGAGCTTTAGCGCGAGAAATTTTGAACTTGTGAGAAGTTTAAATGAAAATCTGATATTTATATATCGGTCGATAGCGGGAGTGAACCCGATACCGGTTTCCTTAACTCTCCCGGTTCCAACTTTACTCAACTTTTGGTAAATGGTAGAAATTACCCCTGAAGTTTGAAAAACTTTTAAAATTAACCCTGAGTTTTAAAGATTTACATTTTGGACACTCAGGTTTAAAATTTATAGTTTCTCCCCCTAAACTTTGCCAAAATTACACTTCTCCCCCTTAACTTTTCAAAATGACAATTCTCCCCCTTAACTTTTCAAAATGACAATTCTCCCCCTAAACTTTTCAAAATTACAAAAAAATATGTACTTTCTCCTAACAAATAACGAGGGACTCACCTTGGGGACTTGGCTTTTGAGGAAAAACCTTGCAGAACAGTAGGTTAGTAGCTCGGGAAAGTAAACGAAAACAAAAAGACGAAACTAATAGACAAAAAGAAAAACATGCAGAAAATCGAAAAATAAAACGAAACACTATAAAGTAAATACAGAGTACAAGTCACCGATGTGCTTGTGTAACGTCCCAAAAATTACAATGAATTTAAAATTTTAAAAATAATGCATTTCGTTACAATCAAACCATAAGTTAACAAATCCCATTACAATAAAAATAAATGTCGTTAATTAAAACCGTCAAATGAAATTTAAGCAGCGGAAAAGTTATATAATTAAATCCCCATTTAAAAAGTTAAACTTAAACAGCCTTCGCCTTGCGCCCGTGTGTATCGTCATGCCCGACTGCTACTCGCACCTGAAATCATAAGATATTGGGAAGGGGTAAGCACGAAGCTTAGTGAATTCCATCACATGCGCAGATAGGAATTATATACACATCACCCCTATCCGCAGATAAGCAACAACATCACAGTTACATAAAACGAGTAAACATCTACAAGTAATTATGTATCCAACACCTCGGTCCAACCGAGCCCTCGGTCCCATCGAGTTGTAATGTAACACACTCGTCACACCGAGTTCCCACAACGTTTCCTTCCACTTCCTCGGTCCCACCGAGCCCTCGGTCCCACCGAGTTGTAATGTAACACACTCGTCACACCGAGTTCCCACAACGTTTCTTTCCACTTCCTCGGTCCCACCGAGGTGTAATGTAAAACATTTATACTAAGCATTTAAACCAATCAAATATTACACACCACAAACAACTAGTTCACACCACAAAGACAGTAGTACATACAAACTACTATGACATGCATACAACCCCTAACTACACAGTGAGAGAACTCACCTTAAAGCAACGCGAGTATCCGCAACCGCAATCACAAGCCGGCCAACTTCACTCACCTTCTCCCACCTAATTACGTGTTAACAAATGTCAAAGTGACGCCCCAACCCAAAACCACGACTACTAAATTATAACATACACATTCCAGCTTTTACTCTAAAAACACAGGTCTGTTCGGGACCTGTTTAACCCCTTATAAACTGATAAATCCAGAAATATTAATCCATAATCACAAAGTCCCATGTCTTAGGGTTCCAGGGACATATCGCCCGCACTCTAACGATGTTTCTACAATTTACTATGGATTTTACAAAACCGACTTGCAGAACAGTGAAAAAACAGGACCTTTCAGTACAAAACAACAATTTGACACTAGCTATGTTCCGAACTGGTTTTTCCATACAACATATGAAACTTACTAGACTCAGAATGGGAGCTTTTGGCACTCATTTCACCCCAATACGATGTTCCTATAAAAAGTTATGGCTTTCCCAAAAACAGTGGCAGAAACTGTGTAATTCACATGAAATGACAAATATTGATTATAAATCCATTAAGTCATGGCTTAACCCAAACAGACCCGAATGAACCTTTGATGATGCAAACAAATAATGTATTCTAAATGCAAGTAAAAACAACCCCCAAACATACAATCAACAACCACAATGAGACCCCAAAATTTTAGCGTGGAAAACCCCTCAAAATCGAGAGTAAAAACCACGGGACTACTAGAGCCGCTTCAAATCCACTACCACCAATATTAGCGCAATACAAAGTCTTCTCTAGATTATACTAAAGGCATACAAAACCATCATACACTTGGAAATAAGCACATCAAGATGTATGGAACCAAAATAGAACAAGAATGGAGAAAAATCACCACAAAGTTACTGATGTGCAGAACCCCACGAAACCATGACCTCCGGACCTCAAAACCACGATCTCACCGTCCAGAATGTTGATGAAGATGTCGTGAAGCTGCTCACCAAAAATCACGACGATCCGACCGTTCAATCTCCAGGAAACAGAAGTTTTCTGCAGCTAGGTTTTCAAAATACGAAAATATTGAGCTCCATCCCTTTTTTCTTGTTACTCACGAACACCACACCAAAAAAATGATACAAGGGTTTGGTTTGGGTTGCATGGGCCGAAACTCTCACTTTTTGGCCCCTTAACAATTTTGGTCCCTCACTACATCCTTCTCGCAAACTAACCACGTCTTGACATATTTAACTATTAGGTCCAATTCGTCTAACCCCGCTAACGGAAACCATGATAAATAAAACTTTTAAAAAAGAATTAAAACAAAGAAATTACATACCGGGATACGGGCTTTACAACTTTCCCCCACTTGGATTAGACTTCGTCCTCGAAGTCTACGTCCGCAAACAGCTCTGGATAGCTTTACCACATCTCAACCTCGGGTTCCCAAGTCCACTCGGAGCCCTTTCTGTGTTGCCACTGGACTTTCCTCAACTAGAATCTAAATTTCTCACCCCGTCTAGAATTTCTCGAATACTTTTCTTACTAACAAAACTCCTTCACGGACATTGGAAATATGATCGGAAGAACACTCCAACAACTGAATTCATTCCTAGTCAAACGACTTCGGTTGCCTCCCAACCTTAGATGTTCCATACATCCCGATTCAACTTGCAAGCTCTAACCATCCTAAAGGTGCCGACCAACATACCCTACAGGATACTCGAATTCGATAATTCCTACCATTACTGCCGATTAACTTCCACGAGTTCTAATAGACTCCCAAAATTATTTCACACAGATCATCAAACCAGTAAACTTATAATCACCCACGCAGGTCATTCCACCATAACCATTCATCACAAATAAGCATCTCAGGGTTACTACTACCATCATCATAATTATTTTCAAATCGGCTACAAATCTCCGATTACACTAAAGGTGTTTGGCCTCAAGCCCAAAAGTCGACACCTAAATATACTACTTACTTCAAAACGGTTATTGCGCATTTATTCTCTTAATTACAAAGGGCATCCTTCTCTTAACCGACACTATTCGGCCTACCATATTAACACGTGTGGAATACCCAATCCTCCACCGTCTACTTATCCCACACGCTTGCTCTAGGAAGCCTAGTTACACTGTATCAAAATACTCCTTAACGCCTACCTCCCAGGTACGTCTCAAGGCCCGACGCATCGGAACTACCTCCCAGGTAAGTGCTCAAGACTATATCTTCCTAGTGCCTACTAGAAAGTCAAGGTCATAACACAAGAATACCGGGGTCCCACCCCGAGATACCCAACCGACCATTACCAACGACTGACTGTCATGACCAAGGATCCAAAGCAAACAGTCTACCAACAACATGCCTATCCCGGAATGACTCACTCACCCAAACATGTAAATACTCAACGTGCAATAAATGCAAAACTGTGCAACAAAAACAATCCAACAACAAGACTCCCCATCGAGCCATTAGAACCGTGCAATTGACCCCTGACTATCTCAAAGTCAAAACCGAGCAAAATGCTCCACACTTGCTAGACCCATAGTCGGTCAAAACGCGTTTAAATAAAGTTTAAGCAAGCAATACTCTAAAATCAACATTAGTCCCAAACTCAACACGGGTTAAACAAAAGAGTTTTCCAAAAGGACTCACACCCTTAAAATTCTCAAAATGACACATAACACTTAAAAGCGCATTGCCCAAATGGTTTACAATATATTTTCAACGTCAAGATTTTTTTATTATTTTTTTTTTTCATTTCAAAAAGACCGTAAGCAATAAAACTACTATTACCAGGTCGGTAGTTACGCAAAAATGGACACGCTTGTCCCACATATGAAAATCATGTTGAAAACTATTTCATTGCAGCTTAGTTTACTCACAGAACGTAAAGCGAAATAAATAATTTCTTTGAAAATGAACCGTCACGGTTCTAGCATGAATTGACTCATGACATGTATTTAAAGTAACCGCTCGACCTTACACCGGGTGCGACAAAAGTGTGCACATAATTTCAAAATCAGTTCCACGACATTTGACCCCAAAATTTCTCTTTTTCAACATTCAATGTCGTGGCACAGGGTTCACCAACAAATCTTGCGCGCGCCGGCTAGTCATACAAAACGATGAAACGGTTTACAAATATATTTTTGTTAAAACACAACTGTCTCGTGTAAGTTTCAAACTTAAAGATAAAAACCAATCCGTTTCCATCATTTGAAAATATCGACTAAAACCTCATTAAATCTCAAAAGGTGGGGTTCTTTAAATTGATTTACAAGATTTCTCCAAATGGTCACATAAACAAATAAGATATGCACCTCTTGAAATTAAACCCACACGACTCAACATGCCGTAAAACAAAACTTATTTAACGAAATCACTCAAATAGCTTTATACAGACATCGTGGAATGTAACTTTCCGTCTCAACTCTAACATATGTGGAGGAGTTCCAATGTTAAAGTCACAAGCCGTAGTCACTTGCCCAACATTTTAAACACCACAAAACACGGATATCATCTTACCCGAAAGAACCGTTGGAAAAATAATGAAATGAGACAAATTCTAACAAAGTTTGCACTCCCGTGATAAAACGATTTCATACACTTTCCAAAACCATATTTCAAAATCTTGTGTGTGTGCTGAACATTTCCCAAAATTCCAAAACACCATCCATAAAATGATTTGAAACACGAGAATTTGTTAATGCAATCTATTTCAAAGTCAAACTTTGTGAATGACTTAGTCGGCATTCTACGCCTCGACTCCTACTCCTCCAAATCTCTCCGGTCCACTAACGTCATCCGGACATTTAAACCTCTTAGGCAAGTTAAGAAATTACGTCAAATAATACCTACGATTTTTCCTCAAATCAAAGTCGGCTCTATAAGCCTATGATTCTAGCACAATCGTCCATCTTGGCCCGAAACAAACATCATCCTTATCGTCACTCCAAGTGATCAATACTAGAATCGTCCTTTTATTCCAACAACTACTAATTTTATAACCTTCGACACTACCCCAGCGATCATCCCATCAAAGCAAAACAAGTACACACCTGTACTAGTAGGTTTACTATAGTCGTTTCTCCTTGCGATGGCTATTCCGGGTAGATATTACAACGAGTTATTAGCGCATAATAACTCACACTAACAACGCTCACGCTCAACTCCTTGGATTCCTCGTGACTTTCCCCGACTCGAGCATTGATCCTGTGTTTCCAATAGTAGGAGCTCTACTACTACCTTCCACACCTATCATCACTCGTTCCGAGTTCCATCCGATGGGTCCAACTAGTTTCTCGCCGATAACTACACACATATGCCCGCACCGGCATATGTACACACTCTTCCTAGCTCCCTAGGAATTCCACCCAACTCCACTACCCTTGCTATGACGAAATCCCCACTAGTCATGACAAGTCGCCTCGCGAATGCACAGTCGCACACAGTGTAAAAGCAGATAGACATTCGAATATAAGATTCTATCCTACAACGGTTGGACTCAAACAAGAGCTGCGCAATAGAACTAAATCTGACATTCTAAGGCTATTTGGTTCCTACCGCATACAACCTATAGTGCATTCACTTAACAACTTATCAAGGCTAGCATGAACTCCTATTAGCAAACAACAAACATGCAGTACAGTGTAATAAGCACCAAACAATCTAGCACACATACTCCTATGTTCTAGAAAGCAATCTAGCATACATACTCATATGTAAACACTCTTCCCAGCTCACTAGGAATTTCATCTCATCCCACTACCCTTGCTACAACGGAATCCCTGTTAGCCATAACGAGTTGCCTCGCGAATTCCCAGTCGCATGCAGCGTGAATCAAATAGACATTCGAATACAAAATTCTATCCTAGAACGGTTGGACTCAAACAAGAGCTGCGCAATAGAACTAAATCAAATATTCTAAGGCTATATGATTCTTACTGCATACAACCTATAGGGCCTTCACTTAACAACCTACTATAACTAGCATTGATTCCTACCAGCAAGTAGTCATCATACAGTACAGTGTAAACAACATAGGCAATCTAGCATGCATACCCTATGCCTAGAAAGCAATAAATACACTAAGTACCGTACCTTCCCACTTAGCGTCGGCTGACTGTACACATTGCGCCCTCAATCACCGTTTCCCAAACGGGTTTTTCCTTTTTCTTTCATTCAAAAAGATTTTAGTAAAAGAGTTTGAAATTTCATAGCCGCAACTTGAGACCAAACACACCGAGATGTGTTTGATTCACTCAAGCTGTGCTCTGATACCAAGTTGTAACGTCCCAAAAATTACAATGAATTTAAAATTTTAAAAATAATGCATTTCGTTACAATCAAACCATAAGTTAACAAATCCCATTACAATAAAAATAAATGTCGTTAATTAAAACCGTCAAATGAAATTTAAGCAGCGGAAAAGTTATATAATTAAATCCCCATTTAAAAAGTTAAACTTAAACAGCCTTCGCCTTGCGCCCGTGTGTATCGTCATGCCCGACTGCTACTCGCACCTGAAATCATAAGATATTGGGAAGGGGTAAGCACGAAGCTTAGTGAATTCCATCACATGCGCAGATAGGAATTATATACACATCACCCCTATCCGCAGATAAGCAACAACATCACAGTTACATAAAACGAGTAAACATCTACAAGTAATTATGTATCCAACACCTCGGTCCAACCGAGCCCTCGGTCCCACCGAGTTGTAATGTAACACACTCGTCACACCGAGTTCCCACAACGTTTCCTTCCACTTCCTCGGTCCCACCGAGCCCTCGGTCCCACCGAGTTGTAATGTAACACACTCGTCACACCGAGTTCCCACAACGTTTCTTTCCACTTCCTCGGTCCCACCGAGTTGTAATGTAACACACTCGTCACGCCGAGTTCCCACAACGTTTCTTTCCACTTCCTCGGTCCCACCGAGGTGTAATGTAAACCATTTACACTAAGCATTTAAACCAATCAAATATTACACACCACAAACAACTAGTTCACACCACAAAGACAGTAGTACATACAAACTACTATGACATGCATACAACCCCTAACTACACAGTGAGAGAACTCACCTTAAAGCAACGCGAGTATCCGCAACCGCAATCACAAGCCGGCCAACTTCACTCACCTTCTCCCACCTAATTACGTGTTAACAAATGTCAAAGTGACGCCCCAACCCAAAACCACGACTACTAAATTATAACATACACATTCCAGCTTTTACTCTAAAAACACAGGTCTGTTCGGGACCTGTTTAACCCCTTATAAACTGATAAATCCAGACATATTAATCCATAATCACAAAGTCCCATGTCTTAGGGTTCCAGGGACATATCGCACGCACTCTAACGATTTTTCTACAATTTACTATGGATTTTACAAAACCGACTTGCAGAACAGTGAAAAACAGGACCTTTCAGTACAAAACAACAATTTGACACTAGCTATGTTCCGAACTGGTTTTTCCATACAACATATGAAACTTACTAGACTCAGAATGGGAGCTTTTGGCACTCATTTCACCCCAATACGATGTTCCTATAAAAAGTTATGGCTTTCCCAAAAACAGTGGCAGAAACTGTGTAATTCACATGAAATGACAAATATTGATTATAAATCCATTAAGTCATGGCTTAACCCAAACAGACCCGAATGAACCTTTGAGGATGCAAACAAATAATGTATTCTAAATGCAAGTAAAAACAACCCCCAAACATACAATCAACAACCACAATGAGACCCCAAAATTTTAGCATGGAAAACCCCTCAAAATCGAGAGTAAAAACCACGGGACTACTAGAGCCGCTTCAAATCCACTACCACCAATATTAGCGCAATACAAAGTCTTCTCTAGATTATACTAAAGGCATACAAAACCATCATACACTTGGAAATAAGCACATCAAGATGTATGGAACCAAAATAGAACAAGAATGGAGAAAAATCACCACAAAGTTACTGATGTGCAGAACCCCACGAAACCATGACCTCCGGACCTCAAAACCACGATCCCACCGTCCAGAATGTTGATGAAGATGTCGTGAAGCTGCTCACCAAAAATCACGACGATCCGACCGTTCAATCTCCGGGAAACAGAAGTTTTCTGCAGCTAGGTTTTCAAAATACGAAAATATTGAGCTCCATCCCTTTTTTCTTGTTACTCACGAACACCACACCAAAAAAATGATACAAGGGTTTGGTTTGGGTTGCATGGGCCGAAACTCTCACTTTTTGGCCCCTTAACAATTTTGGTCCCTCACTACATCCTTCTCGCAAACTAACCACGTCTTGACATATTTAACTATTAGGTCCAATTCGTCTAACCTCGCTAACGGAAACCATGATAAATAAAACTTTTAAAAAAGAATTAAAACAAAGAAATTACATACCGGGATACGGGCTTTACAACTAAGTTGTAACGTCCCAAAAATTACAAGCAAATTTAAAATTTTTAATTAAACAATTCATTGATAACAACTCATTAAATGATCTCAACGTTTCGTTTGCAAACACATAATTAATATCTTTATAAAATAAAACCAGCGGAATAAACGTTTAATTATCAAAATCATAAAGCAACCAGCTCTCCTCGCGCGCCAGTGTGTACTCGTCACGCCTTGAAGCCGCTCGGACCTGAAACCACAGTTTATTGGGAAAGGGTAAGCACGAAGCTTAGTGAATTCCAACACATGCGCATATAGGAATTATACACACATCACCCCTATCCGCACATAAGCAACAACATCACAGTTACATAAAACGAGTAAACATCTACAAGTAATTATGTATCCAACACCTCAGTACCATCGAGGCCTCGGTCCCACCGAATTGTAATGTATCCAACACCTCAGTACCATCGAGGCCTCGGTCCCACCGAATTGTAATGTAACCAACACCTCAGTACCATCGAGGCCTCGGTCCCACCGAATTGTAATGTAACCAACACCTCAGTACCATCGAGGCCTCGGTCCCACCGAATTGTAATGTAACCAACACCTCAGTACCATCGAGGCCTCGGTCCCACCGAATTGTAATGTAACCAACACCTCAGTACCATCGAGGCCTCGATGGTAGTACCAGGATGGGTGACCTCCTGGGAAGTCCTTGCGAAGTCCTTGCCAGGTCGCCAAGAACAAAGCCGTGAGCCAGTGGGGCAAAGTGGACAATATTGTGTCGTGGTAAGCGGGGTGTTACAAATGGTATCAGAGCCACTCCTGTGCCGTTCGAGATGTGGGGCAAACCTCATCGAGGACGATGAGTCCCTGAGGGGGGGTGTGTGTAACACCTTAGGCATATCCCACATCGGTCGTGGACAGGAGAGATGCTGGGTATATTAGTAAACCTTGGCCTTACCAGACACAACGCGTTTTGGGTCCACAAGCATGCGGGTTCCTTGGGAACTCTGTGGTTAAGCGTGCTTGGGTGGGAGTAGTACCAGGATGGGTGACCTCCTGGGAAGTCCTTGCGAAGTCCTTGCCAGGTCGCCAAGAACAAAGCCGTGAGCCAGTGGGGCAAAGCGGACAATATTGTGTCGTGGTAAGCGGGGTGTTACAGCTTGAAACACCGAAACTACACTGCGAGACAAGTGTAACTGTTCAAGAGACAATTATCCTGTGGTGAAGAAAAGGTGTGACAAATACAACGTTGACTCAAACTTTCAAATTAAGCATACCCAACTTGGACACGAGTTCATTGAACAGTTTTTCGTCCAAAGTTTTGGTAAACATGTCTGCTAATTGATTTTCTGTACTTACGAAGTAAAGTTCTACTGTACCTCGTTCCACATGGTCTTTGATGAAGTGATAGCGCACGTCAATATGCTTTGTCTTCGTATGTTGGAACGGATTGCTCGTGATTGCTATAGCACTCTTGGAATCACAATAGATCGGGATGTTCGAGTAGTGAAACCCGTAATCTTTCAGTTGCGTACGCATCCAGATGACTTGGGAACAGCAACTAGCCGCGACCACGTACTCCGCTTCCGCCGTGGAGGTGGAGATTCATGTTTGCTTCTTGGAGGCCCAACTAACCAACTTATCGCCAAGGAACTAAACGTGACACGTGGTGATCTTCCGGTCGAGCATACTTCCCGCATGATCAACATCTGAGAATATTGTGAGTTCAAAACCTGTGTCCTTAGGGTACCAAAGGCCAAGATTAGCAGTACCATTTAAATAACGGATAATACGCTTAACTGCTATAAGATGTGACTCCTTTGGTTTAGATTGAAACCGAGCACACAAAAAGGTAGAGAACATTATGTCCGGCCTACTTGCCGTTAAAAACATCAACGAACCTATCATTCCTCTATAGGTAGTAGTATTCACGTCCTTTCCATCAGGATCGACGTGTAACTTCGTACCAGGTGACATTGGAGTTTTCATGGGTGTACACTGTTCCATCTTAAATTTCCGAAGAATATCCGCGATGTACTTAGATTGATTGATAATTATCCCGGTCGACAGTTGTTTAACTTGAAGACCGAGAAAGAAATTCATCTGACCCATCATACTCATTTTAAATGGGCTTTCATGAGGACTGAAAAGTTGTAACAGTATTGTGAGTTCGTAGAGCCAAAAATAATGTCATCGACATAGACTTGAATTAAAATGATGTCCTCACCTTCCCTTTTGATGAAAAGGGTTGTGTCTATTTTACCTTTCGAGAAGCCGATATGTGAGAAAATTAGATAATGCGTCATACCAGGCTCTCGGTGCTTGCTTGAGTCCGTACATCACTTTGTCGAGGAGATACACATGGTTGGGGTGATCTTGACTGACGAACCCGTCCGCTGGGAGACGTAGACTTCCTCCTTGAGTTTGCCATTTAGAAACGTCGTTTTCACGTCCATTTGAAAGACGGTGAAATTCTTGTGAGTGGCGTACGCGAGGAACATCCGAATAGCTTCGATTCGGGTAACTGGTGCGAACGTCTCTTCGTAGTCGATCCCCTCTTGTTGTTGATATCCTTTCACTACCAAGCGAGCCTTGTTCCGAACAACGATCCCGTTCTCGTCCTTCTTGTTCTTGAAGATCCATTTCATTCCGATAACGGTCTTGTTCTTCGGTCGAGGGACCAGGCGCCATACTTTGAGGCTTTCAAATTCGTTCAACTCTTCCTGCATGGCTATCACCCAGTCCGGGTCTTGCAAGGCGTCTCTAACCGTTCCTGGTTCAACATTGCTGAGGAAAATGGAGAAGAGGCACTCATTTCCCGTTGCCGCCCGTTTTTTAGTGTTGCTCAGAAGTGCAGGGGCGGCGACGTCTTCGGTTTCCGTCGTTGCTCAAGTTTGAACGGGAGCAGACGGATCTCCGATGATTTGCTCAGGTGGATGCGATCGAGTCCACTTCCGTGTGTGAGGTAGCGGGTCCGTGAGAGGATGAGAATTATCGGCATCAAGGTATGAGCCTAAGGGTACGTCCTGAACCGCTTCTAAAGATGGAGTCGGATGTAATCGGACGGCGGCCGCTGGTTGTGGAAGAACAGTAGTTGACGAAGATTCGGTGGTTGTGTCAGTGCCGTTGCTTGATCCGGGGGAAGACGGAGTGGGTTGAACCACTGGGGATGGAGTCGTGGTCACCGTATCTGTGCTTGAGGATGGCATCGTCTCTATCACGGGTGAAGGGGGAGAGTCCTCCGATGATGTAGTGGTGGGGGTTGGTGGAGGACCAGAGATGTGTGACGATACCACTACAGCTCCATCTGCATTCATAGAAACATTAGTAGATACAGAGGAAATATGGAAATCATTGTAGAAATGTTCGAATAGTAGATCTAACTCAGAAAGATGTGACTTTGACGTATTAGACGACGAAGGATCTACTATAGTGTAACAACCCGGTTTCCCAAACATACCACAAATAACATATATTGCATAACATCGTTACATTCATAAAATAAAATTACATAATAATTCACATACGGTCCCATAGTCTCGAAACTACAAAATACATAAAAGCTTCCTAATCAACACCAGTCATAAAAAAAACGTCCTACTCTTTATCCTTTCCTTTGCCGCTATAATTTCCTCGACCTGGAATACATATTTTTAAAAACAAAATGAGGGTTAGACCAAATGGTCTAGTGAGATAATCCCTGTCATTTCAAAATCGTTATAAAACCAATTCATATAAAATCCTTTATATAAATACACATATATCACAAAGACTTAAATACCAAATAAGACTCGTGCATCGTGTACCACTCATCCTTCACATCCTTCACATCATTCCCATGGCCATATTAGTTGGTTGCGAGCCAACTCTTCGCTGTACAACAATTACAGCACCGCTGTACAACAATTACAGCAAACATCCGCCGGCATAGTTCGGCAAGTGCTCTCGTGTAGTGTAATGCACATATATATACAATTTATATATACCAATATATCATATTGTCATTTATAAAACCTTTCATCACATTCCAACCATATATATATCACATTTTCTTTTATAAAAACGTTACCACATTCCAACCACATATACGTCTCAATATAAACACATAATCACATCATGTATCATAATCTCAATCCGTACATGTCCATCTCACATATATATATATATATATCACATATATATGTATCCCAGTTGAAAAACGTTTTAAAGTAAAACTCACCTTGATCGCTTATCCAGAAACACTTCCAAGCCTTTTCCAAAAGATTCAGTCTTTCACCCAAAATCCACAGAATCTTAAACGAAATTGGGATGTAAAGCACGATCAAACGAGATTCACGACGGAGTTGAACGAGCTCGAGTACCTATGTTAAACTATAAATTGTTATTACTTGAACAACATAAAACTCTCATCATAATCATTCTAATACTGAATTTTTGGCTCTAATGGTATCTAAGCAACTTAAATTTCAAAACGGATAACCCGATACGCATTTCGAAAACTAAACTCAACACCATGCAGAACCGTACGTGACAGCTCCTAAGCTCCTTCTTTTCGACCGTTTTTCCCATACTTAGAGACCAAACCAGATTATAGGATCTAAATGAAAATTGTTCTATAACCTCTAACGGTTCTACTCGAATTGGAATCACCTCATTTGAACCATCGGTTGATTTTATACGGAATTTATAAAAACACAGAAACTGATCCAAGTATGCTACAATCAGTCCAGAAAACACGTTATTTTGAGTTACTTAGAGTCAAAACTGGGTTTAAAACCCTTCATAAGAATTGTAGAACACATTGAGTACCTTTCACCTGTAAAATTTGAGCTCAATCGGAGTTACGGTTTGTGAGTTATGCGCTGTCAAAGTACGGACCTGCACATACCGTAACGTCCGATTTCCAAACTTTTCGTCAATCACTTTTACGAACCAAACTTCAACTTTTACTCAATTAAACATGTTCCAAATACAAATTAACATATTAAACGTCAAAATGGAGCTTAATGATTAATCTCTTAAGCTTAATCATGAAACTTTATTCTCTTAAGCATTTACCCGAACACTTGGTGAGCAACTAACCGTATAAACATAAAACTCACCATTTTGATTCTCAACTTTACCCTTTTTAATCCTATTTCGATTTTGACAAAACCAAACACTTCTAAACATGTCTAATAACATAATTTTTCAATAACACATCATAATCTAAACTTAAACCCAAATTGAAAACTAATCTCAAGAACTTAAACAAAAACTTAATAACATTGGGAGAAAGTTATACCTCTACGAAGGTTTTGACGAGAGGATTACGAATATGTGATTATATCTTTGATCTCTTGAATAATCTGATTGCAATCTTAGAGAGAGAAGAGTGATTTTAGAGAGAGAGGAGTGAGGCGGTCGAGAGAACACAGGGACGAGATGTAGTTTACTCTAAAATCATGATTTTTACATATATGTATATTATTTATTTATTGATTAATTTGTTTAGAGTTTGGCAATTTGACGCTTTTAACCCCTCTATTATAATTGATTGACATTTTGAATACCAAATAACTTAGAGACGTTAAAGTACACGTTTTTTTAAAGAGGGGTATTACAACATCTCCCCCTTAAAAAAATTTCGTCCCGGAATTCGGTTAAGCAAAAAGGTACGGTTGCTTTATACTCACTACTACATCGAACTCCAATCGAGACTATCGAAATTAACTTAATAAGCACTCCATACCCATATATATATAATAACCATCCAAAAATATCTTTTTAACAAAATTAATATCAATATGTCTTTATTTCACTTTGTGCCTCTTTCAACACCAAGAAAAATCTCATCGTGCCTAATTCAGCATAAAATATGTATATCACAATTCATTTCGATATATGGAAAAATTTTCTAATAATCATCAACTTCAGACATAATCTAGCATCGATATCTTGAAATTATGCACAATGCTACATTTTACACTTTCACTATACCTTTCCGAAATTCTAACATACACCTTCAATATGAAACTTGCTAACAATTGCAAATGTTAAATCAATCATTCCAAATTAAACTACCAACCAATTTTTGTTCTCATAATATAACCTTTGGTTACCAATTTGAACCATCTTTCAAATCCAAACACAATTAATAACAGGTTATCACGCTTTCGCTACGCAACTCTGATTAACTCATAATCTCTGTTTAAAACAGGAAAACCCAATCATCCTAAATTTTATCTTCCACTCAAGTCTATTAATTCAGGGGTCTCGGATTCCAAAATTCTTTTAATTAACCATAACGACCACAAAATCAGATAACTATATATATATTAAGTCATCCCGGCTTTCTTACTTATATTTACCTCAAACAATTCCTTAATGATCAGTGTTTTAATCTCGAAAACACTTTCCCAAGAATTCTTGTAATCCATTTTATAAATCATAATATGTGAACAAAGGTTGTAGACATCTCAACGCTTACCACTCCCTAATTATCCTTAACCGATTCATGGCCACAACAACAGTCTTCGAACTCAACTGCTCTTCTCGGCTATTGCATTATAACTACCGATCCTTACCGCACAAAACAATACAATTTCCTTTTCTTTATCTCTAGCTACTTTAACTTGACCAACACATTTTAATCATAAATATCAATTTATTTCACAAGATAAACTCCAATTGAGATGTGGTTCATTTCTTTCTATTTACCATAAATTACCATACATAATAACTTAGCATCAACATCTCAGTAGAATCGTAATACGTCTTATAATAACAATAAATGTCGTTACTTAACAAATCTATAAAATTTTAATCAACCTATCAAAGGCTTAAACATTTATCATGACATTCCAAATCAACTAATGATCATATTATCACTCCGATCTATAATCATCATCATGTCATTCTCTAAACATAACCAAATTTCCAACTATAATATTATCACTAAATCAAATTCTTAAACGCAACGGCAAACCTGTCATCATCTCATTGATTTACACATGAGACTTAACATGCCAAGTCAAACATAGGGTCTAAAACAACTCTTTAACTTAAACAACTCCATAAAGAAAGTTCTTCAACATTAACCTCAGTTTACTTAACCGTAAATAAATAAATAAAAAAATCGCAAACTATTCATATAATAATTCTACTACAATTTACACCACAAAGTTCGTCACACGACTATCAAAATGTTTATTGAACATTGCTTTCTTCCTGCTAATCATAACACTAATAATATAAATCCAATGATTACACATATCAACCATATATTCCGTTATCTTATAATAAGATCATCCTTCCATTTTCTTTTCCACTTAAGGTCAACTAATAACCCTTTGGCGAACAAGTATGCTATTCTCAATAGCACCCAAACATCAATAATTTCTATCTCATATGAAAATACCATATCTTTAATATAACGGTAACCACCAACTCATTAACGCTAACCACTCAATTTGAAATCATTAGAAATTTATATTCATCATCCAAAATTTCATTATTCATAAAATCTACTACTCAAAGTTGTCTTGGAAACTTAAAACATACACTTTCCATATATGATTTGCTAACAATCACAAGCTTTAGATCAAATACCCACAAAATTTGTAAAATATCTTAATTAGTAATTATACTTTTCTTTTATACTCTTAAGGAATAAATATACCCAACATAAGACCATTTTAAATATAGTTCTACAATTTCTATATCATCCATCACTTTCTTATTAAATCTAAACCACTTATTCCAATATAACACTTTCACTTCTTCACATTAACATCACATACCCATGATCACTTTTCATTTCTTAAACAAACCTAACACCAAATCCACATCTCTACTTGCAATATGAATTCTAACCAAATGGTTCAATCAAAATCCATCATCAAAATATTCAACGGTTGTGTCATATCCGTTCATCACAAATAACACTAAATGTCAGACATTTCTCAATTCCCAAATGGTTTTAATCAAACCATTTCCATTTCTATACACTCACTACTTAATTGAAAATCCCGAACTTAATACCAAAAACCAAATCGGACATTTTCATCAATGTCTAATCCAAACAAAATAATCTTGTCAATAAATGCATCACTATTAATGAGAACAGAGAACAGGAATCCTTCACTTAAGAAGATCAATAAATATCACAATATCATAGAACCTTCATTTCTCACTCCAGCATAAACATATTATTTTAGATATAAATCCTAGTCCCTTAATCATTTTTCTTTTCAGTCTAAATTCCCAATCAAAACATTCCATTGGAAAAATTCAGATCATAACACTGTTAGTAATAACAATCTAATGTTGTAACTTAACATAAACGCAAAAGTCGATGACCAATCAAAGACTTACACATCTATATTGGCATACAATACCAACTTCTCAACCAACTAATAAACACACCACAATAATCATCAAATAATACCCCTCAGCTTAAGTCTAGGCTATTAACAACCTAGTTCTCATAAGCTAATGCAGACAACACTTTCTTGCATTATTTACACCTTATACCAGAAATTTAACCAAGTTAATTCGAAATCACACTCAATGTTCGAAACAACCACACCTCGCACGCTTGCTAATTATAAACTGCTACTATCTTATCCACATCACCCCACACATTTAAACAATACTCTTCTAAATAGCGTCAACAATCACACTTTGTATAATCTACACAACACACTAAATCGTCGCCTTCATGACAATGTCAAAACTTCACACACTACAATTACTCTCCACACATAATCATCACGTTCCACACACTACTATTATTCTTTACATTCAAGCCATCACACTCTACACATTAACAAAATCAGAACAACAGTAATTTAGCACACCCATTTTTATCTCTAACATAATTATCAAATACTTTTCTAATGCAGATAAGCAACAAAAGGATGTAGACACGAATGATTGGTTTACACCGAAGTCAAATAGCACTTTAGCACGTGTGTAGTTTATAGGAATATACTTGTCTTCGTCTCTATCCATACGTCAAGTCCGACTTGTCACTCTGTTGATTCAAACAAGGTTAATATACACATAAGCACATACCCCATATAACAAGGTATTCCGGTTCAAACATGTACTTGTAAGTTCACGATTACACTGGCCAAATGTAATTTGAAATTACCTTACATGATGTTCCTTCTACCTTTTTATACTTAACATCCCAAGGTTCTAAAATAATGGTGACATCCTACTTCACATGCAGTTTAAGTCTAGGTATAAATCAAAATACCTAAATCCCTTAAACTAGGGCTCTAATACCATCTGTAACAACCCGGTTTCCCAAACATACCACAAATAACATATATTGCATAATATCGTTACATTCATAAAAGAAAATTACATAATAATTCACATACGGTCCCATAGTCTCGAAACTACAAAATACATAAAAGCTTCCTAATCAACATCAGTCATAAAAAAAACGTCCTACTCTTTATCCTTTCCTTTGCCGCTATAATTTCCTCGACCTGAATACATATTTTTAAAAACAAAATGAGGGTTAGACCAAACGGTCTAGTGAGATAATCCCTGTCATTTCAAAATCGTTATAAAACCAATTCATATAAAATCCTTTATATAAATACACATATATCACAAAGACTTAAATACCAAATAAGACTCGTACATCGTGTACCACTCATCCTTCACATCCTTCACATCATTCCTATGGCCATATTAGTTGGTTGCGAGCCAACTCTTCGCTGTACAACAATTACAGCACCGATGTACAACAATTACAGCACCGCTGTACAACAATTACAGCAAACATCCGTCGGCATAGTTCGGCAAGTGCTCTCGTGTAGTGTAATGCACATATAAATACAATATATATATATATATACCAATATATCATATTGTCATTTATAAAACCTTTCATCACATTCCAACCATATATATATCACATTTTCTTTTATAAAAACATTACCACATTCCAACCACATATACGTCTCAATATAAACACATAATCACATCATGTATCATAATCTCAATCCGTACATGTCCATCTCATATATATATCACATATATATGTATCCCAGTTGAAAAACGTTTTAAAGTAAAACTCACCTTGATCGCTTATCCAGAAACACTTCCAAGCCTTTTCCAAAAGATTCAGTCTTTCACCCAAAATCCACAGAATCTTAAACGAAATTGGGATGTAAAGCACGATCAAACGAGATTCACGACGGAGTTGAACGAGCTCGAGTACCTATGTTAAACTATAAATTGTTATTACTTGAACAACATAAAACTCTCATCATAATCATTCTAATACTGAATTTTTGGCTCTAATGGTATCTAAGCAACTTAAATTTCAAAACGGACAACCCGATACGCATTTTGAAAACTAAACTCAACACCATGCAGAACCGTACGTGACAGCTCCTAAGCTCCTTCTTTTCGACCGTTTTTCTCATACTTAGAGACCAAAACAGATTATAGGATCTAAATGAAAATTGTTCTAGAACCTCTAACGGTTCTACTCGAATTGGAATCACCTCATTTGAACCATCGGTTGATTTTATACGGAATTTATAAAAACACAGAAACTGATCCGAGTATGCTACAATCAGTCCAGAAAACACGTTATTTTGAGCTACTTAGAGTCAAAACTGGGTTTAAGACCCTTCATAAGAATTGTAGAACACATTGAGTACCTTTCACCTGTAAAATTTGAGCTCAATCGGACTTACGGTTTGTGAGTTATGCGCTGTCAAAGTACGGACCTGCACATACCATAACGTCCGATTTCCAAACTTTTCGTCAATCACTTTTACGAACCAAACTTCAACTTTTACTCAATTAAACATGTTCCAAATACAAATTAATATATTAAACGTCAAAATGGAGCTTAATGATTAATCTCTTAAGCTTAATCATGAAACTTTATTCTCTTAAACATTTATCCGAACACTTGGTGAGCAACTAACCGTATAAACATAAAACTCACCATTTTGATTCTCAACTTTACCCTTTTTAATCCTACTTCGATTTTGACAAAACCAAACACTTCTAAACATGTCTAATAACATAATTTTTCAATAACACATCATAATCTAAACTTAAACCCAAATTGAAAACTAATCTCAAGAACTTAAACAAAAACTTAATAACATTGGGAGAAAGTTATACCTCTACGAAGGTTTTGACGAGAGGATTACGAATATGTGATTATATCTTTGATCTCTTGAATAATCTGATTGCAATCTTAGAGAGAGAAGAGTGATTTTAGAGAGAGAGGAGTGAGGCGGTCGAGAGAACACAGGGACGAGATGTAGTTTACTCTAAAATCATGATTTTTACATATATGTATATTATTTATTTATTGATTAATTTGTTTAGAGTTTGGCAATTTGACGCTTTTAACCCCTCTATTATAATTGATTGACATTTTGAATACCAAATAATTTAGAGACGTTAAAGTAGACGTTTTTTTTAAAGCGGGGTATTACATATTGTATGCTTGGGTTCCGATCTAGAGTGATCGGAAGCCAACGCGCCAGTAAGCACGGGTTCTGAACTGGTTTGTTCAGAAGCTAAATCGACCAATTCGTCGAAGGTCACATTGATGCTTTCAATAACACTCTTTGTCCTCTTATTGTAGACTCGGTATGCTTTCGAAGAGGTAGAATAGCCGATGAAAATTCCTTCGTCTGCCTTTGGCTTGAGCTTGCCGAGATCATCTTTGTCATTCAGCATGAAACACTTGCATCCGAACGCATGAAAGTAGCTGATGTTGGGGGTGCGTTTGTTGATGAGCTCGTACAACATCTTGTTGAAGCGCTTGTGGACGATGGATCTATTATGAGTATAGCACGCCGTTGCGATGGCTTCGGCCCATAGAAACATGGGAAGATTGTACTGAGTCAGCATGGTGCGGGCCGCTTCCACCAATGTGCGGTTACGACGTTCCACCACGCCGTTCTGTTGAGGAGTCCTTGCAGCAGAGAAATTATGGGAAATCCCAGCCGATGTGAGATATTCACCCAGGACGTGGTTCTTAAGCTCAGTGTCGTTGTCCGTTCGAATTGATATTACGGATAGTTGCAGGTTGTTCTGGACACCCTTCAGATGGTTGACTATTACCCCAGGAGTCTCGTCCTTTGAACGGAGGAATTTGACCCAGGTGTACCGCGAGAAGTCATCCACCATCACCAGTACATACTTCTTGCGGCTTATGCTTTGGACGCGCATAGGGCCGCAGAGATCCATATGAATCAGCTCCAAAGGTCTGAACGTGCTAGGAACTCCCTTCGGTTTGTGAGACACCTTCTTTATTTTTCCCATCTCGCATGCGGAGCATTGATGTTCCTTCTCGAATCTGAGTTTGGGCATACCTTTGACGAGTCCACCGAGTACCAGCTTGTTGATGTGCTTGAAGTTCAAATGAGAAAGTCGTCGATGCCACAGCCAGTTCTGTTGAGTAGATGCTTTGGAAAGGAGGCAAACGACTTTATCGGTCTTCATGGAGGCAAGCTTGATGGTGTAGAGATTTGTTCTTCGAGTTCCAGCAAGGATCTCCGTTCCGTCTTCGTTACGAATACTGCACCGATTCGCCTTGAAGTTGACTCTTGTCGCAAAACTGGCCGATGCTGAAGAGGTTGTGACCCAATCCTTCGACGTAGGACACACGTTTGATCGTGAGGTTGTCCTGAACGAGGTCACCATATCCTATGATTGGGGCTACATTATCATTCCCAAATCTGACGTCACCACAATACTTCTCCTTGAAGTTGGTGAGCAGCTCCCATTTACCAGTCATGTGTTTGAAGCAACCGGAATCTAGAAACCACACATGACCGGGCTGCAAAATAGAAATTAGGGTTGTTTAGGTACCCATCTGTAAATGGGTCCTTGAATGTTAGGTGCAGCACCTTTGCTTGAGGCCCGTTTAGTTCTGGGTCTTTTTCGAGAATATTTACGAACAGCATTAGAATTAAACACATGATATGTACCAAATCAATCAGATGCATGTTTATGTTCGACAAAATCATTCATTCCACACATTGAACAACACACACAATCACGAGAAGTTTGAATTAACTGTTGAACTGAATTAAGTTTAAATGGAAATTGAAAAACTTGTCCAACGGACTTATTCAAATCAAAACCCTGAAAAGTATTGTTCTTCCTAACATGCGAAAAAGAATTAAACGATTTGGTCTTCTCTTGGCGTAACTTAGGCTTCTTATCTACCCACTCTTTTCGAACCGCTTTCCCCCGACCCGTTCTATCTGAAATTACATTAGAGTTATTGTCAGAGGAGCTTGAGTAATATGGTTGTCTTTTAGAACTCTTACCGGTTTTAGCTCGTTTCTTGGACCGACGTTTAGATTTAGATTTCGAAATGGTCTTAGAAACGGTTTTAGAGTTGGAACACTCTCCTTTTTCAAAATTAACTGGTGTGGGCATTTTTCAACAAAATTGAGTGGGACTAGTAAGCTTTGGAGCAAAATCAATCTTTGAAACATCATCATCATCATGACAAGCAGGGGAATTCATAAACTCAGAAAATCGTCGTGCAGAGTCAAGTGGGGTTTCACCATCAGAGTCGGACGAGGAGTTATCCGCAAAGGGATTATCAAAAACTGGAAAAAGATTCCTTTAAACAGAATCGGGTTGAATTGCCTTACCTAAATCTTTGTGGCTCAAATTCTTATCATTGGTGTCATTAGACACTCCTAGAAAGGCTTTACACGAGGAACTATCTGAAAAATAGGTGACGAGTCAACCGAGATGGTTTTAGGAGTGGCAGGCTTCATTGGAGTATCCACTGGACTTTCCTTAGCCATTCCTCCTTTTAAAGCTTCTGCCGACAAGGCGGACAATTGAGAAGTTAATTTTGCAATCTCGGTTTTATAACTCGCTCTTTCTGATTTGGATGATGACTCGGTTTTGTTTTGTTTGAGCTTGTTTATCGTGGATAAAAGTACAGTTCTTTCGGTATCAAAAATAACCTTATCCCTTACAATTGATTCTTCAAGTTTAAAAATGATGTTTTCCAAAATCAGAGGTGGAACATAACGTTTGAACTCTGATTTATCGTTAGATTCTACATCTGGTGTTGTCGTTACGGGAACCGGAGTTTCCACAGTTTTAGCAAGAGAACAGATGTCAAAGTAATCATTTGAGAGGTAAGGGGTTTTGCTTTTTAAATAAGACGCATTTAGCGTTTCGTACACGAAAGGAACTTGTACATTTATATTCTTCCTAGGTGGCTCATCTTCCGATTTAGTGTTATCTTTAGAATTAGAGTTACCAGTTTTAGGCTTTGCCTCTATTTTTGGTACAGGAATACCTGTTTTCGTTTAAAATCTTCTTTTTCCTCATCCTCCTGAGACGACTTAGTCCACTTAATCTTATACTCAGGATATTGCTTATCTAGGCCCATGAAATTGAATTCATAAAGGTAGGAACCTTAGATAAGATTTTCTTGAGGTAGCACGGATGATCATATCTGAGTCCCCATTGTGAGTTGTAATACTTAAATTCCTTTGGTTTGTTCAAGTGGATGGTTTGTTCCGATTGACCAAGTTTATAAAGTTTGGATTCAAGATCCTTAAGCTTAGTGGTCAACAACTCATTTTCTTTTAGAACATTTTCTTGAATAACCATACTCTTAGAATACTCCTCCTGGTACTTTTCTAACTTTTGTGTGAATTCAGATATTTGGGTCTCTAGGGATTCAGCTCTTTTTGAAATGGTCGAGCATTCAGATTGATAGTTATCTATCACACACTTGTCTTCAGCCTTTTCAATAGCTAGCTTGTCTATGGTGTCGTATTTAATTTTAGCATCTGCCTCTAGATTAGAAATTTGGGCATCTTTGGTGTTAACCTTAAGTTTAAAAGAAGCTAAGGTACGCACCATAACTTGCCTCTGATCAATAAGGTCAACATTAGAAGAACCACATACCTGGCATTCGCTTTTGTCCTTGTTCTTTCCGGAAGAGTCATCTTCAGATTCTGATTCTTCCGGGTTGATACCGGTGTAGAACATGTGAGCTTCCTCGTCGTCGTCTTCATCTTCAGTCAGTACGAGCCATTGATCATCTTCCACCAGTAAGGCTTTTCCCGCTTCTTTTTGCCTTGCCAATAACATCATGTTCTTGTAGTACTCGGCATTGCGTACCACAGGTTTACGGCAGTCTTTGGCGAAGTGTCCTCGTTTTCCGCAGTTGTAACACTTCACTGGTTTATCAGTATCTCGCTCGTCGGACTTTCCTTCGGATTTCTTTCCTTCATCGTTCTTCTTCCTTCCATCATCAGACTTACGCTTCCCTTCATACCTGTCTCTGTAATCCTGATGCTTTGTATTGGTGGAGTAACGCTGGTTGTTGTTTGGTTTTTTTGAAAAACTTCTTCGTAGCATACTCCCATGATAGTAAGGCAACGACTTTCTTGATGCCGTCATGCTCTGGATCAGAATCACTTTCTGGTTCTGCATCCTCATGCTCAGACTCACTGTGTGCTTCATCTCTATAAGAACTACGTTGGACTTGCTTGTCCTTCTTGTGAGACATGAGAGCAAGAGGGTATTCTTTTGTCTTTTCTCCATACTTTTGATCTCCCATCAGTTCACGAACATCGTCTTCGTCTTGTAGCAACATCTCGTAGAGCTCGTGCAGCGGAACATTCTTTAAGGAACGGTTGTGATGAACATGGAGGACAAATTCCTTCCATTCAGATTGAAGGTTGTTTAAGAACTTTATGTTACACTCGAGGTTCGTCTTAAAGATGTTTTTGTGAAGATCGTTGAGGAGCGTGCAGAAACGTTCGTAGGTCTCGGTGAGTGATTCCCCTCGTTTGGCTTTGAATGCTTCATATCGAGTGAGGTAGTTGGTTATCTTCAGCTGATTTCCCTCACGACTGCCTTGCATGATCTTTGCGAGCTGGTCCCACATTCCTTTTATTGTGTCCTTGTGACTATCGATGCTACAGTAGATGTTGTTCGAAAGACTGTATACAAGATAAGTCTTCTCCAATTTATCTTTATCGACTTTCCTCTTTTCTTCGATAGGCAGCTTGTCATAAGGTTTGACCACCCGACGAGCTGGAGCTCCGCCTTCTTGCGCCGGAACGTCCATCATGGGTGGAGCAATAGGTCCGTCAGTCAGCGATCGGAGAATCTCTTCATAGAGAGGCTTGGTCTCGATGAAACACATAAAGCGGTCTTCCCAGACATTGTACTCCCCTCGGTACAGGATCAGAGGTTTGAGTTCAGATCCAATGGCTAACGCGTCTTGAGTGTTCATTTTCGGGCACTTGTGTGTGATCGTAAGATGAATAGGGGGATTCAAAGGTAAACGGAGTGAACTAACACAAAATCTAACGCAAAATCCTAAGGGAGAGAGAGAATAAAGTGATCCTAAGTTAACGAGTAACTTAACAAAGATTAATTGAAGGAAACCAACACAGAAAGAAAGAGAACAGATGCAAAAGTACTTACTTGAGTGTGCAGAGGAGAGATCTGGAGAATAGATCCGGAGTCTGAAATCCAGAATGTGAGATCCGGAATTTGAAAATCCGGTATGAAGTGGGATCCGGATCAGACTTATGTCGGAACAAACACGGGACCGGAACCGGTATTAGAATCGGAACAGGTATGCTTGCGGGATCGGTAAGAGACGCTGGAACTGGGTTCGACTCCCGGTGAGATCCGGAACCGGGTAATTAAACGGGTCTTTCCGGAATCGGATGTGAGTCCGGTAGATATGGACCCCAGTACTAACCAGAACCGGATTGAGATCCGGTGGATTTTAGGATCCGATACGGAAACAAGGAACCGGAACTCAAGCAATTGAGTCCCGTATTCAAATTTTGGTCGAAAGAAAAACATACCTGGAGATCGAAATTGCACCTTTTTGACTTGGAAAACTTCTGCACACACTTTAGAACGAAAACAAACAAGTAGGAAAAGCAAAAACAACTAACCAAATTGATTAATGAACCACTTTTAAGCAAAAATTGAGATTTTTCTATAGAATAGGGTGTAGTAACCCAGAAACCAAAAATCTCAAAAATTGATTAACATAAACTTGATTAAACTCAACGAAACTTTGATATGACTCTAGAAACACAGTAAAGAGAATTTCTTAAGCCTTAATTTCAAGTTTTAACACTTGAATCAAAGCAAAAAAAAAATCTTTAACCAAGAAACAGTCGACGAAGTTTGAATGACCAGAATAGGATGAATTTACCTTTGAATCAATCGTCTTTCTGCTCTGATACCAATTGTGGATCCCAGATTAACAAGTGCAATATGATGAATCAACACAATTTAGTATAAAGTCATAAATCTCACTTTGATTGATGAACAGAAATTGTAAATCAGTAGCCGTACATGAAAGGTAATTAAGAAAGCTATGGTTAGGTCATTAAACCCTAATCAAGGAATACACAAACTATTTATACCCTAAAAAGGATATTTACAAGATATGACAAAACTAGTCCCTTAACTTCTATTCAACTAACATGAGACCTAACATGAGATTATGCAAAGTTTATGATATGGTATGTTTTGAAAATGTGAACGCGTGAGTTGTGGATTTTGGTCATTCTCGACCTTATGAACATATTAGGAATTGTAAACCTTTTAATTTTGGGCCGAAGGCCAATTGAGAGTTACGAGACAAAGATTGTGGGTAACGATGCATTTTGGTTTATGTAACCGTGTTGGCATCACGTAATTAGCCAAATGTTTATTTTGCCAGTTTTAGTAGCTCGAGATGGAGTTTTGGATGTGTTATGCACTCAACTGCGTTTTATTTGAGAATATGTCATTTTGAGTGTTTTGCCTCATAAGTGAATATCATTTGGCATTTATGCACTCTTGGTACTTTTAGGGTTTTATAAACCATTGCGAGTTATATACATTATCAAGTTATAAAGTATTTGAGTATATGTATATATGGTTTGATTTCATTTGGAAAGTGGCAATGAAGGGGTTTCTAGTTAGTCATGCCTTGGAGCATGTATTTGCATAATGTGGGTTAGATACACTTCATTTGCATATGTTGACTTTTAACAAATGGTCATTTGATCTTTTGAGCTTATGGCTCGGTTTTTGACTCTGTTGGGTCTTTAGGATATTTGTCTGATTTATAGCTCGATGTAAAGCTTTGGTTATGATTTGCATGTATTGCATCTTATTTGGGAATTACATGAATTGAAATGCGTTGGTTATTCTTTTGGAGTCATGTGTAAATTTCTAAATTAAACAAGCTTGTTTTGGATGGTGAGATCCTAAGGTAAAGATCCGGTTTGGGTTGAACTTGGTGGTTTTAGGCTAAAGATCCGGTTTGGGTTATGCCTCAATAGACTAAAGATCTGGTTTAGGTTATGCCTCAATAGACTAAAGATCCGGTTTAGGTTGATGTCTCCGTGGACTAAAGATCCGGTTTGGGTTGATGTCTCACTAGGCTAGAGATCCGGTTTGGGTTGATGTCTCACTTGACTAATTGGGTTGATGTCACAATAGACCAAAGATCCGGTTTGGATTGATGTCTCCTTAGACTAAAGACTCAGTTTGAGTTGATGTCTCCATGGAATAAAGATCCGGTTTGGGTTGATGTCCGAGATTGACTAAAGACCTGGATAGGGTTGATGTCATAGGCTTTTCCATCCATGAAATATGCTTGTAACTTATAATTGTGGTTTAGCTTTTGTATCCACCACATTCGATGAATTGGGTCTCCCCCGTCACCGAAAGGTACTGTTTCGGGTATTTCTTTTATCCTTGTTGTCGATGAAGTATTATATTTATATGGATTGTTTTCCATGCCTTATGTGCGGTATATTATGCCTCATCCTTGTTCGAATGTTTCGATTGTTGGAGTTTTATTCGCTTTGATATTATTTGGAAATTTAATATTTATTCACATTTTGAGTGAGTTTTGGAATTGAGTCCATTGTTGGGAAATGATTTTCATTGGAGTTTCCATTACGAAATTTGTGTGCGTTTCGAAAATGGGTTGTTGGTATATTTAATACAAATCCCCTTTTGGAAATCATGTTTTAAGTTGCATCTTTTTCGTCTAATGAATTATTTAATCATGATGTAAACTCTTGAACTCACTAGGCGTTAGCCTAACCTTTTTATTTGTCGGCATGTGCAACAGGTTCAGGTTGGGAATAGTTCTAGTGACACTGTAAAGAGATGAGTGCTAGTAGTGTGCTCGAGAGATGAATTGCTTAGTGAAGTCTTTCACATTTATTTTGGGAATAGCAACTTGTATTTGGGTTAAGTAACACCCGACTTTATTTGGTCATGTTGTATGACTTGAGTTATTAATTGTGATAGTTGTTACGTTTTAAATTTTGAGGTGTTTCCAATGATGGTTTGTAGAAAGGATTTGATCCTCATTTGGTTATTTTATCGAAGTTTATAGTAGCTGCTCTTTCCAATTTTAAGGGTGTTACAATCTATTATGTGTCACATATGATCTACTATGTGAGTTTGTGTACATATCAATATAAGTCTGAATATAAGTGACGCATAATCACATGTGAAAATATCTACATCATAACAGATCTATAAACATAAATGTACAAATTCACATATGATGAACTAAAATAGTTATAACTATCATATGTGATAATATAATAATATATAATATGTATAAAAATTCACATAATGATATCATATATAATATTTGACCAAAATTATAACTTTTATTTATTTATTAAAGGTGTATCTAGAAAAAAGAAATTACAATAAACTTAATAAAGGTATATGTTATATGTGTTTTTCGATTACTGAATATACTAAATTATAATTAAAAAGTAATAACAATATAAATATAATTGATATGGCTAATGTTATTCTAATAATTAATCAATATATATATATTAAAACAAAAACCAAAGCCAATGATGTGGCATCTCCTAAACACTATATGTCTACTTTTCTTTTTTCTTAGATTTTTGATTTTTTAAAATATTTGATATGTTAAAGACCTTAATGCCCTTCTATGAAAAATGTCCTTTTTACTTAAAGGAGGGTATTTTGGTAATTTTGGCACCAATATATATAACTTTGATTACCTAAACCATCCATCTTCCTATATTAATTATTTGTTTTATTGCAAATTATGTTAATAAATCATTTATTTCCACTTCTTTATGTTATTAACCATTCATATTTCCTCACTTATTTTATTAATCACTCATTTTCTCTTATCTAAGCACAAATTTTTTGATATGTTATTGGTATTTTTTTTCTTTGTCATACAATAACCTACCTCCCATTCCTTCCTTTCTAACACATTATCTCTCATTAAAAGATCGATATAGGATATGGACTTTTGTTTATAGTTAAGTTCTTTGATATTGTGTTGATTTCATATGATCTTTATGTTTTTGTTTGTAGTAAGTGACACAAGCAGAAACAAGCTCTAAAGATCATCAAATGTGTAAAGCTTCATCATCACGGTACACATATACTACAAGTAAGGCTTTCATTCAACTACTCATCCATTTTAATCTATTTTGATGTTGTCTATTTTAAAATTTCATTATGTATTATTACCTTAACTCTCATTTCTAAATATTTTATCAGGAGCATAACCCACAAGTTAAAAGAATATTTGTGTATTGTTTTTTCAAGTATTACATTGTTTCTAGCAAAGGAGTCGTGTACAGTTATAAATTGTAGTTTGTTATTTTGACAAATCATGATCCTGGGTTTGTTTTATTTGATAAAAATTGATATGTTTTTCTATTAATTTTTATGTTTTAGTTGGATCATGTGTATTATTATTTTTTATAATACTATGAGTTGATTGTTTTTGTTTGTTTGGAATTAGTAACCAAAATATATGCATAGTAAAGGCTTTGATGACCTTCAAAAATACATGCTAGGGACTTTAACAACATTCTTCAAGATCTCTACAACAAATGTAGTCTATTGCGACGACTTTTGTCGTTGCTAAGATCAATATTGATCTTTAGCAACGACTTTTGTCGTCGCTAAGATCAATATTGATTTTTAGCGATAAATTAGAAATTGTAGTTTATGTTTTTGATGAATCATGGTGTTAGGTTCATTTTATTTGATGAATGTTGAAATGTTTTTTCTATTGATTTTGTGTTTTAGTTGCATCATGAACCATGTATTATGATTTTATCTTGATGAGGTGGGCGTTTTTTGTTTGTTTCAAGTTAACAACTAAAACTTTCGTGTATTAAAGGCTTTGACACCCATAATATTGTCATTATTTACAAAGTTAAGTTGGCATTTTTGATGATGTTTTGTTTAGCCAAACGGAAGTCATGATCATGTTCACTTTACCCATCTCCATGATATGTGTGTTTGAATTATTTATGTTTATTGACAATATGTAGGTAACTTATCACATTAAAACAAACTTTATTTCATTATGTATTTTCACTCAGGTTTTTCTTTGATTATCTAACTTACGTTCATAAACACCATTTATTACAAATGTTGTCACCATTTATTTTTTATTTTTTTGAAGAAAATTATGTTGTTTATTTATATGAAGTGAGGTGTATTTATAGAGAAATAGAGAGGTTTTATTGTTTATATTTTATTTTTTTGCCAATTAATTATGTAAAGTTGAAAGATTTGAAAGATGTAAATGATTATTAGATGTTAACACATGTTTGTGTTTGTAACATGAATCAATATACAGTCAAAAGTTTAAATTACAAATATTATATATAATGAGTTTACAGTGACTTACTTCATTTTTCACTTTTTTTAAAGTAACCCTAATGGCTACAACAATAATGAGGAATATGGTGTTCAAAGTCAAGCATTTGTTAAAGCAATGCGGAATTATTTAAAGTTGTTGCGTGTTTGGAAAGTTGTAAGGTTGTTAATTCAAAATTTAAAATCATAATTAAAGATCGATGTTGATTTCAATAACATTGCACATTCTTGATCCATTATGTGGATACCTTTGTTCTAAAAAAACATCAATAATTTTGAATGTATTTAAATTTCATTTGAACTTTGAATAGTTAATTATTTTGTATTTGTTTGATAATTTTATTCATTTAGTAATGACATTTAATAGGTATCAAACTTAATAGAGATATTTTTATCTTCAAGGTAATATTCATTTTTTATGGAGTTTTTGTTTTCTTTTTATCGACTATTGTACATGTCTCAAAGTTATTCAACAACTATTAAACATCAAATAATTAACATAAAACACAAATTAACCGTCGCGCAACGCGCGAGCCAAAGACTAGTAATCTCCCGTTACTATTAATTAATAACTTTATATAATTAATTTTTATAAATAATTAATATATATTAATAAATTAATGATAATAACTAATAATTAATATTAATTAGAAAAAATGTCAAAAAAAAACTCTTGAAACACTATTCCAAATAATATTTCAATAAATTAATTTATAAGCTATTTTTTATTCATTCATATATATATGTTTTAAATAAACTACTCTGCATTTATCAAACATGACCTAAATGAAAAATGAGAAAGAAAGGCCATACATGAATTTGATTTTAGCAATCAACCATTCAACCCCCACATGCCCATCCAAGTAAAAGGTTTTTCAGTCAGGACCACAAGATGACTCTCTGATGACTCCCCTGCACCATGTATTTTGTGACACTTTTTGATGGTGTTTGCCACTTTTCTTCTTTTTGCTAAACAAAGTGATTTTCCATGCTTGAAGAATAAAATAGGGAGAATATTATTTATATCTTTTTAATATCAAGAGTTATATTAAGTCATGTATTAATAATATAAAAATAGGTTTTAATATTGTTGTGTATAAAAATCAAATTACTATGATAGATATTATTTAGCAATGAGTAGGAATACAATTAGGCCCCCCTTACAAATAGATGCTTAATAAATACTCACCTTTATAGACCCTAGAAAACAAAACATACGAAACACATTTTTATGCTTGTGCACGCGAATATATACATACGACTAACAATAAACCAAAAAGAGAAAAAAAAAACGAAGAAAAAAAGACATTTTGTTGTTTTCGTTGAAGCAAGTATTGACATTTGTAATAACCAGGTTGAAATGTAAAGAAATCATAAGTAGTGGGAAGAAAATTGAAATCTAGAATCTTGAAGGACCAGAGTGTAAAAGAGAGAAAGTATAAAACCCTCACTTTGGGCACAAAATACTAGGTGTTTGCATTTGAGAACGGCGTTGTGTGTGAGAGCTGAGGAAGGAAATCAATCTAGCAAATTGATTCTTGGAAGAAGGCAAGAGGAGGATTTCATCAGGGTAACTCTAGCATCGTTCTGGGAAGGTAATCCTCAAATCTTATGCTCTTACTGTAATGTCAAGTGGGTTTTATGTTTTGATGGGTTTCTAGAGTAATCAATGACCTGGTCGATGTTTAGGTTGTATAAAGATATGATTATGTTGTTTAGTAGTGTGTTAGCGATTCTTACAATCATTTCTCCATGTTTCGATCTTTGCTCATCGATTTGGATTGTGGTTTGGTCACTCTGATTGCCGCTGAAACGAACGACTGGTCCGAAAATGGCAGAAATCAGGATCTGGATTAGGGGACCGGGAACCGGAATGGATCGGAATCCGGAAGGGGATCGAATCCGGAATCCGGAATGGGACCGGATCCGGATTGGGGAACTGTAACAACCCAAATTTAGTAGGCTGGAAAGTTTAGTGTCCAGAACTAAAAGAATGAAAGTTTGGGCTTAGGGACTATAGTGTAAATTGTGAAACATATTTAAATGAGCCAAATCCCTAGGTTTTCTTTGTGATTCAGTATTATTGTGTTGTGGCGGCTGAGAAGAAGAGCAGAAAGAGGGAGAAATAGGTTTGGCATCAGGATCGGGAGAAGACTCTTTTGGTAAGTAAAATCTCAAATCAGCGTTATCTTCTGGTGCATTAATAGCTAGAAAAGTTAGTTTCCTGGATGGGTTTTCATGTTTAAGCTGGGATATTGTTTAAAATCACTGTGGAGAGTTTTAGTTCACGAATGGGATTGTAATCTAATGAAATCAATGGACTATAAATTTATGTTGTTTAAGGAGTTGTAATAGAACAAATTGGGCAAGAATGTTGTGTTAAATTCTCAATTTACTGGACTCCGTAGGAAGAAATCGAGTAATGAAGCGTATAAGGTTCGTCCCTGTTCGCTAGACCGAAGTACCGGGATTTCGGGGTACCGGGACTTCGGGGGTACCGGGACTTCGGGGTACCGAGAGTCGGGGTACCGGGACTTCGGGGTACCGGGATTTCGGGGTACCGGGACTTCGGGGTACCGGGAGTCGGGGTACCGGGACTTCGGGGTACCGGGACTTCGGGGCACCGGGAGTCGGGATACCAGGAGTTCGGGTACCGGAAGTCGAAACATGCCGGGATCGTCGGTTTGGGCTTCGTCTGTTAGGCCCGTAGTGTCTAGCTATTGGGCTTCGTCTGCAGGTTGTTCTGGACACCCTTCAGATGGTTGACTATTACCCCAGGAGTCTCGTCCTTTGAACGGAGGAATTTGACCCAGGTGTACCGCGAGAAGTCATCCACCATCACCAGTACATACTTCTTGCGGCTTATGCTTTGGACGCGCATAGGGCCGCAGAGATCCATATGAATCAGCTCCAAAGGTCTGAACGTGCTAGGAACTGCCTTCGGTTTGTGAGACACCTTCTTTATTTTTCCCATCTCGCATGCGGAGCATTGATGTTCCTTCTCGAATCTGAGTTTGGGCATACCTTTGACGAGTCCACCGAGTACCAGCTTGTTGATGTGCTTGAAGTTCAAATGAGAAAGTCGTCGATGCCACAGCCAGTTCTGTTGAGTAGATGCTTTGGAAAGGAGGCAAACGACTTTATCGGTCTTCATGGAGGCAAGCTTGATGGTGTAGAGATTTGTTCTTCGAGTTCCAGCAAGGATCTCCGTTCCGTCTTCGTTACGAATACTGCACCGATTCGCCTTGAAGTTGACTCTTGTCGCAAAACTGGCCGATGCTGAAGAGGTTGTGACCCAATCCTTCGACGTAGGACACACGTTTGATCGTGAGGTTGTCCTGAACGAGGTCACCATATCCTATGATTGGGGCTACATTATCATTCCCAAATCTGACGTCACCACAATACTTCTCCTTGAAGTTGGTGAGCAGCTCCCATTTACCAGTCATGTGTTTGAAGCAACCGGAATCTAGAAACCACACATGACCGGGCTGCAAAATAGAAATTAGGGTTGTTTAGGTACCCATCTGTAAATGGGTCCTTGAATGTTAGGTGCAGCACCTTTGCTTGAGGCCCGTTTAGTTCTGGGTCTTTTTCGAGAATATTTACGAACAGCATTAGAATTAAACACATGATATGTACCAAATCAATCAGATGCATGTTTATGTTCGACAAAATCATTCATTCCACACATTGAACAACACACACAATCACGAGAAGTTTGAATTAACTGTTGAACTGAATTAAGTTTAAATGGAAATTGAAAAACTTGTCCAACGGACTTATTCAAATCAAAACCCTGAAAAGTATTGTTCTTCCTAACATGCGAAAAAGAATTAAACGATTTGGTCTTCTCTTGGCGTAACTTAGGCTTCTTATCTACCCACTCTTTTCGAACCGCTTTCCCCCGACCCGTTCTATCTGAAATTACATTAGAGTTATTGTCAGAGGAGCTTGAGTAATATGGTTGTCTTTTAGAACTCTTACCGGTTTTAGCTCGTTTCTTGGACCGACGTTTAGATTTAGATTTCGAAATGGTCTTAGAAACGGTTTTAGAGTTGGAACACTCTCCTTTTTCAAAATTAACTGGTGTGGGCATTTTTCAACAAAATTGAGTGGGACTAGTAAGCTTTGGAGCAAAATCAATCTTTGAAACATCATCATCATCATGACAAGCAGGGGAATTCATAAACTCAGAAAATCGTCGTGCAGAGTCAAGTGGGGTTTCACCATCAGAGTCGGACGAGGAGTTATCCGCAAAGGGATTATCAAAAACTGGAAAAAGATTCCTTTGAACAGAATCGGGTTGAATTGCCTTACCTAAATCTTTGTGGCTCAAATTCTTATCATTGGTGTCATTAGACACTCCTAGAAAGGCTTTACACGAGGAACTATCTGAAAAATAGGTGACGAGTCAACCGAGATGGTTTTAGGAGTGGCAGGCTTCATTGGAGTATCCACTGGACTTTCCTTAGCCATTCCTCCTTTTAAAGCTTCTGCCGACAAGGCGGACAATTGAGAAGTTAATTTTGCAATCTCGGTTTTATAACTCGCTCTTTCTGATTTGGATGATGACTCGGTTTTGTTTTGTTTGAGCTTGTTTATCGTGGATAAAAGTACAGTTCTTTCGGTATCAAAAATAACCTTATCCCTTACAATTGATTCTTCAAGTTTAAAAATGATGTTTTCCAAAATCAGAGGTGGAACATAACGTTTGAACTCTGATTTATCGTTAGATTCTACATCTGGTGTTGTCGTTACGGGAACCGGAGTTTCCACAGTTTTAGCAAGAGAACAGATGTCAAAGTAATCATTTGAGAGGTAAGGGGTTTTGCTTTTTAAATAAGACGCATTTAGCGTTTCGTACACGAAAGGAACTTGTACATTTATATTCTTCCTAGGTGGCTCATCTTCCGATTTAGTGTTATCTTTAGAATTAGAGTTACCAGTTTTAGGCTTTGCCTCTATTTTTGGTACAGGAATACCTGTTTTCGTTTAAAATCTTCTTTTTCCTCATCCTCCTGAGACGACTTAGTCCACTTAATCTTATACTCAGGATATTGCTTATCTAGGCCCATGAAATTGAATTCATAAAGGTAGGAACCTTAGATAAGATTTTCTTGAGGTAGCACGGATGATCATATCTGAGTCCCCATTGTGAGTTGTAATACTTAAATTCCTTTGGTTTGTTCAAGTGGATGGTTTGTTCCGATTGACCAAGTTTATAAAGTTTGGATTCAAGATCCTTAAGCTTAGTGGTCAACAACTCATTTTCTTTTAGAACATTTTCTTGAATAACCATACTCTTAGAATACTCCTCCTGGTACTTTTCTAACTTTTGTGTGAATTCAGATATTTGGGTCTCTAGGGATTCAGCTCTTTTTGAAATGGTCGAGCATTCAGATTGATAGTTATCTATCACACACTTGTCTTCAGCCTTTTCAATAGCTAGCTTGTCTATGGTGTCGTATTTAATTTTAGCATCTGCCTCTAGATTAGAAATTTGGGCATCTTTGGTGTTAACCTTAAGTTTAAAAGAAGCTAAGGTACGCACCATAACTTGCCTCTGATCAATAAGGTCAACATTAGAAGAACCACATACCTGGCATTCGCTTTTGTCCTTGTTCTTTCCGGAAGAGTCATCTTCAGATTCTGATTCTTCCGGGTTGATACCGGTGTAGAACATGTGAGCTTCCTCGTCGTCGTCTTCATCTTCAGTCAGTACGAGCCATTGATCATCTTCCACCAGTAAGGCTTTTCCCGCTTCTTTTTGCCTTGCCAATAACATCATGTTCTTGTAGTACTCGGCATTGCGTACCACAGGTTTACGGCAGTCTTTGGCGAAGTGTCCTCGTTTTCCGCAGTTGTAACACTTCACTGGTTTATCAGTATCTCGCTCGTCGGACTTTCCTTCGGATTTCTTTCCTTCATCGTTCTTCTTCCTTCCATCATCAGACTTACGCTTCCCTTCATACCTGTCTCTGTAATCCTGATGCTTTGTATTGGTGGAGTAACGCTGGTTGTTGTTTGGTTTTTTTGAAAAACTTCTTCGTAGCATACTCCCATGATAGTAAGGCAACGACTTTCTTGATGCCGTCATGCTCTGGATCAGAATCACTTTCTGGTTCTGCATCCTCATGCTCAGACTCACTGTGTGCTTCATCTCTATAAGAACTACGTTGGACTTGCTTGTCCTTCTTGTGAGACATGAGAGCAAGAGGGTATTCTTTTGTCTTTTCTCCATACTTTTGATCTCCCATCAGTTCACGAACATCGTCTTCGTCTTGTAGCAACATCTCGTAGAGCTCGTGCAGCGGAACATTCTTTAAGGAACGGTTGTGATGAACATGGAGGACAAATTCCTTCCATTCAGATTGAAGGTTGTTTAAGAACTTTATGTTACACTCGAGGTTCGTCTTAAAGATGTTTTTGTGAAGATCGTTGAGGAGCGTGCAGAAACGTTCGTAGGTCTCGGTGAGTGATTCCCCTCGTTTGGCTTTGAATGCTTCATATCGAGTGAGGTAGTTGGTTATCTTCAGCTGATTTCCCTCACGACTGCCTTGCATGATCTTTGCGAGCTGGTCCCACATTCCTTTTATTGTGTCCTTGTGACTATCGATGCTACAGTAGATGTTGTTCGAAAGACTGTATACAAGATAAGTCTTCTCCAATTTATCTTTATCGACTTTCCTCTTTTCTTCGATAGGCAGCTTGTCATAAGGTTTGACCACCCGACGAGCTGGAGCTCCGCCTTCTTGCGCCGGAACGTCCATCATGGGTGGAGCAATAGGTCCGTCAGTCAGCGATCGGAGAATCTCTTCATAGAGAGGCTTGGTCTCGATGAAACACATAAAGCGGTCTTCCCAGACATTGTACTCCCCTCGGTACAGGATCAGAGGTTTGAGTTCAGATCCAATGGCTAACGCGTCTTGAGTGTTCATTTTCGGGCACTTGTGTGTGATCGTAAGATGAATAGGGGGATTCAAAGGTAAACGGAGTGAACTAACACAAAATCTAACGCAAAATCCTAAGGGAGAGAGAGAATAAAGTGATCCTAAGTTAACGAGTAACTTAACAAAGATTAATTGAAGGAAACCAACACAGAAAGAAAGAGAACAGATGCAAAAGTACTTACTTGAGTGTGCAGAGGAGAGATCTGGAGAATAGATCCGGAGTCTGAAATCCAGAATGTGAGATCCGGAATTTGAAAATCCGGTATGAAGTGGGATCCGGATCAGACTTATGTCGGAACAAACACGGGACCGGAACCGGTATTAGAATCGGAACAGGTATGCTTGCGGGATCGGTAAGAGACGCTGGAACTGGGTTCGACTCCCGGTGAGATCCGGAACCGGGTAATTAAACGGGTCTTTCCGGAATCGGATGTGAGTCCGGTAGATATGGACCCCAGTACTAACCAGAACCGGATTGAGATCCGGTGGATTTTAGGATCCGATACGGAAACAAGGAACCGGAACTCAAGCAATTGAGTCCCGTATTCAAATTTTGGTCGAAAGAAAAACATACCTGGAGATCGAAATTGCACCTTTTTGACTTGGAAAACTTCTGCACACACTTTAGAACGAAAACAAACAAGTAGGAAAAGCAAAAACAACTAACCAAATTGATTAATGAACCACTTTTAAGCAAAAATTGAGATTTTTCTATAGAATAGGGTGTAGTAACCCAGAAACCAAAAATCTCAAAAATTGATTAACATAAACTTGATTAAACTCAACGAAACTTTGATATGACTCTAGAAACACAGTAAAGAGAATTTCTTAAGCCTTAATTTCAAGTTTTAACACTTGAATCAAAGCAAAAAAAAAATCTTTAACCAAGAAACAGTCGACGAAGTTTGAATGACCAGAATAGGATGAATTTACCTTTGAATCAATCGTCTTTCTGCTCTGATACCAATTGTGGATCCCAGATTAACAAGTGCAATATGATGAATCAACACAATTTAGTATAAAGTCATAAATCTCACTTTGATTGATGAATAGAAATTGTAAATCAGTAGCCGTACATGAAAGGTAATTAAGAAAGCTATGGTTAGGTCATTAAACCCTAATCAAGGAATACACAAACTATTTATACCCTAAAAAGGATATTTACAAGATATGACAAAACTAGTCCCTTAACTTCTATTCAACTAACATGAGACCTAACATGAGATTATGCAAAGTTTATGATATGGTATGTTTTGAAAATGTGAACGCGTGAGTTGTGGATTTTGGTCATTCTCGACCTTATGAACATATTAGGAATTGTAAACCTTTTAATTTTGGGCCGAAGGCCAATTGAGAGTTACGAGACAAAGATTGTGGGTAACGATGCATTTTGGTTTATGTAACCGTGTTGGCATCACGTAATTAGCCAAATGTTTATTTTGCCAGTTTTAGTAGCTCGAGATGGAGTTTTGGATGTGTTATGCACTCAACTGCGTTTTATTTGAGAATATGTCATTTTGAGTGTTTTGCCTCATAAGTGAATATCATTTGGCATTTATGCACTCTTGGTACTTTTAGGGTTTTATAAACCATTGCGAGTTATATACATTATCAAGTTATAAAGTATTTGAGTATATATATATATGGTTTGATTTCATTTGGAAAGTGGCAATGAAGGGGTTTCTAGTTAGTCATGCCTTGGAGCATGTATTTGCATAATGTGGGTTAGATACACTTCATTTGCATATGTTGACTTTTAACAAATGGTCATTTGATCTTTTGAGCTTATGGCTCGGTTTTTGACTCTGTTGGGTCTTTAGGATATTTGTCTGATTTATAGCTCGATGTAAAGCTTTGGTTATGATTTGCATGTATTGCATCTTATTTGGGAATTACATGAATTGAAATGCGTTGGTTATTCTTTTGGAGTCATGTGTAAATTTCTAAATTAAACAAGCTTGTTTTGGATGGTGAGATCCTAAGGTAAAGATCCGGTTTGGGTTGAACTTGGTGGTTTTAGGCTAAAGATCCGGTTTGGGTTATGCCTCAATAGACTAAAGATCCGGTTTAGGTTATGCCTCAATAGACTAAAGATCCGGTTTAGGTTGATGTCTCCGTGGACTAAAGATCCGGTTTGGGTTGATGTCTCACTAGGCTAGAGATCCGGTTTGGGTTGATGTCTCACTTGACTAATTGGGTTGATGTCACAATAGACCAAAGATCCGGTTTGGATTGATGTCTCCTTAGACTAAAGACTCAGTTTGAGTTGATGTCTCCATGGAATAAAGATCCGGTTTGGGTTGATGTCCGAGATTGACTAAAGACCTGGATAGGGTTGATGTCATAGGCTTTTCCATCCATGAAATATGCTTGTAACTTATAATTGTGGTTTAGCTTTTGTATCCACCACATTCGATGAATTGGGTCTCCCCCGTCACCGAAAGGTACTGTTTCGGGTATTTCTTTTATCCATGTTGTCGATGAAGTATTATATTTATATGGATTGTTTTCCATGCCTTATGTGCGGTATATTATGCCTCATCCTTGTTCGGATGTTTCGATTGTTGGAGTTTTATTCGCTTTGATATTATTTGGAAATTTAATATTTATTCACATTTTGAGTGAGTTTTGGAATTGAGTCCATTGTTGGGAAATGATTTTCATTGGAGTTTCCATTACGAAATTTGTGTGCGTTTCGAAAATGGGTTGTTGGTATATTTAATACAAATCCCCTTTTGGAAATCATGTTTTAAGTTGCATCTTTTTCGTCTAATGAATTATTTAATCATGATGTAAACTCTTGAACTCACTAGGCGTTAGCCTAACCTTTTTATTTGTCGGCATGTGCAACAGGTTCAGGTTGGGAATAGTTCTAGTGACACTGTAAAGAGATGAGTGCTAGTAGTGTGCTCGAGAGATGAATTGCTTAGTGAAGTCTTTCACATTTATTTTGGGAATAGCAACTTGTATTTGGGTTAAGTAACACCCGACTTTATTTGGTCATGTTGTATGACTTGAGTTATTAATTGTGATAGTTGTTACGTTTTAAATTTTGAGGTGTTTCCAATGATGGTTTGTAGAAAGGATTTGATCCTCATTTGGTTATTTTATCGAAGTTTATAGTAGCTGCTCTTTCCAATTTTAAGGGTGTTACAATCTATTATGTGTCACATATGATCTACTATGTGAGTTTGTGTACATATCAATATAAGTCTGAATATAAGTGACGCATAATCACATGTGAAAATATCTACATCATAAAAGATCTATAAACATAAATGTACAAATTCACATATGATGAACTAAAATAGTTATAACTATCATATGTGATAATATAATAATATATAATATGTATAAAAATTCAAATAATGATATCATATATAATATTTGACCAAAATTATAACTTTTATTTATTTATTAAAGGTGTATCTAGAAAAAAGAAATTACAATAAACTTAATAAAGGTATATGTTATATGTGTTTTTCGATTACTGAATATACTAAATTATAATTAAAAAGTAATAACAATATAAATATAATTGATATGGCTAATGTTATTCTAATAATTAATCAATATATATATATTAAAACAAAAACCAAAGCCAATGATGTGGCATCTCCTAAACACTATAGGTCTACTTTTCTTTTTTCTTAGATTTTTGATTTTTTAAAATATTTGATATGTTAAAGACCTTAATGCCCTTCTATGAAAAATGTCCTTTTTACTTAAAGGAGGGTATTTTGGTAATTTTGGCACCAATATATATAACTTTGATTACCTAAACCATCCATCTTCCTATATTAATTATTTGTTTTATTGCAAATTATGTTAATAAATCATTTATTTCCACTTCTTTATGTTATTAACCATTCATATTTCCTCACTTATTTTATTAATCACTCATTTTCTCTTATCTAAGCACAAATTTTTTGATATGTTATTGGTATTTTTTTTCTTTGTCATACAATAACCTACCTCCCATTCCTTCCTTTCTAACACATTATCTCTCATTAAAAGATCGATATAGGATATGGACTTTTGTTTATAGTTAAGTTCTTTGATATTGTGTTGATTTCATATGATCTTTATGTTTTTGTTTGTAGTAAGTGACACAAGCAGAAACAAGCTCTAAAGATCATCAAATGTGTAAAGCTTCATCATCACGGTACACATATACTACAAGTAAGGCTTTCATTCAACTACTCATCCATTTTAATCTATTTTGATGTTGTCTATTTTAAAATTTCATTATGTATTATTACCTTAACTCTCATTTCTAAATATTTTATCAGGAGCATAACCCACAAGTTAAAAGAATATTTGTGTATTGTTTTTTCAAGTATTACATTGTTTCTAGCAAAGGAGTCGTGTACAGTTATAAATTGTAGTTTGTTATTTTGACAAATCATGATCCTGGGTTTGTTTTATTTGATAAAAATTGATATGTTTTTCTATTAATTTTTATGTTTTAGTTGGATCATGTGTATTATTATTTTTTATAATACTATGAGTTGATTGTTTTTGTTTGTTTGGAATTAGTAACCAAAATATATGCATAGTAAAGGCTTTGATGACCTTCAAAAATACATGCTAGGGACTTTAACAACATTCTTCAAGATCTCTACAACAAATGTAGTCTATTGCGACGACTTTTGTCGTTGCTAAGATCAATATTGATCTTTAGCAACGACTTTTGTCGTCGCTAAGATCAATATTGATTTTTAGCGATAAATTAGAAATTGTAGTTTATGTTTTTGATGAATCATGGTGTTAGGTTCATTTTATTTGATGAATGTTGAAATGTTTTTTCTATTGATTTTGTGTTTTAGTTGCATCATGAACCATGTATTATGATTTTATCTTGATGAGGTGGGCGTTTTTTGTTTGTTTCAAGTTAACAACTAAAACTTTCGTGTATTAAAGGCTTTGACAACCATAATATTGTCATTATTTACAAAGTTAAGTTGGCATTTTTGATGATGTTTTGTTTAGCCAAACGGAAGTCATGATCATGTTCACTTTACCCATCTCCATGATATGTGTGTTTGAATTATTTATGTTTATTGACAATATGTAGGTAACTTATCACATTAAAACAAACTTTATTTCATTATGTATTTTCACTCAGGTTTTTCTTTGATTATCTAACTTACGTTCATAAACACCATTTATTACAAATGTTGTCACCATTTATTTTTTATTTTTTTGAAGAAAATTATGTTGTTTATTTATATGAAGTGAGGTGTATTTATAGAGAAATAGAGAGGTTTTATTGTTTATATTTTATTTTTTTGCCAATTAATTATGTAAAGTTGAAAGATTTGAAAGATGTAAATGATTATTAGATGTTAACACATGTTTGTGTTTGTAACATGAATCAATATACAGTCAAAAGTTTAAATTACAAATATTATATATAATGAGTTTACAGTGACTTACTTCATTTTTCACTTTTTTTAAAGTAACCCTAATGGCTACAACAATAATGAGGAATATGGTGTTCAAAGTCAAGCATTTGTTAAAGCAATGCGGAATTATTTAAAGTTGTTGCGTGTTTGGAAAGTTGTAAGGTTGTTAATTCAAAATTTAAAATCATAATTAAAGATCGATGTTGATTTCAATAACATTGCACATTCTTGATCCATTATGTGGATACCTTTGTTCTAAAAAAACATCAATAATTTTGAATGTATTTAAATTTCATTTGAACTTTGAATAGTTAATTATTTTGTATTTGTTTGATAATTTTATTCATTTAGTAATGACATTTAATAGGTATCAAACTTAATAGAGATATTTTTATCTTCAAGGTAATATTCATTTTTTATGGAGTTTTTGTTTTCTTTTTATCGACTATTGTACATGTCTCAAAGTTATTCAACAACTATTAAACATCAAATAATTAACATAAAACACAAATTAACCGTCGCGCAACGCGCGAGCCAAAGACTAGTAATCTCCCGTTACTATTAATTAATAACTTTATATAATTAATTTTTATAAATAATTAATATATATTAATAAATTAATGATAATAACTAATAATTAATATTAATTAGAAAAAATGTCAAAAAAAAACTCTTGAAACACTATTCCAAATAATATTTCAATAAATTAATTTATAAGCTATTTTTTATTCATTCATATATATATGTTTTAAATAAACTACTCTGCATTTATCAAACATGACCTAAATGAAAAATGAGAAAGAAAGGCCATACATGAATTTGATTTTAGCAATCAACCATTCAACCCCCACATGCCCATCCAAGTAAAAGGTTTTTCAGTCAGGACCACAAGATGACTCTCTGATGACTCCCCTGCACCATGTATTTTGTGACACTTTTTGATGGTGTTTGCCACTTTTCTTCTTTTTGCTAAACAAAGTGATTTTCCATGCTTGAAGAATAAAATAGGGAGAATATTATTTATATCTTTTTAATATCAAGAGTTATATTAAGTCATGTATTAATAATATAAAAATAGGTTTTAATATTGTTGTGTATAAAAATCAAATTACTATGATAGATATTATTTAGCAATGAGTAGGAATACAATTAGGCCCCCCTTACAAATAGATGCTTAATAAATACTCACCTTTATAGACCCTAGAAAACAAAACATACGAAACACATTTTTATGCTTGTGCACGCGAATATATACATACGACTAACAATAAACCAAAAAGAGAAAAAAAAAACGAAGAAAAAAAGACATTTTGTTGTTTTCGTTGAAGCAAGTATTGACATTTGTAATAACCAGGTTGAAATGTAAAGAAATCATAAGTAGTGGGAAGAAAATTGAAATCTAGAATCTTGAAGGACCAGAGTGTAAAAGAGAGAAAGTATAAAACCCTCACTTTGGGCACAAAATACTAGGTGTTTGCATTTGAGAACGGCGCTGTGTGTGAGAGCTGAGGAAGGAAATCAATCTAGCAAATTGATTCTTGGAAGAAGGCAAGAGGAGGATTTCATCAGGGTAACTCTAGCATCGTTCTGGGAAGGTAATCCTCAAATCTTATGCTCTTACTGTAATGTCAAGTGGGTTTTATGTTTTGATGGGTTTCTAGAGTAATCAATGACCTGGTCGATGTTTAGGTTGTATAAAGATATGATTATGTTGTTTAGTAGTGTGTTAGCGATTCTTACAATCATTTCTCCATGTTTCGATCTTTGCTCATCGATTTGGATTGTGGTTTGGTCACTCTGATTGCCGCTGAAACGAACGACTGGTCCGAAAATGGCAGAAATCAGGATCTGGATTAGGGGACCGGGAACCGGAATGGATCGGAATCCGGAAGGGGATCGAATCCGGAATCCGGAATGGGACCGGATCCGGATTGGGGAACTGTAACAACCCAAATTTAGTAGGCTGGAAAGTTTAGTGTCCAGAACTAAAAGAATGAAAGTTTGGGCTTCAGGTAAGCGTACATCAAGTTCTTCTAATAAGAACTAGGGAAGGAGGCAAAGAGAACTTGGAGCTTAGAGATCTCCAGATTCTGTTATGAGATAATGATTAGTTAGCACTCGGTTGTGAGTTTAGAGACTTCTGCTGTAATGTTTGGTTTAGTACGTTTAATGATGATGTAAAGACAAGCTTACTTAAGTAATTTGAATGCTTATGTTATGTTATAAAATGTTTCGAAAAGTGGGACGTTACAGGAACTCGTATGGATCCGGAATCCGTAAGGGATCCGTAATCTGTGATTAGACCGGAGTTGAGCTGAATCCGGGTTTGATTCCGGAAGGTGGGGGTGGGGTCCGGAACGCTGGTTTCGGATTCCGGGGTTGTTTAGAGTCAATTTATATAGGAAACTGTTCAGAATGGGATAAGAGTTAACTTAAGACTTACTATCCTTATTCTATTAATATCATAGGTGGTTCCCCTAAAAACCTGAAGCTTTTGTGAAGAGTAGTTGCTAAAACGCTAGGTGAGTTTTTCTAACTAAAAATACGTGTTTTAAACGTGTTTTCCGAAGTAAGTAAATGAGTAGAAATGCCATGTTTTATCACATGATTATGCTTGTATGAAAGTTTATTTGAGATGTATGCATACATTGTTGCTAGATGTAAATCGGCTAAGTCGGGGGGTGTGGCCCGCCAGTGCTCATACCGAGGGGGGGTGTCCCGTTTATGCCATGGGAGGTGTGACCCAGTAAGGTAGTGTGAGACTGACACGTTGTCACTTCCGAGTGACTTCAGTGTGCCATTTACATGAGTAGTGTTATCTGAAAGTTTTGTTTAAAGTTGTTATATATGAAAGTTACGAAATGCTTTAAATATATGTTATCGAACTGTTGTTAATTGAGGGAGCTCACTAGACCTCATGGTCTAACCCTCACATTTTCCAAACTAAACCTTTTCAGGGAAGCAAGTAGTAGGAAGCTCCGGTAAGAGCCAAGAGAAGAATTAGAGGATGGACGATTCTAGAGATAGTGTTTCACTTTCACTTTATAGACTTTATTTTATTCTCAGTTGTGAATAGGTTGTTTCCGCCAACCTAGTTGAGTCAGATGTACCGAATTTTTTAGACCGGTTTTGGGATATTTTATATTTTATGAATGCTATGCTTTGTTTTTGTTTGGGTTGTTACAATTGGTATCAGAGCCGTAGTTTAAGGGATTTAGGTGACCGGACGAGCCTAGACTTAAACTGTGGAAGTAGAAATCACAACTGAGAATCAGGAAGGCGCTAGGAGGGCACTATAATAGGGATAAGACTAATAGGGTAGAGATGACAGTCATGTAAGGTAGATTCGGGATTACACCTGGCCAGTGTAATTGCGAATTTATAGGTACATGTATGTGCTTAAATTGGCTTATTATTCTTGAGCAGTAGTCTTAAGTAATTCATTTTGGCTTGTTTCAGTAATCCAGTATGTCTGAAAGAACCTTGAGGAGTAGATTTGTGCCCGTGGTGGGTACAACTCCTGTTGTAGAAGAGATTCGCGTGGAGGAAATCTTGGAGGAGGAACCGGGGAATCCTCCGAGACGAGCGGCCACCTGCGGAAGGGGCGGAGGCTGAGGAAGAGGATGAGGCAGACCGCCGTTGCGAGCTGCCTCTCAGGCAGTTGGGGCTGGTGTGGCAACTCGCGGAGGGAAGAAGATGCCAACCACCCGTCGAGCTAAGAGTGTGGGAGCGGCTGAAGTGCGTGAGCCCCTGCACACCAAGAAAGTACCGCTTCGGTAGGCGGAGGGAGTCAGTCGGACAACCCGAGGAGAAACCAGAATCAACCTTTTGTGACTGAGGAGAAGTTTACGGCTGAGATGGGTAAATTGCAGGAGACCTTGCAAGCGTTGTTGGAAAATCAGATCAAGACTACGTCATAGGGTCGAATGCGAAGTGAGAATGAGACGAGGACTGAGGCATCTGGCCTACCTTCGACTGTGGTGGGAGATCATTCATTATCAACTCTGTTTGTAGCTAACGAACCGTAGGCAACGAAAGGGTGTACCTTCAAGACTTTTGCGTCGTGCAAACCTCCATCTTTCAACGGGGAACACAATCCAGTTTTAGCCCTGAGGTGGATACACGAGATGGAGTTAGCTTTCGATACGACCAAGTGTGCCGAGGAAGACAAAGTGTTGGTTGCCATGTCTATGCTGAAGGCAGATGCTATTTTCTGGTGGGATGTCGAGACGGGAGGTAAGGGTTCGAAGATTGCAAAAACAACTACATGGGAACTGTTTACTAAAAGATTCAAAGCTCAGTTCTGCCCAGTGGCGGCCGTTAAGAAGCTCGAGGAGGAATTTCTAGGATTAGAGCAAGGGACGATGTCGGTCCAAGAATTTACGTCAAAGTTTATTGAGAAATCCAGGTTTGCCGAATTGTATGTGCCTACGGAGGAGAGGCGCATAGAGAGATACATCTTGGGACTGAAGAGCAGTGTGAGGGAGTTGGTGCAGGTGAAAGATCCAGTTACTTTTCACGCTGCGGTAGATACTGCAGAGCTCACAGAAAAAGAGAAGAATAGGCAGATGACGGAGAGAGTTGGAGACAAGCATAAATAGGAAGGACCGAACCGTGATGTTAAGAGGCCGAGTGCTCCCAAACCATGGGCGGACCCAAGTGAGGACATACGGTGGCACGTGCCACCGTATTAATTGTCCGACGAAGGCTAATTTGTTTTTTACTTTTATGAAGGGTGCAACCGTATCGTTTTCGAGGGTGCAACCGTATTAACCAAAAACCAAAAATTAAACACTTGAAATCAACCAAAAATCCAAAAAAACACTTAAAATCAACCAAAAATAAAAATAAAAAACACTTGAAATCAACCAAAAAACCGAAAAGTTCTCTCGAAATCGATAAAAAAACTTAAAATATTCCCTCAAAGTGGTGGAATTAGGATAAAACAACATCGGATGATGTGAATTTTTTTTAGTTTCGTCAAAGGTGCCACTGTAAGAAAAAATTTCTGGGTCCGCCTATGGCCCAAACCCGAGCTGCGGGCGGGGTTCAGATCAGGAGAAAGACCGTGTGGCAAGTGTAATCGGATGCATAAGGGGGAGTGTTTGGCAGATAAGGAAGGATGTTTCAAGTGTGGGAAGACGGGACATATGGCACGAGATTGCCGTAGTTTGAGATCGAGTTATCAGTGCGGTTCGCCAGACCATGTCAAGTTGGACTGTCCACAGTTGAAGAGAGGGTTTGCTAGGAGGTTACGGCAGAAATAGTAGAGGAAGAGACGGAGATAGAAAGGTGGAGCCTGCTCGCGCGAAGGCGAGGGCTTTCCATATGTCGGCAGATGAGGCGGTGAATACGCCTGATGTGGTGACAGGTACTTTCCCTATTGACTCGACTTTTGCTAAAGTATTGTTTCATTTGGGCGCCAACCGTTCGTTTGTGTCGTCTAATTTTATTCAGAAATTTCAAGTGAAACCCAAGAGGTTGAACTTTGGGTTTGAGGTAGAAGTAGCAGATGATAGTCGAGTCTGGGTGAAAGAGGTCTATGAGGGGTGTAGCATTGACGTTGATGGTCACTTGTTCCCTTTGCGTTTGTACCCTATGGGAATGGGGGAGTTTGATGTGGTTTTTGGGATGGATTGGTTAGCGGATAATGATGCTAACATAGTGTGTAATAAGAAGTTGATTCGTATCGCCTTGCCTGATAAGAAGGAAGTAGTAATCTATGGGAATCGTCGGGATAGGAAGTCGTGTTTGATATCTATGGTGAAAGCTAGGCGATGTTTGGGGAAGGGATGTCTGGGGTATTTAGCTTACGTGCTAGATGCTAAGAAAGAGAAGAGGGGAGTAGGGGATGTGCCTATAGTTAGCGAGTACCCGGAACTGTTTCCGGATTACTTGACGAGTTTGCCCCCAGATCGTCAAGTAGAGTTCAGAATAGATTTGATGCCTGGGGCGACATCGATTGCACGTGCGCCCTATCGTCTGGCACCAGTGGAAATGAAGGAGATGATGACGCAGCTGCGATAGCTACTCGACAAGGGTTTCATTCGTCCGAGCTCATCGCCTTGGGGAGCGCCGGTACAATTTGTAAAGAAGAAGGACGAATCTATACGGATGTGCATAGATTATCGTGAGCTCAACAAGGTGACAGTAAAGAACAAGTACCTGCTTCCAAGGATTGATGACCTCTTCGACCAGTTGCAAGGTGCGAGCTATTTCTCGAAGATAGACTTAAGATCGGGCTACCATCAGCTGAAGGTGAGAGAGGAAGACGTGCCCAAGACAACCTTTCGTACAAGATATGGACACTACAAGTTTTTAGTTACGCTCTTTGGCTTGACTAATGCCCCAGCAGTGTTCATGGACTTGATGAACATGGTGTGTAGTTCGTTGCTGGACAAGTATGTAATCGTTTTCATCGATGATATCCTGATCTACTCTCGGACCCACAAAGATCACAAGGAGCACCTTCGGGCGGCGTTGGAATTGTTAAAACGTGAGAAATTGTACGCTAAGTTTTCGAAGTGCGAGTTCTGGTTGAAAGAGGTTCAGTTTCTGGGTCACGTAGTATCGGCGGAGGGTATCAAAGTGGATCCTGCCAAGATAGAAGCAATTAAGGATTGGGAGCCGCCAAAGTCGCCGTCAGAAGTAACAGGTTTTCTTGGGTTGGCGGGCTATTACCGGAAGTTCATTCAGGACTTCTCTCGAATAGCCACACCGTTGACCGCGTTGACGAGGAAGAACGTCAAGTTCGTTTGGACCAAAGCTCAAGAGGCCGCATTCGAGAAGTTGAAGGAGAGTCTGAGCAGCGCTCCAATTCTGTCATTACCAGATGGATCAGAAGGTTTTGTAATTTACAGCGATGCTTCTAAGCTTGGGTTAGGGTGTGTACTGATGCAGAATGAGAAGGTAATTGCCTACGCATCTCGACAGTTGAAAGATCATGAGAAGAACTACCCTACTCACGACATGGAACTGGCAGCAATGATGTTCGCTTTGAAGATATGGCAACACTACTTGTATGGAGTGAAGTGTCAGATCTACACCGATCACAAGAGTCTTAAACATATTTTCGATCAAAAGGAATTGAACATGAGGCAGAGGAGATGGATGGAACTGCTGAACGATTACGACTGCGAAATCCTTTACCACCCGGGTAAGGCAAATGTGGTAGCTGACGCATTGAGTAGGAAAGAGCGAGGAGAATCGACCAAAGTGGTGGCCTTCAGGGTCGAGGCGACATCGAACCTCCTGGACGAGGTCAAGAAGTCCCAAGAGGAGGCGTTGTTAGAAGAGAATGTAAAGAGTGAAATAATTGTTGGGATTACGTCATTGCTCAGTGTCAACAGTGGTGGGTTGAAGTGTATGAAAGATCGGGTGTGGGTTCCTAAGTTAGGGAACTTGAGAGTGAACATTTTGGAAGAAGCGTATAAGTCGCGATATTCTATGCACCCGGGGACGAATAAGATGTATCGGGACTTAAGACAGTTTTACTGGTGGCCAGGAATGAAGAAGGACATCGCCCATTTTGTGGAACGATGTGTCACGTGTCTGAAAGTTAAAGCAGAACATCAGCGCCCTTATGGGGAACTTCAGTCTACGAAGATTCCAGTGTGGAAATGGGACAACATCACTATGGATTTCGTTACGAAGTTACCAAGGACTCCGAAGGGTAACGATGCGATATGGGTGATTGTGGATAGTCTCACCAAGTCCGCGCATTTTCTACCAGTTAAGGAGTCAGATCCATTGGAGAAGCTAGCTCGGTTGTATATTAATGAGATCATGTCAAGGCACGGGGTTTCGCGGTCTATAGTGTTCGATCGTGATTGTCGGTTTACGTCGTCGTTTTGGAGAAGTCTTCAGCGAGAGTTGGGTTCGCAAGTGAAGTTGAGCACATCATATCATCCCTAGACGGATGGCCAGAGCGAAAGGACTATTCAAACGTTAGAGGATATGCTCCGAGCCTGTGTAATTGATTTCAAGGGTTCTTGGGAAATACACCTACCTTTGATAGAGTTCTCGTATAACAATAGTTACCACACGAGCATCCAAGCGGCACCATTCAAAGCTTTGTACGGACGGAAGTGTCGAACGCCGTTGTGTTGGAATGAAGTGGGAGAAAAACAGTTAGCAGGGCCATAAATTGTGCAAATGACTGCGGATAAGATAGAGCTAATTCGTGAGAAAATAAGGATCGCGCAAGATCGGTAAAGGAAGTATGCGAATAGAAGAAGGAAGCCTATCGAGTTTCAAGTGGGTGACAAGGTAATGCTGAAAGTCTCGCCTTGGAAGGGGGTGGTACGTTTCGGGAAGAAGGAGAAGTTGAGACCAAGGTATGTGGGGCCTTTTGTCATATCGGAGCGAGTCAGAGCAGTAGCCTATAAATTAGACTTGTCGAAAGAGTTAAAGGGGGTTCATCCAACCTTTCATGTTTCAAACCTGAAGATATGTTTGGCCGAAGCAGATGTGGCCATTCCTTTAAAGGATATCAACATTGACGAGAAGTTGACGTACGTGGAGGAACCAGTTGAGATTGTGGACAACAAGATTCGTAAGTTAGGGAACAAAGAGATTAGGCTGGTAAAGGTTCAGTGGCGGTTTCATAGAGGGCAAGAGGCAACTTCGGAAGTGGAGGCGGACATGACGTCCAAGTACCCTCGGCTTTTCGACAATGGAATTCTTGGACGAAATTCTGTTGAGGGGGAAGTATTGTAATAACCAGGTTGAAATGTAAAGAAATCATAAGTAGTGGGAAGGAAATTGAAATCTGGAATCTTGAAGGACCAGAGTGTAAAAGAGAGAAAGTATAAAACCCTCACCTTGGGCACAAAACCCCAGGTGTTTGCATTTGAGATCGACGTTGTGTGTGGGAGCTGAGGAAGGAAATCAATCTAGCAAATTGATTCTTGGAAGAAGGTAAGATGAGGATTTCATAAGGGTAACTCTAGCATCGTTCTGGGAAGGTAATCCTCAAATCTTATGCTCTTACTGTAATGTCAAGTGGGTTTTATGTTTTGATGGGTTTCTAGAGTAATCAATGACCTGATCGATGTTTAGGTTGTATAAAGATATGATTATGTTGTTTAGTAGTGTGTTAGCGATTCTTACAATCATTTCTCCATGTTTCGATCTTTGCTCATCGATTTGGATTGTGGTTTGGTCACTCTGATTGCCGCTGAAACGAACGACTGGTCCGGAAATGGCAGAAATCGGGATCCGGATTAGGGGACCGGAAACCGGAATGGATCGGAATCCGGAAGGGGACCGGATCCGGAATGGACCAGAATCTGGAATGGGACCGGATCCGGATTGGGGAACTCGCATGGATCCGGATTCCGTAAGGGATCCGGAATCCATGATTAGACCGGAGTTGAGTTGAATCCGGGTTTGATTCCGAAAGGTGGGGGTGGGGTCCGGAACGCTGGTTTCGGATTCCGGGGTTGTTTGGAGTCAATTTATATAGAAAACTGTTCAAAATGGGATAAGAGTTAACTTAAGACTTACTATCCTTATTCTCTTAATATCATAGGTGGTTCCCCTAAAAACCTGAAGCTTTTGTGAAGAGTAGTTGCTAAAACGCTAGGTGAGTTTTTCTAACTAAAAATACGTGTTTTAAACATGTTTTCCGAAGTAAGTAAATGAGTAGAAATGCCATGTTTTATCACATGATTATACTTGTATGAAAGTTTATTTGAGATGTATGCATACATTGTTGCTAGATGTAAATCGGCTAAGTCGGGGGGTGTGGCCCGCCAGTGCTCATACCGGGGGGGGGGGGGTGTCCCGTTTATGCCATGGGAGGTGTGACCCAGTAAGGTAGTGTGAGACTGACACGTTGTCACTTCCGAGTGACTTTAGTGTGCTATTTACATGAGTAGTGTTATCTGAAAGTTTTGTTTAAAGTTGTTATATATGAAAGTTACGAAATGCTTTAAATATATGTTATCGAACTGTTGTTAATTGAGGGAGTTCATTAGACCTCATGGTCTAACCCTCGCATTTTCAAAACTAAACCTTTTCAGGGAAGCAAGTAGTAGGAAGCTCCGGTAAGAGCCAAGAGAAGAATTAGAGGATGGACGCTTCTAGAGATAGTGTTTCACTTTCACTTTATAGATTTTATTTTATTCTCAGTTGTGAATAGGTTTTTTCCGCCAACCTAGTTGAGTCAGATGTACCGAAATTTTTGAGACCGATTTTGGGATATTTTATATTTTATGAATGTTATGCTTTGTTTTTATTTGGGTTGTTACAACATTGCAAGGTATGCTATGTTGATAAGGTCTAATCCAATTCTTAACCAAACCAAGAGTTTGTTATTCACTGGTTTTTTTAGATTCAGACTGGAAAAAATGGAAGCCATTTTAGGCCCGAAGGATTTGCATGAGCCCGTCTTTGTCCTTGAATAACCAATACTTGGACAAGACTCGGTTCAAATTTAGAAAACGATTCATTATGGAAACTGTAGACATGTATATGTACATAGGCATGTGATCATGTGAGAAGTGTCATTTCTGGTGCGAGCTGTGAGAAATACTTTTAAACCGTTGATCACTTTTACTCAAATATCCTCTAATGAATTGCGGCTTAAAAGGGAATTGATCTGGTGCATCTTATCTCAGCGTATCTCATCCTAATGTCCGTTCATCTCTCATCCAATGATTGATAACCACTTTTCATCAAATTTGACATTTTCACCGAAACCCAATCATGTGTACATATTATTTTATTTAATGTAATAGTATACATCCGTTGATTTTGAGTTGACTCAACAAACATTTTGGTATGGCAAAGGCATTAATCATGCAAACACTAGAAAAATATGGTTATTATAATATCACTATATATCACTATTTTGTATGAGTTGTTTTTTATGTGTTAAATATATTTGTCTCTAAGTAAAATAGAATAAATTATTGAAATAAGATGCTTTTACATATATAAACCGTACGATTTAAAAATATTAATAACATCATTGACAAAAAGGAAGACTAAAACGACATTACAGGTCTTTAAAAAAAGGTACGATTTAACGAATATTATAATCGATTTATAACTAAACTATAAATATAGTAATCAGAAATTGAATTATCACTCAATAGTATTTTTAATTCAAGTTTACAACCAATTAGTCCACCATTTTCTTAATTTCCTTAGGCCGTGCGTACCGCCATCGGGTACCACGGCCGGGTTCACATCGGGTTGGGGCGGGTAGTCCGGGTACACGGTACGGGTACCGCGGGTTCGGTGGGTGCGGGTAAGAGTGGGTTCGGGAACCCGGTCCTAATTTTATTTTAGAGTAAATTACGGATTTGGTCCCTGTGGTTTGGGGATTATTACGAAAATGGTCCCTAATCTTCGTTTATTACGGATTAGGACTTGACCTATGGATTTTTATAACGAGTTGGTCCCTCTGACAAACGGCCGTTTGTCAGCGTCCGTTAGAACCACCCACGTGCTTTGCACACGAGGGTATTTTTGTCCAATCCCTTTTCATCCCCCTTTTAAATGGAATTGGTTGCACACGAGGGACCAAAACTCGTATCATCTTCTTCCTTCTTCAATGGCTCACCGTATGTGTTCCTGTGGAGCTTCAATGGTGGTTCGCACATCGTGGACAACCTCTAATCCAGGGAGAAGGTTCTATAGTTGTGTAAGTTTAATTTCCTAACCCTAATGTCCATTGATTTTGGTGAATAATCCCTAAGCTCAACCAAAATGATTTGTACAGGGATCATATTGTGGGTTTATTGAGTGGTTTGAACCACCGTTATGTCGTAGAGCTACAGCTATTATACCTGGATTATTAAGGTCTAAGAACGCCATTGAAGAGCAATTGAAGAAAAAAGTTGTGGAAAATCGAATGTTGAAGATATTGTTGGTGATCAGTTGGATTTTGTTTTTGGTACTCTGATTCAAGCTGATGTAAACCCTTAGATGTAGTTGTTGGTGATCAGTTGGATTTTGTTTTTGGTAATTTGATTGAAGCTGATTCAACCGTTGGTGTAGTTGTTTTTGGTAATCTAGTACTGGTTGTTTAGACATAGTTGTTGTTTAGAGCATTTTGATGTAATCTTTATTGGTCATCAATATTAAATCATGGTTTGTGGCAAGTTAATTTCCTTAGTTGTTTACATTGTTTTTGGCACTTCTTCAATAAACCAGTAAACAAGTAAACAGATTACTAAGTAAGCAAACAGATTATAAGCAATGTTAAGCCAACTTCTGTTAAGCCAAGTAAGTAAATAGATTACCAAGTAAGCAATGTGATTGGATACCAACTTCTGTTAAGCCAAACAATGTGATTGGATACCAAACTGTTGGGAACTGAAGATTTGCTAAGTATGGATAGTACTGCCAGAACAACATTACTACTTCCAGAACAAAGTTACTACTGCCAGTAAAGGTTAGTACTGCCAGAACAAAGTTACTACTGCGAGACATAATTAATACTGCTAGAGTGAAGTTAGTGCTGCTTGTCAAGGTTAGTACTGCTGAAGTAAAGTTAGTACTGCTTGTCAAGATTAGTACTGCTGAAGCAAGGTTAGTACTGCTGAGTCAAGTTAATGCTGCTGGAACAAGTTAATGCTGCTGGAATGAGTTAATACTGCTGAAAAGAATTAATGCTGCTGGAGAATATTAGTACTGCTCATGATGAATGAAGTTAATACTGCTAATGTGATAAGTTTGGTATGCGAAACCAATAAGCCAAACAGATTATAAACATCCAAAAGGGACATACATTAATAGTTTACCACATTGTTTTTAACACAAAACATCCAATACCAAAAGGCACACACACATCAAATACCAAAAATAAATACTTGTTTTTAAGTCAACACACAAACCAAAAGTTATGCATTTCCCATTAAGCTGGCCCTTCATGTTGGTCTTTCCTCTTGTCCCTTACAACTCTTTGAGTTATGCCCTCTCTTTTTGCACTTTGCACAAGTCACAGTCTTGCCAACCCTTGACAGTCTACACCCCTTTACAACTGGTTCACTTAATTCTTCATCATTCCTCCTTCTTTTCTTTCTTGGTCTTCCAACCTGTGTATGGTGGACTGGAGGTGTTAATGTGAGAGGGCATTCACTCTTTGGCCATTCCTCCCTCCCATTCAAAGGGCAAACCTTGTACTCATACACTGATTTCCAAGTAGCCATTGTGTAACTGTCATGCACCCAATTTTCTGGAAGCCCAACTTGTTCTCCATTAAGAGCCATATGCCATACTGTGGCCACTACATGCCTACATGGAATGCCAGACAACTCCCACTTTCTACATGAGCATACCTTCTTAGATGAATCAACTACACATTGATCTTGCCATGGACCATTAACCTGATACTTGTACCCTCCATTCCACTTGACAATGTACTGTGCAGCATCTTTTTTAATCTTCTCCAATATCTTGGTAGCTGCAGGTGTTATATACCCATCACTCTTTGCAATTACTTTTTGAACAATCACTATCCTCTTCATCAAATACTCATGTATGTACTCTAATGCCTTTAAGATTGGTTTGTCACGACCTTCTACAAGTTGCCTGTTAAAAACCTCACACATATTGTTTATCAAAACATCACAGTGAGCCCTACCTGTAACAACATACCACAATTCAATCTTATCAGTGACTTGTAAGTGAACATCATACATAGAATTCAATCTTAAAAACATGTACCAGTGAAGTGTGCTCTAGCCCAACTGTTAGAAGGTATGTATTTTAACCACTGGTAAGCTTTTTTATCTACCTTCTCCAAATCTTCCATGCACTTATCAAACCTTGATACTGTTGTTGCTGTGGCACACTTCCATAACAAGTCCTTGTACAATTTTCCCTTCCAATGCTTCTTCATGTTTTCATGTATGTGTCTCACACAGAATCTGTGCTCTGCACAAGGAAAAACCCTAGCTAATGCTGGAAGAATCCCCTGCAAATAATTATATATACACATTAGTCTAAATCTAAAACTGTATACAATTAAATAGACATTATATTAGGATATACCTTTTGCCTATCACTAATGAAAGTGAAATTAGAATTTCTGCCCAACTCAAGGTCATCTCCCAATGTTTCCAGAAACCAACTCCATGAATCAGTTGTCTCTGCCTCTACAATAGCATATGCAAGTGGATAAATTCCTTGGTTGGGATCAACACCAACAGCTGTTAGGATTTGGCCTGGATAAGGGCCCTTCATGAATGCTCCATCTATACCAAGCAAATCCTTCCCACATGCTCTGAATCCTTCTTTTAAAGCACCCAAGCAAATGTAAATTCGTTTGAACTGCCTTGTGGTTGACTCTGGATTTGGCTCATCCTCCAGTTCAAGCTTCACTGTCGTGCCTGGGTTGGCTCTCTGAAGTTCTAAGATGTAGCCCCTCAGTCCCTTGTATTGCTCAGTGTAATCCCCTTTGACCATGTTTTCTGCAATAACCTTTGCCCTATAAGCCTTCATGTTAGAAACACCAACTGAGAACTTCCTTTGTAGTCCCTCTGCCAAAGCTTTAATGGGAATTTCAGGGTTTGGAATAATGGTTTGTACAACCTCTTGAGACAGGAAGGTTGCTGTGCAATGCCTCACATTTCTTGTCTGAAGACAAGTGTGTTTATCAAAGTAGGTCTTGACCACCCATGTCTGGTCCAGTTTGACTGTGGAAACCAACAAAACCCAACGACCACTTGGCCCATCCTGTGTTGGCCCATCCTGTGTTGTCCCAATGCTTCTACCCTTGCATACAACCCTGATCCTGTGCTTATCATTTTTTCTTATACACAAATCCCTTCTTGACTCAATGGAATGCAAAGTGATTGCATGTCTTACTTCTTCCTTGGTTCCAAAATGCTGCCCAACATAGAAATTACCACTAGTAGCTTCTGTTTTTTGTTGTTCCTTTCTAAGCCTGTGCAAAGACCTTTTCCTGCCACTCTCATAATCAGAGTCGTCACTACTGTCAAAATCTTCCATATCCATTGGATCAACATCATAGAATTCCTCATTCTCACACATATTTTCCTCCCTATCCACTAAAAGGTTCTTGTCACTAATAGGTTCACTAAAAGGATCAAAGTCCTCTAAGTCACCAACCATGAACTCACCTAACCCAACCATGTCATCACCAATACTATGCCATTGTTCACTCCTCACAGTCTCTTCTTCAAGTACTCTGTCACCTTGATCACCACTTACAGGTTGTTCTTCAGCCACTACAGGTTGTTCTTCAGCCATTACAGGCTCTTGATCACCACTTACAGCCTCTTCACCCTCCCCTGTTTTATACCATTCAAGACAGAGCCTTTTCTTGCAAGATGATTTATCTTTTTTTGTATTCACTTCACTAGGTCCATCATCAGGGATTTCTTCAATAACAACTTGACTAAACGTAGGAGACTTGAAATAAGTTTTCAAGGTGGTAAAACCATGTTCAACATATATGTTAATGACTTTGTAGCTACCGGTATACTTCAACAAAATCAAAACATCTTGGTCATTGCCTAGAGGTTCAAGACCAAAATCTAGGTCAAATTCAGGTTTCAAAAAGTAATAATACATTGGGTTTTCACCATTATAACCTAAATCTAGCATCATGGCATCCACTTCATGCACACTCAGCTCATCACAATCTACTAAGTCGACATAATTAATCTTACCCTTAATGTACTCCCTACCTGGCGATCTTGTAAAAACCCCACCGTGATGAACCTTCATTGATATCAGGTTCGTGTAATGCTCTGTAAAAAAACAAAAAAAAAACTATCATTTCTATATTGATTTTGTACGTACCACACAATGTAAAAATCTATATTTACGAGTACATACCATACACATAATGCATATCAACATCTTCATTGCTTCTTCGAATGTTCCACATTGGAGCGACCATGGAGATGAACGTCACTGAAGCTTTGTTATGGAGAAGATGAATAGCCAAAGCACAGGGTTTTGTATGAAATAAGGGTTTTACCCGTTTAAAAGAGGGACAAAAAGGGGGATGAAAAGGGATTGGACAAAAATACCCTCGTGTGCAAAGCACGTGGGTGGTTCTAACGGACGCTGACAAACGGCCGTTTGTCAGAGGGACCAACTCGTTATAAAAATCCATAGGTCAAGTCCTAATCCGTAATAAACGAAGATTAGGGACCATTTTCGTAATAATCCCCAAACCACAGGGACCAAATCCGTAATTTACTCTTTATTTTATTTTAAATATAATCGGTGAGTGCGGGTAAGAGTGGGTTCAGAGGGTATGATAGGAAGCGGTACTTCACTTTAGGGTAAGGAGGGTAGGAAAGAGAAAATCTAATGTGGCGCTGATGTGGCATCAGGGTTCAGAGGGTAAGATAAGAAGCGGTACTCATGGTCTTAGAAGCATTACATACACTTTCAAATTTATAATATTAAAAATATTATTAACCAAATGTTAATAAATTGGACCAGTTTAGTTTTATTAGAGTTTGATCTGTCATTCAAGAAAAAAAAATTGGATCTGATTTGAACTAATTACAATCATATATCCAACTATGGTCTAATTATCTAATTAGATCAGATCACTTTCTCTATACCCTTATCATATATATATATATATATATATGTGGATCATCTTATTTCAGACATAATTAATAGTAAAAAAGAGAACAAATAACCTCTATTTTCTTATAAAGAACAACTAACAAGATCATATTACATGAATTTTTTCATAAATAAATAATATAAATATTTAAAATTATGTCAAAAATATATATAATATTAATTTTATATAATAAGAAAATGGGGAGTCTTAAATAATGGATGGGAGAAGGGAGATGAGATGGGGTAGAGGTAGACAATGTTGACGAATGTCTCCAGCTGTTGATTTGCATTATTACAAATCTATTAACATCCTCATTTTCCTACTCCTTTCCCACACCCCACCTCCATTGTCTTCACTCTCCCTTCACACGTATATCTCCATTCATATATATATATATATATATATATATATATAAGCGTTGATCACCACTGCTTCCACATTATACAAGAATGAAGGGTTATTCAAAGATAAAGTTGACGAACAGCAACAGCAAATCAAGATCCATTGATTTCTCAGATGAAACCATCACAACTCCAAAAATCCAAAATCCCATTTCAATCAAGAAATCAACCATCAACATCACTCAACAACCACCCAAAAAGCCAGATGACGATGACGACGATGACGACTATAAGCAGTATTCCGGCAATCATCAAGAAGAAGACAACAAGTTTCCGAGGAACAAGCTGACAAGAAACCATTCAGTAGCTTCTAGAAACGATGGAAAGAATGCAAGTAGCGGATTGAAGATGGAGAAGCAGAACAGCACAGGAGCAACATTGCAAACAGCAGTGAAAAGGGTTTTATCGATTGGAAGATCTTCATCTGTGTCTGAAAGGTATTCAAGGATTCATCATGAATATGCAAATTCCTTTAATGATGATGATGATCATCAGGAAGAATTGCAGATGGGAAGATCTGAAAAGAAGATGAAGAAACAGAGGAGTCATAACGGGGGAGGTGTACTCAAAGCTTGTAAACGCATTTTTGGATTTTAGTTTCTTTTTTCAAAGTAATTATTAACTTTTTGGTTCTAAATGGATCATCGTTGTTATAAAAATACAAAAAATAAATATATATTGTGAAAAAGAAGTATATGATTTTGGAAGAGGAAAATAAATCTAAGCATATAGATATAGCGAACACTCTCGTAACAAAACCTTTCAGATGTTCATGTCAATTTCTGTTAATGTTAATAATCTACTTTATAGATTGCTTTTCAGGATTTCCAGGATTTGGAATTGAATTCATTTCAATCTCATATTTGGTTTCAAAAATTTGTTAGAATCGAAATCCTAGGACTTTGTTAAAATCCTTCAAATATAGATTTTGAAATACCGCAATGATGGTTGCTATTTTACGAGATTTCTTAGGATTTATGTGTAATAGTGTTTTAGAACTTGTTAAAAACTTTTAGAACTTCTATAAAAGTTGTGGCGAAAGCGAAAGACAAGAGAAAAGAGGGACTCGGTTGCAATTTAGAAAAGATATATAAAGGGGAGCAATCCCTAGAAAGAAGTCATTGTTGCTCATTTATTGCGGCTGAGGAAAAATCGAGAGCTAGAAGAGGGGAAAAAGGGGACTGAAGTCTTGCAAGGAATTGACACGAAATTCGTGGGGAAGTTTGGTTCCAAGTAAGTTATTAATCCCCTCACAGCCCTCTTATGTCTTGTTACAAATTGAGAATGAGAAAAACACATGAAATCTGAGTCTGTGTTATTTAAATAAATGGATTAATGTATTGTTATGGGGCTAAATGGGTGTTTTAAGTTGGAAATGTGAACCCGAATGTTTATCTAAAAGTTTTTATGGTAAAATCGTGCCCTAGTATCGATTTATGTCGGATTTGGGTTTTCACAGTTCGACAATTTCGGATATCGCCGTTTTTCGGATGTGGGTGTGTTCCGGATAGCTATAGTTTCCGGAAGTATCCGGATACGTGTAGTTTTCCGGATAGGTATCCGGATGAGGTTTTCCGAACGAAGTATCCGGACAAGGTTTTTCGGATGAGGTTTCCGGATAGAGTTTTCCGGACTTAGCGGGTTTTCCGGATAAGCGGTCTGTCCGGATTAGATTTGTTGTCCGGACAAGTAATTTGATGGTGATTTGTTTTGTTTACCTTAGGTGTGGGGTTCCGTTCGTTCAGAAGTAAGACGTGAGTTTAGCAAATCACATAAATCAGGTGACTTCCCTTATACTCCTTTTAGGTGAAACGAAATGTTAAACGCTTTTGATTATTACTGATCATGGTATGAAATGCATGCATGCTTATTTATAAACTTGTTTTAAATTCGGAGCATGAATTATATGTTTAAGAACGTTATGCACACATGTTATAAACTGCTTTTACAAAGATACATGCATCGCTATATGCTTTCTCTTAGCCTTGCTTTGTATGCTTATGTTGAGTCGGGTTGTATAGTGGGATTAGTGTACCTTGGGATCTGACGATCCCTTGGGAGTGAAAATATCGACCCGGTGTGCACGGAATCTGTTTCTTGCACACGTGGGAGATGGGGAGACTGCTTGGGCCCCGAAGACGAGAGAGGAGTCTGTTTGGGCCCCGATCATGGTTGTTGACGGATTTGGATGTGGTCTATGAACACTGTGCAAATACCCCTGTTTCTTATGGAATTACTTGTGGACCTTAGGGCGGATAAAGAAATGATTTTATGTATGTTTTCGTAGAAACTGCTTTTTGGGGGGAATTCACCAGACCTCATGGTCTAACCCTCGCTTTTCAAAACTAAAACCATTTTCAGGGAAGCGCATTAGTGGTGCTTCGTCTTTAGGAAAGGACAAGGCATGAAGAATAAAGATGAATGTGATCTTGTGTAGAGCACTTTAGTTCTTAATTTAGTATTGTTTTAGTATAGCTAGTTCTCGGCTGTGGAAGTTTGTTTCCGCTGCAAGTTTTGAAATCTCTGGTTTAAGACGTTATGTATGTATTGGGACCCATGTTTGGGGTATTTTATAAATAAGATTTATGTTATGGATTTTGGGTTGTTACATACGTGGCACATTTGCAATCCATATGAAATCCTTGTTGTGGATGCTCTAAATCCACTTTAAATCCTACAAACCAAACACATTAATTTTTTTAAATCTTACCAAATTCAAATCCTTTCAATTCTAAATTCTTTAACGAAATTCAAATCCCACAAGATCATTTTATCAAACCAAACTAACTCTAAGAGTATTCATTTCTTATATACTATGTTTCATTTGAAAGTCCATTTTGTGACGAGTACTGACACACACGCTAACCCGACACGAACTACACGAAATAAACGGGTTTGGGTAATACATTTCAACCCGTTTAAGTAAACGGGTTGACACGATACGACACGAGAATTAAACGGGTAAGGCCAGGGTAAAAAATTCCAACTCGAAATTGACCCGAATAATCCGTTTATATATATATATATATATATAGGGGTGGGTTCAAATAAAAACCAAATTTCAGTTGTAAACGTGAGGACAAACCACAGCCCTTGATTAAAAAATCGGAGATCAGATCAATGAATAAAAAACACGGTGACAATTTTGTAAATAACTTGAAAACTATGTCCATGGCTTAGTGAATTTTTAGCGCACAGGGGTAAAATTGGAATCAGCCCTCTTTTGTTGACTTTTTATTTTCTTTTTTAATTAAAAAACTTTTACCCCCTTAAATTTTAAAATAAATTATCTCAAAAACTACTAACATTTTAATCAAACAAATTACATCAAAAAAACGAGAATTTCGTGCTCTTCGATATGACATCCATCATAATATAGTTTTTTTTTTCGATTTAACCGTTTTTTAAGTGAAATCGTGTATATATGTTATATTCAGACTGAATATAACACATATTCAAACTGAATATGTGTTATATTCAGACTGAATATAACATATATTCAGTCTGAATATAACACATATTCAAACTGATGTATTTATATCAAAGAAAGGTAAGCATGAAAATGAGGTTTGAATAAACAAAAATGGTGTAATTATTCAAAAGGTCCTCCTAAACTACCCATCATCGAGGCTTCTGATCCATATACATTCTGCTGCTCATCAACCAGTATTCTCCTCCATTAAAAGGTGTACCCCATTGACAAACATCATACTTGCACAGTTAACATTTAATGGAACATAATAAACGAAATCAAATACGAGATCTTGGTTACTTGAATGATCATAATAGATCACTTGCAGAGGGGCATGCTAAAATGATTCCCGTTTGAGTTTTAATTTATTCCTAAGTTCATAATCTTTTATATATATATATATATATATAGTGGTTTGTATAGTTTGTTAGAATTGTTTGGTTTACAATTGAAACGCACAATATATATATATATATATATATATATATATATATATATATATATATATATATATATATATATATATATATATATATATATATATAGAGAGAGAGAGAGAGAGAGAGAGAGAGAGAGAGAGGTTCAAAGAAAAACCTCAAAAAACAAAAAACTGAAGAACACATATAAATACATCAGTCTGAATATGTGTTATATTCAGTCTGAATATGTGTTATATTCAGACTGAATATGTGTTATATTCAGTCTGAATATAACACATATTCAGTCTGAATATAACATGAATGCATAATACAATATTTAGGTTCATGGTTTACATGAATATGGATTCATGCATTTATAATCATGTACGCATCAGTTATTCATAAAATAAAGAGTAAACTCTACTTTTGGTCCCTGAGGTATAGTGATTTTTTTGAAAGCAACCCCTGTGGTTTCATAAGTCGAGTTGTCGTCCTCATGGTTTTGATTTTACGCTACATTCAGGACCTGGTCACTAACGGGGTTAAATGGCTTCGTTAGTGTCAGGGGCATTTTCGTCCTTTCATCATTTTGTCTCTTTTTTGTAAATCTATTTGTTTGTATTGTTTTTTTTGTAAATACAATCAAACCTTAAGGACCTATATGTAAAATTAACTAATATATATACATTAATATATATATATATATATATATATATATATATATATAACAACACAGACATCTCCATCTCCATAAAAGATCTCCGATGGCCCTCCGGTCATCTTCTCCGGCACATGTGACGGTAGTTTCCGACACCCACACGAGACACCACCGAATGTATTCCCAACACCCTCACCCCCATCTGCCACTCATATCTCGCCACGTCAACCACTAATCTTCACCTAACGATCCCATTAGTTATCACTACCACGTACCCCTGGGTCTCCTCACACCAGATTACTTCCTTGATTACACGTGTTACGGTAACAAGGCTAGGTGCTTTCACATTGTGACAACAGTTATTCCCACCATCTCTTCAACGTATCTTCTTTTCTCTCTACAAAACACACAGTCACACACACAGTGGTGGGCGAAGCTTTTATCTGGTGTCCTTATGGCAGGAAGGAAGGAAGGATATGATGGGTGCTGGAGTCGGAATCACTGTGTAAGTGGTGGGTGTAATGGGGCTGTGGTTTTGCTTGGGTGTTTGCTTCTCGCAAACAGAGGCATACCACCTCTCTGTTAGTTAAATGAGTTTTGTGTAATTTGTAGGGGTAATGGGTCTGTGGCTTTGGTGGCTGTTATGTGGCCACTGCCACTGCTTGTTTTGTAAAACATTCCTGGGTTCTATGAAAATTTATGATGCCTTTAAAAAAATGTCATGGGGTTTGAATGAACATTTAAATAGCAACAGGTTGTTAGAATCAAGAAATTGTTTTGAAATGATGAGTGATACCATTTATATTAATGGCATATTAAGCTCATCGGCTTCAGCCAGGGCTTCATTACACACGGATAAACATATATATATATATATAATTTGTGACTTTGGTTCTTGGTTTGGTTTGGTAATATAATTTGCTTTTCATAGTTTTCGTCACTGTGGTTGTCCTGTGTTTCATCACTGGAGTTGCAGGTTCATCACTAGATACCAATATATATATATATAATATTAGAGTTAATTACTTATTTGGTCCCTAAAGTTTTATTATTTTTGCAAACATATGGAAAAGCAAAAAGAGTTACAAAAAGAAGACAAAATGGTGAAAGGACGAATTTGCCCCTGGCTCTAACGGAGGGTTTTAATGGGGTTAGTGACCAGGTCCTGAATGTAGCGTAAAATCAAAACCATGAGGACGACAACTCGACTTATGAAACCACAGGGGTTGCTTTCAAAAAAATCACTATACCTCAGGGACCAAAAATAGAGTTTACTCTAAAATAAATGACATTCATCACTGGTGTGTACGCAGTGAATTATATACAATAGGTGAATTACGATTCTTGAATAAACAATCATATGGTGCATATGGATGCATAAAAGAAAATATATTTATTGGAATGACTATAATTTTTTTAAAAGGTTAAGAACAGTGATAGGTTTAAATTGTATATGAAGCGAAATTCATTTTCCTACTGATTCATAAATAGGTATACCATACCAAGTTTTTTAGGTTGACCATGATTGTTATTCACGATTACAATTACCTTATTGCAGTTGTAGAGATTCTGATGAATAAACTCAACATGGATGAAAAAGACATTCTAAATAATGAAACTGGAGGTATGATGAAAACGATTAACTTATCATCAATGTGGCATTTTGAAACATATTTGAAATAACTATAATATATCCAACAGGAAAACATGTTGATGGAAGCAACCCCAAAGCTGTTGGAGGTACCAAAAAGAAAGGTGTGACTAAAATTTGGCATTTGTTAGATACAAAATAATATGATTGTCATTAGATACAAAATAATATTTGGCTATAATTATAAGTTAATTATAAGTCTGAATATGTGTTATATTCAGACTGAATATGTGTTATATTCAGTCTGAAATTGTGTTATATTCAGACTGAATATGTGTTATATTCAGACTGAATATGTGTTATATTCAGTCTGAATATGTGTTATATCGTGAAATCGTGTATATGTGTTATATTCAGTCTGAATATAACACATATACACGATTTCACGTAAAAAACGGTTAAATCGAAAAAAAACTATATCATGATGGATGTCATATCGAAGAGCACGAAATTCTCGTTTTTTTGATGTAATTTGTTTGATTAAAATGTTAGTAATTTTTTAGATAATTTATTTTAAAATTTAAGGGGGTAAAAGTTTTTTAATTAAAAAAGAAAATAAAAATTCAACAAAAATAGGCGCTGATTCTAATTTGACGCAAATACCCCTAAAGCTGAATTTTAGGAATGACTCAAATATGGCTCAGATCAGTGGATGAGATCTGTCCTCACGTTTACAACTGAAATTTGGTTTTTAGATGAACTTTCCTCTCTATATATATATATTAATTATAAGTTTTTTTTTAATGTTTTGGATTTTTAATTTCTGGATTTTGTTAGAACGTATAAGTTTGAACTATAAAATTCAGATTTCTAATGCTTTTATTTGAATTTTGGATTTGGAATTTTATAGTGAATTTTCAATTTTTAATTTATAGTTTTATAAATGTTAAACGGGTTAGGCGGGTCGTGTTGGATTAGGCGAATCGGGTTAGGGTTGGGAGTTTCTGACCCATTTATTAAACCGGATCGGGTTAGGGTTAGACACTCTCAACCTGTTTAACTTTGAACAAGACACGAACCCGACCCAACACGAAACGTTTGGCAGGTCTAGATTGAATACCTAAAAAAACAAATGCTAATTTTGGAGGTCTCTCCAAATTTGTAAAATTTCACATGCCCTTATGATTTTCTCTATTTTAGAGAAGTTATAGAGTATTTTGTTGGAGGAGAAAAAGAGCACAAAAGCCTCCTTTTTTTGTTGCCAAAATGAGGTATCTATTGGTAGAGGTGCTCAAAATTCCGATCAACCCGACCAACCCGTATCTATCGGGTTGGAAATAGGTTAGAGTAATTTGAACCCAACTCAACCCAACCTGATGAACTCAATGTCTTTTTATACCATGGATTTGATATGATTGTTAAATCTTTTATTAATATAAATATATACGTTATACATTAGACTAACGCGTAGTTAGTTATATTTAAAATTATATTACAATACCAACCGTAATTTTATTTTCTTATTCACATGAATTTTCAACCTTTTTGAGTTCGTTAGCTTTCTTGGTGTCTTCTCGTTTTTATTTACTTCATTCAAATAGGGATGGACCCAGGAACTTTTTCATACGGTGGCATCATATTTTTTCATACTGTTTTTATCGACGCGCCTTCATCTTTTTACCAACGTTCAATATCGTCCGGTGTGTTTTTTGCCAAATTCCCGGCGTTTCGAGGGATTTTTAAAGCTTTTTGCTTAATTTCGAGGGATTTTTAAGTTTTTTTTATCGATTTCGAGAGACTTTTTCGGTATTTTTGGTTGATTTCAATAGATTTTTTCGGGTTTTTGTTCGATTTCAAGGTTTTTTTTGTTTTGGTTTTTTCGGTTGATTTCAAGAGGTTTTTGGTTGATTACGATGTATGATTGCACTTCTAAAACAATACGGTTGCACATTTTAAAACGATACGGTTACACCTTTCACAAACTTAATTTTTTTACCTTATAGTACATAAACAATACAGTGGCACGTGCCACCGTGTGCACCATTTGAGGTTCGTCCATGCATTCAAACACAAATGCTTAGATAGATTGTAAAATAACATAAGAAAGTTTCAACTTGATCAACCCAACCCAACCCAACCCAACCTCACGGTTTGGGTTGGGCTGGGTTGTAATTTTGATTGGTTTGGTTTGGTTAAGATTTTTCAAACCGTAAACATTATGTTAGGTTGTTCAAATGTGTTCAACTCGACCAACCCAACCCATATGTAACCATATATGTTAGAAATGCTTTTATAGAATGGTTATATATGTTAACATGGTCTATTTGTTATACCTATTTTTTCAGGTCGTCATTTAAAACATCAAAAAATTACTATTATATAGTAATATTATCAAAGTATTAAGATCGAAATCATATAATACGATGTAAACAACTTATATATTAAACATCTTTTGCCTCCTTTTAAAGTACATGTACAAGAAGAAATCTATTTTCATAATGAAATTTCGTGGCAAACTCTTTCATAACTAAATTTCATTCTTGCATATCATAAAATACATGTTATCAATTCTACTTTATGGAATGATAAATCACCCATAATGTTTTCAAGTATCGATGTGACTTGCTCACATACAATGGGATTCATAATTATGAGCTACCCGTCATATATAAATGTTCATGTATGCATACTTTATAACATAATGTAACATATATCACAAGACATGTCATTATTTGCATGAACGTAGAAACATAATATATAACAAGTATCTTAGGGTCCGTTTGGTTTGCAAAAATAGAATGTATTTGGGGATTTGAATTTCAAATCCATTTTAATCTTGTGTTTGGTTTGCAGGGTTGTTCGGTTTTGTATTCCTATGATGTCTTTGAGATCCCCCAGGCTCAGGATTTTGAAATCCCACAGGGATAACTAGGATTTCAAGGAATTTTATAAGATTTGTACATAATAATGTATAAAAATATGTTAAAAATATTTGTTTTCTAATAATCGATTAAATAAAAGGTAATTTAATTAAACACACAATAGGATTTCAAATCCTCTCCAATCTAAATCCATGCAAATCCAAATCTATACATAAGATTTTAACTTTTAATACTTTATTTTTGAAAAAATATAGAATATATGAGATTTAAATTTGACATGACAACCTTTTTAAATGGATTTCTAAATCGGTCGATTAAAGGATTTCAAATCCAAACGTTCCTTCAAATCAAACAATAGGATTTGAATATAATTTAATTCTCAACCTCATAAACCAAACGAACCATAAGGGCTCTTTTCACTTGGTTTACTATAATTGATGGGACTTAGAATTGGATTATGTAACAACCCAATAAAATTTAAGCATTTCATATCATAAGATATAAAACATCCCAAAAAGGAGATCCCAAAATTTTCAATACATCTGTCTCAACTAGGTTGGCAGAAACAACATATTCACAACTGAGAATAATATAAAAGTCTAAATTGTAAAAGTAAAGCACTATCTCTAGAAGCGTCCGTACTCTAATTCTTCTCTTTACTCTTACCGGAACTTCCTACTATGAGCTTCCCTGAAAATGTTTAGTTTTGGAAAAAGCGAGGGTTAGACCATGAGGTCTAGTGAGCTCCCTCAAGAAACAACAATTCAATAATACACATTTAAAACAGTTCATAACGTTAATAGATAACAACTTTAAATAAAACTTTCAAGTAACATCACACCCGTAAATGGCACGCTGAAGTCACTCGGAAGTGACAACGTGCCAGTCTCACACTGCCTTACTCGGTCACACCTCCCATGGCACAAACCCCTCGGTATGAGCACTGGCGGGCCACCCCCCGACTTAGCCAATTTACGTCTAACAACAATGTATGCATACATCTCAAGTAAACTTTCATACTCACATATTCATAAAATAAAACGTATTAATTCATATGCTCTTACTTACTTCAGAAATCACGTTTTAAACACATGTTCAGTTAGAAAAACTCACCTGTCTTCCTTGCTTCAAACCTTCTCACTTAGCTTCCGGTTTCTAAACGGGTCACCTAAGAGGTTAAAAAGATCAAGGATAATAAGGCGCAGCATTCTGAACAAATCCCCAAAAACTTGACTAAAAAAAACTACTGGAATCCGAAACCATAGTTCCGGACTCCACTCCCCTACCGGACCCAATCCGGATTCCGGTTCCATACCGGATCCAATCCGGATTCCGGTTCCGATCGCAAACTTCGGATTCCTCATCCGGATTCTGGTCCATTCCGGATCCGGTCCCATCCCGGATTCCGGTCCATTCCGGTTTCCAGTCCCATTCCGGATCCCGGTCCATTCCGGTTTCCGGTCCCATTCCGGATCCCGGTCCATTTCGGATCTGGACTCTGCCAGTTCCGGACCAAGCCGTACTTCGATCGTGACATTCAGAGTGACCAAACTACAATCCAATCGATGTGCAATGATCGAAACATGGAGAAATGATCGCAAGAATCACTAAGACACTACTAGACAGCATAATCAAATCTTCATACAACCTAAACATCGATTAGGTCCTTGATTATTCTAGAAACCCATCAAAACATAAAACTCACTTGACATTACGATAAGAGCATAAAATTTGGAGATTACCTTTCCAGAATGATGCTAGAGTTACCCTGATGAAATCCTCCCCTTGCCTTCTTCCAAAAATCAAATTGCTAGATTGATTTCCTTCTTCAGCTCCCACACACATACACCGCCGTTCTCAAATTGCAAACACCTAGGGTTTTGTGCCCCAAAATGAGGGTTTTATACCTTCTCTCTTATTTACACTTTGGTCCCTCAAGATTCCAGATTTCACTCTCCTTCCCACCATTTATGATTCCTTTACATTTCAACTTGGGTTATTACCAGGGGCGGAACATAAGTCTTCTAATCGAGGGGGCCAAACTAAATGAGTCTAATTTACTTTAATGTAAGTTAAGACACATTATCCGAAGATAATAATGCTAAACAATAAATCAAACATCCTTCATAAAAATAGAACTTGTCGATCTTTTGCGGGTTTCAAGTCTTGCACAATTTCTTTCAAACAAATATTTTCATCAATCTCCCTTTGTCAAACCACAAAGTGATTTGGAATTTTAATTTCCTAGGTCCTAATTTTCTAGCTACAATGACAAATTGCATATAAAGAAATGGCAAGATCATCTCCTAAGTGAGAAACGGCTCTGAACCATTGATCACTTTTTAATCTTATGCTCTACTATTAATTGCACCTTAGAAGGGAATTGATCTGGTGCATCTTATCTCGGTACATCTCATCCTAATGAGCGCCCATTTCTCATCGAACAATTGATGATCACTTCTCACGCTTCTCACATTAACCTTAATTTCTCACGAAAACCCAACCCAATAGTCGTATATCAATACTTTAAACATTAATTGTATATATTAAAATTAATGCTCTTACAACTTAAAAGATATCTCATTTTCATTTGTAAAAATGTTATTATGAAATAATATTGAATGTTATTTTGGACTTTTGTTGGTGTAGTTGAGCAATGAAAATTATGATTGGATGGTTAAATAAAAAAGGAGTGAAGCAAAGAAACGTCAGAGGGCCAAATTGAAAACTTAATACTATTGTATTGGTTTCAAAATATATAAACCTTTATAAGCATGGGAAAAAAGCAGGGGGGCCTTGGCCCCCTATAGCCCTCACAGAGGTCCGCCACTGGTTATTACAATACCTCCCCCTCAAAAGAATTCCGTCCCGGAATTCCATTGTCTAAAAGATGCGGGTACTTGAATTTCATGTCTACTTCTACTTCCCAAGTTGCCTCTTGTCCTTTATGATACCGCCACTGAACCTTTACTAATCGGATCTCCTTATTCCTCAAATTTCGAACCTTACTGTCCGTAATTTCTATCGGCTCCTCTACGTACGTCAATCTTTCGTCGACACTAATATCTCCCAATGGAATAGCCACATCTGTCTCGACCAAACACTTCTTCAGGTTTGAAACATGAAATGTTGGATGAACTCCCTTTAATTGTTCCGGTAGATCCAACTTGTAGGCTACTGCTCAAACTCGTTCCATAATGACGAAAGGCCCCATATATCTCGGCCTCAACTTTCCTTTCTTCCCGAAGCTCACTACCCCCTTCCAAGGCGAGACTTTTAGCATTACCTTGTCACCTACTTGAAACTCGATAGGTTTCCTTCTTTTGTTTGCATATTTTCTTTGCCGGTCCTGCGTGATCCTCATTTTCTAGCGGATTAGCTCTATCTTATCCGCAGTTATTTGCACAATTTCTAGACTTGCTAACTGTCTTTCTCCCACTTCGTTCTAACACAACGGCGTTCAACATTTCCGTCCGTACAAGGCTTCGAATGGGGCTGCTTGAATGCTCGCGTGGTAACTGTTGTTACACGAGAACTCTATCAACTGTAGATGTACTTCCCAAGAACCCTTGAAATCGATTACACAGGCTCGAAGCATATCCTATAACGTTTGAATAGTTCTTTCGCTCTGGCCATCCGTTTGGGGATGATATGTTGTGCTTAACTTCAGTTGCGAATCCAATTCTCGTTGAAGACTTCTCCAAAACGACGATGTAAACCGACTATCACGATCGAAGACAATAGATCGCGGCACCCCGTGCCTCGACACGATCTCACTAATATACAACCGTGCTAACTTCTCCAATGAGTCAGACTCCCTTCTTGGAAGAAAATGTGCTGACTTGGTGAGACTATCCACAATCACCCATATTGCATCGTGACCCTTCGGAGTCCTTGGAAATTTCATAACAAAATCCATGGTTATGTTATCCCATTTCCACACTGATATTTCCAAAGACTTAAGTTCTCCATACGGTCGTTGGTGTTCTGCTTTAACCTCCAAGCACGTCACACATCGTTCCACAAAGTGAGCGATGTCCTTCTTCATTCCTGGCCACCAGTAAAACTGTCTTAAGTCTCGGTAAATCTTATTCGTCCCATGGTGCATAGAATATCGCGACTTATGCGCTTCTTCCAAAATGCTTACCCTCAAGTTCCCCAACTTAGGAACCCATACCCGGTCCTTCATACACTTCAGCCCACTACTGTTGACACTAAGCAAAGACATAACCCCAACGATCCTTTCACTCTTCAGATTTTCTCCTAACAACGCCTCCTCTTGATACTTTTTGACCTCTTCTAGGAGACCTGAAATCGCCTCGATCCTAAAAGCCACCACTTTGGTCGATTCCCCTCGCTCCTTCCGACTCAACGCGTCGGCAACCACATTCGCTTTACCTGGGTGGTAAAGGATTTTGTAGTCGTAGTCGTTCAGCAGTTCCATCAACCTCTGTCTCATGTTTAATTTCTTCTGATCGAAAAGATGCTTAAGACTCTTGTGATCGGTGTAGATCTGGCACTTCACTCCATACAAGTAGTGTCGCCATATATTTAAAGCGAACACCACTGCCACTAGCTCCATGTCGTGCGTATGGTAGTTCTTCTCATGATCTTTCAACTGTCGAGATGCGTAGGCAGTCACCTTCCTTTTCTGCATCAGTACACACCCTAACCCAAACTTGGAAGCATTGTTGTAAATCACAAATCCTTCAGACCCATCTGGTAATGACAAAATTGGAGCGCTGCTCAGACTTTCTTTCAACCTCTCAAACGCGGCCTCTTGAGCGTCGGTCCAAACGAACTTGGCGTTCTTCCTCGTCAACGCGGTCAACGGCGTGGCTATTCGAGAGAAGTCCTGAATGAACTTCCGGTAGTAGCCCGCCAACCCAAGAAAACTTCTCACTTCCGATGGTGACTTTGGCGGCTCCCAATCTTTAATAGCTTCGATCTTAGCAGGGTCCACTTTGATACCGTCCACCGACACCACGTGACCTAGAAACTGAACTTCTCTTAACCAGAACTCGCACTTTGAGAACTTAGCGTACAACTTCTCGCATTTCAGCAATTCCAACGTCGCCCGAAGATGCTCCTCGTGGTCTTTACGAGTTCGAGAGTAGATCAGGATATCGTCGATGAAGACAATTGCACACTTGTCCAGCAACGAACTAGACGCCCTGTTCATCAAGTCCATGAACACTGTTGGGCATTAGTCAAGCCAAAGGGCATGACTAAAAACTCGTAGTGTCCGTATCTTGTACGAAAGGCCGTCTTGGGCACGTCTTCCTTTCTCACCTTCAGCTGATGGTAACCCGATCTCAAGTCTATCTTTGAGAAATAACTCGCACCTTGCAACTGATCGAAGAGGTCTTCAATCTTTGGAAGCGGGTACTTGTTCTTAACCGTTACCTTGTTGAGTTCTCGATAGTCTATGCACATCCGCATAGACCCGTCCTTTTTCTTAACAAATAGTACCAGCGCTCCCCAAGGCGATGAGCTCGGTTGAATGAAACCCTTATCGAGTAGCTCTTGCAGCTGCGTCATCAGCTCCTTCATCTCCGCTGGTGCCAGTCGATAGGGCGCACGCACAATCGGTGCCGCCCCAGGCATCAAATCTATTCTAAACTCTACTTGACGATCGGGAGGCAGACTCGTCAAGTCATCCGGAAACACTTCTGGGTACTCATTTACTATAGGCACATCCTCTACTCCCTTCTTCTCTTTCTTAGCATCTAGCATATAAGCTAAATACCCTAGACATCCCTACCCCAAACATCGCCTAACTTTCATCATAGATATCATACACGACTTCCTATCCCGCCGATCCCCATAGATTACTACTTCTTTCTTGTCAGGCAAGGCAATATGAATTAACTTCTTATTACACACAATCCTAGCGTCGTTATCCGCTAACCAATCCATTCTTATAACCACATCAAACTCCCCCATTCCCATAGGGTACAAGCGTAAAGGAAACAAATGACCGTTTATGTCAATGCTACATCCCTCATAGACCTCTTTCACCCAGACTCGACTATCGTCCGCTACTTCTACTTCGAACCCAAAGTTCAACCTCTTGGGTTTCACTTGCAATTTCCGAACAAAATTAGGCGACACAAAAGAACGATTGGCGCATGAATCAAACAATACTTTAGCAAAAGTCGAGTCAATAGGGAAAGTACCTGTCACCACATCATGCGTATTCACCGCCTCCTCTGCCGACATGTGGAAAGCCCTCGCCTTCGTGCGAGCAGGCTCCACCTTTCTATCTTCGTCTCTCCCTCTACTACTGTTGCCATAACCCCCAGCAAATCCCCTCTTCAACTGTGGACAGTCCATCTTGACATGGTCTGGCGAACCGCACTGATAATACGACCTCGAACTACGGCAATCTCGTGCCATATGCCCCATCTTCCCACACTTGAAACATCTTCCTTATCCGCCAAACACTCCCCTTTATGCATCCGAATACACTTGCCACAATGTTTCTCTCCTGATCCGAGTCCCGCCCGCAGCTCGGGTCTAGGAGCACTCGGCCTCTTCACATCACGGTTCGGTCCTTCCCATTTTTGTTTGTCCCCAACTCTCTTCGTCATCTGCCTATTCTTCTCTTTTTCCGTGAGTTCCGTAATATCTACCGCAGCTTGAAAAGTAAGCAGATCTTTCACCTGTACCAACTCCCTCACACTGCTCTTTAGTCCCCAGATGTATCTCTCTATGCGCCTCTCCTCAGTAGGCACATACAATTCAGCAAACCGAGCTTTCTCAATGAACTTTGACGTATACTCTTGGATTTCCATCGTCCCTTGATCCAACCCCAGAAATTCCTCCTCGAGCTTTTTAACGACCGCCACTGGGCAAAACTGAGCTTTGAATCTTTTAGTGAACAGTTCCCAGGTAGTTGTTTTGCGATCTTCGAACCCTTACCTCCCGTATCGACATCCCACCAGAAGATGGCATTTGCCTTCAGCAAATACATGACAAACAAGACCTTGTCTTCCTCGGCACACTTGCTCGTGTCGAAAGCTAACTCCATCTCACGTATCCATCTCAGAACTAAAACTGAATTGCGCTCTCCGCTGAAAGACGGAGGCTTGCATGATGCAAAAGTCTTGAAGGTACATCCCTTCGCTGCCTTCGATTCATTAGCCACAAACGGAGTTGACAAAGAATGATCTCCCACCACAGTCGGAGGTAGGCTAGACACCTCAGTCTTTGTCTTATTTCCACTTTTAGTGCGTCCCTCCGACGTAGTCTTGATCTAATTTTCCAACAATGCTTGAAAGGTCTCTTGTAGTTTGCCCATTTCAGCCGTAAACTTTTCCTCAGTCACAAAAGCTTGATTCTGATTTCTCCTCGGGTGTCCGACTGACTCCCTCCACCTACCGAGGTGGTACTTTCTTGATGCAAGGGCTCACGCACTTCAGGTGCTCCCACACTCTTAGTCCGACGGGTGGTCGGCATCTTTTTCCCTCCTCGGGTTGCCATGCCAGTCCCTGCCGCCTAAGAGGTAGCTCGCAACGGCGGTCTTCCCCATGCTCTTCCTCGGCCTCCGCCCCTTCCGCGGGTGGCCGCCCGTCTCGGAGGATTCACCGGTTCCTTATCCAGAATTTCCTCCACGCGAATCTCTCCCGCGACCGGATTTGTACCCACCACCGGCACGGATTTACTCCTCAAAATTCTTTCAGACATACTGGATTTCTGAAACATACCAAAATAAATTTCTTAAGACTACCACTCCCAAATAATAAGGCAATCTAAGCACATACATGTACCTGTAAATTCGTAATTACACTGGCCAGATGTAACCACGAATCTACCTATTATAGTGCCCTCCTAACGCATTCCTAATTCTCAGTTGTGATATCTACTCCCACAGTTTAAGTCTAGGCCCGTTCAGTCACCTAAATCCCTTAAACTATGGCTCTGATACCAATTGTAAAACCTAGTAAAATTTAAGCATTTCATATCATAAGAGATAAAACATCCCAAAAAGGAGTTCCCAAAATTTTCAATACATCTCTCTAAACTAGGTTGGCGTAAAAAACCTATTCACAACTGCGAATAAAATAAAAGTCTAAATAGTAAAAGTGAAAAAATATCTCTAGAAGCGTCCGTACTCTAATTCTTCTCTTTACTCTTACCGGAGCTTCCTACTATGAGCTTCCCTGAAAAGGTTTAGTTTTGGAAAAAGTGAGGGTTAGACAATGAGTTATAGTGAGCTCCCTCAACAAACAACAGTTCAATAATACACATTTAAAATAGTTCATAACGTTCATAGATAACAACATTAAATAAAGTTTTCAAGTAACATCACACCCGTAAATGGCACACTGAAGTCACTCGGAAGTGCCAACATGTCAGTCTCACACTGCCTTACTGGGTCACACCTGCCATGGCATAAAAGGGACACACTCCTGGTATGAGCACTGGCAGGCCACACTGTAACACCCCGAAATTTCCAGGTAAGTTCTTTCTCGTTTTAAAACTCTCATGTTGTTATTTTATGTTATGCGTGCCATCAACGGTTGTAGACTTCAAAAATTCGTATCTAGCAAACTAGTACTCCATCTCAGACACGCATCTTAGCGAGATCCTTTGTGCATGCTCATGCAACTCCATGCGAAACCCATACCTTTTCAATCGTTGCAAGCCACACTGGAAAAACCTTGCATGAAATCACAAACGGTACCTGCTGGGCGAGAGTGCCCGGCGATAGTGCCCGGGGCACTCTCGCGAGGTCACTATCGCGAAGGGATCATGACTGGGTGCGGGAAAACTTTCGGTACATTTTTAGCGGAAGTGACCGGCGAGATTGCGGTGTCACAACCTCTTGGTCACTCTCGCCGGCGAGGAATTTGGGTGGATATAAGAGCAACGATGGAATCAGTTTAAGGGAGTTTTCATTTTCTCTTCTAGTGCCGTTTTCTTCCTCTCTAAGGGACGATTTTCTCAGCAACCACTACCCTCACCACTTAATGCTTAAGCTTGATCTCTTTTGAGCATTTAATCTCCAACCTCTACTATCTCTTATCATTAAAGAAGCTCCTACAAGAATCCCAAGTGTGTCAAGTCTGCAAATCCTAGGGTTTCTTTTTGGTTAGGGTTTCTCTCTCTAAACCCTAGGGTACTTGTAAGGAATAGGGGTTTTCTCTCTACAAACCCTTCTTGGTAAGTTATCCTCAATCTCAACCTTTATTACATGCTATTGTAGATGAGCCTAGCTTATTTATGGTTCTATACACTCATAACTACGATTTTCACTTGTGACCAAAAGAGGTTGGTGATTTCTTCAAGATCTTATTGTGTGAAATGGTGGAAACTTAAAGTACATGATTTGTCTTGGTTTATTCACGATTTCTCACTTCTATCAACTATTTTGTCTTAATAAAAGGATTTTGACCCTATTTGGTCAAAAGCTTAGAGTTTAATAAATTGGGGATTTTAAAGGTAGTATAAAGCAAGGGAGTTTTATGATGGATTGTGGATTTAATGCTCACTTGGAAACATCATGATACTTCAATATTTATTAATGTAACTTGATAAATTATCCTTCCATTTGATAGGTAGTTAGTATTTATCCATGCTTATAACAATTGCTTGTCGGTAATGATGGTATTGGTTTATTTGAGAGTCGGAGCTTATAGTTTAAAGTGTAATGGATCCATAGGCACTAGAGTCGTAGCACGGAATAGGCATCAAGATCCATGATAAGTAAGATGTGGGCCTATATGGTCGGGCATCGTCTCATGGGCAGTAGGGTGTAATTCCAATGTGTTTGTTTGTGGATTTAGAGCGATCCAACGTATAGACCTTGAGTGGTTGAAGTTGGGGACTCGCAAGTTATAGACTCTTCGGGGTTGCGCTTGTTTCCGTTATAATTGTTGAAATGCGAATTAATACTACTAACGATCATGTGGCTATCTTGTCTTATGAAATTTACTTTGGTTGCTAAGATATTACTCACACTTGAAGAATTGGAGGTTCAATGGTCTCCTCCATGGGTTTTAATTTGAATTACATCGTATCTTGAATATATATTATTAATTATTACAAGTGTAGGTTCTTATCCTCATGTTGTTAGACTAACACTTCTTCTCTTGGGTGTATGTCTAGGGTCTTCAAGTGGTGGGACTCCTCGGGCTTGAGTATTGAGGTGTATTGGTGAATAGTAATTTTGGAAGAACTTGGAGGCGTACATAAATGAATTTAAATGTTGATTTTGGTAGCAATTAGACAACACCCAATTGTAATCTAAGTTATGTGGATTTAGATTAATAGGTTGTTGGACCGTCAATTGCTCGTTTCTTGATTTGTATACACCATATTCTATTTTCCCACTTACTTGGGTGATTTATTAATTTAGATGTTATTTTCCGGAAATTTGAAAGTTTTAAATTTTAGTAAATTTTAGGGTGTTACACGTTGGTATCAGAGCCGTAGTTTAAGTGAACTAGGTACGTAGTTAAGGTGCCTAGACTTAAGCTGAAAATAGTAAGTATGAATTGGTGAGCTTGGGTAGAACTCTTAAGATAGGATGGTCTTAGAGTCGACGAAAGTACATAATTTGAAAGTTGTGACCTTGGTAACGAGAATCCTTATGTGAAGTATGTTCACAATTTCATATAGCTACTGCTATTATGAATGTATCATTACGTGAGTATGCTTAGATTGCTATTGTTATGATGATTGATGCATGTATCAGTACGTTTCTTTATGTTTAAATCTTATAGCCTAATCCTCATCTCATTCTCGATTGTGTGGCAGACTTCGATGGTTAATACTCGTAGTAGGGTGGAAGGTCATGATGCTACGATGTCCACGGCCGATCAACCGAGGGTGACGGCGGCGGAGGGACCCCCACTTAACACTAACTTGTTGGGTGGTGGACCCGAGCATATCCCTCGACGTAATCTGAAAACATCTGATCCCATTCTGGAGGAGGCAACAGCTGAGACACGAATGATGGACAGGATGATGGCAACCATGAACAAGGCCATGAATCAACATCAAGAGCAGTTTTTGAAATTTATAGAGGATTGGGATGCAAGCAATCGTAAGCACGAGACGGTTGCCGAGAAAATTCTGGTGGCCGGATCTGGGGGAAATGAAATTCCCACTGATGGATTGAGAACGTTGGAAACCGGGAAAGCGGGGAAGACTTGTTCTTTCAAAACTTTCCTGAGCTGTAGACCGCCCGAGTTGAAAGGGACAGATGATCCAGTTGTCTGTATGAACTGGATAAGAGAAATGGAGCAAGCTTTTCGTACTAGTGAGTGTGGGGAGAGCCAAAGGGCAAAGTTTGGTTCTCAAATGCTAAGAGGGGCGACTCTTACTTGGTGGAACGTCTACTCCGCTTCTCTAGAGGCCACAGTATTGGCCAAACTGAGTTGGGCAACCTTCAAAGAGAAGTTGTTGGAGGAGTATTGCAATGATAGGGCTATGGACCGGATCGAGGAAGAGTTCCGGAATTTGAAAAAGGTAACTTGACAGTTAAGGACTACAACCGGTTGTTCATGGATAAATTGGGATTGGTGGGACATCTGGTCCCGACAGAGAAGGAGAAGATTAAGGCATACATCAAGGGCCGCCCATCGAACATGATGACTATGGTCTGAGTCTCTAAGGCTTCTACCCTTCGTGAGGCGGTGGAAGAAGCTCAATTAGTGGAGGATGCCTACGGTAGAGGCAAGTGAGAAGTTGCTAGAGTGCCGGAAAAGAGGAGATGGGAAGGGAAATCTTCACCCTTCAAGAAAACAAGAACGTTTGACAGCAATTACCGGGGAGCCGACCCGAAGAGGGAGGCTAGATGGTGCTCCAAGTGCCAGAGCAAACACTTCGGTCCATGCAATTTTGTTCCAGGAAAATGATATAAGTGTGGCAAGACCGGACATTCTATCAACTCTTGTCCCGTTAGAGGGACGATGTGCTTCGAGTGTAAAGAGTCTGGTCACATTAGAAAGGATTGTCCGAAGTTAAAGTCGGGGGGAAGCGGAGGGCCGAAGGTGGAACCTCCGAGAGCAACGGGGAGAGCTTTTCAAATGTCAACCGAGGAGGCGAAGGCTTCAAAGGACGTAGTGTTGGGTACGTTTCTTCTAAACTCCATACCTACGCGTGTGTTATTTGATTCGGGTGCAAGTTTTTCGTTTATGTCGACCTCTTTTTGTCAAAAATTGTATATGCCCACTAGTTGTTTAGAAGAAGCCATAGTGGTAGAAATAGACGATGGTGGACAAGTAGTGGTTCGAGATATTTTGCGGGGTTGTACATTAGAAATCGAAGGGAAGAGATTCTCGATAGACTTAATGCCCATGGTAATCGGGGGATTTGATGTGGTGGTTGGTATGGATTGGTTAGCCGGAAATCAAGCCGAAATCTTATGCGCGAAGAAGTTGATCCGCATACCTTCTTCGGATGGGGAGTGTGTGGCCATTTATGGTGAACGAAGAAAGGGATATGTAGCAATCATCTCCATGTTGAAGGCACGTAAATGCTTGGTTAAGGGATGCACGTCTTTCTTGGTGTATGTGATCGATGCTAAGTTGGAAAAGAAGAAGCTTGAGGACGTGAGAGTGGTACGCGAGTTTCCCGACGTATTTCCGGTAGACTTGTCGGGTTTGCCACTGGACCGTCAAGTAGAGTTCAAGATAGATTTGGTACCGGGAGCGGCTCCGATAGCTAGAGCTCCCTACCGTTCGGCTCCGTCCGAAATGCAAGAAATGATGGCACAACTCCAAGAGCTTTTGGAGAAGGGGTTTGTGAGGCCGAGTTCATCTCCTTAGGGAGCACCGGTCTTATTCGTGAAGAAGAAATATGGCACTATGCGGATGTGTATCGACTACCGAGAGTTGAAAAAAGTGACCGTGAAGAACAAGTATCCACTCCCTAGAATCGACGATCTATTCGACCAACTTCAAGGAGCGGGATGTTTCTCAAAGATTGACTTACGTTTGGGGTATCATCAAGTAAAGGTTAGAGAAGACGATATTCCAAAGACGGCTTTCCAGACGCGGTATGGTCACTACGAGTTCCTAGTGATGCCTTTCGGGTTGACAAATGCACCGACGATGTTCATGGATTTGATGAACCGGGTGTGTCGACCCTTCCTCAACAAGTCGGTGATTGTATTCATAGATGACATTTTGGTGTACTCCAAGGATGAAGTAGATCACGAGTCTCATTTGCGGGAGGTGTTGGAAGTCCTAAGAAAAGAAAAACTATACGCAAAATTCTCCAAATGTGACTTTTGGTTGGAGGAAGTACAATTTTTGGGTCACGTGATCTCCCGAGATGGAGTAAAGGTAGACCCTTCCAAGATTGAGGCAATGATGAACTGGGAACCTCCTAAGAGTCCGGGCGAGATTTGAAGCTTCTTAGGTTTGGCGGGTTACTACCGAAGGTTTATCCAAGACTTTTCCAAGATTGCTTCTTCATTAACGGCGTTGACACGGAAAAACGTGAAGTTTATTTGGACCGAAGCGCAAGAGAAAGCATTTCGTACTCTACAAAAGAAATTGTGTGAAGCGCCAATACTATCCTTACCCGAAGGATCGAAAGATTTTGTGGTCTATAGCGATGCATCCAAGTTGGGCTTGGGGTGTGTGTTAATGCAAAGGGGAAGGTGATCGCCTATGCTTCGAGACAACTTAAGGTGCACGAAAAGAACTACCCTACACATGACTTGGAATTGACCGCGGTTGTGTTCGCGTTGAAGTTGTGGCGTCATTACCTTTACGGCACGAAATGTACGTTGTACATAGATCACAAAAGCTTGAAGTATGTATTCGATCAAAAGGAGTTAAACATGAGGCAATGAAGGTGGTTGGAGTTGCTCAAGGATTATGACTGTGAATTGCTTTACCATCCGGGTAAGGCCAATGTGGTTGCCGACGCATTGAGCTGAAAGGAGTATAGTGGGAGCTTACGCGCCAACCTCTCAAGAATTGACATAGTGTCAAGTCTTGTGGAGCGGATTAGAGCGGCTCAATCCGAAGCCTTGAAGGAAGAAAACCTCAAAGATGAGGTAATGGTGAAGCAAACGCAACTTTTAACGGAGGATATCCGTGGAGTCAAATTGTTCAACGGGCGTATGTTGGTGCCTAAGATCGATGGGAATCGGGAACTACTCATGGACGAGGTGCATAAGTCAAAGTACTCCATTCATCCCGGGAGTACCAAGATGTACCGGGATTTAAAGCTACATTATTGGTGGCCAGTCATGAAGTTGGATGTGGCGCATTATGTGGAGCAGTGTACGACTTGCTCACAAGTGAAGGCTCAACATCAATTACCCTATGGTAGTTTAGGACCTTTAGAGATTCCCGAGTGGAAGTGGGAGAAAATCACGATGTATTTTGTGACTAAATTGCCAAAGACTTTGAAGGGTCACGATACTATTTGGGTGATCGTGGATCGGTTAACGAAGAGTGCTCATTTCTTAGCGATGCGGGAGACGTTTCCGATGGATAAATTGACAAAGCTCTATATTGATGAAGTGGTCTCGAGGCACGGTGTGCCCGTATCCATAGTCTCCGATCGGGATAGTCAGTTCACGTCAAGATTTTGGCAAGCACTACAAGAAGAACTTGGTACGAGGGTGAATTTGAGTACGACATATCACCCACAGATGGATGGGCAAAGCGAAAGAATGATTCAAACCTTGGAAGACATGTTGAGGGCTTATGTAAATGATTTTGGGGGAAATTGGGATACTCATTTGCCGCTAGTAGAGTTTTCCTACAACAATAGCTATTATTCAAGTTTGAAGGCGACACCGTTTGAGGCTTTGTATGGGAGAAAGTGTAGGACTCCCGCGTGTTGGCTAGAGGCGGGAGAAAATCAATTTTCCGGACCGGAGATCGTGCAAGAAACGGCTGATAAAGTCAAGATCATTAGGGAACACTTGAAAGCCGCCCAAGATCGACAAAAGAGCTACGCCGACAAGAAAAGGAGACCGGTGGAGTTCCAAGTGGGAGAAAGGGTGATGTTGAAAGTATCCCCTTAGAAGGGATTGATTCGTTTGAGAAAACGTAGGAAGTTGAGTCCCCGTTTCCTTGGACCATTTACCATTCTAGAACGTGTGGGTTCACAAGCCTACAAATTGGACTTACCCCCAGAAATGGATGGAATCCATCCAACCTTCCATGTGTGTTACCTATGAAAGTGCTTAGCGGAAGGAGAGAGCGTGATACCATTGTCGGAGATTCGGGTGGATGACAATCGTTGTGTCGAGGAACCCGAAGCTATTTTGGATAGAGTGACTACGAAGCTTCGACACAAGAAGGTGGCCAAGGTCAAAGTGCAATGGAAGCACCACCGGGGAGCCAACGTGACTTGGGAACCGGAGGAAGACATGAAACGCCGATACCCCCATTTGTTTGGATAGCTTGAGATTTCGGGGACGAAATCTTTTCTAAGTTGGGGAGGATTGTAACACCCTGAAATTTCCGGGTAAGTTCTTTCTCGTTTTAAAACTCTCATGTTGTTATTTTATGTCATGCGTGCCATCAACGGTTGTAGACTTCAAAAATTCGTATCTAGCAAACTAGTACTCCATCTCAGACACGTATCTTAGCGAGATCCTTTGTGCACGCTCATGAAACTCTATGCGAAACCCACACCTCTTCAATCGTTGCAAGCCACACCAGAAAAACCTCGCATGAAATCACAGGCGGTACCTGCTGGGCGAGAGTGCCCGACGATAGTGCTTGGGGCACTCTCGCGAGGTCACTATCGCGAAGGGAGCATGGCTGGGTGCGGGAAAACTTTTGGTACATTCTTAGCGGAAGTGACCGACGAGATTGCCGTTTCACAACCGCTTGGTCACTCTCGCCGGCGAGGAATTAGGGTGGATATAAGGACAACGACGGAATCAGTTTAAGGGAGTTTTCATTTTCTCTTCTAGTGCCGTTTTCTTCCTCTCTAAGGGATGATTTTCTCAGCAACCACTACCCTCACCACTTAATGCTTAAGCTTGATCTCTTTTGAGAATTTAATCTCCAACCTCTACCATCTCTTATCATTAAAGAAGCTCCTACAAGAATCCCAAGTGTGTCAAGTGTGCAAATCCTAGGGTTTCCTTTTGGTTAGGGTTTCTCTCTCTAAACCCTAGGGTTCTTGTTAGGAATAGGGGTTTTCTCTCTACAAACCCTTCTTGGTAAGTTATCCTCAACCTCAACCTTTATTACATGCTATTGTAGATGAGCCTAGCTTATTTATGGTTCTATGCACTCATAACTACGATTTTCACTTGTGACCAAAAGAGGTTGGTGATTTCTTCAAGATCTTATTGTGTGAAATGGTGGAAACTTAAACTACATGATTTCTCTTGGTTTATTCATGATTTCTCACTTCTATCAACTATTTTGGCTTAATAAAAGGATTTTGACCCTATTTGGTCAAAAGCTTAGAGTTTAATAAATTGGGGATTTTAAAGGTAGTATAAAGCAAGGGAGTTTTATGATGGATTGTGGATTTAATGCTCACTTGGAAACATCATGATACTTCAATATTTATTAATGTAACTTGATAAATTATCCTTCCATGTGATAGGTAGTTAGTATTTATCCATGCTTATAACAATTGCTTGTCGGTAATGATGGTATTGGTTTATTTGAGGGTCGAAGCTTATAGTTTAAAGTGTAATGGATCCATAGGCACTAGAGTCGTAGCACGGAATATGCATCGGGATCCATGATAAGTAAGATGTGGGCCTATATGTGCGGGCATCGTCTCATGGGCAGTAATGTGTAATTCTAATGTGTTTGTTTGTGGATTTAGAGCAATCCAACGTATAGACCTGGAGTGGTTGAAGTTGGGGACTCGCAAGTTATAGACTCTTCGGGGTTGCGCTTGTTTCCGTTATAATTGTTGAAATGCGAATTAATACTACTAACGATCATGTGGCTATCTTGTCTTATGAAATTAACTTTGGTTGCTAAGATCTTACTCACACTTGAAGAATTGGAGGTTCAATGGTCTCCTCCATGGGTTTTAATTTAAATTACATCGTATCTTGAATATATATTATTAATTATTACAAGTGTAGGTTCTTATCCTCATGTTGTTAGACTAACACTTCTTCTCTTGGGTGTATGTCTAGGGTCTTCGAGCGGTGGGACTCCTCGGGCTTGAGTGTTGAGGTGTATTGGTGAGTAGCATTTTTGGAAGAACTTGGGGGCGTACATAAATGAACTTAAATGTTGATTTTGGTAGCAATTAGACAACACCCAATTGTAATCTAAGTTATGTGGATTTAGATTAATAGGTTGTTGGACCGTCAATTGCTTGTTTCTTGATTTGTATACGCCATACTCTATTTCCCCACTTACTTGGGTGATTTATTAGTTTAGATGTTATTTTCCGGAAATTTGAAAGTTTTAAATTATAGTAAATCTTAGGGTGTTACACACACCCCCCGACTTAGCCAATTTACGTCTAACAACAATGTATGCATACATCTCAAGTAAACTTTCATACTCGCATATTCATAAAATAAAACGTATCAATTCATATGCTCTTACTTACTTCAGAAATCACGTTTTAAACACATGTTCAGTTAGAAAAACTCACCTGTCTTCCTTGCTTCAAAACTTCTCACTTAGCTTCCGGTTTCTAAACGGGTCACCTAAGAGGTTAAAAAGATCAAGGATAATAAGGCGCAACAATCTGAATAGATCCCCAAAAACTTGACTAAACAAATAAACTAATGGAATCCAAAACCATAGTTCCGGACTCCACTCCCCTACCGGACCCAATCCGGATTCCGGTTCCATACCGGATCCAATCCGGATTCCGGTTCCGATCGCAAACTTCAGATTCCTCATCCGGATTCCGGTCCATTCCGGATCCGGTCCCATCCCGGATTCCGGTCCATTCCGGTTTCTAGTCCCATTCCGGATCCCGGTCCATTCCGGTTTCCGGTCCCATTCCGGATCCCGGTCCATTTCGGATCTGGACTCTGCCAGTTCCGGACCAAGCCGTACTTCGATCGTGACATTCAGAGTGACCAAACTACAATCCAATCGATGTGCAATGATCGAAACATGGAGAAATGATCGCAAAAATCACTAAGACACTACTAGACAGCATAATCAAATCTTCATACAACCTAAACATCGATTAGGTCCTTGATTATTCTAGAAACCCATCAAAACATAAAACTCACTTGACATTACGATAAGAGCATAAAATTTGGAGATTACCTTTCCAGAATGATGCTAGAGTTACCCTGATGAAATCCTCCCCTTGCCTTCTTCCAAAAATCAAATTGCTAGATTGATTTCCTTCTTCAGCTCCCACACACATACACCGCCGTTCTCAAATTGAAAACACCTATGGTTTTGTGCCCCAAAATGAGGGTTTTATACCTTCTCTCTTATTTACACTTTGGTCCCTCAAGATTCAAGATTTCACTCTCCTTCCCACCATTTATGATTCCTTTACATTTCAACTTGGGTTATTACAATACCTCCCCCTCAAAAGAATTATGTCCCGGAATTCCATTGTCGAAAAGATGCAGGTACTTGAATTTCATGTCTATTTCTACTTCCCAAGTTGCCTCTTGTCCTTTATGATACCGCCACTGAACCTTTACTAATGTGATCTCCTTATTACTCAATTTTTGAACCTTACTGTCCACAATTTCTATCGGTTCCTCTACGTACGTCAATCTTTCGTCGACACTAATATCTCCCAATGGAATAGCCACATCTGTCTCGACCAAACACTTCTTCAGGTTTAAAACATGAAATGTTGGATGAACTCCCTTTAATTCTTCCGGTAGATCCAACTTGTAGGCTACTGCTCCAACTCGTTCCATAATGACGAAAGGCCATACATATCTCGGCCTCAACTTTCCTTTCTTCCCGAAGCGCACTACCCCCTTCCAAGGCGAGACTTTTAGCATTACCTTGTCACCTACTTGAAACTCGATAGGTTTCCTTCTTTTGTTTGCATATTTTCTTTGTCGGTCCTGCGCGAGCCTCATTTTCTCGCGGATTAGCTCTATCTTATCCGCAGTTATTTGCACAATTTCTAGACTTGCTAACTGTCTTTCTCCCACTTCGTTCCAACACAACGGCGTTCGACATTTCCGTCCGTACAAGGCTTCAAATGGGGATGCTTGAATGCTAGCGTGGTAACTGTTGTTATACGAGAACTCTATCAACGGTAGATGTACTTTCCAAGAACCCTTGAAATCGATTACACAGGCTCAGAGCATATCCTCTAACGTTTGAATAGTTCTTTCGCTCTGGCCATCCATTTGGGGATGATATGATGTGCTTAACTTTAGTTGCGAACCCAATTCTCGTTGAAGACTTCTCCAAAACGACGATGTAAACCGACTATCACGATCGAAGACAATAGATCGCAGCACCCCGTGCCTCGACACGATCTCACTAATATACAACCGTGCTAACTTCTCCAATGAGTCAGACTCCCTGATTGGAAGAAAATGTGCGGACTTGGTGAGACTATCCACAATCATCCATATTGCATCGTGACCCTTCGGAGTCCTTGGCAATTTCGTAACAAAATCCATGGTTATGTTATCCCATTTTCACACTGGTATTTCCAAAGACTGAAGTTCTCCATACGGTCATTGGTGTTCTGCTTTAACCTTCAGGCATGTCACACATCGTTCCACAAAGTGAGCGATGTCCTTCTTCATTGCTGGCCACCAGTAAAACTGTCTTAAGTCTCGGTACATCTTATTCGTCCCCGGGTGCATAGAATATCGCGACTTATGCCCTTCTTCCAAAATGCTTACCTTCAAGTTGCCCAACTTAGGAACCCTGTTGATCCAAACCCTCAGTGATTTGATAATGACCCTCTCTTAAACACTTAGTGAAAATTGTAAGTAAACAATATGTATTAGAGTTTCACTATCGCTGATGTACTAAGACTAATTCAGTACCGCTGATAGGAACTCTTGTTCTTTAGATTAAACATTCAGCGAACACTGTTCACCATAATGCTCTGAGCCTGTTCAGTCCTTATGGTGATCGCTGATAAGTTAGTTGTTTACTTATGATCCCTGAAGACAAGTTTCATGTCAACATAGGTTCTACGCTGAAGTCGAAGATCAAGCTCAAGAACCAGCGACAAGTCTCCTAATGAACTGATGCGGATCAGCGAAGACTCAGATTTGTCCACTCAACGTGAAGTATCAAGTACAAGACTTCAGCTATCGCTGAACTTTGTTATTCACTGATATAGAATGATAAAGCTCTGATTCAATGAAAGCTGATCATGAAGTCCTCCGTACAAAGTACTTTTGTCTTAACCACCCTTGCATGACTCCGTACGATATGTCAGAAAAGAACCTCCTTATTGTCTGAAATCATACAACCACTCTGATACTACACTGTTCAAACATGCGGCTACTAAGGTTGTCTACTAAAGTCAGACCCAACAACCAATGAGCTGCTGCCACGTGTAAAGTATAAACTGCCATGCATTAAATGCATGCAGTATATAAGAAGGACTCCATCTTCATTCTTGAAGCACTTGCTAACTCTGGTCAAGTCATCTTCTTATCTTAAGATAGGTTATTATTAGTAATTTCCTTCTCTTTCTTAGTGCAAGAAAACTTAGTGTTCCAACTTGTTTAGATTAGGATTTATTCCTTATCCTGTTCCGCAACAAGTTGTAAATTGTCTTGATTTATCAATAAACAATTTAGAAAAGTAAAAACGTGTGTTTGTATTCAACCCCCCCCCCCCCTTCTACAAACTTGTATAGCCCTTCGGGACCAACAAGTGGTATCAGAGCGGATTTGTTTAATCTCATAAACAAGATCTGATCTATACTAAGATTTCTCTTCCTAGCTATTTCTTAAAATGGCTACCAACACAAACACAAACTATATTGACAACGGTTCTCTTGCTAAACCCCCTAGATTCTCCAGAGATAATTTTAATCTATGGAAAAATAGGATGATTCTCTTCTTAGAAGGTGTAGACCCTACTATGCCTTATTATCTTGAAAACGGCCCATATATTCCTGTAAGAATTGATGCTGCAGTTCCAGCCGCTGAGAATAGACCTGCTATTCCAGAAAGGCTGATTCCTAAGGAAATTCATATGTGGACTGATGAAGATAAGAAGAAAGTGGCTATCGACACCAAAGCCAGATCTATACTCTCCATGGCTCTTCCTGACGAAGTCTACCATTCCGTCATGAACCTAAAAACCTCAAAAGCTATGTGGGACACAATCTGTGTTCAGTATGAAGGTACTTCTGAAGTCCAGGACTCTCGAAAGATCAACCTGGTAAGACAGTATGAAAGCTTCATTTGTGGTAAGAATGAAACTCTCTCTGAAGTACACCAACGTTTTTACTGCTTAATAATAGATCTAAAAACTGTTGGTAAGGAATATTCTAACTTTGAAGTGCTGACAAAGTTCTTAGAATGTTTACATGAAAGCTGGGACAATTATTCTATGTGTCTCAAGCTGTCAAAGGATCTAAAATCAATGACCCTTTCTACCTTATATGGCACGATGCTGAATCATGAGCAATCGAGTCATCTTAAGAAGAATCTTGTAAAATATTCCAAAAGCACCCATGTTGCTTTAATCTCAGAGTCACCTTCCACTCAACGATCGACTATCACTGTCACTGAGTTGGAAACTAACTCTGAAAGATCATCAGACTCTGACGTTTCAGATAATGATGAAACTCTGGCATTCCTGGCTAATAAGTTCAGGAGATTTGCTAGAAAGAGTAATTTCAAGAAGAATAAACCTCTTGCTATTACTGACAAGCCAAGATCATCAACCCCTGTTGATAAGGCCACTGCTACTTGCTATAACTGTGAAAAGACAGGACATTTTGCTAGCGAGTGCAGGTCAAAGAAAGTCTCTAGACCCTCAGCTTTTCCCAAGAAAAACTTTATTCCCAGGAATAGAGATAAAAAATATAAAAAGCTGAAAGAAAGTTATGCAAAGCTGAAAACCTTTAAGAAGAAAGGCAAAGGCCTCATGGCTGACTATGATTGGGCTGCCTCTGACGAAGAAGAATCATCTGACTCTGAAGATGATGATGAAGCCAATCTATGTCTCATGGCCAAACTTGAAGATGAGGAAGACAACTCTGACATTCCCTCTACTTCAACCTCTGCAACTCAGGTATCACCTTCATTCTTTACCAATATTGCAAATATTGATGAATCTGATAGTCTTCGAAAGATCGATCTTTTAACTAGAAGTTTATATGAAGCCATGAATGGAAAAACTGTAGTTGAAAAATCAAAACCTTGATCTCGCTGAACAACTTAAAAACTGTCACCTTCAAATAGAAAATCTTTCTAAAATTGAAGAAGATTTTAAAGATCAAGTTCACTTAAATCAGCTAGTCAAAATCGAGCGCGAAGAAGCTATCGCTGCATTAAAAGCTGAAAAAACTACTGTTGATGGATGGTATAATTCCTCAACAAAGATCACTGAGATAATTAAGTCTCAGATTCCCCTGAGTGATAAACGTGGTCTTGGTTACAAAGATGATACTCTAGAACCAACCACTGATCGTTGCATACTCTTATTTGGAACTTTCGTATCCTCAGCCGCTGATACTTCATCCTCCCAGTGTTTCTCTTCTAAACCGCCTATCCCTGAGGAAATCTCTACCTTAACTTCTAAAGGTAAAGAAAAAGTTATTTATCCAAAACCTACCCCAGTCTTTAAAAACAAAGGTAAAGGAATTGCTTTTAACCAAAATCCTCAGAAGGGTACCTCTGTACCAAAGCTGAACGCTTCTAAAGCTTCAGTGACTTATCCTTCTGATTCAAAGAATAAGATCTCTGGATTTATTCAGCGTGGATCTATTCAGCGATCTACTTCTAGAATCAAAGTGGAAATCATTGGTAAGAAATCCGAAGAACTAAATGTTCCTCCCATTTCAAAAAAACCAATAGCTTACTTGGTGCTGGTCCTTCTAATTCAAAATCTAAAGCTCAGCATGCAAATGGTCCTAGAACTACTTTTGGTTATAGGAAATGTTATCATTGTGGACTTACAAATCATATTGCTAGTAAGTGCCCCACAGCCACCCAAGCTGAAAAGATAGCTAAGGTGAAGATCATTGCCCCCAAGGCAAAGAAGACCACTGAGGTTAAGAAATTAACCAAAGTGTAGACTTTCAAAGCTGAATCTTCAAATGCTGCGAAGACTGCTGAACCTTCCACCTCTTCTTCTACCCCTCCTGACAAGTGTGTACACATGGTTAAGTGGGTACCCAAGAAAAACTAATCTTCCTTTGTAATGCAGGTTAAGAAGGGTATCTGGTATCTCGATAGCGGATGCTCTAGACACATGAATGGAAAGAAAGGCTGCTCGCTGAATACACGGAAGAGAAGGGTCCCTCTGTAACTTTCAGTGGAAACGGAAAAGGACATACCCGAGGGTTTGGTGTACTATCTAATGGTACAACAACCTTCAGAAGAGTCGCATATGTTGAAGTGCTAAAGCATAATCTTCTAAGCATCAGTCAGCTTTGCGACAAGGATAACAAAGTAATCGTTACTAAGGAATCCTGCTTTGTCGCTGACAAAAAGGAGAAGATAGCTCTCAGCGGTTATCGTTTGGAAAATGTTTATGTAATAAACATGGACTCAACAACCACTGAGAACTCCTGTTTCTTCTCAAAATCCCCATCTGATGTCAACTGGCTATGGCATAAGAGGCTCTCTCATCTAAACTTCAAGACACTAAACACTCTTTCTTCAAAAGAGTTAGTCACTGGTCTACCTCAACACTCATACGCCAAAGAGTCCTTATGTTCAGCGTGTGAGAAAGGCAAGCAGACCAAAGCAAGTTTTAAGTCAAAGCAAGTTTCCTCAGTATCATCTCCTCTACAACTTCTCCATATGGATTTGTTTGGCCCTGTTAACAAAAAATCCATCGCTGGAAAGAAATATACGCTGGTCATAGTTGATGAATTCTCTCGATATACATGGGTTATGTTTCTCCGTTCTAAGAGTGACACCCCTGAAGAACTCATCACCTTTGTTCGGAAGATGGAAACCCTGAACAACTTGACCGTTCGCTCAATAAGGAGTGATCATGGGACTGAATTCAAAAACAGGTCTCTTGATTCCTTCTTTGAGAGTAAGGGTATTTCTCACAACTTTTCTTCAGTGAAAACACCGCAACAAAATGGAGTCGCTGAAAGAAGAAATAGAACAATTATTGAAGCTGCACGTTCAATGCTCAGCGATTCTCACCTGCCGACTCAGTTTTGGGCAGAAGCTGTCAACACTGCTTGTTTTACGCAAAACAGGTCGCTGATAGTCAAAAGATTTAATAAGACGGCCTATGAACTTTTTCATGGGAGAAAGCCTTCAATTAGCTTTCTTCACATCTTTGGATGTCAGTGTTTCATACTGAACAACAGAGATGCCCTTGGAAAGTTTGATCCTAAGGCTGATGATGGAATCTCTCTTGGATATTCTTCAATCTCCAAAGCCTTCAGAGTCTTCAATCGAAGAAGACAAACTGTTGAAGAAACTATGCACGTCACTTTTGACGAATCCCGTTCAGCAAACTCTAAACCTTCTGCTGATACTGAAGAACTAAATCAATGGATGTTTTCTCATCTTGGTGATTTAGAAAATATTTCCACTCCCCATACTCATACAGTTGAAGATGATAGTCCTACTATCATCCCAAACATGCAGAATAGTGAAGCTGAAACATCATGGGTCTCAGCAGTACCTTTAAACACTATACCTGCTTCTGAACCAAATGTCTCAGACATTCCATCTACTTCTCAGCAATCAGTAAATGAGATGACATCTGCACCTACTCCTCTCTTGGCTGATTTTCCAGAAGTTGCTGAAACTTCATCTTCAGCTCCTCCAGTTCAATTTGAGTCAGCGATGGACTGTAAATCACACAATAGATCAAATTCTTGGTGATCCAAACGCTGGTGTTCATAATCGACGAAGTGCAGGTAATATTTGTTTATTTGTTAACTTTATTTCTCTGATTGAACCAAAGAAAATAGATGATGCCCTCAAAGATCCAAACTGGGCCAGCGCTATGCAAGAAGAGCTGACTGAATTCGAAAGAAACAAAGTTTGGAAACTTGTTCGAAGACCAACTGACAAGACAGTGATAGGCACTAAATGGGTCTATCGAAACAAGTTGGACGAACATGGAACTGTAACCCGCAACAAGGCTCGACTTGTTGCTCAGGGATACAGACAAGAGGAAGGCATAGATTACGACGAAACATTTGCTCTAGTAGCAAGACTAGAATCTATTCGTCTATTCTTAGCATACGCTGTACACAAAGACTTCAAAGTATATCAGATGGATGTTAAGTCAGCATTTCTAAATGGAAAGCTGAATGAAGAAGTCTATGTGGAACAACCTCCAGGATTCTCAGATCCTAAGCGTCCAGGTTATGTTTATAAACTGGATAAGACACTTTATGGCTTAAAGCAAGCTCCTCGTGCATGGTATGACACTCTCTCTACTTATCTCCATATTGAACAATTTGAGCGTGGTAAAATCGATAAGACTCTATTCTTCAGGAAAGTAAAAGGTCATATTATTCTTGTTCAGATATATGTTGATAACATTATATTTGGTTCTACTAACCCTGACCTTTGTACTCGTTTCGTTGATAGAATGAAAGAAGAGTATAAAATGAGCATGATGGGTGAGCTAACATATTTCCTTGGTCTTCAGATAAAGCAAAATGAAAAAGGAACTTTCATTAACCAGGGAAAGTATGTTAAAGATATGCTGAAGAAATTCGATTTAACTCAGAGTTCAGCTATGAAAACCCCTATGGCACCACCGCTGACACTAGGCAAGGATTCAAATGGAATACCTGTTAATGTCACGTTGTACCGTGGGATGATCTGCTCTCTTTTGTATCTTACAGCTAGCCGACCCGATATTATGTACGCAACCTGTTTGTGTGCACGATATCAAGCTGAACCTAAGGAATCTCATATGACCGCTGTAAAGCGAATTTTTCGATACCTTAAGGGTACTGCGAACCTAGGTCTTTGGTATCCCAAAGACTCAGGGTTTGATCTAATCGCCTATTCAGATAGTGATTTTGCAGGTTGCAAATTGGATAGGAAAAGCACCACAGGAGGCTGTCAGCTCCTGGGTGGAAAGCTGGTGAGTTGGACAAGTAAAAAGCAAAACTCAGTGTCCACCTCCACAGCTGAAGCTGAATATGTAGCCGCTGGAAGCTGTTGTTCTCAGGTCTTGTGGATGAGAAATCAACTACTGGACTATGACCTATAGCTCTCGAAAATTCCAATCTACTGCGACAGCACAAGTGCCATCGCTATAGCCAACAATCCAGTGCTACACTCAAAGACCAAACATATCGAAATCAGGTATCATTTTATCAGAGATCATGTGATGAATGGTGATATAGAACTTCATTTTATCCCAACTGACTATCAGTTTGCTGATCTGTTCACCAAACCTCTTGATGAGACAAGATTCAACTTTCTCATCAGCGAGCTTGGAATGCTGAACTTTGAAGAGTAAAATCTTCAGCGGTTCACATTTGATCAGCGATAGGATAAAATCAACTTATATAACCCATTCTATCATTCTCTCTTTGAACATAATTGATTCGCTGATATCAAGGTATGTTTTCTCTCTTACTCGCTGACAATCGCATGTAAATGCAAGATTTCAAGACAAATTGCATCGCTGAATATCTCTTCCTTAATCAGCGATACTTTGAAATTTCTAAAACCAACACTGATATTTCTATTCAGTGCTTCATGTTTTCAAAAGTGACCCTGAGCTTTCAAAACCTCAGAGACATCCTAAAATATGAAAGGACATTTGTGACGTCATGAAATGGATAAGCCCTGGCACGTCTTCTTTCTGACACACGTTTGCACGTTTCGTTTACCAGCCAATCAAATGCAAACACGTGTCCGTGTCATGATGAAAAACTTTCCCGCTCTAGTTTTTCTCTCTCTCTCTAATCTCTCTATATAAACAAATTTTGGGTTTATATTTTTCCTTTACGCAAACAACTTCTCCCTCAAGAAAACTACTGTTGCATTTTTGCTCTCAAGTTTTCAAGAACTGTTCATCTTCTTCTTCTTCAACGAACCAGATTAATATTTCTTTTATTTACCTGTTTCTTAAAACTTGTTAATGATCTTCTCATTGTTTTTACAAGATCAAACAAAAGAACTTTTTCAAAAATGAAATCATTTCTTTCATGGTTTTATGAACACAACCTTTCATGGTTGTTCTTCAAGTTTAATCGCAAATATATCTTAAACTTGTTCTTCATACGTTTTTTCAGAATCCTAATCCTCAAAGGAAACTGGAAAACAAGACTTTTTATTGGGTTTGCATTTCTTTTTCAAAAACAAGAAAACCCTAATCTTCATTAAGACATTTTTGTCTGAATGAAATAAACAAAATTCGAACCATCTTATTGGAAAATCTTTCCACATTAAGATTATTCTTATTTGTTATATCTTTGGTTGAACTGATAATACAGCAATGGCATCTACTGATATTCCTACTGCTGAGAACACTGCTGTTGCTGAGGAACTGGAAATCACCAAGGCTCCTCAGGTCAAGTTCACGCTTGAGGAACTCGATTGGACAAAAACAAACAATCTCTATGCGCTTTTCGAGTTTCCTCCTCGAAAGCAAGTCACACATCTGAATGATGCTGTGAATTTCCTCAAAACATGTTGCCTCTCTACAGCCCTGACCATAACACCCCATGCTCATCAACTACTACTATCTCAGTTCTGGTATTCTGCCAGACACACTCAGCTCACATCGACCAAAGACCCCACGAAGAAAATCGATTGCATCCTCTATGACATTGATTTTGGCACCATAAAAATCACCCCTGCCATTATTCGAAAAGCACTGAGCCTTCCCATCGCCACAAAAGAAAAACCCTTTGTTTCTCTCCCTGACCACAAGAAACATGCTGATAGGGAAGCCATCACTGCATTCTTTGATGCAATAGGTTATGTATGGGAAACTGGGAGGGACAAGAAGCCTGAGAAGAAGCTAACCCTCATCAAGAAATCCAAAATGCCCAGCGAGATGAACTTCATCTTCGCACACTTGATAAGCTGCATGACTGCAAAGACCGGCTCCTCTGATCAAGCTGCTCAACCTCAGCAAGCAATGGGCTATGCATTGCTGAAAGGTCTTCATGTTGACTGGGCCTCGATAATCTACGATGATCTTGTGCTTAGAGTAGACTCTGCTGCTGACCGACCATCATGGGTTCCATACCCAAGATTCCTCAGCGCCATCTTCCAAACCGGCCTGAAGGATAACTACCCAAAAGTAGGAGACCTGAAACTCTCTCAGGTTGGCCCTAAGGTACTCGACTTCAAGCCAATGGCAAACGAGGTACGTCTCTCTACTCTCTTAACTCTTCTCAATCCTCCTTCTTCTACTTCTGCAGCTCATTCAGTGGAAATCCCCACCGCTGATACCCCAGCTGCAACCTCCACTCCTTCTAGAAAAAGGAAACAATCTACTACCCAACTTGGTTCCAAAAGAATCAAGAAAACCAAGGAGCAACCCCATAAGCAATCTCTTGCTGAAGACTCCTCAGCTCATCTTGAAGAGCTGATGGAAAGTTCCGTGGTACGCTCTGCCACAGCTGAACAAGCCACCCCTTCCATCACAGCTTCAGCGTCTCTAAACGCTGAAGTTATAAACTTGGAAATGAACCCACCTCCTTCAGCCTCTCTACAGACTGAAGTGATTCTCAGCGAATCCAACGCTGAACCCCGCACCCAACCATCATTCTCATCCTCCATTCCTCTCACCTCTTCTTTGGTCATTCAATCTATTCCCCTATTCTCCTCAACAACCGTCATCCTCAGCGACACTACTGCTGAACATTTTCAGAGGATGATAGGACACACCACAGGACCTGCAGGTACTTCCAGTCGTCTAGGAAATATTGAAGACGACTACGAAACTTTTTCAGGACATCGAGGTTTCGACAACTTCGCCAACCCGCCTGCAGGTATACACAAAATCCCACACACTTCTCTCTCTCAACCCCAAACTTCTGAGCTTTCCTCTGTTCATAAGTTAATAACTTTTTCAGGTCCTAATTTAGGGGATATGAACACCTGCCTGACGGCCCTGGAAACAAAAGTGGAAGCTCTCACCATAACTCTCTCTGCAAATTCTTCAGCGGTTACAAACGCTGGAGAAAATCTGAAGATTTTGACCACTGAGGTCGAAAAGAAAGCCTCCAAAGCTGATTTGGAGAAGGTTGATGGTAGCATTGCTCAATTTGCTACCACCATCGATGAACATTCAACTGCCATCAACAACACCAACACCGCTCTCACTACAAACTTTACCTCTCTGACCAATGAAGTAATATCATTGAAAATAGAGGTGAGTACTCTTAAGACCGAGGTCTCCACGGTCAAAGCTGATGTTGGTACTGTCAAAGAAATGATTCAGCAAGTGATCGGTCGTCTGAATGCTCCAACTTGCACTCCATCGTACTTTACTCAGATTGATCGACAAGAACTTCAAAGCCTCAATCCTGCTATATCTGGCCTGGAAGACAGATTAACATGGATTGAAAACTGTATTGGGATCTTTGGCCTTGAAGACAAGGATCCAATGCAGGTTGACACTGGTGCTACTGAACATTCTGTTACCTCCCCCAACCATGATGTGGAAGAGGGGGAGAAGACTAAAGAAGACCTTCCCCATAATGATGAGGGGGAGAAGAAAAATAAAGAAGACCTTCCCCATGCTGAGGGGGAGGGTATTGAAAAGGAAGTTGCTGCTGCTACTTCTTCAAAACTGTTAATGCTAAAATATGTCTTCAAGATTTAATATAGAAAGTCAAAGTCAAAGTCATTGTATAAAGTCAAAGTCTTTATAATTAGAGTTGTCTTTCTTAGCTTAATGCCTTGTTAGTCTTAGGTATATAAGCATGTGGCTAGAGTAATCTTGTAAGGATTTTGGACATAACTCTCATATTGTAATACAGAGCCAACATGAATACGATTTAAGCTTTTTCTCTCTACTCTCTCTCTCTAGAATTTCTCTCTAATCTTGATAGATCTTGGATTAACAATTGGTATCAGAGCTGGATTCAAGAATTAGAGATGGAATTCTACTAATAAAACATTCGAATTTGGTGATTTCACAAGAAAATTTGATTGATTTTCTTGATTTTTCAAGAAAATCTCGTTTTCTTGAGATTTTATCAAATTTTGGTGTTTTTTTATCGAATTTGTTCAAATCTTAGCTCGTTGGATTCGTTTTTAATAGAGGAACAATTTTTGTTCAAGAATCGAAGGCTAATTTCATCGATTTGGGGTTTGATTTGAAGATTTTTGAAGTTTCTGTTCGTTCGATCATTTCGGTCTGATCATTCTATCAGATTTTGATTTAGTGTTTTTTAACGAAATTTGATTACATCATTGTGTTAGAAACTTGTTTTCTAACATATCTTCAAATTTTGGTTGATTAATTTATTTCAAGATTTTGAGGATCAATTTCAAGTTTTTGAGTTTTCTGTTCGGTTCGTTCGTATCATCTGATCAACCATTCAGATTTTGCATCAGTGATTTTCAACGAAATTGGATTACATCATCGTGTTAGAAATTGTTTTTCTAACATTTCTGCAAATTTTGGTTGGTTAATTTGAAGATTTGATGGAGATTTGAGAAGAATTTTGAGTTTGATTATCTTGTTCATCAAGATCTCAGTATTGCGCAAGCCATTGAAGGAATATTGCGCAACCAACTGAAGCAGCTTTGCGCCATTGCCTCTTGCGAGATTCTGACTTAGGATTTGCGCCATAATTAATTTTCACCTACATGCTTGCTTGCTTTGAATTAGTTTCACCTTCTTGCTTGCTTGCTTAATTAGTTTAAGCTACTTGCTTACTAACTAATTGCGCTATTTTTAGAAAAGTTTCAGAGTTTCAATTTTTTCAAGTGAATATCTCGCCAAGCTTTTCGCAACCTTCTATAGCGATTTTTGAAACTTTTCGCAACCATCTGTTGCGAATTTCGCAACCAACTGTTGCGAAATTCTTACTTCTCGCCACCTTCAGAAGCCTTTCAGTTTTTCAATTTTTCCCAAGTCTACATTGCGCATTCCTTGGTTGTGCAATTCTCACTTCTCGCGACAGTTACTTGCGAGATTCTCATATTGCCTTCTTTGGGTTGCGAGTTTCTGACTCAGATATTTTTTTTTCGAATTTTTACTAGTTAATTGTTTGAATTTTTCAGATTAATTTTTCAAACATGAAGCGGCTTCCAGTGTTGTTCAAAGAATCTGATTTTGAAATATGGAGAGTCTCGTTCATCGATTTTATTGAAAGTAGAGAAAGTGGTGAAAACATGATAAAATCTTTCACTGAAGGCACAATGATCAGAACTGGCAAAGATTATACAGAAGAAGAGATTAACAGAATGAAAGCCGACAAGGAAGCTTCATCCAACTTGATCTTCGCACTTTACAAACTTCCACAACACATCTTCAAACGCGTTGAATGTTTCAAACAAAACCCAATGCAGATGTGGAACGAGCTATCAAAACAAATGCTTGGATCTGAAGTTGCTTTTAAGAGAAAGGAAGAAGAAAAGAAAGGTGAAAAAGAGGATACGGAACAGAAATTATCAAATGCTGAAATTGAAGAACTTAAGGAAAAGGTTATCGAACTTTCAAAGAGATTATCTGACACAGAAAAGCTACTTAAAGAGGAAAAAGAAAAATACAGCAAAGAAAGAGTTGCTCGTTCAGATGACAAAAAGCAAATTCTTTCTCTTTCCCAGAAAGTCTCTGAACTAGAAAAGGCTTCATTTTTTGAGAAGAAAGAAAATGAAGAAAAGAAAGCCCTTGTACTCAAATGCTTAAGACTTTCTAAGCAGAATTCAGATTTTGAGAAAGTTTTATTTCTTGAAAAGGAGAAGTTGGAGAAGGAAAGGCTTGAATTTGAAGATAAAAGAAAAGAGTTTGAAGCGAAGAATGGGAAATTGTCATAGAAAATATCTGAACTTCAGAAGGACTTAGAAAAGGAAACACAAGAGATAGATAAAGAAAGTCAAGAGCTAGAAAAGATGAAGAAAGCTGACTTTCAGGCTAGGTGCGTTAAAGACGATTTTTCTAAAGAAAGGAAGATATTTCGGCAGGAAATTCATAAATTGACAATGAATTTGGCTGCATTATCGACTGACATCATGAAAGAGAAGAGGGTCAAGTCTAATATTCAGAAGAAGCTAGATTTGGTGACCAAGGAACGGAACGACTTATCCTACAAAGTGAAGTCACTTAACAAATCCAAACGCTATTCTAAATGTCCGATTCGTCCGTCTAATCTTTTCTATGATACTTCAGTGGATAATTCTTCCAAATTTCAATCTGCTGATCTTCCTACATACAAGAAAGTAAACATGCAATGGAGAGTAAAAGGTACGTCTCCTAGAACAGAGTTACCAAAATCATCTGTTCACAAAAAGAACACTAATCTGAAAGCTAAATCTTTTGCTAATCCTGATTCATTCTATTCCGCAAATCATTTAATCAGATTAGCACAAAAGAATATTTGCTGTTCTTTTTGTGGAACTAATGATTTTGTAAAAATGAGAGTGTTCAATATTGGTATGGTACTTATCATTTTCCTTCCTATAGAGCTCCGCTTAACAAGCCAGGACCCAAGACACGTTGGGTACCAAAATCTACTTAATCTGTTTTTGCAGATTTAGAAGCAAAGCGTTGAACTCTTGGAAGAAGATTACTTCTGCCATTAAGGGGGAGTAAAGAGAATTGGTTTCTAAACACATCAGTTTAGAACCCGCATTTCACAGTTAATGGTTTCTGGACAAATCAGTTCAGGACCCGTGCTTCAACGACTATGGCTTCTGAACAATTCAGTTCAGGACCCGTACTTCAAAGACTAAGACTTCTAAACAAATCAGTTTAGAACTCATACTTATCAGGTGATATCCTTAATTGTCACATCTTTCAATTCAAGGAACAAGTGGTGAAAGGTAACATTGCATTATGTTTCATTTCTACTGCTTTGAAAATTTGAATCTTAACAAATTTAATTCAATGAGATGAAATTTTTCAATTTTCATTCAATGAATTAAATGTGTGCTAAAAGATGATTTTACAAACATTGTTGTATTATTTGAGTTTTATTTGCTTCAACTTTCGCTTCTGAAATAAATCGAAAGGTCAGCAAAACATGAATGAAATTTTGATATATGCGTGAAATTGTGTAAATCTAGACTTATATAGAATACGATGCTCACAAAGCCTTTATGTCAGAATGACGGATAGAAATGAAAATATAAAGGAAGCACAACGTTTTAGAACCAAGTGATTGAGATGCAATAAAAAAAACAAATCATTAGGTTTGAAAGTCTGTGCCTGTGGCCTATCTGGTTTGGGAGATTAAGTCCCAAGGGGTACTCGTTACCTAGCCCTTAAGATCAACTGGTCTGGGATTGGCTGACCCAAATCCTGCTATAGAACCAGTTAGAAAGCCATGTTCTACTGGTACAGATGGGATTAGGATATATCGATGTAGCCTTTCTGGTTTGGGAAAGTAAGTTCCAAGGGGTGCTCGACACCTAGCCCCTAAGGCCAACTGGTCTGGGATTGGCTGATCCAAAATCCTGCTATAGAACCAGATAGAAAGTTACGTTTACGGTGTATCTTAGTCTTAATAAACCTTTGATAAAAAGATGCCAATGTGCACAAAATAAAAAGATGCCAATGTGCACAACTTAAAAGATGCCTATGAGCACACATCTCTTATATCTTGGGGAAATAACAATGTCGCGATAAACTTATAAATTTGTGAAAATTCTGATTTCAGTCATATAGTGTGAGTAAGAGCAAAGTATTCTTATAGGTTTCAGAAGTACATTTGATTGTTGCAAATCATATTTCACATGCTAGCACACCAAATAGATTTAATAAAGGGGTTGAAACTGAACATTTTTAACTTGATATGCAATGATGCCTTGTATTTGAATCCAAACACATGCATTTGATTTCATTTGATTGAAAAATCTGTTAATTTTCATTAAGTTGGATTTCTTTTGTAAAGTTTTCAAACGATCAAATGGTAGTAGTTATAAAATGTAATTCAATGAATTTTATTTTCTTTGAATAAAATTTTCAACTACTGTGCCTAAATGATATATATGCATATTTTCAGGGGGAGAAAACAAGATGCTCCAGAATTCTTATTTTGAGGGGGAGCTAGGTCATTCATTAAGGAGGAGATTGTTAGTGAGAATCAGAGACGCGACTGAAATTGAAGAAGGTTTTCGATGATCATGATGCACACTTTCATTGAAAAAGGGGGAGAAATGTTTAATTCAATTTCATGTCAAAGAGCATTTAAGTTAAAGATTCGATTTCATGAAAGGGGGAGAAATGAAGAAAGAAGATTTCGTCTCAAGCTTGTAAAAGGGGGAGAATTATTCTTCAAGAGTTTAAGAGAAATTGATTGATCATCTTTTTCAAGAAGATCTCTTTTTCTTAAACTTGTGCTATATGGTGAATATCGTTACTGAAGTTGAAGTTCTCAAGTCAAAGAAAGAAAATGGGGAGAATTCTTCAAGAGTTTAGGAAAAATCGATTGATCATCTTGGTTTCTCAAGAAGATCTTTTTTTCTTAGATTTGCGCTATATTGTATCAAAATGCCTTGTGTGAAGATTCATATTCTCCAGATCAAAGAAAGAAAATCTCCGTCAGATCCCCGTCTGAAGATTTTGTGACAATTTGACTTTGACAAGCCTTGATAAAGACCGAAGATTCTGAAGATTCTAGAAGCCGAAGAATGCTATTCTCAAATGTTTAAATCTTGAATCCAAGGGGGAGATTGTTAATGCTAAAATATGTCTTCAAGATTTAATATAGAAAGTCAAAGTCAAAGTCATTGTATAAAGTCAAAGTCTTTATAATTAGAGTTGTCTTTCTTAGCTTAATGCCTTGTTAGTCTTAGGTATATAAGCATGTGGCTAGAGTAATCTTGTAAGGCTTTTGGACATAACTCTCATATTGTAATACAGAGCCAACATGAATACGATCTAAGCTTTTTCTCTCTACTCTCTCTCTCTAGAATTTCTCTCTAATCTTGATAGATCTTGGATTAACAAAAACCTCAGGGAGTTGAAAACCCTGAGGGAACCGAGAAGCTCGCCTCTGTATCTGAGGGGGAGCAACTCGATGAGCAACTTGAGAAAGCTGCTGCTGATGTAACCGAACCCTATGCTGACGAGGTTGAATCTGATGAAGACGAAACTGAAGATGATGAAGTTGTTGACATCTCTGATGATGAACCATCTTCTTCTTCAAAGAATGATGATGATGACGACGATGATGATGACTCCTTTATCGTCAAGCCTGTTCAGAAAACTACAGCTCTCAAAGGGATTTCGATAAATGAACCTTCATGGGAGCGGACCAAGACAAAGCCTGCAGCGTCCGAAGCTGACAAAGGAAAAAACAAAGGCCTCGCTGCAGATGACAATCTGACGATCTTGCTTAAAAATCCGGTTTGTCAGGTACACTACCTTCTATTCCCTTACACTGCATCCCTCCTCTATCCCTTCTCAATCTCAATCCTTCAATCCATAAAACCTCTATACACTTAACCCCATTCTTTTTATATCTCTTTCTTCCCTAACTCTTCTTACTTAAATGATCGATGTGTTTCAGCTAGTCCTCTCCCCTGTTTGAGGATATCGCTGAAGTTTCTACAGATGCGACTTCACCAACAATAATCCCAGCTCCCAACGCTGAAGAAATAATCCCAGTCTTGGATTTAACCACTGAGACTGATGAACCTAAAGAACAGACGCTCTCTCACACAAACAAACCTTTCTTGGTTCTTCAAAAATCAAGTGAAGAGGATCAGATAAGAAGAGAAGAAATGATAAAGAAGCTTGAGGCTCAGCGAATCATCTTACCGCATGCCAAAGTCAAAACTCCTAAGTTCAGACTTACAAAGCAAGAATACGTTGATCACCTCAGAGCTGAACGTCTACTCGCTGATAAAAAGGAAGCTGAAGAAAAAGACAAAGCTCTCGCCATCCAACTCGTCCAAGAATCAGTTGAAGACCCCAAGCTAAAACGAATTCCCATTCAAGTCCAACGTCAGCTTTGGGAAGATGCTCGAAAGATTGTCGAGAAGAAGACAAGTGTATCTCAATCCACCCTGAATTGGTGTAAAGAGAAGGTACACTTCAGATATCATCCAGCAAGGATCAACAAGGTACATATTACTGGAAGAACAACTATCGGAGTACCTATTGTTGATATCCAATTGTTTAGAGAAAATGGCCAAACTTAAACCTTCGGAGCTGAAGGTGTCACAAGGTATGGTCTCTCTGAATGGTTGGAGATGAGGATAGCCATTCAGCAATCACGTTCAAAGTACAAGGATCATGTCGAGAAACATATAAATCGATAGATCGACTTGGTCTCATCTGGTGTGGATATTCATCCTCCTGCTCTTAAGTTGAAAAGAAAAAGGGCCTCTACAAAGAAGAAGCTACAAGAATCAGATTCAGGTCCTCCTATACGAAATGAAACTGGTATCGGTTTCTCTCGCACTGAAGTGCTTGGTCCTGACCCAGATCTATCTGCCCTTGACATATCTCTGCCACCAAGTGGACGTTTCATCCCTGGTAAAGTCATAAGTAATCCTTACGGTATATTCTTTCATGACTGCGAGGGACGAAAATGTTTTCAACGTATCGCTGAGCTACCCATCACTCCAATCGAACAGCTCAGAGATCTCATATACTGGTGTGAATTCAGACAAGACCTTCTCGGACACTTCATGAAGCCGCTGATCTTCAAGGAAGCCCAAGAAAGAAGAAATCAGGGAGAACAAGTCCCTGACTGGATGATTCCTACAACCCAGACCCTTGATGAACTTCTCATTAAGGAAGAACCTCTATAAGCTGATAAGATCGCCTTATTCTTCTATTTTATCAGTTATTCTTTTGTACTTGTAATTTATTTCGCTTGTACTTATGATTTTTCTACTTCCCTTTGTAATCTTATACGAAGTTTAAAGAAAGATTTCAACGAAAGTACTTTACTCCATCAGTACAGAAAAGATCCCAGAAAATAGTAAAAGGGACAAATATTTTATGAGTTCTTTTTATCCTTATGTTTTCATTAAATAGCAATTTTCTCTGTTGCTATGTCATAATCAAATAGGGGGAGATTGTTGATCCAAACCCTCAGTGATTTGATAATGACCCTCTCTTAAACACTTAGTGAAAATTGTAAGTAAACAATATGTATTAGAGTTTCACTATCACTGATGTACTAAGACTAATTCAGTACCGCTGATAGGAACTCTTGTTCTTTAGATTAAACATTCAGCGAACACTGTTCACCATAATGCTCTGAGCCTGTTCAGTCCTTATGGTGATCGATGATAAGTTAGTTGTTTACTTATGATCCCTGAAGACAAGTTTCACGTCAACATAGGTTCTACGCTGAAGTCGAAGATCAAGCTCAAGAACCAGCGACAAGTCTCCTAATGAACTGATGCGGATCAGCGAAGACTCAGATTTGTCCACTCAACGTGAAGTATCAAGTACAAGACTTCAGCTATCGCTGAACTTTGTCACTCACTGATATAGAATGATAAAGCTCTGATTCAACGAAAGCTGATCATGAAGTCCTCCGTACAAAGTACTTTTGTCTTAACCACCCTTGCACGACTCCGTACGATATGTCAGAAAAGAACCTCCTTATTGTCTGAAATCGTACAACCACTCTGATACTACACTGTTCAAACATGCGGCTACTAAGGTTGTCTACTAAAGTCAGACCCAACAACCAATGAGTTGCTGCCACGTGTAAAGTATAAACTGCCATGCATTAAATGCATGCAGTATATAAGAAGGACTTCAGCTTCATTCTTGAAGCACTTGCTAACTCTGGTCAAGTCATCTTCTTATCTTGAGATAGGTTATTATTAGTAATTTCCTTCTCTTTCTTAGTGCAAGAAAACTTAGTGTTCCAACTTGTTTAGATTAGGATTTATTCCTTATCTTGTTCCGCAACAAGTTGTAAATTGTCATGATTTATCAATAAACAATTTAGAAAAGTAAAAACGTGTCTTTGTATTCAACCCCCCCCCCTTCTACAAACTTGTATAGCCCTTCGGGACCAACAAACCCACACCCGGTCTTTCATACACTTCAGCCCACTACTGTTGACACTAAGCAAAGACATAACCCCAACGATCCTTTCACTCTTCAGATTTTCTCCTAACAACGCCTCCTCTTGAGACTTTTTGACCTCTTCTAAGAGACCTGAAATCGCCTCGATCCTAAAAGCCACCACTTTGGTCGATTCCCCTCGCTCCTTCCGACTCAACGCGTCGGCAACCACATTCGCTTTACCCAGGTGGTAAAGGATTTTGCAGTCGTAGTCGTTCAGCAGTTCCATCTATCTCCTCTGTCTCATGTTCAATTCCTTCTGATCGAAAAGATGCTTAAGACTCTTGTGATCGGTGTAGATCTGGCACTTCACTCCATACAAGTAGTGTCGCCATATCTTTAAAGAGAACACCACTGCCGCTAGCTCCATGTCGTGCGTATGGTAGTTCTTCTCATGATCTTTCAACTGTCAAGATGCGTAGGCAATCACCTTCCTTTTCTGCATCAGTAAACACCCTAACCCAAGCTTGGAAGCATTGTTGTAAATCACAAATCCTTCAGACCCATCGGTGTGGTCAACGGTGTGGCTATTCGAGAGAAGTCCTGAATGAACTTCCGGTAGTAGCCCGCCAACCCAAGAAAACTTCTCACTTCCAATGGCGACTTTGGCGGCTCCCAATCTTTAATAGCTTCGATCTTAGCAGGGTCCACTTTGATACCATCCGCCGACACCACGTGACCTAGAAACTGAACTTCTCTTAACCAGAACTCGCACTTTGAGAACTTAGCGTACAACTTCTCGCATTTCAACAATTCCAACGTCGCCCGAAGATGCTCCTCGTGGTCTTTACGAGTTCGAGAGTAGATCAGGATATCATCGATGAAGACGATTACACACTTGTCCAACAACAAACTACACACCCTGTTCATCAAGTCCATGAACACTGATGGGGCATTAGTCAAGCCAAAGGGCATGACTAAAAACTCGTAGTGGCCGTATCTTGTACGAAAGGCCGTCTTGGGCACGTCTTCCTTTCTCACCTTCAGCTGATGGTAACCCGATCTCAATTCTATTTTTGAGAAATAGCTCGCACCTTGCAACTGATCGAAGAGGTCATCAATCCTTGGAAGCGGGTACTTGTTCTTAACCGTTACCTTGTTGAGTTCTCGATAGTCTATGCACATCCGCATAGACCCGTCCTTTTTCTTAACAAATAGTACCGACGCTCCCCAAGGCGATAAGCTCGGTCGAATGAAACCCTTGTCGAGTAGCTCTTGCAGCTGCGTCATCATCTCCTTAATCTCCACTGGTACCAGTCGATAGGGCGCACGTGCAACCGGTGCCACCCCAGGCATCAAATCTATTTTAAACTCTACTTGAGGATCTGGAGGCACACTCGTCAAGTCATCCGGAAACACTTCTGGGTACTCATTTACTATAGGCACATCCTCTACTCTCTTCTTCTCTTTCTTACCATCTAGCACATAAGCTAAATACCCCAAACATCCCTTCCCCAAACATCGCCTAGCTTTCATCATATATATCATACACGACTTCCTATCTTGCCGATCCCCATAGATTACTGCTTCTTTCTTGTCAGGCAAGGCAATACGAATTAACTTCTTATTACACACAATGCTAGCGTCGTTATCCGCTAACCAATCCATTCCTATAACCACATCAAACTCCCTCATTCCCATAGGTTACAAACGTAAAGGAAACAAATGACCATTTATGTCAATGCTACATCCCTCATAGACCTCTTTCACCTAGACTCGACTATCGTCCGCTACTTCTACTTCGAACCCAAAGTTCAACCTCTTGGGTTTCACTTGCAATTTTCGAACAAAATTAGGCGACATAAAAGAACTATTGGCGCCCGAATCAAACAATATTTTAGCAAAAGTCGAGTCAATAGGGAAAGCACTTGTCACCACATCAGGCGTATTCACCGCCTCCTCTGCCGACATGTGGAAAGCCATCACCTTCGCGCGAGCAGGCTCCACCTTTCTATCTCCGTCTCTCCCTCTACTACTGTTACCTTAACCCTCATCAAATCCCCTCTTCAACTGTGGACAGTCCATCTTGACATGGTCTGGCGAACCACACTGATAACACGACCTCGAACTACGGCAATCTCGTGCCATATGCCCCGTCTTCCCACACTTGAAACATATTCCTTATCCGCCAAACACTCCCCTTTATGCATCCGAATACACTTGCCACAATGTTTCTCTCCTGATCTGAGTCCCGCCCGCAGCTCGGGTCTAGGAGCACTCGGCCTCTTCACATCACGGTTCGGTCCTTCCCATTTTTGTTTGTCCCCAACTCTCTTCGTCATCTGCCTATTCTTCTCTTTTTCCGTGAGTTCCGTAATATCTACCGCAGCTTGAAAAGTAATCAGATCTTTCACCTGTACCAACTCCCTCACACTGCTCTTTAGTCCCCAGATGTATCTCTCTATGCGCCTCTCCTCAGTAGGCACATACAATTCAGCAAACCGAGCTTTCTCAATGAACTTTGACGTATACTCTTGGACTGACATCGTCCCTTGCTCCAACCCCAGAAATTCCTCCTCGAGCTTTTTAACGGCCGCCACTGGGCAAAACTAAGCTTTGAATCTTTTATTGAACAGTTCCCAGGTAGTTGTTTTTGCGATCTCCGAACCCTTACCTCCCGTCTCGACATCCCACCAGAAGATGGCATATGCTTTCAGCATAGACATGACAAACAACACATTGTCTTCCTCGGCACACTTGCTCGTGTCGAAAGATAACTCCATCCCACGTATCCATCTCAGAACTAAAACTTGATTGCGCTCTCCTCTGAAAGACGGAGGCTTGCACGATGCAAAAGTCTTGAAGGTACATCCCTTCGCTGCCTTCGATTCATTAGCCACAAACGGAGTTGACAAAGAATGATCTCCCACCACAGTCGGAGGTAGGCTAGACGCCTCAGTCTTTGTCTCATTTCCACTTTTAGTGCGTCCCTCCGACGTAGTTTTGATATGATTTTCCAACAATGCTTGCAAGGTCTCTTGTAGTTTGCCCATTTCAGCCGTAAACTTTTCCTCAGTCACAAAAGCTTGATTCTGATTTCTCTTTGGGCTGTCCGACTGACTCCTTCCACCTACCGAGGCGGTACTTTCTTGATGCAAGGGCTCGCGCACTTCAGGTGCTCCCACACTCTTAGTCTGACGGGTGGTCGGCATCTTTTTCCCTCCTCGGGTTGCCACGCCAGTCCCTACCGTCTGAAAGGTAGCTTGCAACGACGGTCTTCCCCGTCCTCTTCCTCGGCCCTCGACCCTTCCGCGGGTGGCCGTCCGTCTCGGAGGATTCACCGGTTCCTCCTCCAGAATTTCCTCCACGCGAATCTCTCCCGCGACCGGATTTGTACCCACCACCGGCACGGATTTACTCCTCAAAGTTCTTTCAGACATACTGGATTACTGAAACATACCAAAATAAATTTCTTAAGACTACCGCTCCTAAATAAAAAGGTAATTTAAGCACAAACATGTACCTGTAAATTCGCAATTACACTGGCCAAGTGTAACCCCGAATCTGCCTTACATGATTGTCCTCGCTACCCTATTAGTCTTATCCCACAGTTTAAGTCTAGGCCCGTCCGGTCACCTAAATCCCTTAAACTATGGCTCTGATACCATTTGTAACAACCCAGTAAATTTAAGCATTTCATAGCATAAGATATAAAACATCCCAAAAAGGAGATCCCAAAATCTTCAATACATCTGTCTCAACTAGGTTGGCGGAAACAACCTATTCACAACTGAGAATAAATTAAAAGTCTAAATAGTAAAAGTGAAGCACTATCTCTAGAAGCGTCCGTACTCTAATTCTTCTCTTTACTCTTACCGGAGCTTCCTACTATCAGCTTCCCTGAAAAGGTTTAGTTTTAGAAAAAGCGAGGGTTAGACCATGAGGTCTAGTGAGCTCCCTCAAGAAACAACAGTTCAATAATACACATTTAAAACAGTTCATAACGTTCATAGATAACAACTTTAAATAAAGCTTTCAAGTAACATCACACCCGTAAATGGCACACTAAAGTCACTCGGAAGTGACAACGTGTCAGTCTCACAATGACTTACTAGGTCACACATCCCATGGCATAAACGGGACACCCCCCGGTATGAGCACTGGCGGGCCACACCCCCCGACCTAGCCAATTTACGTCTAACAACAATGTATGCATACATCTCAAGTAAACTTTCATACTCGCATATTTATAAAATAAAACGTGTCAATTCATATGCTCTTACTTACTTCAGAAATCACGTTTTAAACACATGTTCAGTTAGAAAAACTCACTTGTCTTTCTTGCTTCAAACTTCTCACTTAGCTTCCGGTTTCTAAATGGGTCACCTAAGAGGTTAAAAAGATCAAGGATAATAAGGCGCAACATTCTGATCAGATCCCAAAAAACTTGACTAAAAATAAATAAACTACTGGAATCCGAAACCATAGTTCCGGACTCCACTCCCCTACCGGACCCAATCCGGATTCCGGTTCCATACCGGATCCAATCAGGATTCTGGTTCCAATCGCAAACTTCGGATTCCTCATCCAGATTCCGGTCCATTCCGGATCCGGTCCCATCCCGGATTCCGGTCTATTCCGGTTTTCGGTCCCATTCCGGATCCCGGCCCATTCCGGTTTTCGGTCCCATTCCGGATCCGGACTCTGCCAGTTTCGGACCAAGTCGTACTTCGATCGCGGCATTCAGAGTGACCAAACTACAATCCAATCGATGTGCAATGATCGAAACATGGAGAAATGATCGCAAGAATCACTAAGACACTACTAGACAACATAATCAAATCTTCATACAACCTAAACATCGATTAGGTACTTGATTACTCTAGAAACCCATCAAAACATAAAACTCACTTGACATTACGATAAGAGCATAAAATTTGGAGATTACCTTTCCAGAATGATGCTAGAGTTACCCTGTTGAAATCCTCCCCTTGCCTTCTTCCAAAAATCAAATTGCTAGATTGATTTCCTTCTTCAACTCCCACACACATACACCGTCGTTCTCAAATTGCAAACACCTAGGGTTTTGTGCCCCAAAATGAAGGTTTTATACCTTCTCTCTTATTTACACTTTGGTCCCTCAAGATTCCAGATTTCACTCTCTTTCCCACCATTTATGATTCCTTTATATTTCAACTTGGGTTATTACAGATTCTATTACAATCCCGCGTTTGTTTTAAAGGAATGTCCAGAATTAAAATCCCGCGAATATTGAATTTAGATATCCCATGAGAGTAATTGGTATTTCACGGGATTTTTTAAATTTTATTTGTAATAATGTTTTAAAATACGTTAAAACATTCTTTTTATAATAATCATATGATAAAAGGTAATTTAATTATTTTTATACTTGTTTATTATTTGTCTTCATAAAATTCCAAATTAAATAAACAAACACACCTAATATCCTAAATTATTCCACAAAATTTAAATCCTCAAAAACAATTCCGTCGTACCTAAGAGCATCTCCAACAGCTTCTCCAAAATGGGGAAAATGGGGATTTTGAGCTAAAAATGTGCTCCAACAGCTTCCCCAAAATGGAGAAAGTTGGATAGAGAAGGTTTTTTTCTCCAAATATGGAGATTACTCCTAAAATGATTAACAAGTGAGAGGACCAATAGGAAACATTGAAAATAAATATGTAGAGAGAGAAATAATATTTTAATAGATAAATGGAATATTTTAATATTTTAATTAATGTTGGATTCTCCAAAATGGGGAAGCTGTTGGAGATGAATGTATATTTTTTTAGGGATTTTAGCAATATTTCATATAATTAGTTATAACAATTAAATATTGCTTAAAATACAATAATAATATTTTTTTGTGCTAAAAATATTAGTTATAAATTAATTAACAAAAATGAATTAATAATTAATGTAAACAAAGTAATTTGTAACATAAAATGTTGAATATAACATCCGAGTAATTAGAGCATCATCATGTAGATAGTAGGTCTTGCTAAATACAAAATTCTTGCTCATTTAGAAATATTTTTCAAGATGTCACATATATAAAACAAATACATTTTTGCTTAATTTAATTTAAGAGTAAACTCTACTTTTGGTCCTTGAGGTTTAGTGATTTCTTTGAAACAAATACACGTGGTTTCATAAGTCAAGTTGTGGGGTTCATGGTTTTGATTTTGCTCTAGATTCAGGGTCTGGCCACTAACCTCGTTAAAAACAACAGTTAGAGTCAGGGGTATTTTCGTCCTTTCACCATTTTGTCTCTTTTTTGTAATTTTCTTTTGCTTTTCCTTGAATTTTTTAAAAAGCATCAAATTACAGGGATCAAATTGTAATTAACTTGAATATAAATATATATATATATATATATATATATATATATATATAGAGGAAGGTTCAAACGAGGAGCGCACCAAAACGTGAGAACGTGAGGAGCAATTGACAGTTATGAATCACATGTGATTGGCAGTTGTGGATCACATGTGATTCACAATTGATCTGGAGGAGCAATTGACAGTTATGAATCACATATGATTAACAGTTGTGAATCATTAATGATCCGCGACTTGCCACCTCGCGCCACATCTTGCGCGAATTTTCGATTTGTTCCGATTTTTTAGCAGTTGTTGATCACATGTGATCAGAAGCATGGGAGTGCTCCTCACGTTCTCTTAAATTGATGCGCTCCTCGTTTGAACCCGCCTCTATATATATATATATATATATATATATATATATATATATATATATATATATATATATATATATATATATATATGTGTGTACTGTGTATACATAGAAACACACAAACGTTCACCACCACCATAGCTATACCACCATCTTCTTCACCAACACAAACACAAATAGCTATATATCTTTTGAGAATTTTTTTCTTAGAGAAATTAAGGTATTAATGTTTATGAGAGAGAGAGAGAGAGAGGGATTCGAGATAGCCAAAGCTGTGCAAACACCATTCCCACAACCAGACATATCTTCTCCAAGCAACAATTTCGAGAATATTTCTTTCATCTTCTCAATCTCTATTTTATTCAACTCCAAGTTTAATCAAGGATGCATGAAGGGATTTCAGATTTGCCATGGTTGAAAGATACTGCAGAACATGCCTTTAAAATGGGATGGAACAATGAAGGTTGGGTCAATTGAAGTACTCCTGATTCATTGCATATCGATAATACTTGTTGCCATCTCCCATTAAACGATGAGTCTTTGATTTTTTCTCTCCAAACCCACAACAACAATGAAAAAACACCATTAAACCTGCAAGTATTGGACTATGGCCTGAACCCATTGTCGGTATAAAACAGTAATGAAGGTGGTGGGTCACCGGAGAAGATGACCGGAGGGCTACCGGAGAAGATGACCGGTGAAACTGAAAACTCACAACTTCCCCTGACATGTGTAAATTTCTACTCGTTTTTCTTGCTTCCGATTTAATTTTAGTGCCTTTTCGGTTGTGGGGGTGTGGTGCCGACAAATCACAGGGTGGGGTGTCGTCCCCTCTGTGTGATCAGTGATGTATATATATATATATATATATATATATATATATATATATATATACACTGAAGAAATGATGAAATTTTGAAAAATTACTCAAAATTCAAATTGAAAAAGAAGCTGAAAAGTGTGAAACGGAAGCACCACACAAGCTGGTAATAGTCCAGTGGTGGTAGAACTAGATTAAACTGAAATGAAATCGATTTATGGGGGTATAAAAAGTTTCATATATATATATATATATATATAGAGGTCTCTTCTTTTGTTAACCACTCAATTAATGTTAACCTTGTTAACTAATCTGGACCATTAATCATCAAAATCAATGGCTAAGATTAAAAGCATTTTTAATTCATAATTAAAATAAACACACCCCTGATTTCATTTGCAGCATATATGCACAGGGGTATTATTGTCATTCAACAGAGCTTGGTAATTATCAGATAAGGAAACAGTTCCAGGAATCGCTACATTTAAGGACCTATAACTTATCTCTAATTGATTTAGAATCAAAGATATCGAAAGGAAAAGAAAACTCACCGAAAAACCTAAAAACAAAGCTACCCCTGTCGCCGCTGCTGGACTGCCGTTGTTGGACTGTCACCGCCCTGAAAAACTACTGCCGCCACCCTGAAAAACACCACTGCCGAAGGAGGCACAGCCAACCGTCGGGCAGAACTCCGCCGTAGTAACAAATCCAGAAGTCGGAAGGAAGATGGAACCAAGCAGTTCCAAAAGATTCTGAAGCTGTGTTGTGACGAGGAAGAGAGGAGGACGTTGCCGGAGAGTGCACCGTCCGGAAAACCCTGCCGGAGAAGGCGCTGCAGTAGGAGAAGCAGGGGCGGTCGTCGGACCTGGAGGAGGTAGCCGGACGAAGTGGAGGAAGGATGTCTTAGGTGGTGAAGTAGGGTGGCGGTTGCGTGAGAGAGCTTCGCCGGAGAGATAGAGAGAGAGCGTCGCCTGAGAGAGAGATATCTCCTGGGAGAGAGCGCCGCCAATGGAGCTTCGCATGAGAGGAGCGCCGACCACACGGAGAAGAAGGTGGTGGCTGGTTGCTGGAGTATCGGAGAAGGCGAACTAGAGGTGGGATGCAGTTCGCCGGCGAGAAAGGTTGAGACCGGAGGTGGCTGCTGTGGTGGTGCGCCGACAGTCGGCTGCCGGAGTAGGTCACCTACGATGGTGGCTGTGATGGCGTCTAAGCCCTACCATCGCACAACATCAGAGAGAAAAAAACATTGTTCAACTGGGTTTTTTCATATATGCAATTTTAAGAGGTGCATATATGCAATTATATGATGTGCATATATGCAGTTTTAAATGCATATATGCACTTTTTTTATCTTCATATATACAACCGATGTGCATATATGCACATACACTGTGCATATGATTATTTGTCATGTTGGTTTGATCATTCTTATGGATACACGCTATTTTGTTTATGTGCATATGTGCAGGTTTATACAATTTTATGGTTGTGCATATATGCAAGTTTACATAGATTTATGGTTGTGCATGTATGCAATTTTACATATATTTATGGTTTACACACAGCTTTACACAGATTTATAGTTGTGCATATATGCATTTTTTATCTTCATATATTCAACTGACGTGCATATATGCAATTCTATGATGTGTATATATGCAGTTCTAAGGTATGCATATATGCAGTATTAATATGTGCATATATGCAATTCTATGATGTGCATATATGTAGTTTGAAATCGTGCATCTATGCAAAAAAAACGTGAAAAGAATCTCTGGAACGTGAAGATGAAGATTATGTTTGAAAATGGGTTTTAGATGATTAAAATTATCATTAATATTTACCAAAAATAAAAATTGGTTTTAAAAGATTAAGATTATCATTAATAACTACCAAAAATATATTGTGCATGAAATTAGGAAAGTAAATAACCCATAAATAATTAAAATTCTGAAATTCCTAAACTACCCCTATCAAACCGGTAACCTATCTTGATTTCTATTGGTCCAAAAAAATTAACATGGTTAACACTAATTAGACGGTTAACAAAAAAACGGGACCCTATATATATATATATATGATCTGTGTGTGAGTGTAAAATAAAATGGTGGTGGTGAAGATTATGTTTCTGTGTATACAGTACACACACATGTATATATATATATATATATTCAAGTTAATTACAATTTGATCCCTGTAATTTGATGCTTTTTTAAAAATATAAGAAAAAATAAAAAGAATTGCAAAAAGAGAAAGGAAACCATATTGGACGAAAATACCCCTGACTCTAACTGTTGTTTTTAACGGGGTTAGTGGCCAGACCCTGAATCTAGAGCAAAATCAAAACCATGAACCCCACAACTTGACTTATGAAACCACGTGTATTTGTTTCAAAGAAATCACTAAACCTCAAGGACCAAAAGTAGAGTTTACTCTTAAATTTAATTCATTTATTAACTTATTTGAACATTATTTTATTTATTAAAATTTCTATCCACAATTTATTTTAAATAAATGATATTTTTTATGCAATGTTTTTTATTTAAACTGCTAAAATAAAAATACATTAATATAAAAAAATTACGAAAATACAAATTATATTATAACTATCTACATTATCTATATTATAATTGTTAGGACCATAAATGTCCTATAAAATAGAAAGTGATATAAAGAAAAAAATATTATTTGCATAAGCATTAAATAGGCTTAGTTTAGCTTAATGGGCCATGGGCTTTAGGGATTAAGTCCTAGTTATAAATAGTTTGCTTTAAACCTTGAATTAGATTAATCATCCTAAATCAATCATCCATAATCGTTAATTATTCTGAATTGTAATACCCTCTGAACGGTGTTTAAACCTTTGAATGAAATAGATGGATGACAACTTGAAATCAACAATTGTTCTTGCTATTGCTTATTGATTATTGTTGTTATTGCACTAACCTGGGATCCACAATTGGTATCAGAGCAGACAGACATCGATCGATTCATGGTATCCAAGTTTCCTGGCGTTTATCGAACTGTAAGGTTTCTTGATTTTTTAGTTTTGTGATTTATGCTAAATTGTTGAGTTCTAATCTTTCAAAATCGTTTCTCCAAGTATCATTAAGGTTTCTGCAAAGTCTTAGAGTCTAATTCAAAGTTTTGAAGCTTTAATTTCAAAAACCGTGTTATTGAGTTTTTGTGTCCGTGTTCATAAAAATCCTCAATTTTTCATCAAAAGAGTGTGTTTTTGCTTAGAAATCGATTAGGGATTGTGTGTTTTTGTGTTTTTTTGTGTTTTTGTAGTATCCACACCTTTCACGCACAGTCGTTCTGTCCGGAAGCTTGCAATCTATCCGGGTAAGTTTCCAATTTCATAAATCTATCCGGATGCTAATTTGTCCTGACGTTATATCTGGATTACTCTCAGTATCCGGACGTACCCGATCCGGTAAGTCCACGCTTCCAGGTAACTCAGTTTCCGGATCCGTCACTCCCGGTAAGTTTTTCCCGGTAACTAAATCTGCCCGAATCCCAACTATCCGATATCCGGGTTGGTCTCGATATCCGGATAACCTACTCCACGGACCCTCCATCCGATAAGTTTTTGTTTCTTTCCGGTAACTTTATATTTGTTCGAACACTTCACCCGGAAACTCACTTTTCCGGATTCCATATCCGGAAACCACACCCGAATTACATATCCGGGAGCTTTTTGAACTCTCCGTTTTTTTAAAAAAATCTCGGGGCACTGCCCCTTGACCCCACCCGCTAACCGGGACCTCCGTGCTAAGTCGCCGAATGGGGACATTTTAAGTATTCTTGATACTGTCTGAATTTTATTGGATCAATATTTTTATCTAGCTGACGATCATTTAAGTGCAATTAAGATGTCTTCTCGAGATGCTCCTGCCATGAGAAACCACACCACTCCTCCAGCTCTTGGAGAATCCTGTCAGGTATGTCTACCAACTCATAACGCTTTAGTCGATCAGATTCATTTGCTTGTTCAAAGCATAGATTCCAGTAAAGCTACCACAAATGAACAACTGCTTGAAATAAACTCTATAAAAGAAAAGCTAGATGTTCAACTAAAGATCACAGAAAAGCTTAAGTCTAATAACTCTAACCTAAAAGAAAAGTGTGCAAATCTTTCGATAGCACCAAAAGACTTTCGGGCCAAAATATATGATTTAAACTCAAAGCTTGATCAGTATGAGAATGAGAAGCTGAGATTGTCTATCAATGCTCTTCTTTACAAATAGAAATCAAAGAGCTTGTTTCGAAAATAAAAGACCTTGAGCTCAAACTTTATAAACGAGGTCAAATTGATCAAACGATCCATCTGAACAAACTTAAGGATTTCTGTTACTTTAACAAAGAATGGGGAATTGGATACGACAACCCACATTATTTGAAAAGATTTTATCAATGAGGCCTACTTTATACGAGTTTAATTTTCTAGGCCTCGATAAAAGATTTCCCCAATATAAAATCAAATGGACAGAACCTCTCAATGAGAAGGAAGAGGAACGTGTGGAATATAAACGCAAGAATACAACTAAAATGCAATTACCTTTTGCGTACGAAGTTCTTAACACATCTTATGAGAAAAAGAAATACAAGTACCTATCAAATGGCTACTTTGACAGCTACAAAGTTAGAGGTTGGTCGTTGGCTTGCCAACGACCCTCCGATGCTTAAGTCAGTAATCGTCGTGATAAAAAATCGTATGAAAGAAGGAAAAGGACTTAGAAAAAATACCTTTTCAGATTTTTCCAGGGGGGGGGTTATTTGCCCCTCGTCATTTATCACCCTATTCCTTTCAGGAGCAAATAGGTTTAAATGACGGGTCGACACTGAGTTTTTGGGAATTGACGTCGAGGTCTATATCGACCATGTCTTCGTGCGACCGGGCAAAACAGTCGGCATGTTTATGTAAGAAAGATATTAGTTTGCCTTTAAAGCAGGGATCGAGAGACGAACCTGTCGAGACCTTCTGGTCGGGTTTGCTTTGATCTAGGATGACTTTGTCGACCCGTAACTGCTAGATGGCCTACTTTTGCGGTTTAAGGGTGGTCTTATAGCAATCACGGGCGACTTTTGGCTCGCTTTTGATCTCCTGAATTCCCCACAGCGTAGGGAATTTCATGGTCTGATGGTACGTCAAGGGAACGGCTTTCATTTCATGGATCCACGGTCGACCTAAGATGATGTTATAGGATGACGAGCAGTCAATGACGCTGAACTTTGTCTGCTTATTGATTCCACCTGCATAGACATGCAAGGTAATTTCCCCAAAGGTACTCGCCGCGTCTCCATTGAAACCGACCAAAGTTGTCGAGCGTCGGGTGATTTATGATCGATCGATTCCCATGGCCTTGATGGTATCAAGGAAGATGACGTTTGCTGAGCTGCCTCCATCGACCAAGACTCGCCGGGTTAAACAGTTACCAATCGTGAGTTGAATGATCAACCCGTCATGATGTTTGCGATACGAATCTCCGAGGTCGTCTTGGTCAAACGAAATCTTCATGTCTTCTAACTTCAGGTCTCCTTTGGGTCTTGATGAACGAGGAATGGGTCGATCGTCAGGTGCTTGACTGGCGTGACGTTTGGCTGCAGAATATGTCAGATCGCAAACATCGGAACCACTAGTGATGCAGTTGACGACCTTTGAATGCTCGGGGATCGGCGGTCGATAGTCGTTAGCTGGAGTAACGACATCATCGATGATACTCTTGAGATTGCCCTTCGGGACATGATATGCTAGTTCCTTTTTTGAGAGCTATGCAATCATCTGTCGTGTGACCATGGTCGACATGGAAGTCGCACCATTTCGATTTGTCCTTTTTACTGTCATCCTGATCGGACTTCTTTGGCCACCAGATGGTCGTATGGACGGTATTCAGGGCCTCGACCAAGTCCTTAGTGGTCCCTTTGAATCCGTAGGAGGATATCTTAGGGTACTGAGGAAATTTGGTCGCGGTCTTGAACTCCGCTTTTGTCTTGAATCGGACGTTCGAGATTTGTCGGGCGGGCTCTGACTTGGATGTTGCCTTTATTTTGAATTCTGGCTTCTTAACACCAAGCAACCTCTTGTCGTCGGTGTGCTTACAACGAAAGGCAGCATCATCTTCTACCCTCATATAAGCAAGGGTTCTGGATCGAAGGTCTTCGAAGTTTTCCGGGGGATACTTGGTCAGATCGGTGTATAGACCCGAACTGTCGGTTAGACCACACTTGTAGGCTTCGATCGCGGTCTTGACGTCACAGTTACGGACACTGATCATTTCTGCATTGAACCTATTGCAGTAGCTTCGAATGGATTCATTGGCCTTCTGCACGACATAATACAGGTCGTTGGTCTGCTTCTCCATCTTGCGACTACTGGCGAATTGCTGGGAGAACTGGTTGACCAACTCAGCGAACGACCCGATGGATTTGGGTTTGAGGTTGATCAACCATTGGAGGGAAGGACCTGTGAGGGTCGCCCCGAAACTTTTGCACATGCAGACTTCTTGATACATTTGAGGGATCGAGATCGTCCACATTAGCTGCTTATACTGCGCGATGTGCTCCGTCGGATCGGTTATCCCGGAATACTTGGGTGTGAAGGCGGGGATACTATACTTCTTTGGGACGTCGACGGTCGCGATCTTATCGATGAAAGGCGACGCCTGATACCCCGAATGAGGCTCGACGTCGACGGGCACGGCTGCCACTGGTAGCTTAGCGAGCAAAGACAGGACGCGTTCGTTCTGATCTTCTAGCATTTTCAACAGATGGGCGACGGGGTCATTAGGATGAGGATTCGCACTTGCCAACGGATCAACTCCCGAACTGGTGCCATTGTCGTACGACGAGCCATTGGCGTCCCCGTTGAAAGGGACAAAATATGGTTGCAACCCATTCTGAAACTGCTGAGACCCATTCTGAAACGGCTGAGACCCATTCTGAAATGGCTGAGATCCATTCGGAAATGGCTGAGATCCATTCTGAAATGGCTGAGACCCATTATGCATGGGTGGCGGCCTTATATCACTACCAAGAGTTTACCATAAATCATCCCAGATTCAAAGTCAATACTCTTATCCAAGAAATTACAAGTCAAAACCTGCCTATTTCTTAATCCGGAAGTAGAGATTACAAATTACTTTATGCCTATCTCAAATCTTCCTTTCACAACTGGGAAATCTCCGATCTTCCCTATAAAATGGAAATCTCCGATCTTCCATTCGAAATGGAAATTACAAATCAAAATCTGCCTATTCCACATTTCCCGTCCTCACCACCTCAGAATCACTGACCCCAATGGGATTAATATATCGCGATACACAACCGGGGCCCTCACGATGATTCAAGGTACTCTCATTTGCTAGAAATTACATCCCTTGGTCAAATAGCGAGTACTCGGTTCCCATTAGACCGTACCCAGGTGCTCTACGATGACCGGATGCCTATTTTTAGCAACCGTAACACAATACATAAGTATTATAACTCTTAATATTATATGTTCATAACATACAATATATTTATCTCAAAACATATTCAATATATACATTTATGAAGAATATTAATCTCTCGACATCTCGACTTCTCAACTATCCCCTCTTTGCAATTTAGCACGGGGATCAATCATGGCATAACTCATAGTCATCTATTTGGACTCATTACTGATGATGACAAGTCCTTACAACTATCGACAACTCGTGTTAAAATCAGTTTCATAACAAAGTGATAATTGCTCAAGCACTATTCATCATCTTCTTCATTTAGCCAGTTCACAAAATCGAGTTATTGAGCCTACTATCTTTCAATTAAATCATACCCAAGCATTTAGACATAGTTCAAGACATACCTATATCAATTTTGTTGATCCAAACCCTCAGTGATTTGATAATGACCCTCTCCATTCTACTTAGTGAAAATTGTAAGTAAACAATGTATCAGAGTTTCACTATCGCTGATAAGTACTAAGATCTTACAGTACCGCTGATAGGAACTCTCGCTCTTTTAAATTAAACATTCAGCGAACACTGTTCATCATTAATGCTCTGAGTCTGTTTAGTCATTATGATGATCGCTGATAAGTTAGTTGTTTACTTATGATCCCTGAAGACAAGTTTCACGTCAACAAAGGTTCTACGCTGAAGTCGAAGATCAAGCTCAAGAACCAGCGACAAGTCTCCTAATGAACTGATGCGGATCAGCGAAGACTCAGATTTGTCCACTCAACGTGAAGTATCAAGTACAAGACTTCAGCTATCGCTGAACTTTATCATTCGCTGAATAGAAAATGATAATCGCTGAATCAACGAAAGCTGATCATGAAGTCCTTCGTACAAAGTACTTTTCTCTTAACCCCCCTTGCACGACTCCGTACGAAATGTCAGAAAAGAACCTCCGACTGTCTGAAATCGTACAACCACTCTGATACTACACTGTTCATCCATGCGGCTACTAAGGTTGTCAACCAAGGTCAATGACATACAACCAACCAGCTGATGACACGTGTAAAGTGTATACTGACTTGCATTAAATGCATGCAGTATATAAAGAGATGAACCCACTTCTTTTGAAGTAACTTGCTAACTCTGGACAAGTTCAATCTCTTATCTCAAGATAGGTTATTATTAGTAATTTCCTTATCTCTCTTAGTGCAAGAAACCTTAGTGTTCCAACTTGTTTAGATTTAGGTTTATCCTTAATCTTGTTTCCGCAACAAGCTGTAAATTGTTAATGATTTATCAATAAACAATTTAGAAAAGTAAAATCTGTGTGTTTGTATTCAACCCCCCCCCCCCCCTTCTACAAACTTGTATAGGCCTTCGGGACCAACAAGTGGTATCAGAGCGGATTTGTTTAATCTCATAAACAAGATCTAATCTAAGATATTTCTCTTCCTTGCTATTATCTAAAAATGGCCACCAACACAAACACAAATTATATAGACAATGGTTCTCTTGCTAAACCCCCTAGATTTTCCAAAGATAACTTCAACTTATGGAAAAATAGGATGACACTCTTCTTAGAAGGTGTAGACCCTACTATGCCTTACTATCTAGAGAATGGTCCATTCATCCCTGTAAGAATTGATGTTGCTGTTCCAGCCGCTGAGAATAGACCTGCTATTCCAGAAAGGCTGATACCTAAGGAAATCTTTCAATGGACTGACGAAGATAAGAAGAAAGTGGCTATAGATACAAAAGCCAGATCCATACTATCCATGGCTCTTCCTGACAAAGTCTACCATTCCGTCATGAATCTGAAAACATCAAAAGCCATGTGGGACACAATATGTGCTCAGTATGAAGGAACGTCTGAAGTCCAGGATTCAAGAAAGATCAACCTGGTAAGACAATACGAAAGCTTCATTTCTGGTAAGAATGAATCTCTCTCTGAAGTTCACCAACGTTTTAATTGTTTAATTATAGATCTGAAAACTGTTGGTAAGGAATATTCTAACTTTGAAGTACTGACAAAGTTTCTAGAATGTTTACCTGAAAGCTGGGACAATTATGCTATGTGTCTCAAGCTATCAAAGGATCTAAAATCAATGACCCTTTCAACCTTATATGGCACGTTGCTGAATCATGAGCAATCGAGCCATCTTAAGAAGAATCTTGTAAAAGATTCCAAAAACACCTTTGTTGCTTTAATCTCAGAGGAACCTTCTACTCAGCGACCCTCGGTCACTATCACTGAGTTAGAGAGTAACTCTGAAAGGTCATCAGATTCTGATTATTCAGATAATGATGAATCTTTGGCTCTCCTAACTAAGAAGTTCAGGAGATTTGCCAAAAAGAAAATGCTTAGAAAGAACAAACCTCTTTCCATAAATGACAAGTGTAGATCATCAGCTTTTGTTGATAAGGCTACTGCTACTTGTTTTAACTGCGAAAAGACAGGACATTTCGCTAACGAGTGCAGGTCTAAGAAAGTTTCTAGACCCTCAGCTTTTACAAAGAAACCCTTTGTTCCAAGGAATAAAGATGACAAATATTCAAAGCTGAAAGAAAAATATGCAAAGCTGAAAAGATTTAAGAAGAAGAATAAAGGCCTGATGGCTGACTATGATTGGGCTGCTTCTGATGAAGAAGCATCATCATCTGACTCTGAAGATGATGAAGCAAATCTATGTCTTATGGCCAAGATTGAAGAAGAGGAAGAAAGTTCAGACATTCCCTCCACTTCAACATCTGCTATTCAGGTATCACCTTCTTTCTTTACCAATATTGCAAATATTGATGAAGCTGATAGTCTCCGTAAGATCGATCTCTTGACTAGAAGTTTATACGAAGCCATGAACGGAAAAACTGTGGTTGAAAACCAAAATCTTGATCTCGCTGAAAAGCTTAAAAACTGTCACCTTCAAATAGAAAAGCTTTCTAAAATTGAAGAAGATTTTAAAGATCAAGTATATTTAAATCAGCTAGTCAAAATTGAACGAGCAGAAGCTATCGCTGCATTAAAGGCTGAAAAAGCTACTGTTGAAGGATGGTGTAATTCTTCAACAAAGATCACTGAGATAATAAAGTCTCAGATTCCCCTGAGTGATAAACGTGGTTTGGGTTACAAATATGAAACTCCAAAACCAACCACTGAGCGTTCAATGCTTAAATTTGGAACGTTCGTATCCTCAGTCGCTGATACTTCATCTTCTCAGTGCTCCTCGTCCTATTTCTAAAGCCAATAGTTTACTTGGTGCTGGCACTTCTAATTTGAAATTAAAAGCTCAGCATTCAAATGGTCCTAGAACTACTTTTAGTTATAGGAAATGTTATCATTGTGGACTTACCGATCATATTGCTAGTAAGTGCCCCACAACCACCAAAGCTGAAAAGATAGCTAAGGTGAAGATTGCCCCCAAGGCAAAGAAGACCAACCCTGGTGCAAATCAGGTCAAGGTGAATCCTACCACTGAAGTTAAGAAATTAACTAAAGTGAAGAAAGACAAAGCTGAATCTTCAAATGCTGCGAAGACTGCTGAATCTTCCATTCCAACTACTTCCACTGACAAATGTGTATACATGGTAAAGTGGGTACCCATGAAAAACTAATCTTCCTTTGTATTGCAGGTTAAGAAGGGTATCTGGTATCTCGATAGCGGATGCTCTAGACACATGACTGGAAAGAAAAGCCTGCTCGCTGAATACAAGGAAGAGAAGGGTCCCTCTGTGACTTTCGATGGAAATGGAAAAGGACATACCCGAGGGTATGGTGTACTTTCAAATGGTACAACCTCCTTCAGAAGAGTCGCATATGTTGAAGGGCTGAAGCATAATCTTCTAAGCATCAGTCAGCTTTGCGACATGGATAACAAAGTAATCTTTACTAAGGAATCCTGTTTTGTCACTGACAAAAAGGAGAAGATAGCTCTCAGCGGTTATCGTTTGGAAAATGTTTATGTAATAAACATGGACTCAACAACCACTGAGAACTCCCGTTTCTTCTCAAAGGCCTCATCTGATGTCAACTGGCAATGGCATAAGAGGCTATCTCATCTAAATTTCAAGACACTGAACACTCTTTCATCAAAAGAGTTAGTCACTGGTCTACCTCAGCATTCATACGCCAAAGAGTCGTTATGTTCAGCGTGTGAAAAAGGGAAGCAGACCAAAGCAAGCTTTAAGTCAAAGCAAGTTTCTTCAGTGTCATCCCCTCTACAACTACTCCATATGGATTTGTTTGGCCCTGTTAACAAACAATCCATCGCTGGAAAGAAATATACGCTGGTCATAGTTGATGAATTCTCTCGCTTCACTTGGGTAATGTTTCTCCGTTCTAAGAGTGACACCCCTGAAGAACTCATCACCTTTGTTCGGAAGATGGAAACCCTGAACAATCTGACCGTTCGCTCAATAAGGAGTGATCATGGGACTGAATTCAAAAACAGTTCTCTTGATTCCTTCCTTGAGAGTAAGGGTATTTCTCACAACTTTTCTTCAGTGAGAACACCGCAACAAAATGGAGTCGCTGAAAGAAGAAATAGAACAATTATTGAAGCTGCACGTTCAATGCTCAACGATTCTCACCTGCCTACTCAGTTTTGGGCAGAAGCTGTCAACACTGCTTGTTTTACGCAAAACAGGTCGCTGATAGTCAAAAGATTCAAAAAGACAGCCTATGAACTTTTTCATGGGAGAAAGTCTTCAATCAGCTTTCTTCACATCTTTGGATGTCAGTGTTTTATACTGAACAACAAAGATGCACTTGGAAAGTTTGATCCTAAGGCTGATGATGGAATATTTCTTGGATACTCCTCAGTTTCCAAAGCCTTCAGAGTCTTCAATCGTAGAAGACAAACTGTAGAAGAAACTATTCACGTCACGTTTGACGAATCCCGTTCAGCGAACTCTAAACCGTTCGCTGATACTGAAGAACTGAATCAATGGATGTTTTCTCATCTTGGTGATTCAGAAGTTATTCCCACTACTCATGCTCATCCAGTAGAAGATGATAGTCCTATCATTCCAAATATGCAGAACAGTGAAGCTGAAACTTCTTGGGTCTCAGCTGTTCCTATAAACACTATACCTAACGCTGAACCAAATGTCTCAGACATTCCATCTACTTCTCAGCAATCAGTGAATATAATGACAACTGCATCCATTCCTCTCTTGGCTGATACTCCCGACATCGCTGAAGCTTCATCTTCAACTCCTCAAGTTCAAGTTGAGTCAGCGTCTCACGCTCCGGCTCAGCGATGGACTATAAATCACCCAATTGATCAAATTCTTGGTGATCCAAACGCTGGGATTCAGACTCGACGAAGTGCAGGTAATATTTGTTTATTTGTAAATTTTATTTCACTAACTGAACCAAAGAAAGTAGATGATGCCCTCAAAGATCCAAACTGGGTCAGCGCCATGCAAGAAGAGCTGACTGAATTCGAAAGAAACAAAGTTTGGAAACTTGTTCAGAGACCAACTGATAAAACTGTGATAGGCACTAAATGGGTCTATCGAAATAAGTTGGACGAACATGGTACTATAACCCGCAACAAAGCTCGACTTGTTGCTCAGGGATACAGACAAGAGGAAGGTATAGATTATGACGAAACATTTGCTCCAGTAGCAAGACTTGAATCTATTCGTCTATTCTTAGCATATGTTGTATACAAAAACTTCAAAGTACATCAGATGGATGTTAAGTCAGCGTTTCTAAATGGAAAGCTGAATGAAGAAGTGTATGTGGAACAACCTCCAGGATTCTCAGATTCTAAGCGTCCAGGTTATGTTTATAAACTGGATAAGGCACTTTATGGCTTGAAGCAAGCTCCTCGTGCATGGTATGACACTCTTTCTACTTATCTCCATATTGAAAATTTTGAGCGAGGTAAGATTGACAAAACTCTTTTTTTTAGAAAAGTGAAAGGTCATATCATTCTAGTTCAAATATATGTTGATGACATTATATTTGGTTCTACTAACCCTGAGCTTTGTACTCGTTTCGCTGATAGAATGAAAGATGAGTATAAAATGAGCATGATGGGTGAACTAACATATTTCCTTGGTCTTCAGATTAAGCAAACTGAAAAAGGAACTTTTATTAATCAGGGAAAGTATGTTAAAGATATGCTGAAGAAATTCGACTTAACTGAAAGTTCATCTATGAAAACCCCTATGGCACCACCGTTGACACTTGATAAGGACACTAAGGGTGTTCCTGTCAATGTCACGCTGTACCGTGGGATGATCGGCTCTCTTTTGTATCTTACAGCTAGCCGACCCGATATTATGTTTGCAACATGCTTGTGTGCACGATATCAAGCTGAACCTAAGATATCTCATATGAAAGCTGTAAAGCGAATTTTTCGATATCTTAAGGGTACAGCGAATCTAGGTCTTTGGTATCCCAAAGATTCAGGATTCGATCTAACCGCCTATTCAGATAGTGATTTTGCAGGTTGCAAAATGGATAGGAAAAGCACCACAGGAGGATGTCAGCTCCTGGGTGGAAAGCTGGTAAGTTGGACAAGTAAAAAGCAAAATTCAGTGTCCACTTCCACAGCTGAAGCTGAATATGTAGCTGCTGGAAGTTGTTGTTCTCAAGTCTTGTGGATGAGAAATCAGCTACTAGACTATGATCTTCAGCTCTCTAAAATTCCAATCTATTGCGACAGCACAAGTGCCATCGCTATAGCAAACAATCCAGTACTACATTCAAAGACCAAACATATAGAAATCAGAGATCATTTTATCAGAGATCATGTGATGAATGGTGATATAGAACTTCATTTTATCCCAACTGAGTATCAGTTAGCTGACTTATTTACCAAACCTCTTGATGAGACAAGATTCAACTTTTTCATCAGCGAGCTTGGAATGCTGAACTTTGAAGGATAAAATCTTCAGCGGTTCACATTAATCAGCGATAGGATAAAATCAACTCGTATAACCTATTCAATCATCTTCTCTCTGAATAAAGCTTGGTTAAACTGATATCAATGTATGTTTTCTCTCTCTGACAATCGCATGAAAATGCAAGATTTCAAAACAAAATGCATCGCTGAATATCTCTTCCTTAACAGCGATATTTTGAAATTTCTTAAAACCTTCACTGAATATTTTCATTCAGTGCTTCATGTTTTCAAAAGTATCCCTGAGTTTTTCAAAACCTCAGAGACAACCAAGAATATGAAAGGACAGTTGTGACGTCATTACAACGGATAAAACCTCGGCACGTTTTCTCTTCCTGACACACGTTTGCACGTCTCGTTCAAACTTCCAATCAAATGCAAACACGTGTCCGTGTCATGATGAAAATCTTTTCCCGCTCAAGATTTTCTCTTTCTAAAATCTCTATATAAACAAATTCTTTGTTTATATTTCTCTTTTACGCGATCAATCTTCCTCCGCAAGAAAGAATTCACTGTTGCATTTGTGATTTCAAAAACTTCAAGAACTGTTCATCATCTTCTTCATCAAACATCAAGGTTAATACGTTCTTATTATTTACCGATGCAAATAACTTGTTTCTGATCTACTCTTTGTTTTAACAAGATCAAACAAAAGAACTTCTTAAAATGAAATCATTTTCTTTCATGATTTTATGAACACAACCGTTTCATGGTTGTTCTTCAAGTTTAAATGCAAAAAATCTTAAACTTGTTCTTCACACATTCGTTTTTCCAGAATCTCTTTCTTCATAGAAAACTGGATAACAAGAATAAATGGGTTTTATATTTCATTTCTTAAAATCAAGAAAAACCCTAATATTCATTAAGACATTTTGTGTCTGAATGAAATGGATAAAATTTGAACCATCTTAATGGAAATTCTTTCCACATTAAGATAATTCTTATTTGTTAACATCTTTGGTTGAACTGATAATACAGAGAAATGGCTTCATCTGACATTCCTGCTACCGCTGAGAACATCTTCGCTGATTCTGAGGAAGTGGACATCCTCAAGGCTCCTCAAGTTAAGTTTGCCCTTGATAAACTGGATTGGACTAAGGTGAACAACCTCTATGCGCTTTTCGAGTTTCCTCCTCGAAAGCAAGTCACACATCTAGATGATGCTGTGAATTTTCTAAAGAATTGCTGCATCTCCACAGCCCTGACCATAACACCTCCTGCACATCAGCTTTTGCTCTCACAATTCTGGTACTCAGCCAGACACTCTCAACTACCTTCAGCCAAAGACCCCTCCAAAACAATCGATTGCATCCTCTGCGACATCGAATATGGCACGATGAAGATCACCCCTGCCATTATTCGCAAAGCTCTCAGCCTTCCAATAGCTACCAAGGAAAAACCTTTCGTTCCCCTCCCTGACCCCAAGAAAAACTCAGACAGGGAAGCCATCATTGCATTTTTTCGATGCAATGGGCTATGTATGGGAAATCGGCAGAGACATGAAGCCCGAGAAGAAGCTGACGATTATCAAGAAATCGAAAATGCCCAGCGAGATGAATTTCATCTTCGCTCATCTTATCAGCTGTATGACTGCAAAGAGCGGATCCTCTGACCAAGCCGCTAAACCTCAGCAGGCAATGGGTTATGCACTGCTGAAAGGTCTCAACATAGACTGGGCATCGATTATCTATGATGACCTAGTTCTAAGGGTGGACACCGTTGCTGACAGACCTCCATGGGTTCCCTACCCCCGATTCATCAGCGCCATCTTCCAATATGGCCTGAAGGAGAGCTACCCAACTGAAGGTGACCTGAAACTCTCTCAGGTCGGCCCAAAGATACTCGACTTCAAACCGATGGTGAATGAGGTACGTCTCTCTACACTCTTGTCTCTTCTCAACCCTTCTTCTTCTCATTCTGTGGCTCCTTTAGCGACAATACCCATCGCTGATACCCTGGCCACAAAATCCTCTCCTTCTAAGAAAAGGAAACATTCATCTACCCCCACTTGGTTCTAAAAGGATCAAGAAAACAAAGGAGCAACCCCAGCAATCTCATGCTGAAGACTCCTCAGCTCTTTCTGCAGAGCTGAAGGAACGTTCAGTGGTACGCTCTGCCACACCTGAACAAGCCATCCCTTTTATCCCAACTTCAGCGTCTCTAAACGCTGAGGTTACAAACTTGGAACCTACCCAACCTCCTTCTGTCTCTCAAAAGACTGATGAAGTGATTGTCAGCGAATCCAACGCTGAACTCATAACCCAACCCCCATTCTTATCCTTCGCTCCTCCCTCCACTCATTTGGTCTCTACTCCAGATCTAACTGGAGCTGCCATCATTTCCTCAGAACCTAAAGCTGATTCTCCAGGAATGATGAAGACAGGACCTGCAGAACAATCCATGGGCACTTTTGAAGATGACATGGAACTTTACTCAGGAACCCGTGATTTCGATGAATTCACCAATCCTCCTGCAGGTAAACAACAACCCATAAACACTGTGACTAAACCCCAAACTTCTGAGCTTTCCTCTATTCACAAGTTTTTATATGTTACAGGTCCTAATTTGGGAGATATCAACGCCTCTCTGAAGTCCGTGGAGACAAAGCTGACAGGTCTCACCACTACTCTCTCCAATAACTCTACAGCTGTAACAAACGCTGGAGAGAATCTGAACAAGCTGACAACGGTGGTGGAGAAGAAGGCTTCCACAGATGACATGAAGCAGGTTGATAAAACTCTCAGCGACTTCGCCAAGGTGCTCGCTGACATCTACAAAGACTACACCTCTCTCAAAAACTCAGTTTCGTCCATGTCCAGCGAATTTACATCGCTGAAGACATCGGTTGGACATCTAGAGGGGGATATGTCTACTATGAAGACTGACTTAGGCTCTGTTAAGACCGATGTTGGTTCGATGAAAACGATGATCGAGCAGCTGCTACACAAAGCGAATACTCCTGATCCTGCTCCTGCCCCCGTCCCTGCATCTGACAACTTCACAGCGGAAGATCGCACTGAGCTGAAGAAAATCAATCCTGCTATTTCTGGCCTAGAAGACAGATTAGCAAAGATTGAAGTTTGTGTAGGTCTCTCTGGCCAAGAAGACAGAGAACCTACCAACGCTGCTGAATCTACCCATTCCTCCCCCAGTCATCATGAAAAAGAGGGGGAGAAGAGCGCTGAAGACCTCGCCAAGAGCGCTGAAGACCTTTCCCATGATGAATCTATCAGGGGAGAGAAGACGAATACTGAAGAAACCACCGCTGGACCTCAGGGAGATGAAAACCATGAGGAAACCGAGAAGCTCGCCTCTGTATATGAGGGGGAGCAACTCGAAGAAGAAGCTGAGAAAACTGAATCCGAAGCAGAAGATGATGAAGCCGTCGACATCCCTGATGATGAACCATCTTCTTCTCCAAAGAATGATGATGATGATGATGACGAAGATGACGATGACTTCTTTATCGTCAAACCTGCTCCGAAGATCAAAGCTCTTAAGGGAATCTCGATAAATGAACCTTCAGGGGAGCGGACAAAGACAAAGCCCTCAGCCTCTGGAGCTGAGAAAGGCAAACGCAAAAGCGTCGCTGAAGATGACAATCTGATGATCTTGCTTGAAAAGCCGGTTTGTCAAGTATGCTAAACATCTCTCACTCCATCCCTCCTCTATCATACACTATCAGGTCTACTACCCAAGCCTATACACTTGAACCAATTCTCTCTATCTGATTCTACCCAAGTTCTTACTCGTAAGATCGCTGTGTTTCAGCTAGTCCTCTCCCCTGTTTGAGGATATCGCTGAAGGCTCCACAACTGCGATTTCACCAATAATACCAGCTGCTGCTGAAGAAATAATCCCAGTCTTAGATTTAATCTCTGAGACTGATGAACCAGAAGAACAGCTACTCTCGCACAGGGGCAGACCTTCCTTACCTCCTCAAAAGCTAAGTGAAGAGGATCAGAAAAGAAGAGAGGAAATAATAAAGCGATTCGAGGATCAGCGAATCATTCTGAGGCGTGATCAACTTCCTTCAGTTCCTCCAAAGTTCAGAATTTCCAAAAAGGAATACAAGGAACACCTCAGAGCTGAACGTCTAATCGCTGAAAGAAAAGAAGCTGAAGAAAAAGACAGAGAATACGCCATCCAGCTTTCTAAACGATCAATAAAAGACCCCAAGCTGAAAAGAGTTCCCATTGATGTTCAACGTCAGCTCTGGGAAAACGCCAAGAAGATAACTAAAGAAAAGAGAACTGTGTCTCAGTCAACTTTAGCCTGGTGCAAAGAAAAGGTCAACTACAGAGACTCTCCTGCCAAAATCAACAAGGTATTCATCTCTGGAAGAACAACCCTTGTTTCAATCGCTGAAATCGAGATATTCAGAGAAGATAAGAAGTACGAAAAATTCTATGCTGAAGCCATAACGAAGTACGGTCTCTCTGAATGGTTGGAGATCAGGTTAGCCATCCAGAAGTCCAAGTCGAAATACAAGGAACATGTTGAAAAGCTGATCAACAAACAAATCGACTTAGTCTACTCCTGTGTGGATATTCCTCCTCCTCCTCCTCTCGAAAGTCAGAAAAGAAAGGCCTCAGCGAAGAAGAAGAAATTTATATCTTCAATTGATGGCCCTGTCATTCGAAATGAAACAGGTATTGGTTTTTCACGTGCTGAAGTCCTTGGTCCTGATCCTGATCTTTCCATGCTTGACACATCTCTTCCTCCTGGTGAGACTTTCATCCCTGGCAAAGTCATAAGCGAACCCTACGGGATATTTTTTCATGACTACGATGGTGGAAAGCTTTTTCAACGCATCTCTGAACTTCACATCACTCCCATCGAACAGCTGAGAGATCTCATCTACTGGTGTGACTTCAGGAATGACCCTCAGGCACGACATCTGAAACCCTTGATTTTTGAAGAAGCGCTGATCAAAAGAAAACAAGGTGTAACCGTTCCTGACTGGATGATTCCCACCACATCAATGACCCTTGATGAACTTCTCATTAAGGAAGAACCTTTATAAGCTGATATGATCGCCCTTTTCTCTATTGTATCAGTTATTCTTTTGTACTTGTAATTTATTTCGCTCGTACTTGTAATCTTTCCATTTCTCTTTGTAACCTGATTCAAAGTTTTAAAGAAAGATTTCAGCGAATGTACTTTACTCCATCAGTACTGAAAAGATCCCAGAAAACAGTAAAAGGGACAAATATTTTATGAGTTCTTTTTATCCTTATGTTTTCATTAAATAGCAATTTTCTTTGTTGCTATGTCATAATCAAATAGGGGGAGATTGTTGATCCAAACCCTCAGTGATTTGATAATGACCCTCTCCATTCTACTTAGTGAAAATTGTAAGTAAACAATGTATCAGAGTTTCACTATCGCTGATAAGTACTAAGATCTTACAGTACCGCTGATAGGAACTCTCTCTCTTTTAAATTAAACAGTCAGCGAACACTGTTCATCATTAATGCTCTGAGTCTGTTCAGTCATTATGATGATCGCTGATAAGTTAGTTGTTTACTTATGATCCCTGAAGACAAGTTTCACGTCAACAAAGGTTCTACGCTGAAGTCGAAGATCAAGCTCAAGAACCAGCGACAAGTCTCCTAATGAACTGATGCGGATCAGCGAAGACTCAGATTTGTCCACTCAACGTGAAGTATCAAGTACAAGACTTCAGCTATCGCTGAACTTTATCATTCGCTGAATAGAAAATGATAATCGCTGAATCAACGAAAGCTGATCATGAAGTCCTCCGTACAAAGTACTTTTGTCTTAACCCCCCTTGCACGACTCCGTACGAAATGTCAGAAAAGAACCTCCGACTGTCTGAAATCGTACAACCACTCTGATACTACACTGTTCATCCATGCGGCTACTAAGGCTGTCAACCAAGGTCAATGACATACAACCAACCAGCTGATGACACGTGTAAAGTGTATACTGACTTGCATTAAATGAATGCAGTATATAAAGAGATGAACCCACTTCTTTTGAAGTAACTTGCTAACTCTGGACAAGTTCAATCTCTTATCTCAAGATAGGTTATTATTAGTAATTTCCTTATCTCTCTTAGTGCAAGAAACCTTAGTGTTCCAACTTGTTTAGATTTAGCTTTATCCTTAATCTTGTTTCCGCAACAAGCTGTAAATTGTTAATGATTTATCAATAAACAATTTAGAAAAGTAAAATCTGTGTGTTTGTATTCAACCCCCTCCCCCCCTTCTACAAACTTGTATAGGCCTTCGGGACCAACAAATTTCAATGGCTAATTTTAGAGTGAAGTGAATAAACTCACAACATATTCTCAAATCTAAGAATACCTTATTCAGTCCTTATTCAAAACCATAGCTAAAAGCATCCGAACAACCAACGTCAATCACAAGACTTTGGGTTTGTAATTGGCACATAAAAACATGTTCAAAGTGTTCAAATGCTATTTTACACTCAAAACGAGTACCCATACCCCTATATTTCACTTTAAAATGACCCCAATACGTAACAGCAAAAAATCAGAACCCAATACCGGGATTTCCAATACCGGGACTCCAAATAAAATAGCATATCGGGACTTAATATAGCATACCGGGACTCCAAATAACATAGCATACCGGGACTTGATAAACCACCGAGACTTGATAATATAACATACCGGGACTCCACCGGGACTTGCCACTACCGGGACTTGCCACTACCGGGACTTCCAACTACCGGGACATTCAAGTACCGGGACATTCAAGTACCGGGACTTTCAAGGTTTTGCGTACTGTCCGTTCAACAAGTCCTCAAATCGATTTAAAACATGAAATCAGTTCAATCTACTCATTCTAATCAATCCTCAGTCAGTTCATACAAATATACCAAGGTTACTATAACTTAAAAACACTTATTTGTACAAAGAATCGAATGAACTCGCCTTTGCTTGCAAAAACCACTTCCTGCACAAGCTGATTCCTCAAATCTGATGTTTGTGATTCCAAAAACCTATTCCACAATCCAGTTCGTTTTACAAACATATAACTACACAGATTTTTATTAGAAACCACTATCAATTTCTTACCAAAATGATGAACAAGGCTTACTTTCTCTTCTTTCTCTCTTTCTCCCTTTTTCCTCTAATTTCTTTGCCGACTCCAAACAAGGTACTGAGATATTTCTCAGCTCTAACCTTTTATCCATACACACTTTCAGCAAATAACCAAAAGCACCCTCAAGTTTCATTATTTCCAAACTTTCATCTCTTGTATTTTAACCTTAATGAATTATAAAATTACCACATAATTCGAGGTTTTAAGCCAAAATACAATTAGATCCCAATTCTTATTAAAATAATATTATTGAAAATTTAGGATGTTACAATACTCCCCAACTTGAAAATGATTTCGTCCCCGAAATCAAAATCAGGTAAACAAAGAAGGGTACCTATCTCACATATTCTCTTCCGACTCTAAAGTCACACTAACAACTCAAAGATATAATACCATTATACCTATATTCACCCTCTTAGATTGTAATTTATCAAAAGGTTTTTCTAAAAATGATTCCCGCTCCTTCTCATAACAACTTTTCTCATCAATTATGCTTCAAAAACTACGGCAATCCATCATTGCATCCATGACTTACACGTCTCTTCGACACAAAATGCTATCACCTTCTCACATCACTATCGCACCACACAAACACGTCTCAACCAAGCACTAAAGGGTTGTATATCAAAGGTGATAACTCCAATGAACTTGTAGTAAGACTACATTCTTAAGTCCAATCTTTCTATCATTTCTTCCCCACATTAGCGTGGAATACTATCTTTCAAGTATTACTTGTCTCTTTCTCCCAACTTTCCACATATCGATAGTATTTTCTCAATACGAACCATAACCAAACAGTTTCACTAAGATTTCTAACTTAAAATATTTAACCAAGTTATCTTGAAACTACATTACCGTTCGAAGTTACTACCTATTCTTAGATCTTCAACTAATCTTTTCTCGTACTATTCTTTCACACATAAGGAGCAACTTATATTCCTTAACGATTTTGCCTTCACTATACCACACCAACTTACAAGCCACATGCTCCATCAACTTTATTGACAAATAGTACTTTCCATCCGGAATCCCCAAAAACTTCCATTCGGATACTCCCTCTTTCTGACTTCACATTACATACTAGTTGACTTATCTATCTTGGCAATTCATGCCACTACTCGTTCATACAATCTCCACCCATAACATTAACCACAGACCAGGTCTCTCATAGACTCATACACAAAACATTTTATATCCCTGTTTTCTCGCCCAAATAACCGAGGTTATTTCACTAAAAAACTCCTCCCCAACTTTAGTTGAACTACCACTCACGATTTTCGATACACTTCCCTTTGTTCGTCTCTAGTACTTCATCTTTTATAAATCTTCCACATCATAAGTAAAACACTTATCTAAACACAACAGTCCTTCACTGTTCTTACCATCCCCATAAGGTGGTCCTTCAACTTTTAAACTTCTGATTCAAGACTTAACATTTATACATGACCCCAAAAGGATAACCAATGCATTCACGTCAAGTAAACTTCAATTACAATATCATTCATGCAATTTCAACCCCAAGCCTACGTCGAGCTTATCAATTCGGGTCAATGCTCTTAAGACTCAACTGAATTCAAAACCGAGCCATCTACTCAAAGGATCTAATGATCATTATGCAACATACGCTCCGAGGCATGATAATCCTACGACCCCTTCATTGCTACTTTCCCCACGAAGTCAATTGTACAGGTATATATATATATATGTACACGTATATGCAACTCTTTTATACTCCACAATGTATATATTTCGCCAAGGTTAATTAGTTCCAAAGGTATTAAGAACACGAAATTTATCAAACAGTCTTTACACCTAAGACCGACACTTGTTCAAATAGAAAGCAGTTAAGCATATAACACATCCAAAACTCCATCTCGAGTCACTAAAACTGACAAACATTCAAAAGACTCATTTGAATATAAATCAAGCCTTTAAGGCCAAAATAAACGTTTGGTTAAACATGTGTCACTCACACGATTACGTAAACCAAAATACATTGTTACCCAAAATCTTTACCCTTTTTAATCCCTTAATTGGCCATCGGCCCCAAAACAAAGGTTTACCACTCTTAAAACTTTACATGGTCGGATTTACCAAAATCCTCCAACCCACATGTTCACACATTTTTTTAGAACATAATACATCATAAATATTGCACATCCACAATAAACATTAAAAGCGTGCTTTGACTACATATCTTTCGCTTGTGCAACAATAAATCAAAACTTCTTTCATTAGTGATTTATTCGTCAATCACTCAAAATCCTTAACTATGTCGTACACGATAAAATTTGCTTTGCGCATACCCTCTGCATAACAGCATATCGGTACCGCTCACGGTTTTTGTTCCTGTCCGCACAGGCATACGCGGGACGCACCCAGACCGCACCCAATGACAGACGAAAGGTCTCATACACCTTACACAACTATCGACTTCAAAGTCAATATTTGACATGTCGACACTTCCTTAACCTTAAGGTCCCTAATTGAACCTAATTCTTCCTCCGGACACAACCGTCCCTCGGCAACTGTATTCCTAGTCAGCGAACAAGGGTACAGACTCTCATACAACCGATACTAAAGTCCACTTTCGACTCTCACACTGTTCATCTCTCATTTGAACACAATTACCAAAACTACAAACTTTCTCCCAAGGTTTATCCAACACCTCTCCACTCTTGGAGTTCTTTCTTAGCTTATAACGTAATACTCTACGACCGAGCGAGTTCATAGCCTTTATGCATGACAAATCATTTCGCACATTTTCTCATTTTAAATACCCCTACTGGGAACAACTTGGGCACACATACCCCAAAGTACTGCACAACGATCTCGAGAATCGTTTGCATATTAAATTTCCGAAAACTCAATCCTTCTCAACCAAAACAGTGTTGTTACGACAGTAATATACTAAATGAAAATCTCTTCGTACGACAATAGTTCGAAAAAGTTTGACCGACACGAAATAAACTAGTCGGTTCTCTCGCTTATTTATATGATGTTTAATAGGTCCATACTCCTGTTAGTTATTAAACGTTTTGCTGACCAACGCTTTCTTGCTACAATTCAACTTTTCATGTAAAGTAAGAAATACTTTGTAAAAACTTCAAAAATTTCGCTGTGCGACGTAAATGGGATTGCCTTTTCTTTAAATACACTTTCGCAAATGCTAAAAACTGTTATTTATGCATTTGGTTTGAAATCATGAAAACTCACGTAACACACACTAAAATACCAGGCATAAAACTTTCCTCGCAATTGAAGGCTACTTACTCAAACGAGGTCAATCGTCTTACTTACGTAACTTATCATTGACATTCTACTTCCGACCAATGGTCGCCCTCTCGTCCTTATAACATTTGCTATACTGGCATTCCACGATCCACATACTCCACCATGTCATACCATTTCCATCTTGATCAATCATCTCATACTCTATCTCCACACATATCAATCCACCTACTAAAGGTTGCCTTGGCGGACTTTCATGAGTCCCGTCAATTCCAGGTTATCCTTCCAACCTCCAATCAATACTGATCTGTCCTTCAAAGGACCTTGGTGGCGTATTCACCATCATTCTACTATAACATAAAGGGATAACCATAAGAAATGGTTATGCACGTACACACATACAAAACGTACCTTATCGATCGTTAGTCACTGTAATAATTCAGAAATAAACATGCTCGTGTAAATATATATTCATAATAACAGTAGCTAATTGGAATTGTGAACATATCATACAGAAGAATCCTCGTTACCATTGTCACAGTACTAATTTCACGTATTTTCGTTGACTCTAAGACTATCCCGTCTTAACACTTCTACCCATATCTCACATATCATAACCTACTCCATCTCAGCTTAAGTCTAAGTATCTTATCAGCATACTTAGTTCGCTTAAACTAGTGCTCTGATACCATATTGTAACACCCCAAAATCTTAGCCAATTTAAACCTCAAGTTATAACAGGTTATGACAATAAATACTTCAACTTATAAAAACAGACAGTGGATTAACCATCAAGAGTAAATTCACATTACAAGATCCTTCAAATAACCTATCAATCTAATTATGTCACTACAACCTGATTAATCAAGTTATCTATCAATCCCTCAAAATCTCTTCTTTGTTAAATTCATCCACCTCTGCTATATCAAAACGCTCGTCCCACAACCCTTTATCTCCCCGAGCTGGTACCTGGTAAGAAAACATCATTTGAAACGATTAGGCCAACGCCTAGTGAGAACATTCGTTTCCAAGATAACATTTGTAAAATCAATGTAAACAAGTTATAACAAACCTGATTCCCCTTTTCTTACCGTACAACAACTCCTTTCACTACTGGGAATCTACCCCACTTCCATAATTATGACTAATTCATCTAGCCATAATATCACTACCAAGAGTTTACCATAAATCATCCCAGATTCAAAGTCAATACTCTTATCCAAGAAATTACAAGTCAAAACCTGCCTATTTCTTAATCCGGAAGTAGAGATTACAAATTACTTTATGCCTATCTCAAATCTTCCTTTCACAACTGGGAAATCTCCGATCTTCCCTATAAAATGGAAATCTCCGATCTTCCATTCGAAATGGAAATTACAAATCAAAATCTGCCTATTCCACATTTCCCGTCCTCGCCACCTCAGAATCACTGACCCCAATGGGATTAATATATCGCGATACACAACTGGGGCCCTCACGATGATTCAAGGTACTCTCATTTGCTAGAAATTACATCCTTTGGTCAAATAGCGAGTACTCGGTTCCCATTAGACCGTACCCAGGTGCTCTACGATGACCGGATGCCTATTTTTAGCAACCGCAACACAATACATAAGTATTATAACTCTTAATATTATATGTGCATAACATACAATATATTTATCTCAAAACATATTCTATATATACATTTATGAAGAATATTAATCTCTCGACATCTCGACTTCTCAACTATCCCCTCTTTGCAATTTAGCACGGGGATCAATCATGGCATAACTCATAGTCATCTATTTGGACTCATTACTGATGATGACAAGTCCTTACAACTATCGACAACTCAAGTTAAAATCAGTTTCATAACAAAGTGATAATTGCTCAAGCACTATTCATCATCTTCTTCATTTAGCCAGTTCACAAAATCGAGTTATTGAGCCTACTATCTTTCAATTAAATCATACCCAAGCATTTAGACATAGTTCAAGACATACCTATATCAATTTCAATGGCTAATTTTAGAGTGAAGTGAATAAACTCACAACATATTCTCAAATCTAAGAATACCTTATTCAGTCCTTATTCAAAACCATAGCTAAAAGCATCCGAACAACCAACGTCAATCACAAGACTTTGGGTTTGTAATTGGCACATAAAAACATGTTCAAAGTGTTCAAATGCTATTTTACACTCAAAACGAGTACCCATACCCCTATATTTCACTTTAAAATGACCCCAATATGTAACAGCAAAAAATAAGAAACCAATACCGGGATTTCCAATACCGGGACTCCAAATAAAATAGCATACCGGGACTTAATATAGCATACCGGGACTCCAAATAAAATAGCATACCGGGACTTGATAATATAACATACCGGGACTCCACCGGGACTTGCCACTACCGGGACATTCAAGTACCGGGACATTCAAGTACCGGGACATTCAAGTACCGAGACATTCAAGTACCGGGACTTTCAAGGTTTTGCGTACTGTCCGTTCAACAAGTCCTCAAATCGATTTAAAACATGAAATCAGTTCAATCTACTCATTCTAATCAATCCTCAATCAGTTCATACAAATATACCAAGGTTACTATAACTTAAAAACACTGATTTGTACAAAGAATCGAATGAACTCACCTTTGCTTGCAAAAACCACTTCCTGCACAAGCTGATTCCTCAAATCTGATGTTTGTGATTCCAAAAACCTATTCCACAATCCAGTTCGTTTTACAAACATATAACTACACAGATTTTTATTAGAAACCACTATCAATTTCTTACCAAAATGATGAACAAGGCTTGATTTCTCTTCTTTCTCTCTTTCTCCCTTTTTCCTCTAATTTCTTTGCCGACTCCAAACAAGGTACTGAGATATTTCTCAGCTCTAACCTTTTATCCATACACACTTTCAGCAAATAACCAAAAGCACCCTCAAGTTTCATTATTTCCAAAATTTACACCAAACTTTCATCTCTTGTATTTTAACCTTAATGAATTATAAAATTACCACATAATTCGAGGTTTTAAGCCAAAATACAATTAGATCCCAATTCTTATTAAAATAATATTATTGAAAATTTAGGATGTTACAAATGTCGTGCGTCGTGAGTGATCTGTTGAGAGAGAATTCTTTGCTTCGAGTGCTCTTTGAAAGTTCAGTTCTGCTGAGATGATGTGTGATGCTGTGTGATGCCCCTTGAAATGATGATTGAGCTTGGTATTTATAGTCTTCGGGTGTTTTAATTGATTCCTTAAATGGTTCGTGTAACAGACGTAACGAACGTCGACTTTAATGCTGTTAATAGCCTTTGTCGGTTATAGCCGTTCGTCATCAATGACATTGATTCCTGCATTTAAACACTGAAACGTAACAGAAATAATATACGTTAGTAGGTCGAGGTCGCAAGGTTCCATACGACGGTCGTATGAACTAGACGACGTCATGGTCGAGTGTCGTGAGGCGAATAACTTTCGATTTCAACTTTGATCAGGGGATAAAGTACTATGATTTTACCTTATTATGGAAAAGTGTAATAAATGTTTTCCTTACCTTGGTCGTGGTCGAGACTGGTGAAATTTTACCCAAACAATATATATATATATATATATAGATAAATATTATAATATTGATATATTATAAAAACTCATAATATATAATAATGATTTGAACTATATATTATAATAATAATAATACAAATAATATATTTTAAATAGTAAATCGTTGAAATCTTTTTTTGGGTTTTTTTTGTTGTTTTTCTTTTCTTTTCCCCCCTTTTTTTAGAAAAAATAAACCATTGTTATATAGTCATTACTATTTTTCTAATTATAATATATTTATAAAATTAAAATATAAATATTGAGTTTTTTAATCTATTTAAATATATTGTTCATATATTTAATAATAAAAATGTATATATATTTAGTAAATAGTAAATCTATTTACAGATGACTACGTCAAACATTACAGATTGTTCATATGGACATATATATATATATATTTAATAATAAAAATGTATATAATCCATATATAATAATAATAATAACATAAATATACAAAAATGGTATATATATATATGTGTGTGTTTATATATGCAGATATAGAAGTAAGGGGTGAGTTCAAATGAAAACTCATTTTTAATTGTTAGCATGAGGACAAGTCACAATCATTGATCAAGATTTGGAAAACTAATCAATGATTAAAACACAATAAGATTAATTAAGAAGTGATTAGAGACAAAATTGGAAATTTGAATATGCACCTACCTTATTTGACTTTTTATTTTCTTTTTTAATTAAAAACTTTTACCCCCTTAAATTTTAAAATAAATTATCTTAAAAATTACTAATATTTTAATTAAATAAATTACATCAAAAAACGAGAATTTCTTGCTTTTCGATATGACATCCATCTTGATACAGTTTTTTTTTATTTTAACCGTTTTTACGTGAAATATCATATATGTGTTATATTCATTATGAATACGTATGCACGTCCCTAGGTGTCCACATTCAGTATGAATAACAAAGATGAACACTCATTCACTATTCATGATAAATAATACAATATTCAGTATGAATAATAAAGTATTCATAGTGAATAATACAACATTCAGGATGATTAATACACGAATTTATGATTCATGTATTATTCACCATGAATGTTGTATTATTCATCCTAAATGATACATTATTCATGCTGAACAATAAATGAATGACAGTGAAGGTGTGAGCACATCACACGCTCTTTTTGTTTCCCTGTTTATAGCCGAAATTTGGTTTTATTCATTATGAATATGTATGCACATCCCCGGGTGTCCACATTCAGTATGAATAATAAAGTTGAACGTGCATTCATTATTCATGATGAATAATACAACATTCGGGATGAATAAAACACGAATTCATGAATCGTGTATTAATAATTTTAATTAAAAACTCTATTTAATATGAGTTATTGGATCAATAGAGATGGAAGAGCCAAAATCCATCCTCATGTGCACAATTGAAAATGAGTTTTCATTTGAACTTTTATCATAGAAGTAATATATATATATATATATATATATATATATATATATATATATATATATATATATTTAATAATTATTATTAATGTGAACTATAAATAATATAATAAAAATATAAATTAAAAACATAATATATTCATTTATATATACAAATATAAAACCATAATAATAAAAAATAATATACTAAATTATGATTTTGAGGTTTGATGGATCTAACTGATTACATAATTTCCAATGCATTCAACACTCCCCGTTAGGGGGTGCCAATAGCAACAGGGGTGTTAAAAATAACCGAAACCGAACAACCCACCCGAACCGAATGAAATTTGGGTTACGGTTTCGGGTTATTCGGTTTTCGGGTTAAACTGTTCGGTTAACCGAATAAGAATTCTTATTCGGTTCGGTTTTCGGTTAATTTTTTTCCTAATTCGGTTAAACCGAATAACCCGAATAACACATTCTATTAATATTTTATATATTTCATGTTTATAAAAAATAATCCAAATACATGTTATACTATTATTATTTTACATATTTTATTGCTATATAATATTTTTTTATTGATAGTAGATAAGGTTTTTATTAGATTACGTTTTTTTTTCTTTGATTACATCGTCGCGTTGAAAAAATATATATATATATATCATTCAGTAGATATTGATTGATAGATGACCTTTTTGGTTAATATAAGACAATTATTGAGTATTATTGTATGATACAATAATATATTAAAATCAACGGACAATTAATTTGAGAAAGTGTCCAACGAAAAAATATTAATCCTATTCGGTTTAACCGGTAACCGAACCGAATAACCCGAAACCGAATCAACCGAAACTAATTATACCGAACCTTATTTGGTTTGGTTATCGGTTAGTTTTATAAACACTTAAAACCCGATTAACCCGAACCGAATAAACCGAAAACCGATTTAACGGACTGAATAACACCCCTAAATAACAATGCCCTTATTAAATCATAAACTTAATCAAGAATTTCCCTACAAAAAATGCTTCCGCATAGCAATATAGCATTTATATTTTATCAATAGAACGAACTAATAAATACCTTAAATAAATTAATTTATAGCTTAAAATTAGACCTGGCAAACGTGTCGTGTCATGTTGGGTTCAAAGTTAAACGGATTGAGAGTGCCTAACCCTAACCCGATCCGTTTAATAAACGGGTCAGAAAGTCCCGACCCTAACCCGACCCGCCTAACCCGCCACGACCCGCCTAACTCGTTTAACATTTATAAAACTAAAAATTAAATATCGAAAATACACAAAAAAATTACAAATCCAAAATTCAAATGAAAACATTAGAAATCTAAATTTTATAGTTCAAACTTATAAGTTCTAACCAAATCCAAAACATTAAAAATCCAAAGCATTAAAAAGAGTTATAATATATATAAACGGGTTATTCGGGTCATTTTCGAGTTGAAAATTTTGACCCTGACTTTATCCGTTTAATTTTCGTGTCGTGTCAACCCGTTTACTTAAACGGGTTGAAATGTATTACCTAAACCCGTATATTTCGTGTCGAGTTCGTGTCAGTTTTTGCCAGGTCTACTTAAAATAATAAAACTAATTAAACATAACTCTACTACAATTTTCGTCCCTGTAGTTTGTTCTTTATAACAGTTTTCTAACTATATTGAAAACGTAACATTAAGAGACGCTTTATGTGTACATATATACTACATGTTGACTTAAGAATCAGCGGTTAAAACAAAGTAATATGAACCACTTTCTCGATGTATGACTACTATTAAAATGATCATCAAACTAACTTAGGTAAGTGTGAAGGTAGCTTGTATTCCTTGAGATTAGTTACCATACATGGCAAAGAATCGTGTGAAAAGTTGAGTTTAACGTGAGAAATGAATTTGAATCGTTGATCATTTTTAATTAAATGTCCTCTCATGAATTGCGGCTTAGGAAGGAAATTGATTCGGTGCATCTTGGTGCATTTTATCTCGGTGCATCTCATTCTAATGTGCGTCCATTTCTCATCCAACGGTTGATAACCACTTCTCACGCTAACCTCAACTTCTCACTGGAACCAAACTCTATCATATATATATACACAAAGAAGATGATTTAACTTTTTAAGAGTAAATTACAAAAATTGCCCTTGGGATTTGTAGAAACTCTTGTTTTTGTCCATAACTTTTGGGAATTACAAGGATCAACATTCGTTACAATTTTAATCCATAAATGTTGGGTTTGCTAGTTGTTATCGTTAGGTGCCCCCATCTTCATCCCTTCTCCCCATCCCGACAACATTACAAATTTGTCTTCTCCATGTCTATTCACATGCCATAGCAACCCTCAACCTCCATCTTCATCCCGGCCATGTCCAAGTCAACCCATTGTCAAACCTCAAAATTTTCTTCGTCCACCAAGGCTCTCCTTCAAATCCTCTTAAATATCCATTTTCAATTCATGAATATGGAAAATGGAGAAGTTTGATGGTTGCAATAGTAGAGGAGGTAGGAAGAAGTTGTGACGGTTGAGGGACGTCAATGATTAAGAATGGAGGAGGGGATGAAGGCTATGGTGCAGTCACATTTCGGGTGGGTTTGGTTTTTTGTTCTTTTTTTACTAGATTTTACGACTCGCACCAAGCTTAATCACGTGTATACAATTCTAAAATAAAAATGTGCACAAAAAAAACACAATAGTAGCCAACGGTTGGGGACCAAAGTTTCCACAAACCCTAAGGAGAACTTTTATAATTTACTTTAATTTAAAAACAAACTTTTAGATATTCTAGAGATCTACACTTGACTAACTATAGTCTAGTGGAAGTTTAAATAACGAAATCAAATATCGTAAAAATATGAGACTGAAAGGTTAAGGAAGTGTTTATAAGTAAATTATTGAAAAATCCATTTGAAGATACATTTAGTCCCTAAAATGAATTATTGATAACACCAATTTTTGGTATTATTTTTATACCACTTTCCGTGTAGTTTTGTTTATTTCCAAGTAAACGAATCGAGATTTTCACAGTTTAAGTTAAGTTGTATAGGAATCATTTTATCAAAGAGAAACTTAAGGATTTGCTCGAAAAGGTGAAAAATCAAGACGAAAAAGATAACAAGGTGTTGGAAAGATTAAGTGATAAAATTATCTAAGTGAAGAACTGGGTAAAATGTTAATCAGCAAAAGGATGACCAAACTGTAACACCCTCAAATTTGGAAATAACAACTTGTTAGGAATATTTCATATAGATTTGATGTGTCAAAACTTCAACTTACAAGGGTTCGAATTGTAATATGTTTATTTTATAGTTATCCTTGTAAATTCTAGTTTATCTAGGATTCCTAGTTTATCTAGGATTGGTATTTATCTAGTTTCTAGTTTATCTAGGTTTCTAGTATATAAAGAAACCTAGAGATATAGAATTAGACGTTCTTGAAACCCACGTTTAAACAAAAACGTGTAGATGTGTGTGCATGAGCCCCAAGGTTCTTAATCCTAATACTTGAGAAGAAGTATTCGTTTGTTGATAACTTAGGTCAACAAATTGGGGCGTGAGTATGTAATCAGTATGTTTAAATTAATGAACCTTGTTAGCTATACAAATCTGTCGTTTAATTCCGCTGTTCATGTTGTGATTTGTATATGTTTATTCCATGATCTAGAACTAATCATTCTTGAGCTTAAAGATCCGGTTTAGGGTTTATATAAATCCTATCAGGTGGTATCAGAGCACATGGTGCTCTCTGATCTGGAAGAAAAACAAGGTTTAATGGAAGATTTGAAGAGACGAAAGAAGACGAACGAAAGAAAGAAAAATCAGATTTTTCGCAGAAATTTTCTGGAAAATCACAGCCGGCCGTTTCGCCTATTCCCGGAGATTGAACCGTCGGATCGTCGCGATTTTTGGACAGAAGCTTCGGGACACATTGTTTAACATTATGTCTGGTTGGATTGGTCGTACGACGTCCAGAACGCTCCCAGAAATTCTCGAAATCCAGCAGTTTTTTTTTTCTTGATAAAAATTGTTCTTCACTCAGAATTCCTCAAAGCCATGAAATCAAAGCCGCGATGCAATGGAGAATACATGTCACACACCATGTTAGGATCATGCTCGACAAAAGGAGGATGATTTTTGTTTGTTTCAAGAAAATTCACACACACAAGGTATGAAGGTTTGATGAACGATAGAGGAAGAATGCTTAAATGACTACCCTTTGATCGTCATCAGTTGATTACAAAAAGGAAGATTAATTAGAGTTTGTTTGAAGAAGAAGTGAAAGTTAGAGTTTGTGTTCTTATCATATCTTTAAAGGTATCCTTCACCTGTTAAAGATAACCCGTGATATTATGAAGATTATTAACGTAATTGTTCGAAGAATGTGACTTCAATTTGACGAAATCTTAGAGAAGAAGATTGGTCGAAGGACAGGGATCCCCTCATTCATGAGAATGACGTTGTTGTTCACTTGGTTTCTACGGGATATAAGACTCAAGGTTTGGTTTTTTACTTCAACTTTAAATAGATAATGGTTGATTTTCTTTACAACGTAATTGATATAACCTCGAAGACACAAGGATGGTTAGCATAAATTCAGGGGAAGAAGAAGTGTTGATCATTCAAGGGGAAGATTCAAGTTTGATAAGTTTTGGATTTGATTATGTCAAAAAGGGGAAGAGCTACTTGAAGATTCTGATGCTAAGTTTTGTCATCATCAAATAGGGGAAGATTGTTAGGAATATTTCATATAGATTTGATGTGTCAAAACTTCAACTTACAAGGGTTCGAATTGTAATATGTTTATTTTATAGTTATCCTTGTAAATTCTAGTTTATCTAGGATTCCTAGTTTATCTAGGATTGGTATTTATCTAGTTTCTAGTTTATCTAGGTTTCTAGTATATAAAGAAACCTAGAGATATAGAATTAGACGTTCTTGAAACCCACGTTTAAACAAAAACGTGTAGATGTGTGTGCATGAGCCCCAAGGTTCTTAATCCTAATACTTGAGAAGAAGTATTCGTTTGTTGATAACTTAGGTCAACAAATTGGGGCGTGAGTATGTAATCAGTATGTTTAAATTAATGAACCTTGTTAGCTATACAAATCTGTCGTTTAATTCCGCTGTTCATGTTGTGATTTGTATATGTTTATTCCATGATCTAGAACTAATCATTCTTGAGCTTAAAGATCCGGTTTAGGGTTTATATAAATCCTATCACAACTAAATAAAAACTTCGATAAAATAACCAAATGGAGGATAAAATCCTTTCTACAAAACCATCATTGAAAATACCTCGACATTAAAACATATAATTAACTCTAACATTCATTAACTTAAGTCATACACCAAGACTGAATAAGGTCGGGTGTTACTCAACCCAAATATAAGTTGCTATTTCCAAAGTGCGGAAGACTTCACCAAGCTATCCCTTCTCGTGCATACAACTAGCACTCATCTCTCCACGGTGTCGCTAGTACTATTCCCCAACCGGAACCTGATGCACATGCCGACAAATAAAAAGGTTAGGTTAACGTCTAGTGACTTCAAGAGTTTTCATCAAGATTAAATAATTCGTTAAACCGAAGAGAGTGCAACTTAAATCATGCTTTCCAAAAAGGATTCATATTGAATATACAAACAACCCAGCGCGCACAAATTTTTATGACGAAAGCTCCAATGCATAACACTCTTAAAATGAACTCCGAACCAAAACTCACTCAAAACATGAATAAAACTCTATTAGTCGAAACATCCCAATGCGGATGAGGCATAATACTCAACCCATAAATCATGGAAAACAATCCATATAAATATAACACGTCGCAGAAAACAATGGATAAAAGTAAATACCCAAAACAACACCTTTCTGTGATGGGGGAGACCCGGTTCCATCGAATGTGGCAGGTACACAAAGTTAAACCACAAATATATGTTACAAGCATGTTTCATAGATGGAAAGACCAATGAAATCAACCCTATTCAGGTCTTTAGTCAATCTTGGACATCAACCCAAACCGGATCTTTAGTCCATAGAGACATCAACTCAAACCGAGTCTTTAGTCCATTGAGACATCAATCCAAACCGAACCTTTAGTCAATTGTGACATCAACCCAAACCGGATCTTTAGCCTAGTGAAACATCAACCCAAACCAGATCTTTAGTCCACGGAGACATCAACCCAAACCGGATCTTTAGTCTATTAAGGCATCAACCCAAAGCGGATCTTTAGATTAGAACCACCAAGTTGAACCTCATCCGGGTCTTTACTTGGGATCTCACCATCTAAAATAAGTTTGTTTAATTTAGAAATTAATACATGACTCCAAAAGAATAACCAACGCATTCAAATCATGTAATTCCCAAATAAGATGCAATACATGCAAATCATAACCAAAGCTCTACATTGAGCTACCAAAATCGGACAAATGTCCCCAAGACCCAACAGAGTCAAAAACAGAGCCATAAGCTCAAAAGATCAAATGATCATTTGTTAAAAGTCAACATATGCAAATGAAATGTATTTAACCCATATTATGTAAATACATGCTTCAAAGGCATGACTAACTCAAAACCCCTTCATTGACATTTTCCAAATGAAATCAAACCATTTATATACCCAAATACTTTATAACTCGATAACGTATATCTTTCACAATAGGTTATAAAACCAAAACATCAAGAGTGCATAAATGTCAAATGATATTCATTTATTAGATAGAGCACCCAAAAGGGCATACTCTCAAAATTTATTTACCAAAGTGTCCAAAAACCCAACGATGGACATCTCATGAGATTTATAAGAATGAGACATACTAATATGCAAACTCATTAAAAGACCCACTCATACATATTTTCAAAACGTCCCATAACTTAAACTTTACATATTTCCAACAAAACACTAAAAGTGCATTTTTATCAAATAACCCTCATTTATACAATAACTCATCAAAACACTATCATTTATGATTTATTAATCAAGTTACCCAAAAATCCCAAATGTGGGTGTTTTACCAGATTTGTAAAGATCAACACTTCAAATAATAAAAACCCACCAAATAGCTCAACATTTGATAAGTTCAGGTAAAACACGTAAACACTTTAAAATAAACATTTTTGGCATGTACAATATTTTCACAAATCAACTGAACTCACCTTGCTAGATTTGAGCTAAATCTAGATTTTTCCCAAACTTGAGCTCCTTTGAAGAAACTAATCCTCAAGCCAAAACTTCCAAAAACCCAAATCCACAAGTTTTCAACCATAAATATTAATTCCCAAACACTTAAAATCGTTCCCCAACATATTACATCCACATCACAATTTATACCAAAACCCTAATTTCTTAGGTGAAGGAAAAGAGAGGATTACCTTACCCACAACTTGTATTCCACCAACAACATACTTCTAGGGTCACCAAGATGAACCTCAAGCTCCAAATCTTCAAAAGAGTGAAATGGGATGGATGAAACCCTAGAAAAACTTGATGAAGAGGGTGAAGTGAAGAGATTCTAGCTTTAGCTTCCAAAACCTTGCTAGATGAAGAAGAATCACTTAAAATCTCGAGTATTGGGGTCTCAAAGGCTCAAAATCGACAATGGATGCTAAGGATTTCGGTTCTTGGGAGAGAAAAATGAAGTGAGTGAAGTGAAATGAGGAAGAGGGGTGAAAATCACGTTTTTATGGTCCAGGTACCCGTGTGCGACAATGCCCAACGACAATGCCACAGGCAAAGTCGCCAGGAATGTACCGAAGGTGGTACCTCCACTGCGACAATGCCACGCGACAATTCCCTATGGCAAAGTCACTGCATAGTCGCTCCACCCCATCTGAAGCCCGAAAGTTGCCATTTCTTACGCGGCACATTCTCAATCCTCCTGGTGACTAAAAGCAACATAATCCCAACACGAAATCCAACAAATTGGAACCTCAAAAGACTTCGGGGTAACCTTCACTTACCAAGAATTATGGGTGTTACACAAACAGAGGTCGGCGCGACGAGGTCGCTAGTTTGGTTTTTTGCGAGAGTTTGAAAGTGCGTGTTAGTTTCTCTCTAGTTTAAAGTTTTAAACTAGCGTGGAAACTAGCAAACACCTGCAAAAATTCGCTTATCTCTTGTTCAACTAGGGTTTAGTGGGATTCACAATTTTATTTTCAAAAGGAAGACAAAGGCGACTTTTGAACAACTTCTTTATCAAGGAAGTGACGGAGTGAAGCAAGGAAATGGTCGGGAAGCATTTGGTTAGCCAATATTTGTCATTTGTTTGTGGGTATTGCTAAGGTTGTAAATGAACCGAACGAACACCAATGGAGGTTTGTTTGTGTTCGTTCGTTTAACTTAACCAAAACAAACGAAGGAACGCGAACGGTAAACAAACAAAATTTTTCGTGTTCATGCCCGTTCGCTAAGAAAATGTGTTTGTTTGTGTTCGTTTATGTTCGTTCATTAAGATGTTAAACAAACGTAAACGGACGAACATAAATGAACATAAACGAGTGTAAACAAACGAACATAAATGAACATAAACAAACGAAAACAAACGAACATAAATGAACATAAACGAACGAACATAAATGAACGTAAATGAACAAACATAAATGGACATAAACAAACGAACACAAATATACTAAAGGCAACCACCATTACTTATCATTTCGTTACTAAAAAAATAAGATAACAAAATGAAAAACCAAGTAAATAGGAGAGATACAAAAAAACTTTAAAAATTTAATTAATTGGCGATAATATATAAATATACTTATTTATATATATATATATATATTATATATATATATATATAAACATAAACGAAAATAAATGAACGAACATAAATGAACGAACGTTCACGAACGTAAATGAACATACGAAACCATTGGTAATGTTCGTTCATATAACTTGGTAACGTGGTGGTGGTGGTGGTGGCGGTGACGGCGGTGGTGGTGGTGGTGGTGGCGGTGGTGGCGGTGGCAGTGGCGGCGGCGGTGGTGGTGGTGGTGGTGGCGGCGACGGCGGTGGTGGTGGTGGCGGTGGTGGTGGCGGCGGTGGTGGTGGTGGCGGTGGCGGCGGTGGTGGTGGTGGTGGCAGCGACGGCGGTCGCGGCGGTGGCGGGGGTGGTGGTGGTGGTGGCGGCGACGGCGGTGGCGGGGGTGGTGGTGGTGGTGGGAAAGAAAGAAGAAGAAGAAGAAGAAGAAGAAGAAGAAGAAGGGGTATATTTGTCAAAAAATCCTTGTTCCACTTAGTTCTAGGGGGTAAGCATAGAACACCCTTGTCCCATGATGGTTCCACTTAGTTCTACATTTGGTCGCACCAAACATGGGACAGGTGTGTCCTGTCCTGTCCTGTCCCATGCTGTCCACCCTACCAAACGCACCCTAAACGAACAAAAAAACATGTTCAAGTTCGTTCATTTATTAAATAGACGAGCATAAACGAACTTCATGTCGAACGGTTCGTTGAACGTTCGGTCGTTTACAGCTCTAGGTATTGCAAGTCAAAGGAGTTTTTACGAACTTAGGGGGCCTTTGGTTTGTTTAAGGAATGAAAGTGGAAATGATAATGAAAATAGAGTAGAACGAAAATGATTACTTTTATTTTATTATATTATATTATTGTGATTCCCTTCTATTAATAAAGTTAAAAAAGGTCTATCTTCATCTCCATGACTCCATATCCAAACAAGCATCTCAATCCTAACGGCACAACACACTATCTTCATCTTTTTTTTCATCGCATCTCCATCATTGCAAGCATCTCCAATACAACAAGTCAACAAGATACCATCTTCATCTCCAACACATCTCATTTTTTATATTCTCGATTTCATGTCCATTTTACTTTCATCTTTTCAATTTCATCTCCATCTTCTTATTTTCATCTTTTTGATTTCATCTCCATACACAAAATCGAAAAACACCAAACTGAAATCACCGGTTGAGAGACGAAAACAGAAGAACATGATTCACATCTTTTTGGTTTCATCTATGTTTGGAGGTGCTAGGGTTCATGAGAGAGAAGAAGACGAAGACGAAATCAAAAACAAATAACGAAATCTGTGGACTATGGACTTTATTGGATGAAATAAAAAACCGAAGAACAAAATCGAAAAACAAGTTATGCATCTTATTAGGCGGTGGAGCTAGGGTTCACAGATTTGAAGACGGGAAGACACATAAATCGAAAACCAAGATATGCATCTTATATTCCCACCCCCACCCCCACCCCCCCCCCCCCCCCCCCCCAATTTAGGGAGGAGTGATTTTTACCCAAATCAATTATAATGATTAATTAACAAATTGAAACCAAACATCTTTTTTCATTGCATATCCATTACTTGTTTAAGCAAACATTATCAATAATTACCATTTTTATTAATTACCTTCTAATACCTCCAACCAAACACCTCCTTAGATTGTTTTCAAGAGACCTTTACTTAGCTTCATGAATTCTTTTATTGTTTTGTTTAATAATACCCCTAACATGAACTAATCTTTAGATGTTGGTGTTGAACTAACTTTGGTATGTAAGCATATCAGCATGTAACTTGTGACTTTTATCACTTTTTCCTGTTTAATGAAGCATATGAATTTGAACTTAATGTTTTTGTAAGTCTCATCAACTTTCTATTGTTTTGTTTGTTATAAATAAAATTCGAGAGAACTAACTGATAGCTAGAATTGGATTCGTATGCCTAAGGTGAGAAGTTGGATAGAAATATACCAAGTAAGCCATAGTACCGATACAATGTAGATTTGAATGAGTTTTGACTGAATGAGTTGAGATCGAGAGATAAGACTTATGTTTTCAAAATAAAACATGTTGTTGCTCAAGAGAGAACAACAGTGAATTTAGTGATTGGATATTTATTAAGGGGAATGATCTAATAATTGTTATAAGTAAATTATTCTCTGTGAAAACCATTGGGATTCCAATCCTCAACTATTTTCTTCATAAAAAGTTTCCAAATTCGTTTCTTGTTTGCTTTTTAGTTTTTATTTAATATTAGTTGATAATTAAATTCCAACGGTTATCATTTGGACCATCCAGTTAGTAGTGAATATAGTTATTATGATACTTGGGCATTGTTTGGCAAAAAAAACACTAGTTTATAAGCTAGCTTTTGTTTGGTGTACATGTTTGGATGACCATAAGCTAGCTTTTTAAAACGCTACTTGGAGTAGCGTTTCAGTAGCTTTTTATAAATATTTCAATATTGCCACTTACTATTATTTACTAAGAATTATTATTAATAAATATTAATTTTTTAAATTTAATTATAAATAATTAATTAATATTAACTGAAAATTATTAAATTAAATTTTAATTATACATTGATATTAAATTTTAATTATTTAGGATTATTGTTAATCATATAAATTATTTTTATTTATTTTTTAATATTAATGAATATATTTTAATTATTTTTTGATTATTTTTTTCATATTGTATGTAACGGTTATTTAAAATCATAAATTAATATATTTTTTTTCTAAAAATGTTTTAACAAATTCAAAATTTATAGTATATATGAAATAATAAATTTTAAATTTCTTTTAATTAACATATTATATTATTTAATTTTTCTTTATTACATTGTTTGTATTAATTAACATATTATATTGTTATAAATTTATTTTAATTACATAATTAAATTTGTAATTGATAATTATTTGAAGATGTCATTTTTGGTCATTTTACATGTTTATAAGCTACTTTTGCCAAACGTCACTTTTTCATCAGCTAGCTTATCAGCTATCAGTTAGCTTATCAACTACCAGCTAGCTTATCAGCTAGTTTGCCAAACATAGCCTTAGTTCCTAGTTTATTTGATTTGATACTCGTACTTCCAGTACATATTTCTTTATTCGATCTGTACACTTGCGGTTAGATTTAGGGGGTGTAAATCCGTCTATCAACTATCCACGTTGATAGTTCTTAACTTTTCAATTCCATAACACTCAAGGTCTTCTGAAGTTTACATCGTAAGTTAAAACCTATTATGAGGGATAAGTCAGTCTTTAGGCAAACTACATGGACCAAAAGTGTAATTCACTATAAAATTAATTTCTAATTCACAATTTTAGAAGTTCCCTATTAAAAATATTTTATATATCCAATTTCAAATCAAATTTATTAAAATATAGCACATATTAATAAAACAATCTTTATATTTATTTAAAAATTATTAAATTGATAGAATGACTTTTATGTTATAAAAATCTCAAATTTAGAAAAACAAAAAGAATATAGAAAAATTCACATAACTTTTGGGTTGGGCATTTAAAATATGCAAACAAAATATTGAATGTAAAGTACGGTTAACGTGAGATATTTATACATTAAAAATTGTTTGTTAGGATAAATAATTTTTTTAATGAAAAGGTAATCATATTTTTTAAAGTAAAAATATTATAAGGCATTATTAAATTGAATTACCAAATAGAGAATTTAATTAAAATACCCTAAGTTTGACATTGACTTACCAAAATACCCCATTTCTTGAAAATTTTACCAAAATATCCTAATTTTCCGCGAAAGGAGCCCACGATCGCGGGCAGGGACCAATTGTGAAATTTTTTGTGCTTCATATTTACACTTTCAGTCCCTGCCCCACGATGGGTCCCGCGATGGGGATTGAAAGTGTAAATATGAAGCACAAATTTTTTTCACAATTGGTCCCTGTCCGCGATCGCGGGGTCCCTTCGCGGAAAATTAGGGTATTTTGGTAAAATTTTCAAGAAATTGGGTATTTTGGTAAGTCAATGTCAAACTTAGGGTATTTTAATTAAATTCTCTATCAAATAACTGAATAGATACAACAATTAAATTGATTTTATAATCAAAATATTATTAAAGACATAATAACTTGAAAGATTTAATATGGTTCTTGGAATAAAAAGAAAAAAGTTAATATATTGCAATTTTCTGTATTTTTGGACAACAAACTATTTTTTTCCTATAGTTGCTCATACAATTACTCATTATTCTTGTAGGATTTGACAATAGTTTTTCTTAATTCTTATAATAACCGGTGTTTTTTTTATTCTTTGTAACAGTTATATGTGTCCAAGATGTTACAACTTTTTGGATTTTTTTTGTTATTATTTGAAATTTTTGTAGTTTGACCATGTATTAATAATCTCACATCAACCGTTTTAACTTCTAGTAGTTTGTTTGCATATTTAAATGTCCAACCTAAATGATATACCAACTTCTCTTGATTTCCTTTGTTTTTCTGAACTTGATATTTTATAACGTAAAAGTCATTTTAATAGTTTTGTCCCGTCCTGTTCAGCTTACCAAACGTAAAGTAGTCGATTAGTTCAGTCATGTTCTAGTCGTACCAAACGTAGAACAGACAGTTAGTCCAGTCCTGTCTCGTCTTGTCCCGTCCCATCCAGTCTGCGTACCAAACGCTACCTGAGTGTTATGAAATTAAAAAGTTAGGAACCATCAATATTGAATCCTTTTAGAAATAAATCCAAATTTTGAGCAAATCACAGAGACCATGTAATACCTTGGTAAGTTAATCTTGTGATTTTATGTTCAAGTTCATTTGTGGGGGGGGGGGGGGGGTTGGGGGGGGTTATATTTATGTCTTAGATTCTTAGGGGTATTTTTTTGTTAATTGCTCTATTTGAAAGGACTTAGGTAGTCATTTTTAGATTTATATAAAAGGTGTCATCACCAATGATGACTTCAAAAAGTGTCATTTGCAAGTTTTGTGGGGAAATTGCCTGAAATAGCCATTTCACACCAATGGTCTCTCTAAATAGCCACTTTTATAACCTTATTCCTAAAATAGCCAAAACTTACGCACAGAAACTTACGCACAGAGTTTTCTGTGCGTAAGTTTGATTTTCCTCCAAAAAATTAAAAAAAAAATGATTTAAAAAAAAACTTACGCACAAAAAACTCTGTGCGTAAGTTTCTCATCCTACATGTTTGCGTAAACTCCACATACGCACCACGTAGGCGCCACGTTGGAAAATCAAAACTTACGCACAAAGTCTGAAAAACTTACGCACAGAAAACTCTGTGCGTACGTTTTTTTAAAAATCTTTTTTTTTAATTTTTTGGAGGAAAATTAAACTTACGCACAGAGAACTCTGTGCGTAAGTTTTGATTTTTTTTAAAGAAGGAATCAGATTCTAAAATAGTGATTTGACAAAAAAGAAAAGAATATAACAGCTTTACCATCGATGTGATTTTATGTTGACTAAATAATTTAAATCTTTTTTTAGAAACTAAATAATTTAAATCTTATTTATTAAAAAAAAGTTAAATACATACTTTGATTAATTCAATTCGTTATAACATATAAATATAAAAATAAATTTACATGCCATATTTAATGTTTGATTCAAATTTTAAACTTTTTAATTTCAAAATTCAAAATTTTCAAATTTTAAATTTCCCACCTAAATATACTATATATTTAACAAACTTTCCCAAAAATCTTATTCAATCATCCTAATTCAACAAACTCTCTAAAAAATCTCTCTTCACCAATTCCGGCGGCAATATTCCGACAAAAGTATTCCGGTGAAGAAATTTCCGGTGAAGATATTTTACAAAATATTCCGGTGAAGAAAATCAACTCACTCAATGTCGGAGGAGGTAACATCTATATTTATTTTTAACGGTTATGATAACCTTTTTATTGTTAGAAATTATAGTTATTAGATTTTTTGAATATGTATGTTTGTTGTGTATAGATTAATGTTAGTGGTTATGATGCATTTTAGTAAAAGATTTATATGTATACGCTGATTAATGTATACGGTTATGTATAGATTAATGTTTGTGGTTATGATGCATTTTAATTGGATATTAGTGATTCTATAAAGTTCAAAATTATTTAGAGATTTATATGTATACGCTGATTTCTTGTGAAGCTTAAACTTGAGGGATCATATATTATTAAGAATATAATATTTAATAAATAATTTCAAAATTTTTATTAATAATCTATAATATAATATAAAAATAAACGATTTTGTTTAAATAAACGATTTTGTTTAAATAAACGATTTTGTTTAAAGAAAGATAAAAAACTTTTATTTTTATAAAAAAAATTTACGCACAGAGATTTCTCTGCGTAACTTTTTTTAATAAAAAATAAATTCATTTATTTTATAAAAATTATTATGATTTATTTTATAAAAAAACAAATTGATGTTTTTATAAAAAAATACATCGAGAGATTTTATAAATAAAAAAATGATTTATTTTGTAAATAAATAAAATGATTTATTTTGTAAAAAATAAATTCATTTATATAATTAAAAAAACTTTTATTTTTATAAAAAAATTTACGCACAGAAACTTACGCAAAGAGATTTCTCTGCGTAAGTTTTTTAATAAAAAATAAATCCATTTATTTTATAAAAAATATTATGATTTATTTTATAAAAAAACAAATTGATGTTTTTTATAAACAAAATACATCGAGAGATTTTATAAATAAAAAAATTGATTAATTTTGTAAATAAATAAAATGATTTATTTTGTAAAAAATAAATTCATTTATATAATTAAAAAAACTTTTATTTTTATAAAAAATTTACGCACAGAAACTTTCGCAGAGAGATTTCTCTGCGTAACTTTTTTTAATAAAAAAATAAATCCATTTATTTTATAAAAAATATTATGATTTATTTTATAAAAAACAAATTGATGTTTTTTATAAAAAAAATACATCGAGAGATTTTATAAATAAATAAAATGATTTATTTTATAAATAAATAAAATGATTTATTTTGTAAAAAAATAAATTCATTTATATAATTAAAAAAACTTTTATTTTTATAAAACAATTTACGCACAGAAACTTATGCACGGAGATTTCTCTGCGTAACTTTTTTTAATAAAAAATAAATCCATTTATTTTATAAAAAATATTATGATTTATTTTATAAAAAAACAAATTGATGTTTTTTATAAAAAAAATACATCAAGAGATTTTATAAATAAATAAATTGATTAATTTTGTAAATAAATAAAATGATTTATTTTGTAAAAAATAAATTCATTTATATAATTAAAAAAACTTTTATTTTTATAAAAAAATTTACGCATAGAAACTTACGCACAGAGATTTCTCTGCATAACTTTTTTTAATAAAAAATAAATCCATTTATTTTATAAAAAATATTATGATTTATTTTATAAAAAAACAAATTGATGTTTTTTATAAAAAAAATACATCAAGAGATTTTATAAATAAATAAATTGATTAATTTTGTAAATAAATAAAATGATTTATTTTGTAAAAAATAAATTCATTTATATAATTAAAAAAAACTTTTATTTTTATAAAAAAATTTACGCATAGAAACTTACGCACAGAGATTTCTCTGCATAACTTTTTTTAATAAAAAATAAATCCATTTATTTTATAAAAAATATTATGATTTATTTTATAAAAAAACAAATTGATGTTTTTTATAAAAAAAATACATCAAGAGATTTTATAAATAAATAAATTGATTAATTTTGTAAATAAATAAAATGATTTATTTTGTAAAAAATAAATTCATTTATATAATTAAAAAAAACTTTTATTTTTATAAAAAAAATTACGCATAGAAACATACGCACAGAGATTTCTCTGCATAACTTTTTTTTAATAAAAAATAAATCCATTTATTTTATAAAAAAATAAATTGATGTTTTTATAAAAAAAATACATCGAGAGATTTTATAAATAAATAAATTGATTAATTTTGTAAATAAATAAAATGATTTATTTTGTAAAAAATAAATTCATTTATATAATTAAAAAAACTTTTATTTTTATAAAAAAATTTACGCACAGAGATTTCTCTGCGTAACTTTTTTTTAATAAAAATAAATCCATTTATTTTATAAAAAATATTTTGATTTATTTTAGAATAATTCAAATTGATGTTTTTTATAAAAAAACATTTTTAGAGAGTTAAGACCATTGGAGTTTGACGTGATATGATGTTGCGGCAACAATATTCTTAATAGTAAATATAAAATTATCTTAAATTTAATGTTCAAACAATTTGCAATCATCCACAAACAAAACAAATCGAAAACCATACAACATTTTATTATTCATACGCATGAAACATCATGCGGGTAGACATCAATAACACCATTAAGGATAAAGTGCTTTACATTTGTCAATCCAATTTTGTTTATCGGTTATCTGCGCTTGAAGTATTGCGAACTCTTGTACAATCTTGTGGACTTGTACGTTGCCGCGCTGAATACGACTTTCCTTATCTTTTATTTCCCTTTTCAACCTTTTTACCTCCTCAATGTCTTCTTCCATCCTTTTCATGTGTTTTTCCTTCTGATGAAGAAGTTGTGACCATTTTTGGCTGATTTCCTCGATCTCCGCTTCATATTTTAGTATCTCTTCTTTTATTCTATTTGGGATTGTTTGTGAAGACGGTGGGGTTGATGGTGGTCGTGTCATCCTTTCCGTCAGTGATTGTGATGACGATGGGGTAGATAGTGAGCCGTAAGAAAGGTTGATCGGTTGATACCTACCTGGAAAAGTTGTTTGCCTTTAATTCGTATTCAGAAGGTAAATTTTAATTCAAATGAAATTTAGTATGATATACAGTGATTATAAGAACGAATGATGTAACAACTTATTTTGTTTTTAGCCCGAGCATCACCCACGCCTTCAGTTGATACCCACCCTTATGGAGATGCAAGAACAGTGGTGGATAGATAGTGAGGCATACTTTGCTGGTGAGCAAGCAAATGTCTCCCCCGTTAGGATCAGACGTGGTCGTCATCGTGGTGAAGTTGATTCTAGGACATCACAACGTGTACAGTGGTCGCCACGTTGGGGGGAGGATGTCACCGGTGACCCGTCTTGGCATACACCGGAGCCGACTGGTTGGAAATACCCGGTCGGGTCGCCAGTATATTCGTCGCATTCACCTCCACAATGGGAGTCACGCGTAGATATGTTGGAGGGACACTACCGTGATCACGAAGATCGTCTAACAAAGATAGAGGACTACGATTTTCTCGGTACCCAGCAGGGACAGAAGGATTTGGCGACCAAGTACGCAAACTTAGAGAGCTAGATGGCCTATGTTAGATCTCAAATGGTAAACTGTGATCATAGAAACTTCATATTTTTATTACGCCAAAATATATTTATTAACTTTATTTATGTTACAGGGTCACCATGGCCCGAGCGAATCATTTGGATTGTCTCATGTTCATATCACCACACATTCGGTACACATGATTTCTAAATACCTGAATGCATCAAATTAGTTTTTCTCTTTAATGTAAACTTTGTATTCAAATTACACCAATTTCAATTTCAGGGTCCTTCAGCCTATCATGCAGCGTCTCCCTTCTCGGTGGATCAGGTTTCTTAATTTACTTAAATTTAAATAAATTTACTTTTTAAGTGTAAAGTTTGTATTCAAATAAGCCCAATTCATTTTTAGGATCCATCGGCCTATCATGCAACGTCTCCCTTCCCGGTGGATCAGGTTTCTTAATTTACTTAAATTTAAATAAATTTGCTTTTTTTATTTTAAAAAATTGTATTCAGATTACACCATTTTCAGTTTCAGGATCCACCGTCTGATTTTCCAACTGAACCGGTATCTCAATTTACCGAAAGCGTACAAAAAAATCGTATCAGACACCCATTCAACTGGTACAAAAAATCGACGCGGATTAAGTTCCCGGGCCCTTCCAAAAAGTCACCATATGTGGATCCCCCGTCGTCCTCAAAACCGGAGGTCAGGGTAGAGTATACTGTGCGCCAGTTATATAGGATGTGCCACATTCCAGAATCTATGTATTTACCAGTATGGCCTCAATGGGAAATTAATAGAGAATGGTGGGGCCAACTGTTGGGGATGACCGATGCTGGTTGGTTCGATAATTTAGTAAGTTATTATATGACCCAAAACTTTTCTATTTGCTTGCCTATGATTAGGATGTAGTTGAGTTCCCGAACAAGTGTGTCGGTCCTCTAATTTTCGAACTTCAAACATGGTGCTTTCTCCAACAACGTTCGCCCTGATCTTCCAATTAAAACTTTCATGCACACAAACTACCTCGTACCTTTTCGGGCCTGATCTATTGACTTTAAACTCGAAACCCTCTTTAACAAATTTCAATCCCATGGCTAACTTCAGTTCTTCGTTCGTGTTAAATATTTGCCCAAGGCAGATGTGTGTAGTGCAATTATAATTGACCGGTTCGTTGTATGTGGTCGTGGGTACTGGTGTTGGGACTATGGGAGGCATACCAAAAAAATCATTGATTGCCGAAAATGATGTATTGGCAGTACATATTTCTTCATTTGGTTCCCCCCGTCTCCTGAGGCTCCCTCTTCGGAACTGTCACTATCTTTAGAATCTGTATCATCAATTTCAGGTATACCTAACTTAAAAACATTGGCACCTTCTGGAAATTCTTCGGTATCGGGAAACCAGTCGTTGTTATAACCATAGTTAGGTTCCTCTTGCGAAACAAACCGGGGCACATACGGAACCTCCTGTTGTCGTATTAATTGTTGTTCATCAATAAATGGAGGTTGATTGTGAGTGACAAATGTTTGAGCCTCAATGATTGGAGGGGGTGGAACTTCCTCCCACATTGCTTCCTCTACCCGATCGGAAACCACGACTAACAGAAGTTTCAACCGAGATATAAAGTGTTGCCGGTCTTCTTGAAGTAGAAGCGAACTCCATAAAACCAATAACATCATCGTCATCGCCTAATAGGAAAACACCCCCATCATACTTATACGACAACCCAAATTCACCTTCAATTTCAAATTTTTGTGCAACATAGCTAACCAACGCATCATGTGTAATGTTTTGTCGCAACATTACACCACATTGAAAAACTTGATCAGATACATACTCCATACCATTGTTTACTTTTTCCCATCTTCCTCCACCACGGATATGCAACCTCAATTTTTCGGTTGTAGAGGCCATGGTCTTGGAATGAATGATGGGAGGACGAAATAGAGAGAATGAAGTGTTTACAATGGATATGTAACCTCAAATATGTAGAGAAATAAGTGTTTACGTAGAGAAATGATAGACATGAAACCTAGATATATATAGAAATGATGGACATGAAACGTAGATATATATAGAAATAACCATATTTTATTGTTTTTAGAAAATATGGCTAGTATTAATTAGTTGCAAAAATATTTTTAAATTTTTAGGGTATTGTCTAATTAGTTGCAAAAATATTTTAAAAAATTATTTATCTATTTTTATATAAATAATTTAGAAAAGTTCTTATATAAAAAAAATCTTTAAAAATAAAACAAAACAATGTTTTTTCAAAATATGTTAAAAATCTTGATTTATAAAATATATATGATTTTCGTGATGATTTTTATAAAATTGTTATATGTTTACATTTTTTTATAAAATATATATGTTATATCTTTCTAAAATCACATGACTGTAAAGCTCTCTGTGCGTAAGTTTGATTTGTCAAATCACTATTTTAGAATCTGATTCCTTTTTAAAAAAAATAAAAATAAAATAAAAAATCAAAATTTACGCACAGAGTCCTCTGTGCGTAAGTTTAATTTTCCTCCAAAAAATTAAATTTAAAAAAAAAAAAACTTACGCACAGAGTTTTCTGTGCGTAAGTTTTTCAGACTCTGTGCGTAAGTTTTGATTTTCCAACGTGGCGCCTACGTGGTGCGTATGTGGAGTTTACGCAGACACGTAGGATGAGAAACTTACGCACAAAGTTTTTTGTGCGTAAGTTTTTTTAAAAATCATTTTTTTTAATTTTTTTGGAGGAAAATCAAACTTACGTACAAAAAACTTTGTGCGTAAGTTTCTGTGCGTAAGTTTTGGCTATTTTGGGAATAAGGTTATAAAAGTGGCTATTTAGAGAAACCATTGGTGTGAAATGGCTATTTCAGGCAATTTCCCAGTTTTGTGTCGTGTGTGTATTTTGTGGGAGAAAACCGTTACAGGAGATAACCAAGCTAGGTTTTGAAGGTTTAGTGCTATTTGATCATCTTAATAAGGTAATCTTCTTAATTTTTTCTATTTCTTAGTTTAGTAAGCTTTTGAATAGTTTTTATGGATTGAACTCTAAGAAGTTGGTCAAAAGAAGAGCCTCCATGGTTATAAAACCTTGTTTAAGTAGAAAATTCCTTGTTTTAGTTTAACCATGTTTGAGCTTGATTCCTCTCTAAATTAAATTGATGGGCTTGTTGGTCCCGGAGGGTTATACAAGTTTGTAGAAGGGGGGGGGGGGGGGGGGTTGAATACAAACACACGGATTTGTACTTTCTAAATTGTTTATTGATATACTCAAACAATTTACAACTTGTTGCGGAACAAGATTAAGGATTAACCTAATCTAAACAAGTTAAGAACACTAAGTTTCTTGCACTAGAATTAAGACAGAAAGAGATAAGAATACTACGAGTAATATTCTAACACTAAGAGAGAAAGAAGAAGATGGCCGAGCACTTCATTTCTGAAGTAGGGTTCTTCTTATATACTGCATGCATTTAATGCAAAGCAGTATACCTTTACACGTGGCAGCAACTGATTGGTTGCATGGTTTGACCTTTGTAGATAACCTTAGTAGCCGCATGGTGTACATTGTAGAATCAGAGTTGGTTGTACGATTAAGGGCAAAAGGGATGTCCTTTCTGACAAATCGTACGGAGGCGTGCAAGGGGGAAAGACAAAAGTAACTTGTAGAGGAAGACTTCATGATCAGCGATTACTGAAAAGTACTTTATCAGTGAGTGACAAAGTTCAGCGATAGCTGAAGTCTTCTACTTGTAACTTCACGTTGAGTGGACAAATCTTGGCTTCGCTGATATCCGCATCAGTTCATTAGTAGACTTGTCGCTGTTCTTGAGCTTGATCTTCGACTTCAGCGTAGAACATAGTTGACGTGAAACTTGTCTTCAGGGATCATAAGTAAACAACTAAACTATCAGCGATCATCAATAAGACTGAACAGGCTCAGTGCTTATGAATGAACAGTGTTCGCTGAATGTATAAATTAAAGAGCATGAGTTTCTCAACAGCGGTACTGTAGAGGCATAGTACTTATCATCGATAGTGAAACTCTAATACATATTGTCTACTTACAATTTTCACTAAGCGTTTAAAGGGTCATTATCAAATCACTGAGGGTTTGGATCAACAATCTCCCCCTATTTGATATTGACTTAGCAACTGAAGAAAATTTCTAAATATGAAAACATAAGGATAAAAAGAACTCATAAAATATTTGTCCCTTTTACTGTTTTCTGGGATCTTTTAAGTACTGATGAAGTAAAGTACATTCGCTGAAATTTTTCTTTAAACTTCGTAAAGGTTACATAGGGAAGTAGAAAAGTTACAAGTACAACAAATAGATTTACAAGTACAAAAGATGTAAGCTGATAAGGATAGAAGAATTTACAAGAAAATCTATCAGCTAGAAGGGTTCTTCCTTAACAAGAAGTTCATCAAGGGTTCTTGTAGAGGGAATCATCCAGTCAGGGACTGTTTCACCAAGATTTTGTCTATTTTGAGCTTCAGCAAAGATTAGGGGCTTCATGTATTGTCCTAGAAGATCATCTCTGAATCCGCACCAATATATGAGATCCCTGAGTTGTTCAAGAGGAGTGATGGGAAGCTCAGAGATACATTGAAAGTGTTCTCGTCCATCGTAGTCGTGAAAGAAGATACCATACGGTTCGCTTAAGACTTTTCCAGGAATGAAGCGTTCACCAGGGGGCAGGGAGGTATCAAGCGCTGAGAGATCAGGTTCAGGACCAAGTACTTCAGCACATGAGAAACCAATACCTGTTTCGTTCCGGATAGGAGGACCTGAGTCTGAAGATATTATCTTTTTCTTTGCAGAGGCCCTTCTTTGTTGAGTTGGATTTATGGGAGTAGGAATATCCACAGCAGATGAAACCAAGTCGATCTGAGAATTTATGATTTTCTCGACATGGCTCTTATATTGTGAGCTAGATCGCTGAATGGCTATTCGCATATCCAACCATTCAGAGAAACCGTACTTCTTGATCGTACCAGCATAGATGTTTTCCTTGGTACCGTTTTCTCTGAATAAATCGACCTTAACAACTGGAACACCTATATGTTCGATCTTCCTCTGATGTTCACCCTGTGAATTCTGGCAGCCCGATATCGATAGTGCAGTCTTTCTTTGCACCATTCCAAGGTAGAATCAGATACCTTGGTCTTTTCTTCAACGATCTTCTGGGCGTCTTCCCATAGTTGGCGTTAAACCTCGATGGGAGTCTTCTTAAGTGAAGAATCTTTCACCGATTGTTGGACAAGCTGGATTGCGTAGGCTTTATCTTTTTCTTCAGCTTCACTTCTTTCGGCGAGTAATCTTTCAGCTCTGAGGTGATCAGTGAATTATTTCTTTGATAACCTGAACTTTGTAGGAACAGGAGTGACTTTGGAGCGAGGGAGGATGATTCGCCGATCTTCAAGATTCTTGATCATTGCATCTCTCTTTTTCTGATCCTCTTAACTTAGCTTTTGAGGAGCCAAGGAAGGCTTGTTTTTGTGAGAGAACAACTCTTCTTCTTGTTCTTCAGTCTCAGTGGTGAAATCCAAGACTGGGATTATTTCATCAGCTCTTGTGGCTGGAACTATTGGAGTTGTAGCAGGAGAGACTTCAGCAGGATCCTCAAGCAGGGGAGAGGACTAGCTGAAACACAACGATCGTTCTAATAATATCATTTGGGAAGAAGGAGATAGAGAAAAGAATGGGGTTTAAGTGTATAGAGGTTTTATGGAGAGGAGAACTGAGATTGAGAAGGGATAGAGGAGGGATGCAGTGTAAGGGAAGAGGAGATATTGTACCTGACAAACTGGCTTGCTGAAAAGAATAGCCAAGTTGTCTTCAGATGAAACACCTTTATTTTTGCCTTTGTCAGCTTCAGACGCTGCAGGCTTTGTCTTCTCCCCTGATGGTTCTTTTATCAAAATCCCTTTTAGAGCAGGGACCTTCTTGGGCTGAACAAAGAAGAAGTCATCATCATCATCTCATCATCTTTAGGAGATGATGATGGTTCGTCGTCCTCAAGGTCGAGGTCTTCATTTTCTTCTTCGTCTTCCTCAGCTTCAGATTCTTCCTCATCAGCATAGGGTACGGTAACGTCAGCAGCAGCTTCAGTTTCCTCATCGAGTTGCTCCCCCTCAAATGCAGAGGGAGTTTTCTCGGTTCCCTCAGTTTTTTCAACTCCCTGAGGTTTAGCAGTTGTAGCATCAGCAAAAAATATACCCTCCCCCTCAGAATTACGGGGAAGGTCTTCAAGATTTTTCTCCTCCCCCAGCATTATGTGGAAGGTCTTCAGTCTTCTCCTCGCAATAGATTGGAATTTTTGAGAGTTGTAAGTCATAGTCCAGTAGTTGATTTCTCATCCACAAGACCTGAGAACAACAGCTTCCAGCAGCTACGTACTCGGCTTCAGCGGTTGAGGTAGACACTGAGTTTTGCTTTTTACTTGTCCAACTCACCAGCTTTCCACCCAGGAGCTGACAGCCTCCTGTTGTGCTTTTCCTATCCATTTTGCAACCTGCAAAATCACTATCTGAATAGGCGATTAGATCAAATCCTGAGTCTTTGGGATACCAAAGACCTAGGTTAGGAGTACCCTTAAGGTAACGAAAGATTCGCTTTACAACGATCATATGAGATTCCTTAGGTTCAGCTTGATATCGTGCACACAAACAAGTTGCGTACATAATATCAGGCCGGCTAGCTGTGAGATACAGCAGAGAGCCGATCATCCCACGGTACGTCGTGACATTAACAGGTATTCCAGAAGGATCCTTGTTTAGTGTCAGCGGCGGTGCCATAGGGGTTTTCATAGCTGAGCTCTGAGTTAAATCAAATTTCTTCAGCATATCTTTAACATACTTTCCCTGATTAATGAAAGTTCCCTTTTCATTCTGTTTTATCTGAAGATCAAGGAAATATGTTAGCTCACCCATCATACTCATTTTATATTCAGCTTTCATTCTATCAGCGAAACAAGTACACAAGTCAGGGTTAGTGGAACCAAATATAATATCATCGACATATATTTGAACAAGAATAATATGACCTTTTACTTTCCTGAAAAATAGAGTTTTGTTGATTTTACCACGCTCAAATTTTTCGATAAGGAGATAAGATGAGAGAGTGTCATACCATGCACGAGGAGCTTGCTTTAAGCCATATAGTGCCTTATCCAGTTTATAAACATAACTGGATGCTTAGGATCTGAGAATCCTGGAGGTTGTTCCACGTAGACTTCTTCATTCAGCTTTCCATTCAGGAACGCTGACTTGACATCCATTTGGTAAACTTTGAAATCTTTGTGTATAGCGTAAGCTAAGAATAGACGAATGGCTTCTAGTCTTTCCACTGGAGCAAAGGTTTCGTCGTAATCTATACCTTCCTCTTGTCTGTATCCCTGAGAAAAAAGTCGAGCCTTGTTGCGGGTTACAGTTCCATGTTCATCCAACTTGTTTCGATAGACCCATTTAGTGCCTATTACTGACTTGTCAGATGGACGAGGAACAAGCTTCCAACTTTGTTTCTTTTAAATTCAGTCAGCTCTTCTTGCATAGCGCTGACCCAGTTTGGATCTTGGAGGGCATCATCTGTTTTCTTTGGTTCAATCAGAGAAATAAAGTTAACACATAAGCAAATATTACCTGCACTTCGTCGGGTCTGAACACCAGCGTTTGGATAACCAAGAATCTGATCAATAGGATGATTTATACTCCATCGCTGAGCAGGAGCATAAGTCGCTGACTCAACCTGAACTTGAGGAGCTGAAGACGAGGCTTCATCAACTTCTGGTGTATCAGCCAAGAGAGGAAGAGGTGCATATGGCATTTCATTCACTGATTGCTAAGAAGTAGATGGTATGTCTGAGACAGAAGGTTCAGAAGCAGGCATAGTATTTAGAGGAACAACTGAGACCCATGAAGTTTCAGCTTCACTATTCTGCATGCTTGGGATGATGGTAGGATCATCATCTTCAGCGGGATGAGTATGAGATGTAGGAGTGGGAATGTCTTCTAAATCACCAAGATGAGAAAACATACATTGATTTAGTTCTTCAGTATCAGCAGAAGGTCTAGAGTTCGCTGGACGGGATTCGTCAAAAGTGACGTGGATAATTTCTTCAACAGTTTGTCTTCTACGATTGAAGACTCTGAAGGCTTTGGAGACTGAGGAGTATCCAAGAAAGATTCCATCATCAGCCTTTGGGTCAAACTTTCCAAGGGAATCTCTGTTGTTTAATATGAAACACTGACAACCAAAGATGTGAAGAAAACTAATAGAAGGCTTTCTCCCGTGGAAGAGTTCATAGGATGTCTTCTTGAATCTTTTGACGATCAGCGACCTGTTTTGAGTGAAACAAGCAGTGTTGACAGCTTCTGCCCAAATCTGAGTAGGCAGGTGAGAATCGTTGAGCATTGAACGAGCAGCTTCGATGATAGTTCGATTTCGTCTTTCAGCGACTCCATTTTGTTGCGGTGTTCTCACTGAAGAAAAGTTGTGAGAAATACCCTTGCTTTCAAAGAAGGAATCAAGAGAACTGTTTTTGAATTCAGTCCCATGATCACTCCTTATTGAGCGAACGATCATGTTGTTCAGGACTTCCATTTTCCTAACAAATGTGATGAGCTCTTCAGGGGTGTCACTCTTAGAACGGAGAAACATTACCCAGGTATAGCGAGAGAATTCATCAACTATGACCAATATATATTTCTTTCCAGCTATGGATTGCTTGTTAACAGGGCCAAACAAATCCATATGGAGAAGTTGTAGAGGAGATGACACTGAGGAAACTTGCTTAGACTTGAAGCTTGCTTTGGTCTGTTTTCCTTTTTCACACGCTGAACATAAGGACTCCTTGGCGTACGAGTGTTGAGGTAGACCAGTGACCAACTCTTTAGAAGAAAGAGTATTCAGTGTCTTGAAGTTGAGATTAGAGAGCCTCTTATGCCATAGCCAGTTGACGTCAGATGAGGCTTTTGAGAAGAAACAGGAGTTCTCAGTGGTTGTAGAGTCCATGTTTATAACGTAAACATTTTCTAAACGATAACCGCTGAAAGCTATCTTCTCCTTTTTGTCAGTGATAAAGCAGGATTCCTTAGTGAAGATTACTTTGTTATCCTTGTCATACAGCTGACTTATGCTTAGAAGATTATGCTTCAGTCCTTCAACATATGCAACTCTTCCAAAGGTTGTTGTACCATTAGAGAGTACACCGAACCCTCGGGTATAGCCTTTTCTGTTTCCACCGAAGGTCACTGAGGGACCCTTCTCTTCCTTATACTCAGTGAGCAGGTTCTTCTTACCAGTCATGTGTCTAGAGCATCCACTATCGAGATACCTGATACACTTCTTAACCTGCAAACAAAGGAAGATTAGTTTGACTTAGGTACCCATTTCATTTTGGGCCTAGATTTGTCAGTGGTGATAGAGGAAGTGGAAGGTTCAGCACTCTTCGCAGCATTTGAAGATTCAGCTTTGTTGTCAGTTTTCACTTTGGTTAATTTCTTAACCTCAGTGGTCTTCTTTGCCTTGGGGGCATTAATCTTCACCTTAGCTGTCTTTTCAGCTTTGGTGGCTGTGGGGCACTTACTAGCAACATGATTTGTAAGTCCACAGTGATAACATTTCCTATAGCTAAAAGTAGCTTTAGGACCATTTGCATGCTTACCTGTTAGTTTTAAATGAGTAGGGCCAACACCAAGTATACCTTTGGCATTGAAAATGGGAGGAACAATCAGTTCTTCAGATTTCTTACCAATGATATCCACTTTGATTCCAGGAGTAGATCGCTGAATGAATCCAGGGGTCATATTCTTATAAGCAGAGGGATAGCTCACTGAAGCTTTAGAAGCATTCAGCTTTGGTACAAAGGTACCCTTATGAGGTTTTGGATAAACAATTTTCTCTTTACCTTTAGAAGCTAAGGTAGAGATTTCCTCAGGGATATGGGATTTTAAAGAGGAACACTGAGAAGATGAAGTGTCAGGGATAGAGGAGACAAACATTCCAAATTTAAGCATGGAATGATTAGTGGTTGGTTGTTCAGCGTCAGCCTTATAACCAAGACCACATTTGTCACTCAGGGGAATCTGAGACTTAATTATCTCAGTGATCGTTGTTGAGGATTTATACCATCCATCAACAGTAGCTTTTTCAGCTTTTAATGCAGCGATAGCTTCTTCTCGTTCGATTTTGACTAGTGATAATGCCACTTTTTGGCGTTATTTTCAGTGCTCAAACCAATGAGATTGGCTTGTATTTAAGCAAAGAGGCGGAATTTTATGTTTTATCTAGTGGAATGTGCAGGTAATCTTAAAGGAAAGCAATCATCGAGAAAAGAAGTGAAAAAGAGCCTAAAAAGAGTCCAAAACGAAGCCAACGGAAGCCCAAGACCCGCGCCCGAACCAGGACCCAAAACCGCGAACCAAAACCGCGGCACACACTGTTCCACGCCGCGCGGTTTGGTGGCGCGCGGTTTGCAAACCGCGGCATGGAACCATGTGTGCCGCGGTTTGGGACAGTGTGTGCCATGGTTTGGGAACTGTGTGCCGCGGTTTTGGACTTGGATCTCGGGCTTCCGTTGGCTTCGTTTGGGACTCGTTTTGGGCTCTTTTTCGCTTCTTTTCTCGAAGTTTGTCTTCCTTTTAGATTACCTGCACATTTAACTCAATAAACCGTAAAACTTCGCCTTTTTGCAAGAACACAAGTCAATCTCATTGGTTTAAGAACTGAAAATAACGCCAAAAGGTGGCGTTATCAACAACCCCAAATCGAGCGTTGCTTGTCCCCAAGCAAATTAGCGATAAAATAGACTAAAAGCACACATCAGTGAAATGATAACTGCACAATTCCCAATCGGTACCAAGTGATGCACTGGTGATTTCCCATACTCGTGAATGCCTATTTTACTCTCGCCTCATCCTTATTCCGTTTGATATATGGCCTTCCATTGTGAGTTGAACTCGTGACATCGCCGATTCCATTAAGGTTGTACTAGGTCCAAACATACTAGGGAAAACATTTCGCCTCGACCCTACCTCACGGGATACTCTCATTGCACTCGAACCTAGGTTATCGCACATGTTGTCATGTATAGGAGTTTATGTGCAAGAATACTCAATAATCACATGACAACTCTAAAGAAAGATGCACAAGTGTCAAAAAAAATTGATCTCAGAAAGAATCAAGTAGCAAGACAGGGAATATCAGTAACGGTGGTCGTAAACACTAATCACGTTTTCCAGAAGATCATCCAGGTCTTTACAAGGGTTGTAACGGGGCTAGGGTTATGGTTAAGAAATGAAGGGTAAAAGGATCAAAAATCCTCGGTGTGTCAAACATTAACAGTTCTGAACTTCATCACATTCTAACTTATTACTTGGCCCTTTTGTCACTATCGGAGTCACTTTGACTCTCTTATTTTCTGCTGTAGATAAAATCTAAACTAATTTTTTTTGGGACTTCATTGGTCCTCTTTATTTGATTGGGGCATCATTGGCCCTCTTTTCTAACTTCTTGGGTTAAACTGACCCAATTTTACTTATGTGACAGGCCTTGACTATTTCTTTTTCGCTCTAGCTTCTTCAATTCATTACCGCTCAGATTGACACACTTTCGGATAAGGGTTGGCTAAGGCTATTGGCTAATGGTTTAAAGGTAGGTTTAGAAACTAATCAGGTGAGTGTATGGCTACAAAGGAGGCTATGGTTACACACAGATGGGTGAAAAGGGTACGATAGCTAAAAACAGGTTAAAACAAAACACACATTGCCTGGAATCACATCTTAAGGTCCACACGATTTGGTCTACTATACCCTTACCCAATATCCCGATGGTCGTCTTTGCCACTCAATGCAATAATATAGCGAGATCATTCTATATTCACGACAAGGAACTCGAAAAAGTGTATACGAATTAAGTGTATGAATCTCTCGAAGTGAAAGACGTCTTTTAGGCTCAAATCTCACTAATAGGTGGTCTCCACTAATGTCCCTAGTCATGTCCTTTCCCGGTCCTTCCCTAGCGGTCACGTCACTATCACAAGATTCTTCCTACAATGGTTGGTCTCGATCATTCAAAAGAAAAATTTTGGCTACTGTGATCTAAGCATGCAGAAGTGCGAGAAATCTACGTGCATAACGTGGGCCCGATTGGGCAACCCCAAACCTTACCCACACATTGTCCCCAATGTGCAAGTGTCGGTTCAGGCGACACGAAATGAGACAAGTGTAGTTGTGCAGTTATTACAGGTATCAGACAGGTACGTCATAACATTAAAGCACGAACTCAAAGAACCATTCTAAATATTTTCAAGAACATGGCCACCCCAAACCTAGGCCGTTGCCTAGGTTTGTCAAACAAAGCCAACCCCAAGCCTCGGTGAAACCGAGGTTTGCACAGGATTAAAAGTGAGTGTGTAGATGTTAAAAGTGAGGCACCCTAAACCTAAGTGAAACTTAGGTTTGTTGCATCTCGTTAACTCATAAGAAACCCAAACATCTTACACACCCGTTAACTACGGAGTTAGAACGTACCTGTTTGCCCGGACGGAGAAATCCTCTTGAAAGATTGAGCAATCACGAACGAGAGAAATCGGAGAAAAAGGGGAAGGGAAAGAGAGAGAAGGTAGACACAAGGAAAACAAAACAAAAGTGACAGAAAGCAAAGCAACAAAACGCACAAAGCAGGGAAAGAAAACACAGCACGAAAACGGAAACAGGGGAGCCGCGCAGTTTGGCACGCGGTTTGGAAACCGCGGCACAAGCCGCGTAACTTCCTGCTTCAGAAAACAAACAGAGGACCCCGCGGTTTGGAACGCGGTTTGTAGGCCGTGACACAAGCCGCGTAAGTCCCTGTTTCAGCTATTTTTTGATTTTTCGTTTTTATGGTTTTTCGTAAGTAAGAACACACTCAAAAACTGGAAATTAAAAAGAAACTAACCTCGGTGGGTTGCCTCCCACCCAGCGCCGTATTTACAGTCGTGGCACGACTTTCTTTCCGATCACTCCTTCGGCTTTTCATGCTTGCCTGGCTCCTCTTCACTTCTACTCGAGAACATCTTGAATGTCACCCTTTCGCCTCCAACTCTTAGTGTCATCTCCCCTTCTTCCATGTCAATCAGAGCTCTGCTCGTGGCTAGAAAAGACCTTCCCAAAATCAATGGGACCTTTATGTCCTCATCGATGTCTAACACCACGAAGTCCACCGGGAAGTAGAATTTTCCGACTTTGACCAATACGTCTTCGACTACTCCATGTAGATATACTATCGACCTATCCGCAAGCTGAAGGGTCATGTTTTTCGGCTTCACTTCCCCGAGGCCGAGTTTCCTGAAAACAGTTAGAGGCATTAGGTTGATACTGGATCCCAAATCGCATAATACCTTATCAAAATTAAAACTCCCAATTTAGATAGGGATCGAAAAACTCCCTGGATCCTTGAGCTTCGGGGGAAGCTTGTTCTGGATTATAGCACTGCATTCCTTAGTAAGTGCAATTGTGGCTTGATCCTTAATCTTTCTCTTCTTGGATAAGATGTCTTTCATAAATCTCGCATATGAGGGCATTTGTGCCAAAGCATCTGCAAAAGGAATGTTAATGTGCAGCTTTTTAAATATATCAAGAAACTTAGAAAAGTTAACATCATCCTTATGCGATTTAAGTCTGCTCGGATAGGGCACTCTCGGTACCACCGGCTTGACCGGTGGTTGCTTTGGCTTCCTCTCCTCACTCTTCTTGTTCTCTTCATCCTCCGGGTTCTACTTTATCACGAACTCTTTATCAGCCTCCAACTCATCCATGTCAATGATCTCTACATCTTGCTCGATCTCTTTTGATGACGATTCTCGTGTTGGGTTTCCAATCAGCTCCTTGCCACTTCTCAGGTAAATGGCATTACACTCCTCTCTTGGCTTCTTTTCAGTCATGCTTGGGAATGTGCCAGGGGCTCGGTTTTGTAGGGCTTCGGAGATTTGCCCCACTTGTCTCTCGAGCATCTTGATGGAGGCGATGTTCTGATCGGTTGCCGCCTTGACTGTACTTACCGTGCTCGCCAACTCTCCAACTGTGTTGTCCATCTTGGTCATGAACTTCATCATCATCTCTTCCAGCCCCGGCTTCTTCTCCCCGGATGGTCCTTCGTTCCTTTGGTTGAAACCTGGAGGACGGTAGGCAATGTTAGTATTTGAATAATTCGAAGAGTTAGAAAAATTACCTTGTTGTTGACCGGGTTGACTCCATGAAAAATTGGGGTGTTTCTTCCACCCTTCGTTATATGTATTGGAGAACGGATCATTCCTCGGTTGGTTGTTCCGGTTTTGTAAGAATTGCACTTGTTCAGGTGCTTCCGGATTACCTCCCTTCAAGTGGTTCGTTATAAAAGCTAGTTGAGCCTTTAGTTCTTTAAGCTCATCCGATTCTTGAACACTCGCGACTCTTCTTATGGCTGATCGTGGAGTAGAGAAACTGTGTTCGGCCAAGTTTTCGATTAGCTCGCATGCTTCTTCATAAGTTTTATCCATCAAAGCTCCACTCGATGCGGCAGTGATATCGTTTTTGAACTGCGGGTGAAGTCCACTATAGAATGTCTGGATTATGACCCATCCGTGCAACCCGTGGTGAGGACCTTTCTGCAACATATCCTTGTATTGCTCCCATGCCTCGTATAAGGTCTCTTGTTCCCACTGAGGGAAGTGGGTGATATCGGCCATCAATTGAGCAGTTCTTCCCGGTGGGAAGAATTTCTGTAGAAATGCAGCTTTCAGGTCTGCCCATGTAGTGATCTGATCGGCTGGCAAACCCTCTATCCAGATTTCAGCTCTACCCTTTAGGGAGAAACTGAATAACCTCAGTTTGATCACGTTCTCTTCCATCCCATTAATTTTGAACGTATTACAAATCCGTTCAAACGCGCGAAGGTGGGCATGGGGATCTTCAGTTGGCGCTCCCCCAAACTGATTCTGTTGTACCATTACGATGGTACTCGGCTTGATCTCGAAGTAATTTGCCGCAGTGGTGGGTGGTTGGATCCCTTTACGTGCGGCTTCCTTGTTTGGATTGGCAAATGACCGCATCGGAACTCTCGCCGGAGGAGGCGGAGGATTGTTGCCAGGTGGTCTATTGACGGGCATTTCGTCACCCATCTTTAGATGTCTTCGGGCTCTGGTCTCTTGGCGTATTCGGCGGGCGGTTCTTTCAATCTCCGGATCGATCGGTTCGAGTTTCTCCCCTCGGGTCTTCCTTGGCATAAACCAATTAGTACCTGAAACGAAAAACAAACAAATTATCAATCCAAAAATTGAAGGTGAAGGAATAAAGCAATAAAAAATGTTCAATCTAATAGTGCTTGTAGCTGGTAGTGCTATCAGTTGCAACTAGTTCCCCGGCAACGGCGCCAAAAACTTGATAGGCGGGTATCACCCCCCCTAAATCTTACCGCAAGTGTACGGGTCGAAGTCAAGTAATAGTACTTAGAAAGTACGAGTATCGAATCACAGGGAACTAGGAACTAAGTATCACAATGACTATAATTACTATTAACTGAACGGTTGCAAATTGAGAGGTTGGTTTATAAACTACTTAATTGCAGAAATTAAATCAAACACAAGACAGGAAACAACTTTGGAAACTTCAGATAGAGAAAACAGTTGAGGGTTGGAATTCCTTATGTTTTCACATACGAATATCAGACTTAAAACGATTACCAGTTATTCCCTTAATGAGTACCCGGTCTTTAAAAGTCACCATTATTCTCTTTCGAGCAACAACGGGTTTTATTTTGAAAAGGGCAAGTTTTATCTTTTGATCTCAACCTATGGATTTCAAAACACATTAAGTTCAAGATGTTAAACGGGACCAAGGTTTACCTGGTATATCTCTATCACCAGTTTCTCACCTTAGGCATGCAATTTCTAGTTCTAAGTAACAGTTAATTCTCTCGAACTTAATTGAAACAAACAAATCAGATGTAAATTGGCCAAATTCACAAAAGCATTAAAAACTAAATCACAAGCTTCATTAAAATAAGAAAAACTGATAAAAGTCATTCGTCATCCGTTCATATGTTCAAACCTAATTCAATCCAACCCCCAACATCTTAAAGTTAGTTCATGATGTTGGGGAATAAAACGTAAGAAAAGGAGATGAAAAAGTGTATGAAAACATGATAAACGTGAACTTGAAAGATGTAATGATGAACTCCCTTCTATCCGCTTTAAGCCAATTCGTATCGTGAACGTCTCCTCGAATCGTCCTCTATCGTGGCTCCAAAGTCTCCGAAAAGGCTCTGAAAATCGCCCCTAAAGCTGCTGCTCCCGTCCTCCGAAAAGTGGTGTCGCGATAATAACCTAAAATCTGAAAAATCAGCCTTAAAAACGCCAAAATCGTGTGTGCCGCGGTTTGTAAACCGCGCGCCAAACCGCGCGGTGGCGTGGAACAGTGTGTGCCGCAGCATGGAACCGTGTGTGCTGCGGTTTGGGACAGTGTGTGCCACGGTTTGGGCCGCGGTTTGGGAACTGTGTGCCGCGGTTTTGGACTTGGATCTCGGGCTTCCGTTGGCTTCGTTTGGGACTCGTTTTGGGCTCTTTTCCGCTTCTTTTCTCGAAGTTTGTCTTCCTTTTAGATTACCTGCACATTTCACTCAATAAACCGTAAAACTTCGCCTTTTTGCAGGAACACAAGCCAATCTCATTGGTTTGAGAACTGAAAATAACGCCAAAAGGTGGCGTTATCACTCCACATAAGCATTTTCATTTTCATCAGCCTGATGCTGTATGGATGCTCCAGCATCAGCGTGGATTCGTGTGCCATCTTGTTTATAAACAAATCGTCAAAATCCATATGGTCCCAATTGTCCCACTCGGGTTCATCCAAAATTGTGTTTGGTTGAAAATTAGGGGGAGTCCTTGGTTCAACAAAAGGCCAAGTCAAATATAGTATTTGGTGTGTGTGTGAATCATTGATTTCAACCTCATCATCAGAGGTGAAATAATCCTATACTAATACTGAGAGTTTTGAAAATACCTCATCTGCATCCTTGTTCAAATCAGGGAGGTGGTTTTTGCCTTTGTCCCCTTGTGTGGACGTTGAACCTTCATTTCGAACAGGGGCTTCTTTGGGTGATTTCTCTTTTTCCCTTGCATCCTTTGATGCTTATGTAGCCTCAGGTCCATCACCACAGTGGGTGATTTAAGAGTAGTATCGCCATCAGTGGGTTTGAGTGAAATTGGATCATTGGGTGCATTCACTGATTGGTCCTTGTTTGATGTCAAGGCATCACCTACAGAAGGTTTTTCAGTGGTGGAAGACTCAACAGGGGGTTTTTCAAAAGAGGGTTTTTCGATGGGATTGGTGGGGGTTTCACCCACTGTGGGTTTCTCGATGGTTTGGGGAGTGTGTGTAGCAGTAGGATTGTCGACATAGGTAGAAGATGGGATCGTTTTCAAGGTCCACGGTTTTAGGTTCACCGGAGTTTTTGATGGGGGTCGAACTACTGCCCTCTGTCAAATGCTTCTTCGAGTGGGTTGTTCATCGCCATCCCTCACTGCTATACGCTTCACTCTCGCCATCGATTTTGCTTCGTGATCGAGTTCGCCGGAAGTTATGGAGGTTGTGGGTGGTTTTCGGGTGGAAGAGAGAGAGGAGGCAAAAAGAGGGTTTTTGATTTTGGGTGGTTTTTGGGAAGTTGAAAAGGTAATGTTAAGATTAGGACAAACCACTTTACCCTTTTTGTTTTAATCTTATTTTAATTACAGCTGGTATTTTAATAAAAGAGGTACAAAAGGGACATTTTTAAGAAAAATTGACAAGAAATTAGAGGTGAGGTGAGATGTACCTTTTCTAAGAAAAGTGGTAAACATAGTACAAAGTGGAGGCTTGGGTCATGATGCATTTTTCCAGGGGTTACCTCACTTGTACTGTCCTCACTTCAATACTAAAACTTGCTAATCTTAAAAATTTCGAATTTTTACCTGCTAAAAATAGGAACAAGAGGTGGATGCTGGAGGAATGCTGTAGCATCCAGAGTCTTCTTGCCTTGAATGCAAACTGTTACAACCAAGAATACTAATAAAGCTTGTTAAATTTAAACTACAATTAGACTAAGAAAATGAAATATTTACAAACAAATATGGACTAGAAAGAGTCCATGGCTTTTTATGAAGCTTTTAGCAAACTGTAGCAAAAAACACATGGCACTGCTCTGGGATTGCTACCGCATCATGGTAGAGTTTCACTCTTTGGCCATTCACCTTGAACACATTGTTGTTCTCAGGATTGATCAAGTCTACAGCCCCATAGGGGTAGACTTTGTGAATGGTAAAGGGACCAGACCATCTGCTTTTGAGTTTTCCTAGAAACAACTTTAGTCTGGAATTGAACAAAAGAACCTGTTGCCCTGCCTTTAATTCTCTCTGTTGGATTCTCTTGTCATGCCATTTTTTGGTCTTCTCTTTATAGAGTTTGGCATTTTCATAGGACATGTTCCTATGTTCTTCCATTTCACACAGTTGTAATTTCCTTTTGTTTCCAGCATCATCTAAGGACATATTTAGCTCTTTGATGGCCCAGTATTCCTTATACTCAAGCTCTAAAGGGAGGTGACAGGCTTTTCCAAAGACTAGCGTGTATGGGGACATACCAATTGGTGTTTTAAAAGCAGTTTTGTATGCCCATAAAGCATCATCTAATTTAAAGGCCCAGTCCTTCCTGTGTGGTTTCACCACTTTTTCCAGGATTCCTTTGATTTCCCTATTAGATAGCTCAGCCAGTTCATTGTTTGTGGGTGGTATGCAGTAGCTATTCTGTGGTTAATATTGTATTTTTCAAGAGTTCCTTGCAACACCTTATTCACAAAATGGGTACCATCATCACTAATTAGTGCCCTGGGGGTACCAAACCTTGTAAAAATGTGTTTCTGGAGAAATTTAACCACATTTTTTGCATCATTGGAAGCACATGCAATTGCTTCCACCCACTTTGACACATAGTCAACAACCACTAGAATGTATTGGCAATTGTTGGATGGTGGAAAAGGTCCCATGAAATCAATTCCCCACACATCAAACAATTCCACTTCCAATATTCCATTTAAAGGCATTTCATTTTTTTGAGAAATGGAACCAGTCCTTTGACATTCATTACACCTTTTGGAAAATTGTAGGAATCTTGGAAGAGAGTTGGCTAATAAAAACCAGATTGTAGAACTTTGGCTGCTGTCCTTTGACTCCAAAAATGACCTCCATATGCTGAGGTGTGGCAATGGTGTAATTTTTTGGGACACATCTGTTGGACATAGTGTCCAGAGTCATTAACTATTGGTAATATTTCTAATAATAGCAGGGTCCTTTTGGGTTGCCCTTAAGACCCAAATAACAATCAGAAGAATGAAAGGGAGTTAAAGTAGTTGGTTTATTAATTTGTCATTTGATGATAAATTAATTATAAGCTACAATATAATTAATTGGATTAATTATAGGGACTAAATGATAATTGGTTAAAAGAGTTTTTTAACAAGCTTATCGTTTCAAGGGGGCTAGGTGTAAATAAGGGGATTATAAATAAACTACTAGGGATCAAACCCTAATGAGTTTTTTTTATCAATCTCTCTCTCTATTGAGGCCGTAACCTCCCCTCTCCTCCCTCCCAAAATCGTAAACCCTAAATAAGGGTTTAGGGTTTAAAGCTTCAATCTTGATTGTTGGTTTGGTGTTCATAAGTGTGAGCCACTAGAGGGATTCACACTATTGATCCTTGACATCCAAGAAGCAAGAACAAGGTTAATTCATTCTTGTGTTTTCGATAATCACAAGAAACAAGTAAGTGTTCTTGATTCTTTCTATTGTAGTTAATCATCTAGAACGCATGCATCTTTATAAGTTGTTTGTTTGTATTGCCATGGATGATTCAATTCTAAATATGCTTCCGTTGCCTATATCATGTGGTAGTGCGGTTTAACAAAAACCTTTCAGTGGTATCAGAGCCAAAGTTCTTAGATTTTAGCTCAATAGCTTAAAATTCGTATTGAATTTTCTGGAAAACGCAACGAGCCGTTTCATCTATTCCCGGAGTTTGGACCGTCGGATCGTCGCATTTTTTGGACAGTAGTTTCACGACATTCTGTTTTACCTTCTGGATGGTTGGATTAATCGTTTGAGGTCCAGAAGGCACCTGTTTTATTTTCGACATAGTGCAGTAAGTTTGTGGCCATTGAATTGCTTAATCCCTAAGTTAGGGTTTCATGGTCATAACCTCAAAAGCTATAATTTTGGAAACTGAAATAAATTCTTGCTTGCATGGAAAAGTTTCTATTTTTAGCGATTAAAGTTTTATTGGTATCCCTAAAGGGTATAGGGTAGTAGTCGTTTTTTATGCATGTTATACCATAACTAGTAGTGTACCCGCGCAATGCGGCGGGATGCAAAATTTGTCTATATGTAAGAAAAAAGGTATGCGCAATCCATCCAAACAGCACATAACATTTTAGCGATACTTCGATTTACTGACCAAACTTTTTCAAACGGTATTTACCACAACTATTTTGAAGCCAGTATAGTTGGCAAATTGCACAAGACTAATCATCAAACTCACTAACTTTTGGTGCAATAATAATAAACCTGGCTCTCAAAAAATTCATGAAACTATATTTAAACACATAATGATAATATGTTGGTACGTGTAGCTATAGAAGGGGTTCATGGTCTGTTTGGTTTGGTGTCTTGCTAGCCCATATAACCTGAAATTTTTAGATGTCACATAACCAATATATATTTACATATATATAATTCATGCTTAATGTACCCAACCATAGTAAAGAAGGGAATTTCAAGAAAAGAAAAAAGCACAAATGAAGTATCCTAAAACTCATAATTAATGTAAGTCTTGCATCTTTTCTCCTTTATGCTCGTTGATCGCTCTTAAAGGTTAAACCTGCAGCACCCTTATTGACATCCTGATTGATGTGTTGCTTACTCAAACCAACAGTCTGTTTAATCCTGTGAAGGTAAAGAAGAAAAAGTGAACAAAGGGCTTCCTTCAATCTATTAAAAAAGTACAAAAGGGCTTTTGCCGAGTAATTGTATATACATGTGAATATCAATCTTTTAAATTGACACACACAAACACATATATAATGTATGTAACGCATGCATGTATATGTTGTTTAAATTGAAAAAAGTGAGAAACATAAAATTGGCTGATGGCTTGATCACATCTTTGTTGTTCTTGGATGAGTTCTGCAACTTCTTGTCGTTCAGATCAGTGGAAGAGGAAGATTGATCATTTGATTGAAGCTTTAACATGAGATCAACAATCTCTAAGAAGCCACGTTTTCTTATTGTTATTGCATTTTCCACTACTGCTTTTTGATGGTTCATTCTTTTAATTCTTGAAGAGTAAAAGGAACGACAGAAGAATCTGTCAGAGAGAAGGGAAGTCCTATTACTCGGGTAAGTGACATTTAAAGGCGTACATAGATCATTTAGACCGTTTACAATCATACCAAATACAATTCAAGAAAGTTTGAAACCCATAAAAAGTGACATTTAACGTTAAATGAGACGGAAAGTTTTATATTCATGTAATCACATTAATTGTTTTTATTAAATTATAGTGTATTATATGAATTTTTTATCTTCTATAAACCGTTTTTTTCGATTTTTTTCATGTTTATAAACTGTTTGTTTGAGTTTTATAAATTATTTTTTCAAAAACTTCAAGATTTTTATGTTTCATAAATCGTTTTTCGAAATTTTCAAGTTTCATAAATGATTTAATAATCTGTTTGTTGGATTTTTAATTTTAATATATTTTTCTCTAATATGAATAATCATATTTTTTTCTCAAAATAATTATATATTTTTCAGGCTTAAATAAAGGAAGAAAAAGAGAATTTAATTAATTTTTTAAATAAAAAAAGATTTGAGTTTAAGCTGTTAGAGAGATAGGAAAAGATAACTAAAACAATTATTTTTCAGTTTTATTAAAAATAATAATAGAAAAAGCAGAATCAACATGCTTAAATATAGGAAGAAAAGGAATATAATTAATTTTTTAAATAAAAAAAGATTTAAGACTTTCAGACTTTTGAAAATATATCATGTGATCGTAATTAATTGTTTTTATATTCATGTAATCACATTAATTATTTTTATTAAATTATAGTGTATTATATGAATTTTTTTAACTTCTATAAACCGTTTTTTCGATTTTTTTTTCATGTTCATAAACTGTTTGTTTTAGTTTTATAAATTATTTTTTCAAAAACTTCAAGATTTTTATGTTTCATAAATCGTTTTTCGAAATTTTCAAGTTTCATAAATGATTTAATAATCTGTTTGTTGGATTTTTAAATTTAATATATTTTTCTCTAACATGAATAATCATATTTTTTTTTCAAAATAATTATATATTTTTCAGGCTTAAATAAATGAAGAAAATGAATTTAATTAATTTTTTAAATAAAAAAAGATTTGAGTTTAAGCTGTTAGAGAGATAGGAAAAGATAACTACAACAATTAATTTTCAGTTTTATTAAAAATAATAATAGAAAAAGCAGAATCAGCATGGTTAAATATAGAAAGAAAAGGAATATAATTAATTTTTAAATAAAAAAAGATTTAAGACTTTAAGACTTTAAGACTTTTAGTCTATATGCTTTATAAGATAGTATAGATTGTGTATGGCGTAGTAGTCGTTTTATTTTTGCATGTTACACCATAATTATGTATGGCTAGTTTCCTAACTTGCCTAAGAAAAAACACATCAATAATAAGCTTTGGAAAATATTGAATGGATAATCTTAAATTGAATAGATAATCCTAATTATGTATGGCTAGTTTCCTAACTTGCCTAAGAAAACACATCAATAATAAGCTATGACAAATATCGAATGGATAATCTTGAATTGAATAAGATAATCTTAAATACATTCTTACAATAAGCAAATATATTCAAGTTTGAATAAATATTGTAAGATAAACATTGACATTATTTATATAGTGAATATAATTTATATGTCAAATATTCACATTAATTATTAGCATGTGTCCTCACATGTTTAATTGGAATCAAATATGGAAACAATTATATTAATTGTTAAATATGTGCTCACATGGTTAATTAGAATTAATTGGATAATCATAATTTTAAATTGTTTAAAATTCCATTCAATTTTTTTATATATATTAGACCTCAATTATATATATATGATTAAATAATACATTGATAGTCAAACCAAGACTAGGCGTACTCACTATAAACACTCTAAGGGGGTTTAAGGAGGTTACCTATAATATGGTTACCGAATGAGTCAAGGGTTTTTAAAACGCCATGCGTTACCAAACTCACCGCCTCTTGTGTGGACTAGTGGAATTACCGAAAAGGTTTGATAGGTCAATGTGACAAGTTAAAAGTATTAACTATGAAGTATAAAACGAAAATCCCGTTTTAGATATACTAAGAAAAGTGAAAGTCGTATGCTACCCATGATGAAGAACACACATAATCTTATAGTTTGTTAACGGAGCGTGTGCGGTTTGCCGGCACGTTAATGTGAAACTATAGTTGAAAATGATGTGGCGCTCGTGATTCTCAAGCGTACTTGAGCCGAGGGGTCCATGTGTTTTTCCATGATCGATTCACTATCTTGTTTGTGATCCTCGACATCCTAGTCACAAAAGGAAGATAAGCATAATCGAGATTAACATGTCATTGACATAAGTCAATGAATCTCAAAAGACCTAGGAGTTTCATAGTGAATGAAATTAACAAATAGCATTTGTTTACCTAAAATAACCCTGTGATGTGATTACGGCATTCCTTTTCACATCATAAGTTAAAATATGGATCCTAGCCTTGTTAAATATTTTTGGAAATTTATTTTAAGGGTTAAATATCAAACTAACGAAAAAATCTATATCTACAGATGGCTGAAAATAATCCTCCTCCTCCTCCTTCTCACTCAACATCCAACCTTACGTTACTCTCTATCCTAAGTAAAGATAAGCTAACTGGGCCAAACTACTTGGATTGGATTCGTGCCTTGAGAATTGCCTTGAGGTACGAAGACAAAGAGTATTTGCTCGACGAGGATCTTCCTATACTTAATGATGATGCAAGCCCTGAAGCAGTAACTGGATACAATAAGCCATTCGCGGAATCCACAAAAGTCGCGTGTCTCATGTTGGCGTCCATTTCCCCGGAACTTCAAAAGAGTTTCGAGAACATGGAGGCGTTTGAACTAAATGAGCAGCTTCGTGAAATGTTTCAGGAGCAAGCGAGGCAAGAAAGGTTCCAAGTCGTAAAATCGCTTATGGAATGTAAGCAACAGGACGGTGCCCCTGTATGTGCGCATGTGCAAAAGATGAAAGCGTACATTGACAGGTTAGGCTGTAACGACCCGGTTTCCCAAACATACAACAAATAACATACAACGCATAACTTCATTACATTCATAATAAAAGATACATCACAAACCAAGTACGGTCTCAATAGTCTTGACATTACAAAATATATAAAAGCTTCCTAATCAACATCCATCAAAAGCTTCCTACACTTCATCCTCTCCTGCCGATCCTTAACCTGGAAAACATATTTTTGAAAACAAAATGAGGGTTAGACCAAACGGGTCTAGTGAGTTAATCCCGGTCCTTTCCAAAATCATTATAAAACCTTGTATGTAAATCCTTTGTATCAAAATAGTTTAGATAAACCTTTGATAATCCTTTCGTAAAATATAAACATACCACACGTATTTAAATACCAATCCAGACTCGTGCATCGTGTACATCTCATTCACCTTATTCCTCCACAAATGGCCATATTAGTTGGTAGCAAGCCAACTAATAAATCAACAACCGGTCCGCTCACCGGAACCCGGCTACCTGTCGGTCCGCACACCGGAACCCGACTACTCATCGGTCCGCACACCGGAACCCGGCTACACACCGGAACCCGGCAACAAGTGCACTCGTGTAGTGAAAATCTTATATAAATACAATATATATCTCATTACATCATATTGTCATTTATATACACATAATCATATTCCTACCACATAATCATCTCATATATATATGTATACACATATGTATTCCAGTTCAAAACGTTTTACATCAAAACTCACCTTGAATGCTTAAAATACGCTTCCAAGCCTTTCTCCGAGCTATCCGATCCTTTATCCAAATACCTCAGAATCTGAAACCATTTACATACAAATATCTCCTTACCAACTTATGTATAAGACTTACTAGCAGGTTATGGACTCTAGATACATCTACATAACTTTTATCCTCAAAATTACCCAAACAGCCAAGTTATCCGGACAACCCAAACAACCCGGACAACACCACTTTTTCCGGACAACATGACTTTTCCGGACAACCTCAGTAATCCGGACAGCAAGACTAATCCGGACAACACGAGGAATCCGGATGCCATCCAGACTCTAAATCATCCGGAAACCATCAATCCAATCGTCCGGACTCTATCAACAACTTACCCGGACACCACCCAACAGAACTATCCAGACACATTCATATCATCCGGACACCTCTGTCGGTTTGGTACTTTTTACCCAGAAAACCGACTGAAATTCATACCAGTTCGATTCTATTGATTCTAATCCGACAGAAACCATTTACCAACCATTACAAACATAAATTGCAAAGAAAACATACCTTAATCTCTTCCAAGTACACCAAATGATGTCCTATTGCTTTCTTTTCTTCCTTTTCTTCTTTTCTCTCAAAACACACACACACACACTAAAAATCTGATTTTGTGAAATATCTAAACACTAAAGAGATAATATCTAACTCAATTTTCCTTTTAGCCCTTAAACTATTCAACAATAACCCAAACACCCTTAACTTATAAACTTATCCAAACTTTCCCTAAATAGAAACTTTAAAGTTAAATAAACTTAACGGCATTAGATTTTTAACTAACGGATTTACCCGGGGTATTACATTATCTCCCTCTTAAAAGAATTCCGTCCCGGAATTCGGTTAAGCAATAAACAAGGGTAACTACTTATCACGTCCTATCCAATGGTCCTTCACTCTGATCATTACATTCGTCTACTTTCTCCCACTATCTTCTCAACATAAAACACGTTTTACCAAGGATAGCTCACTAGGAGGTACTCACTCTTAACGGATCCTATGAGCTAGCTTTCTTTCACCTCCAAACCAATTGCACGCACCCAATTTCAACAATTACCATACTTTACTAACAACTTCACCATACCTCATATCAGAAACTTAATCGAGTCAATCCAAAATCACACTCAATGCTCAATATAACTTCACATTTTCCATTTCTCAAACGGTAATACTCTATTCTTTAGCTAACCATCTACTGCCACTTCATTCTCTTATTCTTGAATAATACTACTACACACCACCTCGACATCCATGCCTCTCCACACATACTTTTGGGACATCTAAACAACTTATAAACAAAATCCCGAGCAGAGGTTTCCACTTATACTCACCCCATATCGTCACAAATTCACCACTTAATCATCACGAAATTCATTACTACTACACCTCGCACATTCACTAATTATAAACTGCCATCATCTTATCCACATTACCCCACACATTTAAACAATACCTTTCTTGATAGCGTCAACAATCACAATAAGTATAATCTTCACAACATACTAAACCGTCGCCTTCATGACAAGGTCAAGACTTCACACATTACCGTTACTCTCTACACATATTCGTCACGTTCCACATACTACTATTATTCTTTACACTAAAGCCATCACACTCCATACACTAACAAATTAAAACAAAAATAATTAAACACACCCTTCTATACCTCTAACACAATTATCAAATATTTTTCTAACACAAATAATAAAATTGAAAACACAAAAAAATCGGTTTGCACCCAAGTCAGATAACACCTTAGCACGTATAGAGTTTATAGAAATATACCTGTCTTCATATCTATCCATACGTCGAGTCCGATCTGCCACTCTGTTGATTTTTATAGAGTTAATATACACATAAGCACATACCCCATATAATAAGGTATTCCAGTCCAAACATGCACCTGTAAGATCACAATTACACTGGCCAGGTGTAATATGAAATTACCTTACATGATGTTCCTTCTACCTTTTATACTTCATCATCCCAAGGTTCTAATATATAGAGGACATCCTACTTCACATGCAGTTTAAGTCTAGGTACGGGTACAAATACCTAAATCCCTTAAACTAGGGCTCTGATACCATTTGTAACGACCCGGTTTCCCAAACATACAACAAATAACATACAACGCATAACTTCATTACATTCATAATAAAAGATACATCACAAACCAAGTACGGTCTCAATAGTCTTGACATTACAAAATATATAAAAGCTTCCTAATCAACATCCATCAAAAGCTTCCTACACTTCATCCTCTCCTGCCGATCCTTAACCTGGAAAACATATTTTTGAAAACAAAATGAGGGTTAGACCAAACGGGTCTAGTGAGTTAATCCCGGTCCTTTCCAAAATCATTATAAAACCTTTTATGTAAATCCTTTGTATCAAAATAGTTTAGATAAACCTTTGATAATCCTTTCGTAAAATATAAACATACCGCACGTATTTAAATACCAATCCAGACTCGTGCATCGTGTACATCTCATTCACCTTATTCCTCCACAAATGGCCATATTAGTTGGTAGCAAGCCAACTAATAAATCAACAACCGGTCCGCTCACCGGAACCCGGCTACCTGTCGGTCCGCACACCGGAACCCGACTACTCACCGGTCCGCACACCGGAACCCGGCTACACACCGGTCCGCACACCGGAACCCGGCAACAAGTGCACTCGTGTAGTGCAAATCTTATATAAATACAATATATAACTCATTACATCATATTGTCATTTATATACACATAATCATATTCCTACCACATAATCATCTCATATATATATTTATACACATATGTATTCCAGTTCAAAACGTTTTACATCAAAACTCACCTTGAATGCTTAAAATACGCTTCCAAGCCTTTCTCCGAGCTATCCGATCCTTTATCCAAATACCTCAGAATCTGAAACCATTTACATACAAATATCTCCTTACCAGCTTATGTATAAGACTTACTAGCAGGTTATGGACTCTAGATACATCTACATAACTTTTATCCTCAAAATTACCCAAACAGCCAAGTTATCCGGACAACCCAAACAACCCGGACAACACCACTTTTTCCGGACAACATGACTTTTCCGGACAACCTCAGTAATCCGGACAGCAAGACTAATCCGGACAACACGAGGAATCCGGATGCCATCCGGACTCTAAATCATCCGGAAACCATCAATCCAATCGTCCGGACTCTATCAACAACTTACCCGGACACCACCCAACAGAACTATCCGGACACATTCATATCATCCGGACACCTCTGTCGGTTTGGTACTTTTTACCCAGAAAACCGACTGAAATTCATACCAGTTCGATTCTATTGATTCTAATCCGACAGAAACCATTTACCAACCATTACAAACATAAATTGCAAAGAAAACATACCTTAATCTCTTCCAAGTACACCAAATGATGTCCTATTGCTTTCTTTTCTTCCTTTTCTTCGTTTCTCTCAAAACACACACACACACACACACTAAAAATCTGATTTTGTGAAATATCTAAACACTAAAGAGATAATATCTAACTCAATTTTCCTTTTAGCCCTTAAACTATTCAACAATAACCCAAACACCCTTAACTTATAAACTTATCCAAACTTTCCCTAAATAGAAACTTTAAAGTTAAATAAACTTAACGGCATTAGATTTTTAACTAACGGATTTACCCGGGGTATTACATAGGCAATCTAGGTGTCGATTTCCCAAGAGAGCTTCCCATTGACATGGTGCTAAACTCTCTTAGTGGGGCATATAAACAGTTCATAGTGAACTTCAATATGAATAATATGGACAAGACCTTGATGGAGCTCCATGGCATGTTGAGATCTGCTGAAGCAAGTATGGGTAAGACCCAAAGTGGTCACTCAAGTGCTCCCATCCTGGCCATTAGGGAAGGTGGCTACAAGAAGAAGAAAGTTTCTCATCCCAAAGGGAAGGGAAAGGCTAAAGTTGTTCCACGCAACCAAGGCCTTAAGAGAAAAGCTGATTCTTCTGACATACCACCCATAAGTGACCCTAAAGAGGCCATATGCTTTTACTGTCAAGGAAAGGGCCATTGGAAGAGAAGTTGCCCAAAATATCTGGAGGACTTGAAAATGAACAAGGTCAAAGGGTGTGGCACCTCAGGTATTTTTACAATTGAACTCCATAGTACTTCGATTTCTAACTCTTGGGTCCTTGATACGGGATGTGGTACTCACATTTGCTCTAATTTTCAGGGATTAAAGGGAAGTAGGACGTTGAAGCATGGGGAGCTGAATCTGATCATGGGAAACAGGATGACTGCCGCTGTTACCAAGATTGGAGATTTTGAGCTCGTGCTTAGTAGTGGTTTTTCAATAAAGTTATTAAATTGTTGCTACTCGCCAGAAATGGCTCGAAACATTATTTCTTTTCATGCATTGTACAAGGATGGTTTTGAATTTCAATTTGATAATAATGATGGTTGCATTTTGGTTTATAAACATGGTTGTTTTTATTTTAAAGCCTCTCCTTGTAATGGTGTGTATGAAAGCGTGATTTGTGTTGGTAGAAATAATAATAACTTAACTCTAAATGTTGGTTCCTCCAATAGTGAATTGGATAAATCATCGTTATGGCATCATCGTCTTGGCCACATAAACAAGAAACGCATCGCCAAGCTCCAATCGGACGGGGTCTTGGAACCATTTGACTTAAAGTCTGATGAAGTATGCGAGTCTTGATTACTTGGCAAGATGACGAAAGCACCTTTCAAAGGAAAAATGGAAAGGGGTAAGGATCTGTTGGACTTAATCCACACAGATGTATGTGGACCATTCAGATCTGCCACAAGAAACGGTGAAAGATACTTTGTTACCTTTACTGACGATTTCAGTAGATATGGATTTATCTATCTGATGAAAAACAAATCGGACACCTTTGAAGTGTTCAAAGGATTAAAAAACGAAGTAGAAAACCAATTGGGCAAGAAGATCAAGATGCTCCGATCCGACAGGGGTGGAGAATACTTGAGTCATGAATTCTACGACTATCTAAGGGATTGTGGAATAGTTTCGCAATTATCTCCTCCCAAAACACCACAACTCAATGGTGTTGTTGAGAGAAGAAATCGAACGCTACTTGATATGGTTCGGTCCATGATGAGTCGTGCTACACTTCCAATATCGTTCTGGGGCTATGCCTTAGAAACTACAACTCATATCTTAAACCTCGTTCCAACTAAGAAGGTTGCAAAGACACACTCTGAAATGTGGACGGGGACTCGTCCCTCGTTGGCACATATAAAGGTCTGGGGTTGTGAAGTCTTCGTTCGGCGTGAAACTAACGACAAGCTAGAACCTAGAGCAGAGAAGTGTCGGTTCATTGGTTATCCCTACAAATCCTTTGGATATATATTTTACAAACCTTCGGAGAACAAAGTGCCTTTACTGACGATTTCAGTAGATATGGATTTATCTATCTGATGAAAAACAAATCGGACACCTTTGAAGTGTTCAAAGGATTCAAAAACGAAGTAGAAAACCAATTGGGCAAGAAGATCAAGATCCTCCGATCCGACAGGGGTGGAGAATACTTGAGTCATGAATTCTACGACTATCTAAGGGATTGTGGAATAGTTTCGCAATTATCTCCTCCCAAAACACCACAACTCAATGGTGTTGCTGAGAGAAGAAATCGAACGCTACTTGATATGGTTCGGTCCATGATGAGTCGTGCTACACTTCCAATATCGTTCTGGGGCTATGCCTTAGAAACTACAGCTCATATATTAAACCTCGTTCCAACTAAGAAGGTTTCAAAGACACCCTCTGAAATGTGGACGGGGACTCGTCCCTCGTTGGCACATATAAAGGTCTGGGGTTGTGAAGTCTTCGTTCGGCGCGAAACTAACGACAAGCTAGAACCTAGAGCAGAGAAGTGTCGGTTCATTGGTTATCCCTACAAATCCTTTGGATATATATTTTACAAACCTTCGGAGAACAAAGTGTTTGTAGCTAGAAGGGGAGTCTTCCAAGAAAGGGAGCTCATTTCCAAAAGGGATAGTGGGAGCAGCATTGATCTTGAAGAAATTCAAGAAACAACCAATGATGAACCTATAGTTGACACTAGCCCTCAACATGAGGTTGAACCACCTGTTGAGGAAACTAACATACCTCCACCACCTCTTCGCAGAACTAGTAGAGTTAGTCAACCTCCTGAGTTTTATTATGGTTTTCATATTACAAAGGAAGGAGACACACTAGTCAATGAGAAAACATTTGATAGTGCGGATGAACCATCCAACTACGAGGAAGCGATGGCAGGCCCTGAGGCTGCCAAATGGAAAGAGGCCATGGAAAGCGAGATTCAATCTATGTACGATAACCAAGTTTGGAAATTGGTTGATCACACACCAGGTCGCAAGACAGTTGGGTGTAAGTGGATCTTCAAAAGGAAGACCGACATGGATGGGAATGTGCATACATTCAAGGCTAGACTGGTTGCAAAAGGTTACACTCAAACTCAAGGAATTGATTATGATGAAACCTTCTCACTAGTGGCAAAGATTAAGTCTATCAGGATATTGCTTGCCATAGCTGCATTTCATGACTATGAAGTATGGCAAATAGATGTAAAAAACTGCTTTCCTCAATGGGAAACTTGATGAGGATGTGTATATGGCACAACCTGAAGGTTTTGTACATACCGAGTATCCAGATAAGGTGTGTAAGCTTGAAAGATCCATTTATGGACTTAAACAAGCGTCTCGTAGCTGGAATCTTTGTTTTCATGAAAATGTCAAAGAGTTTGGATTTTCGCGAAGCGAAGATGAGTCCTGCGTATATGTTAAGGCTAGTGGGAGTAATGTTGTATTTCTAGTCTTGTATGTTGATGACATACTACTCATAGGAAACGATATTCCGATGTTGCAAGATGTAAAGGTCTGGCTCGGGAAATGTTTCGCTATGAAAGATTTGGGAAATGCAGCATACATACTTGGAATAAGAATTTATCGAGATAGAACCAAGCGCTTAATTGGACTTAGCCAAAGTACATACTTGGATAAGATATTGAAGAAATTCAATATGAGTAAATCCAAGAAAGGGTATTTGCCCATGCAACATGGCATAAGATTGAGTAAAGATCAATGTCCCAGCACTAGTGAAGAACTGGACCAAATGAGTCGAATTCCATATGCATATGCTATAGGATCGATCATGTATGCCATGACATGTACTAGACCTGATGTCTCATTTGCTTCAAGCATGGTGAGTAGAGTGCCAACTGAAGAGAATCTGGCGGATCCTTTCACGAAAGCATTAAATCGACCCAAACATGAGTATCATACTGAAGCCATAGGTGTTAGAATTATCAATATACCTTGAATGTTTTAGTTGTTAGTTTGATGCATTAAAAACGTAATAAATTGTATTTGATTTGGAGATTATAATATATGCTGGATTGCGTCCATTTACATTTAATTTATTATTGTTTCGTTTTGCATGTTTAGAACCAACTTCCTGAGTATTAATTTACTCAAACCTCCACAGTCAGTCATACTCCTGGAAGTAAGTAGTGATTCAAGACTGTCATGAAGTGTCGAAAGCATAGAGAATGCAACTAACACTCATGAGGACCTAATGGTGATTTGGGTATTGGAACGACCCGCACTCAAAAGTTTACTTCATGGATTAAGTCAGAGTAATTTTGAGATGATAATATTTTATGTTCTTCAAACAGAGATGCATAGAGTTTTGCTCTAGGATTCTGTTATGCTTTGGTGTGCTCCAACGCTGACCGTGACTGGCAGTTATACAGGGTATGTCCATGTATAATATGATGAATAAAAATGAACTGTGTAGTCGAAGTTTATTTGTTCCTTCTGCCTAAACAGGAGAAGCGATATCCATGGGCCCCTCGATGATTTTGTGTTGATACTAAGTGTTTGGCCAAACCCTGACTAGAATTGATGTGTTCAATTGAGTAGTCTGGTGAATTCAACACATATCGGAAATCGGGAAACATAATCTTGATCCATGAGATAGACATTTATCCATGTCTCAGGTTCATATGATATCTTGTAGAACAAAGGAACATTAAATCACTTATCTTAGGACCGAATCTTTATCAGAGTTCGGCAGCTGCATTGGATGGCTTGCTCTCTGCTGATTATTTGAAAGCGTTAAACCAAATAGAGTTAATAACTTGTCCAAGTGGGAGACTGTTGGACATAGTGTCCAGAGTCATTAACTATTGGTAATATTTCTAATAATAGCAGGGTCCTTTTGGGTTGCCCTTAAGACCCAAATAACAATCAGAAGAATGAAAGGGAGTTAAAGTAGTTAGTTTATTAATTTGTCATTTGATGATAAATTAATTATAAGCTACAATATAATTAATTAGATTAATTATAGGGACTAAATGATAATTGGTTAAAAGAGTTTTTTAACAAGCTTATCGTTTCAAGGGGGCTAGGTGTAAATAAGGGGATTATAAATAAACTACTAGGGATCAAACCCTAATGAGTTTTTTTATCAATCTCTCTCTCTATTGAGGCCGTAACCTCCCCTCTCCTCCCTCCCAAAATCATAAACCCTAAATAAGGGTTTAGGGTTTAAAGCTTCAATCTTGATTGTTGGTTTGGTGTTCTTAAGTGTGAGCCACTAGAGGGATTCACACTATTGATCCTTGACATCCAAGAAGCAAGAACAAGGTTAATTCATTCTTGTGTTTTCGACAATCACAAGAAACAAGTAAGTGTTCTTGATTCTTTCTATTGTAGTTAATCATCTAGAACGCATGCATCTTTATAAGTTGTTTGTTTGTATTGCCATGGATGATTCAATTCTAAATATGCTTCCGTTGCCTATATCATGTGGTAGTACGGTTTAACAAAAACCTTTCAACATCTTCTCAAGATTTGATTTGCACCGAGTTTAAACAAAAAAGGATCATCCCAGAGATAAAATTTGGCATCATGGAGAAACTTTTTAAGCATATGGGCAGTATAATCGGGAGGTTTGATGCCACAAGCCAAGTAGTTAGCAATATCAGCATACCAAGGGATGTTGGAGGAATGTTGTAGCATCAAGATTTTCTCATCTGGGAAGGATTCAATGATATCTCCTTCCTCTTTCTTTTCCACTAGGTTTTACAACCTAGACAAATGGTCTGCTACTTGGTTGTTTACTCCTTTTCTATCTACAATCTCTAGGTCAAACTTTTGCAACAACATAACCCACCTAATCAACCTAGGTTTGGCATCCTTTTTAGAGATTAAGTACTTAATGGCAGCATGATCTGTATGCACAATGACTTTTGCTCCCACCAATTATGATCTAAACCTCTAAAAAGCAAAAACTACAGTCAAGAGTTCTTTTTTCATTGTTGTGTAGTTAATTTGTGCTTCATTCAAAGTTTTACTTGCATAATAAATTGAATGGAACACTTTCTCCTTTCTTTGACCTAAGACAGCTCTTATAGCCCAGTCACTTGCATCACACATGATTTCAAAAGGTTTTTCCCAATCAGGGGCCACAACCACTGGAGCAGTTACCAAAGCTTTCTTTAAAGTGATGAATGCATTTCTACATTTATCATTGAAATCAAATTTATGGTCATTTTTGCAAAAGTAAACACAAGGGTTTTGAGATTTTTGAAAAGTCTTTGATAAACCTTCTGTAAAACCCAGCATGACCAAGAAAGCTTCTAATTCCTTTAACAATGGTTGGTTCAGGTAGTTTTTCAATAACTTCTAATTTAGCTTTGTCTACCTCAACCCCTCTTTTTGAAACCAGATGTCCAAGAACTATCCCTTCTTTGACCATGAAATGACACTTTTCCCAGTTTAGGACTAAATCAGTTTCCTCACACCTTTCATGGCCTTTTTTCAAAATTTCCAAACAATTATCAAAGGATGAGCCATAAACAGAAAAATCATCCATAAATATTTCAATGGATTCTTCAAGCATGTCAGAGAATATGGACATCATACATCTTTGAAAAGTTGCAGGAGCATTACAAAGACCAAAGGGCATTCTCCTAAAGGCAAAAGTACCATAGGGACAAGTGAAGGTGGTCTTTTCTTGGTCCTCAGGTGATATGGCTATTTGATTGTAACCAGAGTATCCATCCAAGAAGCAATAGTACTCTTTTCCAGCTAACCTGTCTAACATTTGGTTAACAAATGGCAGTGGAAATGGTCCTTTTGGGTAGCTGTGTTATGTTTACGGTAGTCCATGCAAATTCTCCATCCTGAAACTACTCTAGTTAGGATGAGTTCATTCTTTTCATTGGCCACTACTGTAAACCCTCCCTTCTTAGGGACACATTGGACAAGACTAACCCAAGAGCTACTGGCTATAGGAAAAATGATTCATGCATCTAGCCATTTTAGCACTTCCTTTTTCACTACCTCTTTCATGACAGGGTTTAGCCTTCTTTGTGGTTCAATGGATGTGAAGTTCTTGTCTTCTAAGATGATCTTATGTTGACAAATAGAGGGACTAATTCCTCTAAGGTCAGCAATGGTCCATCCTATGGCTTTTGTGTGCAACTTCAACAAATCCACCAACTTATTTTCTTGATGTAATTCTAAAGTGGATGAAATGATGACAGGCAGTTTGTTTTCATCTTTTAGAAAAGCATACTTTAAATGAGATGGGAGTTGTTTCAACTCCAGGTCAGCTGGTGAAATAATTGATGGTGTGAAAGTCTTTTGCTCACTAGGTTCCAAAGTTTCAAACTTAGCAACAGTCTCATCTATCTTCTCATCATCATCATCATATTCCTCATTATCCTCTTCCTCCAACCTACAAATTTCCCTAACTCCTTCTTCATTACACAGGGTTTCAATCACACTTAGGCTAGAACATTCTTCCATGTCATCAGGGTATTTCATTGAATTGAAGACATTGAATGTGACTTTTGGTCTTGGAGTCTCATGGTCAACTCTCCCTTTTGAACATCTATCAAAGATCTTTCGGTGGCTAAAAAGGGTCTCCCTAAACGAATAGGAATATCTTGGTCAGCCTCAAAATCTAAGATGGTAAAGTCAGCAGTAAAGATGAATTTGTCAACCTGAACTAAGACATCTTAAATTTTACCCTTGGGATAGGAAATGGTTTTATCAGCTAAAATGAGTGTGACGGTGGTATGGCTTCTCCTATACCTAAGCTATTAAAAATAGACAAAGGCATAAGGTTGACACTGGCTCCCAAATCACATAAGGCCTTTCCAACTTCTTTTCCTCCTATGGAACAAGGAATGGTAAAACTCCCTGGGTCTTTGAGTTTAGGTGGAATTTTGTTGGTTAAGAGAGCACTACAACCTTCAATCATGGCCACAGTTTCATATTCAGTCAACTTTTTTTTCTTGCTTAAAATGTCTTTAAGAAGTTTGGCATAACAAGGCATTTGCTCAATTGCTTCAACAAAGGGTATGTTGATATGCATTTGTTTAAACACATCCAAAAATTTCTTGAATTGCAATTCTTCCTTATTATTCTTTAACCTTTGGGGATAAGGAACATAAGGAGGAACTGGTTCAATAATGGCTTTCTTTGTTTGTGTTGAGCTGGATGGGTGGACTTCCTCCACCCTTAAATTTGAATCTTTGATGCCTTTTCTTATACCATCTTTGACAGATTTTGGCTTGTTGACCTCATTTTCCACTGTGTTTTCCTTTGAGATTGGGGTTGTTGGCTCTAAGTCCTTAGGAGATGGTTCTTCTAGGGTGGTGGGCAATGTTGTAGCATTGGACTTGGACATTGAACTCTTTTCTATTCCAACTTGGGTTTTTGGTCCAAACTCTTTGTCTATGGTTTTATCTAAGTCTTTCCCACTCCTAAGTGTCACAACTTTCACATGTTCTTTTCCTAAAGACCTTGGGATTTCTGTGTTACTTGGCAAGGTTCCATTAGGTCTGTTACTTTGGTTAAGAGCAAATTGACTGACCTGTGTTTCGACGTTTCGTATTGAAGTTTGAGTTTGGGCAACAGAAGCATTGGTTTGGGAAATTGCAGCCTTAGTTTGAGCAATAAAACTTTTCAACATTGCTTCCAAGGAAGGGTCTGCTTGTGAAGGGGGCTTGTTTTGAAAAGGTGGTTTGTTGTTTTGAAAATTATGGTTTTGATGATTTTGGTAATTTTAAGAACTGCTGGCATGATGCTGAGTTTGAAAATTGGAATTTTCTTGTTGCTTATGCTCAGGTGGGTTTAAAGTTGGGCTGTTCCATGAAAAATTTGGATGTTGTTTCCAACTGGCATTGTAGCTGTTGGAGTAAGGACCATTTCTATTATGAACATAGTTAACTTATTTAGAGTTGTGAGGACAATGTTCATAAGAGTGGTCCCTACAACAACAAACACATTGTACTGAGAGGACAGCTGGAGTGGGTGTAGTGGCAGTCGGCTGTGCTCCTTGACCCGTAGTTATGTTTTTAAGCATATTGGTCATGGAAGCAAGTTGAGCTGTCAATGCAGTGTATGCATCTAAATCATGCATTCCAGCCATCTTCTTTGTAGTTAGTGCTCTTGGATCAGTCCAATGCCCATTGTTTGTGGAAATCTTTTCAAGAATTTCATACCCGGTGTTATAGGTATTGGAAGTAAAGGCCCCTCCTGATGTCGCATCAAACATTTGTTTTGCATTGGAATCAAGTCCATTGTAAAACGTCTCGAGTTGAATACAGTAGGGAATGCCATGGTGAGGGAATTTCCTTAACAATTTCTTAAACCTTTCCCATGCATCGGGAATTGCTTCATCGTCCATTTGTTTGAACATACAAATTTCATTTCTAGACTTAGCATTCCGGGTAGGTGAAAAATATTTTCTCAAAACTTTTTCAGCCATGTCAGCCCATGATGGTACAGAACCTGGTGCCAATGAATTAAACCATACTTTTTCCCGATCCCTTAAAAATATGGAAACAAGGTGAGTCTTAAGGCATCAGAAGATACCCCAGGAATCAGAAAAACACCGGTGATCTCTGTAAAAGATTTTAAATGTGAGTGTGGATCTTCCGATGGTAATCCTTAAAATTGACCATTGGCTTGCAGCATGTGAAACATAATGGGTTTTGGTTCAAAATGTGTTGTGTCCATGTGGGGCTTTACAATTCCTGAATTTAATTGCTCAAAGTAAGGAATTGCATAGTCCATGATTCACCCATTTTTTGAGTTTGCAAGATCAATGATGTTAAGAGGTTCATTTTGTTCATTGTTACCATGGATTCTTCATCGTCATTTTCATTATCAATTGGTTGCTCTGGAAAGACATGAACTGGGGGATTTCCAAAAACTGGAGGATTACCAAAAATTGGTGGGTTTCCAAAATGTGGTGGTGCTCTAGGGTTTTCTAAAACGGGTGGTCTCATTGGGTTCCCTAGACGTGGTGGTCTTACTTCTAAGACGGGTGGTCTTGGCGGTCTATGCTCAAATCCTGGTGGTGCATCCATATCGGGAGGATTCATGGAATTTGATGTTCTTTGTAACCTCCTTCTATGATGAAAGGTTCTTTCTATGTCAGGATCTAACTCAAAAAGTTGCCCTTGTTGGATTCGTGGCATACACCACACTTAGTGTGATTCGAACGGTGTTAGAAAAAACAAATCTTTTAGAATACTTTCGTAAACTTTAGCGTGCCAATCCCCGACAACGGCGCAAAAAACTTGACACTGCTTTGAATACACCGATAGACATGTGATAATTAAATCTCAAAGCAAGTATACAATGAGATCTAATGTCGCCATTTTAAGTAATAAAATGGTAAGAACCATGTATCGTCCCACTGAGATTGGAGTAAATGTGCTATAAAAGTCTAATAAAAGAAATGATTTCCAAGGATCAATTCGAAGATAATTGTTTGGTTGGAGTTATCACAGATTGACTGAATAATAAAAGAAAGCAAGGGTGTAAGATGTTGGGGTGAAGTACAAACACAAATTCCAGCAGACCAATGTTATGGCAATGCTACAGCATTTGTCTCTCAACAAATAAGTTCACCATCTACTTTTTAGGATGCCCTTCCGGATCTTCAACATTGTACTATTGATCTAGCTTTCAATCAACCCATTCCTGGTGTTGTATCAGGACTATCAATAGCGAAATGATGTCTTCCAAGTATATGGATAAACAAGTTACTTTGTTAAAAATCACTCTTCCAAGTTGATACCATATCAGTTAAGTTGACGTGTTTCTGAGTGGTCCATTCCTGATACACACTCTACACTTTTACCACCATTAGAGAAGACCAACTTATCGGGAAAAATCAACCCAGAAAAGACAGAGATGACAAATTCCTTTGTTAGTAGCTCTTCCAAGTCTTACTTCCTTTGTCATTCGGATTGACGTGCATATCAATGGCTCATTCATGATGCCATGGCACTTTAACACTTTCAAAGTGATCAAAACGTCATGGAGTAAACTTGATCTTTTATAAAACTTAACATGAAATGATGAACATCATTATTGAGAAACGATGTCCACTTTTCTTTGTGTTTAAAACCTCACCCTTTAATCTTACACCCAAGCTATAGAAATTAGCTACTCATGCTTGAAAGTAAATGACAATAAATGTAAATGACATAAATTAAAGACATAATTTAAATGACATAAAAGTAAATGACAGGAATGTAAGATGCAATAATTAAAGATAAGAAAGTAGTGCAACAATGTTGTCAGCAATGCTGCAGCAACTCATAAGTAAGAACAAGAAGATGAACAAGATGAAGAAGATAAAAAGTAACTTGCATAAATTAAGCTAGAAAGGTTTTCACATCAGTTGTGAACTGATGGAGAGTTACCAAAAACAATACTACACACCCCTATTTAAACAAGAGAGGGATGGCACCAAAGATATCAGATTTAAATGTAACTAAGCTAGTTGGATCTGGATTTGCTTGAATTTCTTGACTTGCTTCCCAAAAGATAAGTTCCATGTCATCAAACCGTCTCCAATCTTCATGATATCAATGTTGGAGCAATGAGATAGCAACTGTCTGCACTAAGAACAAGTTAGCCATTCTATTTTGTAAAAACAAGTAAAATCATATACTTAGCTCCATGATTAAGAAAGATGAAAATAAGAGAATAAAATGACTCAAAGGTTGGTATAAAGCAAAATATTCTATCTAAAAATAGAGTAAAAAGGCACTTTATGCATTGAATAATCAATGCATATCAGCATCCAATGCAAATATAGTCAAACAGTTACATGGCCCACACAAGAATGTCCAACATCTTTAACACATGTAATCAGTTAATAATTATGACTCAAACGCATATAATCTCAAACTAAACATAGAGTAATTTACATTGGACCAAGGTCCTCAAGACTCACTTAAGTCTAATATGAGCCAAAAGCTCAACAATACAATTGACCCATAACAAGGACCATTAATACGATAAATGCATTTAAATATCATATAACAACACATACCTCCAAGATACGATAAATCCACAAATCCCATCATATTTTTGGTCAAGTTATTTTCCACATAAGTCACAACCGTATATGTACACAAATGAACCACAATAATAAATATGCCTTTTCCAACAACGCCAATGTGTCTTTTCACCAAAGACCCCCATTTGTACCCCAAAACCTTTTAAACACTTTTTCTTGAGATACATTTATCCACTTACTCAAAAATCCCAATGTGGGTGTTACATAATATTTTGAAGATTAAACGCTTCAAATAGTCAAAACCCAACAAATGACTCAACCATGAATAATTTTCATGTAAAACACATAAACACTTGAAATGAACATTTTTGGCATGTACAACGTTTTCACAAAGCAACTTGAACTCACCTTGCTAGATTTAGGCTAAATCTAGATTTTCCCCAAACTTGAGCTCCGTTGAAGAAACTTGAATCCTCAAGCCAAATCTTCCAAAAACCTAGATCCACAAGTTTCCAAACATAAATAATCATCCCCAAACACTTAGATTCGTTTCCCCCAACATCTTATATCAAAATCTCCATTTTGACCAAAAACCCCAATTCGACCTAACTTTTTTCAAAGTCATCCAAACCGAAATTTGAGAAATATAACTACTAGGAAGTTATCAATGGAGCATTTATAACTCACATGAAAGTTTAGAAGCTAGGAGGATGAACTCACTACTTAGGTTTTGATGAAAACCTAGAAAACCCTAAATATCTTGAAGATGAGGCGATGATGATGAGGTCTTGATCCTTGCTTCCACTCCACCACCAAATACTCTTAGATCTCCCCAAAACTAACAATCTATCCTTGAAAACCTCTCGAAAACGAATCCATGGCAACTTGAATCAACAAAATCGGAGTTGAAATGAGATAGATATGAAGAAATGAAGTTTGGGGATGAAAATCACATTTTTATGCAAATCAGGCGCTCTACGCGGTTCTCCACGCGGGTACATCAGCGCCAAAAGCCATGCGCGACTCTGGTCACCCAGTTTCTTCCTAAACATTGTTTTGGCCATAACTTCTTCGTTTTAGCTCCGTTTTCGCTCTGGAAAGGCCCGTTGGATTCGTATTTGAATTATCCATCCAACAAGACCACAAAATCTAGGATTTAATCTAAAATCCTATTTTTCATATTTATCTTAAAAGATCGATACCTTCCAAAGATCGTGGTGTTACACCTACCGTGTAGTGTGTGCTTCATTTAGTTTTCTCTTTCGAGCCAAACCGAACAAGATCTTAAGCTGAATTCCTACTCAACCCGTGGTTTATCGACGGATTTGGTGTTATAAACCGAATTACACTTTGGGTTGTCATGCAAAAAGTTGCTCGTTATCTTTCTTGTGAGCTTATAGGAACGAGCTTGAGTTTCAATATTTTAAAGATGTTTTTCGTGCACTCAGTCGAGGTTATGGAGTACATCGAATCCGGTTTTTAAGGTTGAAACTTTGAAGAGTACGAGGTTATTTCAAAGGGGAGCCTAAACTACATTTGAAGAATCGCATCGCTATAGTTTTCCAAAGAAATCAAGGGGGAGAGGAACTGAAGATCTTAAGATCTTTCGAGAATGGTGATTCCTTTACAAAACTATAGGGGGAGAAAATATGAAAGTTTCAATTTCAAAGAAAGGGTGATATTTGTTAAAGTCAAGAAGCTCGAGATAACAAGTCATGATGTTACGAGATGATTCGAGAAAGTTCAAAGTTCAAAGATTGTTATTGTTCTAGAGATGAAGATACACAGTTTAAGATATTCAAAGCTACAAAGATTCAAAGCTCAAAGCCAGTTAATAATCCAAGACTGAAGAAACTTGTCAAAGCTTAAAGTTGCAAAGATCAGTGATTCGAAGATATGAAGACTTTGACCAACGCAACGAAGTTATGAAGATTTTGTTTGAAGACTTTGATCAACGCAACAAAGATATGAAGTTTGTGATTTGAGACTTGATGACTATTTGATTTTGAAGAGGCAGATAAAGTTTAAAGCCGTTAAAGTGGATTTTCGAAGATAAAGCTCTTCTAAAGATTCGTCAAAGAGCTTAAAGTGTTGAAGATCTGAAGATCACAGAGAGCTGAAGATTGTCGCCATAAATTTTTAAATCTTGAATCCAAAGAGGGGGACTGTTAGTGCAAGAATTGTATTCAAGATTTAGTGATGAGTCAAAGTCAATGTCAATGTATTGTAATACTTGTAAATGGTCAAAGTCATAGAAAAGTCAATGTAATTAGAGTGTGAAAGTCAAAGTGTATATAAAGTGTGGTGTAAGGGAGTGTGTGTAGAGAGAGACGTATGAGAGTGTATCATTTGTGTCTTGTAGAGAGATGACTCTAGAGAGAGAGTATAGAGAGAGAAAGTATATCTAACTCCTATCTTGTATTCTTTCTCTCATCTATTCAAGATCTCTTTGATTCTTACATTGTTACTTGATAAGATTGGACTCACAAGTGGTATCAGAGCAATCATAGTCTTCATTGATGACATCTTAATCTACTCAAAGGACGAGACCGAACATGGACGACATCTAAAGAAAGTGTTGGAAGTTCTTCGAAAGGAGAAGTTGTATGCTAAGTTCTCCAAGTGCGAGTTTTGGTTACAAGAGGTCCAATTCTTAGGACACATGGTGTCCAAGGATGAAGTGAAAGTGGACCCGACAAAGATTGAGGCAATGATGACTTAAGAACCACCAAGAAGCCCGACGGAAATTAGGAGTTTCTTGGGGTTATCCGGTTATTATAGAAGATTCATTCAAGACTTTTCTAAGGTCGCTTCGCCGCTTACTTCTTTGACAAGGAAGAACGTCAAGTTCTTATGGACCGAAACACAAGAGCAAGCCTTTCGAACTCTTAAGGAGAAATTGTGTGAGGCACCAATCTTATCTTTACCCGACGGGACGGACGACTTTGTTTTTTTTAAAAGGTATCCTAGGCTTTGCCTAGACTAATCCCTGGCACTGATTGACTGCTAAGCATGCAGCCCTGAGGTAATTCCTCAGTGGCCACAAGTTGCCAACGCCTGGATTTGAACCTGGGGTAGATGGTTTCTGAGCCACATCCCCCCAAGGCCTTAACGGACGACTTTGTTGTTTATAGCGACGCTTCAAAGATGGGTCTCAGATGTGTGTTGATGCAATGGGGAAAAGTAATAGCTTATGCATCATGACAAATGAAGGACCATGAAAAGAATTACTCAACGCATGATTTAGAGCTAGCGCCGGTGGTCTTTGCCTTAAAGTTGTGGCGACATTACTTGTATGGAACCAAGTGTACTCTTTTCATCGATCACAAAAGTCTCAAGTGTATCTTTGACCAAAAGGAGCTCAACATGCGGCAAAGAAGGTGGTTAGAATTGTTGAAAGATTATGATTGTGAACTACTTTACCACCCCGGTAAGGCCAACGTAGTGGCGGATGCTAGAAAAGCCATGGGTGTGGGACCAAACTAACACTCGCAAGAATTGACGTGGTGTCAAGCCTAATGGAGAGCTTAAAGGCGTGTCAAGAGGAAGCACTTCAAGAAACCAACCTTAAAGCGGAGGTCATGGTAAATCAAAGGGAACACCTAACGGAGGATAGTCAGGGACTCAAACTCTTTCAAGGTCGAATTTGGGTGCCAAAGTTGGGAGGAAAACGTGAACTACTTCTAGATGAAGCTCATAAGTCTAGATATTCTATTCATCCCGATAACACGAAAATGTATAGAGATTTGAAGTTGAATTATTGGTGGCATGTGATGAAGCTTGATGTGGCTTAAATGTGGAAGAATGCGTCACGTGCCTTCGAGTCAAGGCTGGACATCTAAAGCTGTATGGGAGTTTGCAACTTTTGACGATTCCAGAATGGAAGTGGGACAATGTCACAATGGATTTTGTGACTAAGCTACCGAACACCTTGCGGGGTCACGATACAATTTGGGTGATAGTGAACCGTTTGACAAAGAGCGCACACTTTCTAGCAATGCGGGAAACCTTGTCATTGGAAAAATTGGCTAGGATCTACATCAATGAAATAGTGTCAAGGCATGGCGTACCACTATCTATTGTGTTCGATAGAGATAGTCGATTCACTTCCAACTTTTGGGCTAGCTTCCAACGAGAATTGGGGACGAAAGTTAAGTTGAGTACGACATACCATCCTCAAACGGATGGTCAAAGTGAAAGGACAATCCAAACACTCGAAGATATGCTAAGGGCTTGCGTCATCGATTTTGGTGGAAGTTGGGACACACACCTACCCTTAATAGAATTTGCCTACACCAACAATTACCACTCTAGCCTTAAGGCGGCACCGCTCGAAGTTGTCTATGGAAGAAACAATGTAATTATACAGGTGTACTTCTATTTACCCTTTTTGGGAGGCTCATTTATGGGAGTTTTTGTTTGTCCCATATTTGGGGGTGTTACAGATGGTTCGAGTGATCACCACAATATCATGGTCTTCTTGTCAAAATTCCCCTTTGGGTTTGCTCCCTAAGTTGACCTCAAGATGTCTCCTCTTCTTCTAAAAAATTTCTGGATGTCCTGCTCTAATCGTTTGGATACCCATAACATCTCTGTAAGTGTTCTCTCTGAAAATGATCTAGTTGAAGTTCTTCAACTCCCAATCTATGATAAATAAAAATATGACAAGTTCCCCACTGACTAAGATCTTAAAGATGTACTCATAGTGGTTGAGTACAGTAAAACAAAAAAAGTTGCAAAGGCATCTACTGCTGGAACCCTATTTCAAAAATTCGTAAGCAGCGTATGGTATTTCTTCTTCTCTTAACTTACCTTATGCTTAAGCAACAAAACAACATGTTATGACCAACTACCTAGGTCTACAACTCGTTTGGCACATTCCCTCATCTTTAAAAGAAATATAGACTTTGCCCTATATTTCTTCAATGATATTAAGACGAAGATCATTGTGCCTAGAAAACACTGTGATATACCTTATGTCAGATTCATCTCCCTCATCATTGAGAAAAGGCTCAAATCACACTTTCCAAGTGATTTATCCTTGACCTGTATGCTGCTCGGATGAGCTTTCAAGCTATGCATACACAAGTTTATACATCAGATCCTGATATTCCGACATGTATGATTCTTTTCCCTCAATCCTTAGGTTTGCATTGGAATGGCTCCTCTTGTCAGACTGCGACGAAGCTTTTTCTTGAAGCAACAGTTACATCCCACCAGATATGTTTTTCCCATAAAAACTCTCCTCAATACCTAAAGCCAATCTTGACTCAACACCCCCATCCGACATAATAGATCTACTTGACCCACTGTCGGATTTGGATATTGGATCATCTGGTCAAAATCATCCAATCCCACCTCTATCTGAGATAATGGTACCAACTAACCTATTGGTAACTTCCCCTATCTCCACCCCAAACCTAAAAATAAAATAGGATGATGATTTTGCTCTCTTTGCCCTTCATAGCCTTTAATCTCTTGCTATCATATTTGATCAATCCAAAGTAAACTTTCTTAACCAAGCCTTTCCTTCTCACCACATTCGATCAGCAACACATGAACCATTTTCTTCTTTCTCTTCAAATTCCTTACAAATCGAATACTTCTTTTCTGATCCCAACCATTTTCTCCCTATTGAAACCAACCACTGGATACCTTCTGCATACCTTCTACAACCTACCTACCTACCATCATAGGTTTTCCCTCATCAATACAACAACGATTATCGAATCTACAAACGCAAGTATCCGAAATAAGACAATCACAACTCTTGTTCACTCAAAATATCACACAGGTTGATAGACACATACTAAGATTGCATCAAGTCTCATACTTTTCTTTGTAAATTCGTTGGATGATTTTCACTTAAAGGTCACCAATCAATCCGAGTTATTTTGAGTTGTTGTTGTAAACCACAAATCCAAAACATCTCATTTGATCACCTTCACATAAGAAGACCGTCATCGAATCCTCACCATTAAACATAATCAAGAATCCCTTTCATCAACTCTTCGGATGCTCACCTTGAAAGATGATAGCTTTATTGTTTCTTCCAGCATAATTGAGGGGGAGAAAACCATAAGTCCTTCCAGCAATACTGAAAGAACAATAATTCTACCAACTAAGAGGGAGAAATGCACGAACTATGGAATTTAGGGGAATAAAATGAAAGGAAAACGCAAGCTTACACCTGAAGAAGATAGAATCCGAACCAAGGAACTAAAAGAAGAAAGTGCCAAAAGACTCAAAGGATCGGACCACCTCATTCTCCAACCACCCAAGCACCTTAAACCCAAACCTTTGTAAACATGTACATCATATTTTAGTTATATCTTAAAACAGTATAAATGAAAGTTTTGATTATTTGTTCCTATGTTACTGCTTCATGTCTTTTTTACATTTTCTATTATTTCTTGTCTTGTAATCCGATGAAAAGCAAAAGAAAAGAATGGAAGAAAACGAGAAAAGAAAAGAATGGAAGAAAACAAGAAAAGAAAAGAAAAAGAAAATAATGGAAAAAAAACAATAAAAGAAAATAAAAAGGAAAAGAAATGAAGAAAACAAAAAAAAGCCATAAATTGAAAAAGGCAAAAAGAATCCAAAATGGATCAAAAGTATTTATGAGTTCGGATTGAGATTCTCACTTATGAACTTTTGTACCATTTTTTTCTAAGTGTCTTACTATCAAACAGACATCTATTTGTACTATCAACAAATAGGAGGAGAATATTAGCAACAACCATCGGATTTGTAAATAATACAAATAGACGTCCGACAAGTAAACACTTGGAAATAAACTCCTAAGTTTTGCCACAAAAATAGTCTTAATCTGATAAGACTTAGTCTATCGGATTAGAGTGTTAATAAGGTCTAAATCCAATGTTTCCAAAAGAAACAATCATAAACCATCTGCTTAATATCATTGGATCGATAACTTGGAATAAGGTTGTAATCCGATAGAAGCTCTTAGCAACCATCGGATTACTAGCCTCTATCGGATTTCATATAATCCTTTGAATTATTTCTGTTAACACCAGATCTATTAGGTAAACATTATGTCATCCATTGACCTTCAGAAATCTAGAGTATTACATATGAATGTGGAACTTTCTCTCTCTAGATTCTCTCTCTAAAACTCTCTCACTAGATATTACAATTAAGATCATTCTAATGACTTTCTTCTTGCTTATGACTTAGCTTGCTTAACAACTAAGCAAACTAAACCTATTTATACCTAGGATTACAAAGCATTAAAACTAATTACATTGACTTTTACTTAAACTACTTTGACTTTGACTTTGACTTTACACTATTTGACTATTACAAGACTACAATAAATCCTGAATACAATACAATGCTCTAAAAATTTCTAATGTATATCATCAGACAAGATTGGACTTCATAAATGTCTATAAGTGGAAACTGTTCTATAGTTTATACTTCAAAATAGACAATTTTTACTTGTAAAAATCTTGTAACTATCTATATTGATCCAAAGTGTAAAAAGCCTTCAGCAAAGTCAAAAATTAAGTGAAGAGTGGCTAAGATTGTCACCAAAGCGGATTGGTTTGTCATCTAGCCAAAGAAGATCAATACAAGATATAGTGAGTGTGTAGTCTGACAAATACTACTTCTGGCAAGTCAAAATTTTAAGTGCAAACTTGTCCAACAAGTTTGGTTCACCAACTCTCTTTAACTCCCATCCTAGTATGGGAACATGCAAAACATGTCAGCCAAAATATGTTCTAAAGAAATATTTTATTTGTGCTAGTCATATTTTACTATTCCCTCTGCATACGAAGGGATGAGAATGGTTAACAAATGTCTACATCGTCTCAAAAGGCTGAAGTAAAAAGTACAACCATGCATGGATCAACAAATCTAATGGAGACACGTGTTAAAGTTGAAGGAGAGCATTCAATGCAATGAATGCTATAAAATGTCTTCATTGTGTTAGTTTGCAAATCACCAGTTTTGAAATAACTTCTCATTGAAAGCTTCAAAGTAAAATTGGCGTCAATATCTGATAGATATCTAAGTGTCTCGGATCTAAAAAATAAAACGTTCTTCTTATCTCTTTCAGCATAAGTAAATTTGTCACCCTCAGATAGTTTAGGATCAAGGTCTTGTCTCCTTGCTTCCGCAATATATCTGTAATTTTATGTTTCAAATAAAAACTAAAATTAAAAAGAGAAAACTTACTGTGTTTGTATTCAATCCCTCTCTCTACAAACACTTTATGTGTGTGTTATTGTGGTCAAAGAGCAACATCTTCTTTGTGTAATTCTTTGATATACATCACTACAAAATTAAAATTTAATGTGTATTTGTATTTGTATTTGTATTCAACCCCCAATAAAAAATATGTTTTGTCATCCCATCTACGATGAACATTTGCATTGTTAACTTTTCACTTTACAGACCAACAAAGTGTTGGGGAAATAAACAAAGAATCAACTAGTGATAAATTGCCTAAATAGTTTATACCATTGACAAATATTAACCCAAATCACTCACTTAGTCCTACAATGTATTCTACTCAAGTTTGAAGGAACAAATGAGAATTTGAAGCACCAAGATGAGTCTAGGAATCACTAATCACATGAAATGAATATCATTTGGTGAATACTTGACCGTTTTTAGGTCTATTTTTGCATGATTATTTTTGAGGCATTTACCAGGTTTTACACTCTAGAGAGAAGGACCATCATGCAGTTTGGTTTATCCTTTGTGAAATTATTACCACCTTCATGACACTACAATAGTTTGTCTCCCATGATGAGTTCTTGGCGCCCATAATGTATTTAATGCTACACTAAATCGTGTATGCTTTGTTGTACTATCGATTTAACATTATTTCCCTGTTTGCAAGATCACATGTATGCTTCGCAATGTCAGAGTACTATTGTCCTTTTCTCTGTTGATTAAGACACTTATATGTTGTTGAACTCTAGTATTTGCCTTCAGTAGTTGAAAACTTGCCTATTTTTCATTGCTTTCCTCAGCTACTTGAGATCCATTGATGCCTTTAGTTGGTGTGGGTTGATCTTGTACTTTAAATTTTCACTAATATCTTCATCAGGTGATGAGGACTTCATATAGTGATCTTCTTTGAGGAACACAACTAATCAATGCTAGATCTCTTAACCAACAACCACTAATGACTCAAAGTCTATTTACTTGGTGAACCATGATATCTTAGTATTATTGTTTGTTAGTGGCGATGCAAGTACTCAGTTTCAACATCAACAGTAGAGTCGGTAATGCTCTTCGGCTACACACTAAACCTTTTGCCCCTATTTGACTAAGTTTTAGATAAATATTTGTTAGAGAGTCACATTTTAAATGGAGTGAAACAAAGACACACAATTGTTGATCATACAAAACAAAAGTCACATCATATATTTTATTAAGACGGTTGTGAGTGTCCTAAGAGCATCTCTAACCGACCAGTATAAGAGATGGTATAAATGGGTTTGCCAATTTGTTTGCTCCAACGGACCGAGATTTTTTTTTGTGAAGGTGACCGCCAAATATGGTGAGCACTGTTCATGGCCGACATCTTATGTGAAATAGGTTTTTTTGTGTTTTATTTTTACCGTGTAGTTGAAGGAGAAATGAGTTTTAGTGTTTATGAATCGACATGTTACTGTATTTTTAGCGGTGTGAGTTATAGATGATCTAAGAAACCACCTTTGGTGTAGTGTGCTTCTTCTTTTACTACTCTACCAACTCGAATGTCCTTTGACATCTTTTTTGTAGATATATTGAACAATTTTTTTTGTAAATATATTAAACATCCTTTTTTGCGTATGTTGAATCTTTTCCAATTTTTGCAACTATATCACACATTAAAAATTGGCATCAATTTGCTTTTTTGGAGAAACTTAATTGTATAAAGGCTATTGCTTTTAATATAAAATTAATTGTCTGTTTGAATTTGCATGGAGGAGCACATCATACAAACATTTTGACTATTCTATATATCCTTTTATGGTTCTTGATAACAAATTATAATGACACTTGAATCATAAATTTCTTTCATTTCATAATCAATACTAATAAACGTTCTTTTCGAAATTTGCACATCAATTGTGAGTTTTATCTTGACAACTTTGTAACCCTAAATATATACTAGCATGATTATTAATGTCAACAAAGTTAAATGACAAAGACAAGCTAGTTTTGTCGATACAAGAGGGGACCAAAGTTTATGCCTTGAAAAAAGTTTCTATGTGACAACATTTTCAACCCTTTATGGGAGTTTATACAAGCGTTAAGTGACCAAAAAGAATTGTTAAGAAAACGACAAGACAAGGGGTTATCTTATGGTCACCAATGCACACCCATTTTGGAAAAAATGTTCAATTACTATCCATGTCACGACCACCAACGAGTACTAAACGGATACGTGGAGACATGTTATTCGTATAACATTTGTAACCTCCACACGCTAAAGTAGAGGACAATAACCACACACGTCCTTGAACAAACAACGCAAAAACAGGGCAACATGTATTGCTTATGCTTACTTGTAACTGACCGTTTGGTTCTAATGTCTTTCACACCATAATTGAGTTTCTTGAAGTATAACCGACTTTAGTCATGAATGATTCTTTTAGAAGAAAAATAAAATTTCATTAAATACTCCAAATAGTTGCATATAAAGTTTAAAATATCAAGATACCAACAAGCAGAATCTACGCCTATTGTCCGCAGAATACATAACTGTAATTGACTTGTTGTCGGTAACTCCCATTCCTGTCTCTCCTAATACAGTGTATCTTAAAGGACAGACAAGAATAGACGAGTCTCCAATAACAAAGTTATTAAATATTTAAATATGATATTTATCTTAAAATAAAGAAAATGATTTAATAATTTTTTTAAAATTTAAAAGGTAATATCTATTATTTTAAAATATATATACTAGTCGTATTTTAAAAACAAAAAGGTAAGAGTGAAATGGAAACAAAGGTCTGACACCTTACTTGTCAGAAACCAAAGAAACCCCAAAAGACTTTCTTTTATTATTCTATCTCTCTTTGAGTTGCAAGTGAAATAGTGTTTGTGAGTATCCCACATCCAAAAGATCAAAAATCCAAAACCCCCCTCTCGCTATCTCCCAACAAAAATGCAGTGAACCAAAACCAATTAGATAATAAACCCAACACCCAAAACGATAAAGCAATCGGATCAAGAAACTGTTCTCTCAACTATTGTGAAATGCCAAAATCTGCTCCCAATTCTCTGCGAAATCGGTGAGTTTCCTCTTTAAGCTGATTATTAACTCACCGATCATCCAACTCATCCTTGATCCATGTCGATATTGGGTTGAAGAATGATTGATCGTTTGTATTTAGATTTATTATGCTTTTGTGTAGGTTAATTTTGGAGTAAAATTGTACTTGGATCTGATTCATAGCCAATTGTACCGATTTTGAGGTTCATATGTTATCAACATATTTCTGACGAACTATTGCTGTATGATTCCTTTTTAGACTTAAACATCTTGAAAGTAGTAAATGATTGATTCCTGATAAATCAGCCAAAAGGGGGGAACAAGGAGGGTTTGATTTTGTTATTATATTTTTTATAATTCTTAAAAGGGAATAGAATTAGGGGTTTTGATTTTCTTGCTTTCATTTCTCTATTCATCTTTTACTGATTTAGAATTTTAGCATATGAATTTGAGAGTCGTTTAACACTGAATCATTATGTAATTGAGGACTATTTTGTTCTTGTGAGGTGTTCACTCCAAATGTTGAGTTAACCCCTGAGTCTCACATCCAAATGATTCTTATTTAATTTAGGGCAACAGAAAGAAATAGGTTTTAGTAGCAAGCAAAAGTAAATAGGTTTATCAAAGGAGTTGTAGCCCAGTGGTCGGTAACATCGTGGGGGGGTCAGTGGATGGTATCCCTGACTACCCGGGTTCGAGCCCTGGGTGCTACTCTGGCGATATCAGCTCTTGGGCCGGTTCATGAGTTCGGCCCAGGCCTGCCCCGTATGGGATGGTATAACTGGGTCGGGGGGATTAGTCTGGGTTTCCATATGGTTGCCTGGGATACCCCCCGAAAGGGGTGCGTGTGTTACTTGCCTTTCAAAAAAAAAAAAAAAAGTAAATAGGTTTTAGTAGCAAGCAAAAGTAAGTTTTTTGTCATTAATATGTTTGTTCACAGAAATTGTGATCGAATTGCTGACTAAATCTTTAATGTTTAACCTTTGCCCAAAGAGAAAAAAGTAATTACACAAATCTTGTGTCTACTCTTTGGGATAGAGGTCAGGTCTACATACATCCTACCTTCCGGACCCCACCTTCAGGTGGGATATACTGTACTTGTTTGGTTTGATTTATTGCATTATGACGTGGCAATGCGTTGGAGTTTGAGCACTAGATTACGCCATTATATGTATAAGCATCATGTAAATGGCTTCAGATAACTTAAGTCACATGATAGCATCTTTTTGTCTCTAATATATTTGCTTCAACTTCAAACTACAATGTTGCTTGTGTATATGAATTATGTCAAGTTCCCATATTTGTTTCCGCTTGAATATTTTGCATATGTATATATATAGACGGAGGTTCAGGGGAAAACCTTTAAAAAATGGAAAACTGAGGAACAACCCGGTAGCCCTTCATCTGCACGGTGCACACGTGCATGTTACAAATTACTTGTATGCACACGTGCATGTTACAAATTACTTGTATGCACAAGTGCATACCGTCCAGGTCAAGGGCTATCATTGTGTTCTTCAGTTTTCCTTTTTTTGAGGTTTTCCCCTGAACCTGACTCTCTCTCTCTCTCTATATATATATATTATAGTAACCATAGTATTACGCGAGACATTTGTGGTTTGTTATTTTTTCAGGAGCACATTGATGTGGGTGGAATAGTGAGAAAAGTGTTTGTGGAAACGAACGATTATTAGAATTTGTGGTACTCTTGTGGCATAACATGGCCTCCGCCAGCCTAGGACATGGGGGAGTTGGCAGTTCCAGAAACCCTAGTGGATTTAATGAATCATCTACCGCCGTTGATCGTTTAGGGAGAGGAATACTTGAGATGAGACTTAGGGACAACAAGGTCGAACGCGATGATGACAAAGTCACCGTAACTGCTTTCTCTTCATTACCCTTTTTTATTATCTGCATTTCTTCATATTTTTAGATAAATATTCTTTAAAATCGATTTAATTGTTCCAGGATAGCGAACCAGAGATAGTTCATGGGGCAGGTACCGAAGCTGGACATGTGATAAGAACGACAATTGGCGGTCGTAACGGTCAGTCTGAACAGGTGGGAATTTTTTTATTTTAAAGAATTTAAAATTTTCATGGTTGGAAATACGATAAATGCCAAAATGTCATCTTTTTTTTGAATTAATGACAGACCGTTAGTTACATAGCCGAGCATGTGATTGGGACTGGTTCTTTTGGTGTTGTTTTTCAAGTAAGTACGTTTATTTTTCTTTTTTTATAGATGATTCACTTTCCGTTAAGTTGATTTATTAATTCATCAAGTTGTTTTTTGAATTATTGGTGCAGGCTAAATGCAGGGAGACGGGAGAGATTGTTGCGATTAAGAAAGTTCTTCAAGATAAGCGTTACAAAAACCGGGAGCTACAAATTATGCAAATGCTGGATCATCCTAACGTTGTGGCACTGAAGCATTCTTTCTTTTCGACCACTGATAAAGAAGAGCTTTACCTCAATCTCGTTCTTGATTTTGTTCCTGAAACCGTTAGCCGTACTGCAAGACATTACACTCGAGTCAATCAGCGCATGCCTTTGATATATGTCAAGTTGTATACCTATCAGGCATGTTAAGAGACTTTTTCATTTTTTATCTTTCTGAATCTTTTTTAACAAAATATTTATTTTTTTGGTATGTTTTTTAGTACAGATATGCAGGGCGCTTGCTTATATTCATAATTGTATCGGGATATGTCACCGGGACATTAAACCACAAAATTTACTTGTAAGATTCTTTGCGGAATTATTAAAACTAACGGTAGATAAGTTTATGAAGTAATAAAATCTGAAAAGTAGTCTGTTTGATCGTCAAAAGTTAATGCTGTTTATTTGTAACTTTCAGGTGAATCCACACACACATCAGCTGAAACTTTGTGACTTTGGAAGTGCTAAAGTGCTAGTAAGTCTTATCAAACAGGGCTTATTGGTTTTTATATGTTATATAGCCTCGTTTTTTTATAAAAAAAATTCCAGGTGAAAGGAGAGCCGAATGTTTCGTATATCTGTTCAAGATATTATCGTGCTCCAGAGCTCATATTTGGTGCCACCGAATATACAACAGCTATAGATATATGGTCAACAGGTTGTGTGATGGCTGAACTACTACTTGGACAGGTACTTTTAGTTAACCATCGATTGAAGCAACCATTTGCTTCTTCTAATTTAATTTATTTGCAGCCTCTGTTTCCTGGTGAAAGTGGTGTTGATCAATTGGTTGAGATTATCAAGGTAAGTTGTAACAACTTCTGCCAACCCTTTTTTTTGTTCTTTTTTTTATAATAAAAAAATGGTTAGAGATTTATATAATATAATTGCTTTTGCAGGTTTTGGGAACGCCTACTAGAGAAGAGATAAAGTGTATGAATCCAAACTACACCGAGTTTAGGTTTCCTCAAATAAAGCCTCATCCATGGCACAAGGTATGCCTTAAAGTTGATTACATATTATGCATAATAGATCTTTTATGGGTTCACCAATTTGACAAATAATCAGTATTTGGTTTACCAAATTATACCTACCAGTCATTTTAGTGACCCAAAATCTGATGTTGAATGCCAGGTGGTTTTTAGAAAGGAAAAAAAACCTTATTGTGGAAAAGTAGATAAGCTAATGAGGGGGCTAAATCTATAAAAAGTAATTAAAAATATAAACTTTCTGTCTGTTTCGTGAGGACTGGGAGACACTAGATTTTTGTCGGTAGAGTATGAAAAGGTATGATCTACTAAAGACCTCGATTGGAGAACCCAAAATTATAAAGTATGATTAATCAGATAAAAATCACAAATATTTCTCTCTTCTTTCTAGACTCAGATACCTATAATTTTCATTATGGTTTTCTAATTTGGGAAAATCTGAGATTCTAATAAAAGTTGATCTGCAAACAAATTGATCTTGATTAGTGGTCTGTTAGAGCGAAGAAGCAGATGATTTGTTCATCATCTTTAGTAATATATCTTTTTCACTTTTCCTTTTAATTTTTTTTTCATTTCGCTCAAATTGTGTTATTTGAAGAATTGCAAAATCAATCCTTTCAAAGACTTTAGAACTCATGTGGCTTCCCATGTGACTGACTATCTTAATCTTCTTGTGACTAAGGGGATGGTGGGTAATTGCTTGATGGGCTTATTAGCCTGTCAGGCTTATACGTTTTTGGCTTATTTTATTAAATCAATGGCTTAATCAGTTAGCCAAAAAATGAGAGTAGTATGAATTTGGTCATTTATTCAACCCTTTCATTCCATATTTGCACTTGCTTTATATCTGTTGTCTGCTATTATTGTATGCACCTTCTCACCACACGCCCTCGCCTCCTTCTCCCACCTATAGGTGAGTATGTGTGTGTGTGTGTGTGTGTGTGTGTATAAGGGAGGGTTCATGTCAACTGCAAATAAGTTGAGAACCAGGGAACTAATTTTATAGTCTTTATTCATTGATAAATATACACTACATAAATTTCATCAAAATATGTATACTGTCAATGAGTATATTCATCAATATACACTAAAAATTTAGTTCTCTAGCTCTTAAAATATTTCCGGTTCTCATTTGAACCGAGCTCTCTCTCTCCCTCCATATATATAGTCCATTTCAAATACAAACCCAATATTTGTTACAATCCTACAAACCAGTTTTCATGTGCTGTTTCATATACACATGTGAAACATGTATTGTTCATTAAGTGTTTTTTCATATATGAAACTTTCATGACTAATTTGTGTGTGGAAAAGAACAATATACGTTTCACATGGAAGCGCACACACATACACACACAATACAAAACATGTGAAACAATATGATTATAGCCTAAAATCATACTCATTGAATGATTGGATTGATTTACACGGGTCTGTAACAAAAAATTGAGTGTATATTTGATATCCTCTCTCTATATATGTTGATATAATATATATTATAGGCATGGGATCATGTGAGAAGTGCCTTTTTTGGTGAGAAGTACTTTTAAACCGTTTATCACTTTTAATCAAATGCCCTCCCATGAATTGCGGCTTAAAAGGGAATTGATCCGGTGCATCTCATTCTAATGTTCGTCCATTTCAAATCCAACGGTTGATAACCACATCTCACGCTTATCACCAAATTTGGCAGGTCTCACCGGAACCCGGCCCATATATTATATTTACTATATAAATTATATTTTTAAAAGAAAATAATATAACATCTAGATTGTTTATTTGGCAGTAGAACCAAATAATAGTTTAGCCTAGCTAATCCATACAAACAACTAAATCCATACATACAACTTACCCCTTGGAATGAATGATTTAATTTCAGGTATTCCAGAAGCGTTTGCCTCCTGAAGCAGTGGATCTAGTTTGTAGGTTTTTCCAGTATTCACCCAACTTGCGGTGCACCGCTGTGAGTTACATTCTTATTTAACTTTTTCGTGTTTCTGTATGGAATGAATGAACATATAATATATAATGATTGGTTTTCTAGCTAATATAATATGTATATATTGTTGGATGCAGTTGGAAGCTTGTGTTCATCCCTTCTTTGATGAATTGAGGGACCCAAATACCCGTCTTCCAAATGGTCGCCCCCTTCCTCCGCTCTTTAATTTTAAACCCCAAGGCAAGTAGTTGTTTCTATTAGAAAAAAACAAGTCATGTTTTTAATTAATTAAATTAAAGAAAGAAAGAAAGAAGATAAATTAAGCAAGTGTTGATGATATTTGTTGTGTCTGCAGAACTTACGGGGGTCTCAAGAGAGACGGTTCACAGGCTTATTCCAGAGCATGCTCGAAAACAGAACTTGTTCATGGCTTTAAACATCCAGTGATCTGCCCTCCTTTTCCTGCATACTGTTTGCTGCCTGCTTATTACTTGTTTTTGTGTTTTCAGATATATGAGCTTGTTATGATATGAGGCTGGCTTCAACTTCACTTGGGTATTAAAAAAAAAGTGAGCCCAATTTTTATCATCCTAATATATATATATCTACATATATTTGTGTCTTGTTAACTGTTTTCTTACCTTTAATCATCAACATCCATCATGGACTCGATGTTTTTCGTCCTATTGTATATGGATCGTGTGAGAAGAAGAGATAAGGTAAGAAGGGATTTGGACCCCTGATCACTTTTAATCTCAAATCCACCCATCCACCCATGAATTGCGCTTTATACGAGATTGATCGGGTGCAACTCAGTGCATCTCATCTTATGTGCATCTCATCCTAATATGCATCCAAGGGTGGAGATCCCTTCTCACTTTTCTTACCATAACTTTCATTATCTTTGGAACCCAAACCTTATATACCATATTGATAACATACCATTAAACATTGATTGATATGTGGATTCTTAATCACATGAATTGAAACCTACAAATTTAAACTACTTATCCAACTCATTGTTAAAATCAGCATTATTTCTTTAATTATGAAACATACGGGTAAGAGATCTCTTAAGAGAAGAATTTAGAGGTTTTGGGGATTTTGAGCAATTTTTTTGCTCTGACCAATTATCTAAAACATAGGGGTCATTTACTAAAGAGTAAACTACATATTTGGTCCTTGTGGTATATCCGTTTCTTTGAAAGTCGTCCTTGTGCTTCAATAACTGCAATTATGTCCCTTGAGTTTTCAAATTGCTTTGAAAGTCGCTAACTTCGTTAGAAAACTCAGTTAAGTGGTATTTTTGTCTTTTCTTTTATGAGGACAAGTTTTATTATGTTGTTTGAACAAGAGGGACCAAGTTGTAATTCACTTTAATTTATATTGATATTATATATATATATATTGTTAAATATATATATATATATATATATATATAGAGAGAGAGAGAGAGAGAGAGAGAGAGAGAGATATGGATGTGTATACAGTGAAGACAACTCCACCGACCATCACCACAAACGCAACCTCCGGCCATCTGCACAGACTCCAGCGATCTCCATAGAACCACCAAGAACCACCACGTTCGCCCATTTCCACATAATCACCACCATTTCCAACGACATACCTCACCCCTCGCTTTTCTTTCCCACCGAGGCATCTCCACATAATCACCACCGTCGCCATCGTACCTCCCTCCACTGCTCCAACGTGACCTCTATACTTTGAAGAACAAATCACATGGATGAAAATAGAGGATTCAAGCCACGGTGAACTCTATACAACTCCTACGATACTCCTACCCCACTGCTCCAACGTGAACTCCACCATTAGTCCTACAGTACCATGATACCATCGCATCATCTCCGACGATAAAACCCATCTCCAGAAACACACACACGTACAAACCATTGCAAACACACAAACACACACTCAATTTGTTTGTAGTGGATGATGTATCGCCGGAGATGCTAACCGGACAATGCCACAACCAATCTTCGTTGCCTGGTGAAGGACGATGCCACAACCAATCTTCGGCGAATTCTGGGTTTGAGCCTGGTTTGATTCATACCCACATCAGTCCAACAAGTAGCGATTTTGTTGACTCGAAGGTACATTGGTAAGGTCGTCGGTATATTCAACGAAATGGGGGTGGGTGTTGCAGTGGGTGGGAAAGAAGACCACCGTCCACAGAAGACCAGGTTGGTCGGAGGTTGGTCGGAGATGCAGGTTGGCCGGAGATGGCGATGTGGGTTAATGACGGAGATATATACACACACATATATATATACACACATATATATACACACACACACACACACATATATATATATATATATATATATGACGATAATCAAATGAGAACTTAAAATAGGTTGAGAACCGTGAAAACCAATCTAAGTCATTAATTGATTTTAATCTATGGACATTATTATAGGCAAAAATAGGTTGAGAACCGTGAGAACCTATGAATGAATTTTTATGTTTTTAAAACCATAGGATCAAAACAAAATGACGGCTTAGATCGGTTCCCACGGTTCTCAACCTATTTTTAGTTCTCACATGATTTAACCCCTATATATATATATATATATAGAGAGAGAGAGAGAGAGGTGGTTTCATTTGCAAACCACAGTTAATTTGCAAACTACGAAACCCACCTTATCACCATAGATTAGAATAATCAAGGGCTTAGATTAGATTAGTCTAAAAATGGTAATAATGAAATTAAAAAAATTAATTTAATAAACCGTAAAACATAGAAAGGGTAAGTGTGTAATTTTCTATGTAAATTAATAATGGAAACTAATTAAAATATAACAAAGAGACTGTTCGTGTGCTGCCATTCAGGAAACGATTTGATGAAACAAATCCTAATCAAAGCATTAGCAGTATGATTTGACTTGCGGGTGGTATGTAATTTAGGGTTTTTTTCTTTCACTTTTCATCGCCTGCAAAAATTGATTGCATCAATGAAACTTGTTTTCTTGCTGCTGAAATGAAACATGGATCGAATCCATGTAGTGAAACCATAAACATGTAGACATGGTTCTGGTAATATAATGAAACATGAACCGAGATAAACGACAATGAAACCGAGATGAACAAACGATGAACCTGAACCTGTAGTGAAACCCAATACAATGAAACCGAGATGAACAAACCGAGATAAACGACAATCGAATCCATAATATAATGAAACATGAACCTGTAGTGAAACCCAATATAATGAAACATGAACCTATGAAACCTAATATAATGAAACCGAGATAAACGACAATGAAACCGAGATGAACAAACGATGGACCGAGATTACACGAAGATGAACGACAATGAAACCGCTGCCCAACCGCGATGCTACTGCTCGATAAGGTCTGCAGGTCGATAGACGCCATCACAACGAAATTCTTGAAAAACTGTATGCCGGAGAACGAGGAGGGCTGGTTTGATGGGATCTGTTGTTCGGTTGGAACTGGTAACGGGGAAAGACATTGTTGCAAGGGAAGTTTAACCCTCGCAAACTTGCCCTTGCTCAAGGATTAATACCCAACTGGGTTCTGGTTTCCGGTTTCCATTCCAATTTTCATTGGTTTTTAATGCTTTGGTTTAGTATTTGAAAGTGATTGTGTTTGCTGCTGTTGACTTTATTGTGGATGCTATTTTAAATTGAATGAAATATTATGTTGCATTTCAAAAAAAATTATAAAAATTAATTAACATCATATTCAGTTTCCATAATTAGTTGGATGAAACAAAAAAACTACAATACCCTTATAATTAATGAAATATTATGTTGCAAGAAATTTTCTGATTGGTTGGGGATGGTTTGTAATGTTTGCAATTTAATGGAGGTTTTCAAATGATCCCTCCCATATATATATATATATATACATACATACATATATATACATACATACATATATATATATATACATACATATATATATAGGGAAAGGTTCAATAGAGAAGTGCAAATATTTAGAGAAATAGAGAAGTAAAAAAACACGGGACCGTTCATATATGAACGTTCATATATGAACGTTCATGTAACACCCGTAATTTCGGTAAACAAATACCACCCAATGTTTTGCATCTTGAAAATGGTGGGATTTATGTTTGGAAGACATTACGTAAAGTCTCTAAGAGTGTCGGGAGTTTTGGCGTTGAAAAGTTGAGTTTCGGGGTTCGGTACGTCTTGTGCGACTATGACTAGCGACAATGACCATGTCATTGTCGCGGTGTCATTGTCGCGATAGAGGGGCAAATCGAGAAATCAAACAGAAAGGTGACAGGGGGTCGCGACAATGCCCCGGCGACAATGCCAAGCTGTCAATGTCGCGCCGGGGGGCTGGATGGCTGTTTCAGATCGGGTTTTAAAGGGGTTCAGCTAACTTCTTTCTCATTTATCATCCATGACCGATTTCCTCTCATCTCTCTCTCTAAAAATCGGTTTCTCTCACTAGAAACCCTAGAACTCCTCTCCTCTCCTCTTCATCTTCTCTACCCAACATAACCCATTTCCTCCATTGTTGTACACTTGAAGGTTTGAAGCTTTTTGGGAGTTTAGGAGCCAACTTTTGGAGGAGTCAAGTGTTAAAGGTAATCTCTTCCTATCCAAATGTGTTATTGTTGTTGATTTCATCTTCTTTATACCTTGTGGTGTTGTGGGACGAATTTGATGATGAATGGTCAAAGAAACCTTGTTTTCTTCATCACCAAGAACTAGGGTTTGGTATAATTTGGGGGTTTTAGATGGAAATGTTTGAGGAATGATTCCTTATGGTTAGACTTTGGTATTAATGGTTGGAAACTCATAAATCTAGGTTTTGGAAGTTTTGGCTTGAAGATGCAAACTTCATCAAAGGAGCATACGTTGGAGAAACCCTAAATTTAGCTAAATCTAGCAAGGTGAGTTCAAGTTACTTTGCGAAAACTTTGTACATGCCAAAATGTTATTTTTCCAAGCAATTATGTGTTTTACCTGAAAATTATTAATGTTGAGTCATTTGGTGGATTTTACCTTTTAAGGTATTAATGGTGGTAAACATTGTAAAACACTATGTTTGGATATTTTGGAAAAATGTGATAGATAAATCTTATATGAAAATGGGTTATTGATTTATATGAAATATGGAGTCTAATTGTTATGAAAATGCATCTTTGGGTATTTAGAAATATGCATATAGTACATCATGAGATGTTTTGAAATGTAAAGGTTGAGTCCTCTTTGGAAATGAGGGTTATCCCGATCCCAGTTTTATTTCGGGTTTTCATGGAACTGAAGTATTTATCGGCAAACGGTGTGCGTTGTCATATTTGATGTCATTTTATGACTTTCATAAACTACCGTTTTGAAGTTAGTGGAGCTTGTGGCTCGGTATTGAATTTTATTAAGTATTGGGGACATTTGTCCAGTTTTGGTAACTCAAGGGTGAGTTTTGTTAACGGATTATGTTATTGGGGGAATTGCACGTTTTGAATACATTTATTAATTCACTTGGAGTCGTGTAATATTTAGACCTTGTTAGCCATGGATCCATAGGCATTTGAGTTCCCTTAGTCTCGCGGGTAAGAGGTCGGACTTGATTGAGCTCAGTTTACGAGACGTTAGTTTATGTTTGTAGCACGGGATAGGCATCGGGATCCATGATAAGTAAGGCGTGGACCTAGATGGTCGGGCGTCGTCTCATGGGCAGTAAGGTGTAATCCCTAATGTGCTGTTGTGGATTTGATGACCCAATGTATAGACTTGGAGTGGTTGAAGTTGGGGGCATCCTAGTCTCGTGAGCAATAGATCTGGAGTGATTGAGCTCAGTTTTACGAGAGTAATCCACGTGGGTGTTTTTATTACATAGTAAGTGACCCACTTTGGTGTTCCGTCACGTGCGATGTATACGGGTCTCCCCCGTCACCGAAAGGTGTTGTTTTGGGTATTTGTTATTACTCATGTTTTCGGTGACGTGTTCTATTTATATGGATTGTCTTCCATGGTACGCAAGTTGTGGTTTATATTTCATCCGTGTATGAGGTTTTGGGTAATTGTGTTACCTCCACCTTCAACGGATACGGGCCTTCCCCGTTTATGGTATTTGATCTTTTTACCTTTTTCGGTCGCCTTAGTATCGCTTCGTATTGTGTTTTAATAAAGAGTAATATTTAACGGATGGTTTTCCATGTTTTATGGGTTGAGTATGTATTGTCAACCGTAATTGAAGGTTTTGCCTAAACTAAACTTATTCACGTATTTGAGTGAGTTGGAAATGTAATTCATTTTGGAAAACGTATTATACTTGTCGGGAACTTTTCCATAGAAGTGCGTGAGTGGAAAAAAATGAATGAATTGTTTTAAAGAAAACTCTTTTGGGATCATGATTAAAACTATTACTCTATGATTTATGTTTTTATATAGTCATGATAAAATGCTCGAACTCACTAGGCGTAAGCCTAACCCTTTTTATTTGTCGGCATGTGCAACAGGCTCAGGTTGGGGTAACTCTAGCTACATTATGAAGTGGCGAGTGCTAGTAAAGTGCACGAGAGGTGATTTGTTTAGTAAAGTCTTCCGCAAGCTTTGGGAATTAGTAATTTGTATTCTATTAAGTGACAACTTTTAGGTTCGATTTATTTGTGAAATTTATGATGAATAGATTGTGAGGTATTTTGAGATATGAATTGTAGTATTGATTCTAATGGATATGAATGTGTTATTGAAAATTTAAGTTAGTTGCTCGGTTAAATTTGAGGGTGTTACAGTTCATATAACAGTCATATATGAACGGTCCCGTGTTTTTTTACTTCTCTATTTCTCTAAATATTTGCACTTCTCTATTGAACCTAAGGCTATATATATACATACATATATATACATATATATATATATATATATATATATATATATATATATATATATATATATAGAGGAAGGTTCATGTGAGGAGCGCGTCAAAATGTGAGAACGTGAGGAGCACTCCCATGCTTCTGATCACATATGATTTACAACGCTAAAAAATCGGAACTTTCTCGAAAATTCGCGCAAAAGTGGCGCGAGGCGTGGCGCGATGCTGCAGGTCGCGGATCACATGTGATTCAACACTGTAAATCATTAATGATTCATAACTGTCAATTCGAGTCCAGATCAGTTGTGAATCACATGTGATCCACAACTGCGAATCACATGTGATTCATAACTGTCAATGGCTCCTCACGTTCTCTTAAATTGGTACGCTCCTCGTTTGAACCCGCCTCTATATATATATATATATATGGTGCGTTTCATTTACAAACCAAATAGATTGTATAAACCCTGAAAACCACTATATTAGGAAACAAATATATATATATATATATCAATATAACTTAAAAGGAAATTACAATTAGGTTCTTAATTGTAACATCCTCAAAATAGAAAAGAGCAACTAAATAAAATTTTCGATAAAATAACCAAATAAGGATAAATTTCCTTCTACAAAATCATCCATGAAATTACCTCAACATTAAAAAACATAATAATTTCAACATTTAAACCTAAGTCATACGCCAAAGCCACAAAAGGTCGGGTGTTACTCAACCCAATATCAAGTTGCTATTCCCTAAATGGGAAAGACTTCACCAAGCCACTTACTTCTTGGGCACACAACTAGCTCTCCACTCTTCACAGTGTCACTAGAACTAATTCCAACCGAAACCTGTTGCACATGCCGACAAATAAAAAGGTTAGACTAACGTCTAGTGAGTTCAAGAGTTTTTACCAAGGTTATATAGTTTGTAAGATGAGAGAGATGCAATTTAAATCATAAGTTCAAAAGGATTTACTTTAAAGGCAAACCAACCATTTTCCAACGCACACAAATCCCGTTGCGAAAGCTATAATATAAAATGATTCTAAAAAATGGACTCAACTCAAAACCCACTTGAAAAGTGATATAGTAATTAATTTCCAAAATTACAAAGACATGAATAAATCGTTATTATTCAAAACATCCCAACACGGATGAGGCGTACATCACAACCCATGAAATATGAAAAACAATCCATATAAATAAAACACGTCACCGAAAACATAGATAAAAAAATACCCAAACAACACCTTTCGGTGACGGGGGAGACCCGATTCCATGGTATATGGCGGAACACAAAGTTAAGCCGCATAACCATGTTATTGAACTACACCTCAGATCGTGACCCTATTGTCTGCTTTAATAAGCTCCAACTCAAGTCAGACTTTATTGCCTGCTAGCTAAGCTACACCTCAAGTCCCCACCTCAACAACGGGTGGCACCACCATGTCCCTCGGTGCATGTTGTGCCCAACTAAACCTCAAGGATACACGATCTTATTGCATGTTCAGTCTCTAGTAAGTTACCCCTCAAGGTTACATTGAACCTTTATTGCTTACTTACTAGCATTCAAGAATTGGAGTCTCGGCTCCTTACTTGATAACCCAAGATGTTCAACCCTCGTGCACAAGAGTTAGAACATCAATTATAAACCCAACAATCCCGGAGTACAACCCAATACGGCTCCTCTCCACAACGTCGGGACACAAAATGCCAAAATGGTGTATGTCCCAAAATGAGAATACTAAGACTCTCCACTTATAAAGATATGACCGACTCATATGCCTATGGATCCAATGCATTACGGTCTAAAAGTACATGACCCACTTTAACGACACACGCACTCAAAACAATTTCGTGTGAAATGTACATGACCCCACTTTAACGACACATGCATTAAGTGAAATGTGCTCCATAGACTCGAATTACTCAACGGGGATAAAGAAAGTCTCAACAAAGTTTGCAACCACATGCAATAAAACAATTTCTTGTGTGTTTAAAATCATGGTTTAAAATCTTGTGCGCATTAAACGTCTTTCCAAAAATTCATAATACCACCCGCACAACAATGTGGGAAGGTATGAAATACTTTATGCAAATTATTTTAGAAGTGCATTTTGTGCATGACTTTTGTCGAGTCTCAAAGTCTTAGAACTAAGCTCACCAAGTTCACCGGTCACACTACCACCATCCGGATACCCAAAGTCTTAAGGTAATGATCGGGGGCTAAATTGGTCAACCTCGCAATTTCTTCTCAAGCAGAGTCTGTTGATAAACCTATGGCTCTAATTCAACACATAGCTCCAACCCAAGATGGTCAACTTAGTGTATTCATCATGCCTAGCTTTCACCCGAAGTGACAATCCTATAAACATCAACTTCTTCTAATGAATACTCACTAGAAGTTTATTCACTACCCCATCGGTTATCACAGAAGGGTGATTCAAGCACACCCATGTAACACGTAGGTTCATCATGGCACCGGCAGGTGCAATCATAAACATACTGTACATGCAGATCCTTGCTACCCTCGCTATGATTCCCGATTCTAGTGATTCCATCGACCTCAAATTATCCTATCTTAAAGTCTCTTATCGTACATTTTTCACTTTCAATTACTTACAAAAACGCTAGTTTGAGTATCTTAAACTTATGCTCGGATACCATCTTGTAACACCCTCGAATTTGGAAAGAGCAACTAAATAAAAACTTCGATAAAATTCCTTCTACAAAACCATCAATGGAAATACCTCAACTTTAAAAACATAAAAAAATTACTCTATGATTTATGTTTTTATATAGTCATGATAAAATGCTCGAACTCACTAGGCGTAAGCCTAACCCTTTTTATTTGTCGGCATGTGCAACAGGCTCAGGTTGGGGTAACTCTAGCTATATTATGAAGTGGCGAGTGCTAGTAAAGTGCACGAGAGGTGATTTGTTTAGTAAAGTCTTCCGCAAGCTTTGGGAATTAGTAATTTGTATTCTATTAAGTGACAACTTTTAGGTTCGATTTATTTGTGAAATTTATGATGAATAGATTGTGAGGTATTTTGATATATGAATTGTAGTATTGATTCTAATGGATATGAATGTGTTATTGAAAATTTAAGTTAGTTGCTCGGTTAAATTTGAGGGTGTTACAAGTTGGTATCAGAGCATAAGTTTGAGAGATTTAGGTGTTGATTTTGGATACCTAGACTCAAACTAGCGTTTGTTTAAGTAAATGAGAGTGAAATTCACCTTTAGGCACTTTAAGATAGGATGTTTTGAAGTTGATGGATGTTGTTAGAAACGAGAGTCACGTCGAGAGTAACAAGGATAATCATGTATGGTGCGTTCATAGTGACACCTGGCCAGTGTCATGGTGAACCTACTAGTACATGTGCGTACTTGAATTACTTTAATGTGATGATCGTTGGGGTAGTGAAGAAGGTTTTAAACTAGTAGTCGTTGGAATAGATGGACGATTCTAGTATTAGTCACTTGAAGTGACGATAAGCATGATACTTGCTTTAAGCAGACCGTTTCGGATCAAGATTGATGGTTGGACTAGAACCATAGGCTTATTGTGCCGACTTTGAATTGGGAAAAACCGTAAGGTTTATCGAGGTAATTTCCGACTTAGCCTTAAGAGGTTAAAGTATCCGGGTGAAAATAGTGGACCGGAGGATTTTGGAGGAGTATGAGCTGAGACGTTGAGTGCCGACTAAATTATGCACGAAATTTATTTTTGAAAATAAATTGCATTAATTATTTCTTGTGTTTCAAATCAATATATGGATTGTGTTACAATTTTGGGAAATGTTTAGCACACACACAAGATTTTAAATCATGGGTTTTGAACATGCACGGAAGTATTTTATTACGGGGGTTGTGAGCCCGTCGGAACTTGTTCCATTTTATAATTGTTCAACATTACTTTATGATACAGTGATATCCATATTTTATGACGTTTAAGATGTTGGGCAAGTGACTACGGCTTATAACTTTAACATTGGATCTCCTCCACATATGTTAGAGTTTGGACGGAAAGTTATCTTCCATTACTTCTATGAAAAGTTATTTTGGGAGAATTTGTTTAATGTGAATTGTTAAACAATGTTGTTTATATGGTATTATCCTAGAAGGGGATTTTGGGATTTTGGCGTCTCAATTATGATTTTGCTTATAGCAATTTGGCTTTGAAAGCATAATGTTTAGCACCGTTTTATTGACTTGGAGTCATTGAGTCCATTGAGGTTCATGGAGTTTTGTTTTACGACATGTTGAGTCGCGTGAGTATAATTTCCCAAGGTGCAAACTTTATTTACTTATGTGAAAGGTTTATAAGTTAGGTGGGCATTTGGTCCCACTCGAGTTTTGTTGAGAAAAGTTAACTTTATGCCGTAAGGCGACTAAGAAGAGATGAGTTTGGAACTCTAGGGTCGCGTGACTTTTCTTTAAAGAGTTTGTATTATTAAGCATTTTGATGCAAATAGTTCAATGTATGGATTGATTTATACATGACTTAAGTGATGCATGAAAGAACGTTTTGGTGACATTTCATAATGACTTGTTTGGTGCGCTTTCAGCCAGTTAAATGTTTTATTATCATTTTCGTGTAAATGTGTTATATCGACTTAGGGGTATGCATAGCTTGGTAACTATTGTTTTTCGACACTTTGTTAAACGAATCGTGAGTGAAATTATTTTATTAACTCCCCGTTTAAATGAATGGCCAATTGGTCAAGGCATGCTTTATTGGTGTGGGGAATCACGAATGGTTTATGATATGGGATGTTTGAAAAACACGAATGTATGAGTCATTGACATTAGTCAATTTAGATTTGCCGAATATTTTGGAAATTTGAAAGCCTTTTTGGTTTTGGAGGAAATGTGCATTTTGAGTATTTTTGACAAATATATTTAAGCAATGATGTTTTGACGTTTTATGTTCCAAGTATGAAATTTTGAGAAAAGTGTTTCGTGATAAAGATTTTAGAAAAATGGTTTGTATAAAACTATGGTGCGTGGAATTCTTATGTTTGAACATTGATGCGCACCGTTGGTGCAATTTGAGATTTAAAAATAGGTTTGAACCCTTTTTGGTGTCAATATATTATTAGCGCTTATTTCCTCGTATGTTTTGGAAACGCATTGTTGTGTGCAAGTTTTGCTATGAACGCTTTACTCAAAATGTCATTATAGTACCGGATGAGAAATTTTGGAAAATTGATTTAAAGAGTTTCCTCTTTGAGATTGGTCGCGAACCATTCGATGCATGTTATTTCGTTTCAAGGAAATTTTAATAGAAGTGTTACAAGCTTGCGTGCCCACCCCGATTTGAGGTTTTATGTTGTCATTAGTCGATATTTTCAAGTGATGGAAACGTATTGGTTTTGTCTTAAATATAGAACTTGCACAAGACATTTCGTGTTTTGGCTAAGGCGTATTTGTAAACCGTTTCATCGTTTTGTATAATAAACTGACGCGCACAAGATTTTGTTGGTAAACCTTGTTCCATGCCATCTTATGGTTAAAAAAGGAAATTTTGAACCAAATGTCGTTTGGGACTTCTTTTGAAATACGTGCACACCTTTTATTGCACCCTGTTTAAAGTGGACAGTTACTTTACGTGCATGTCGTGAGTCAATCCATACTAGAACCGTGGCGGTTCGTTTTAAAGAAAAATGTTTATTGCGCTTTTGCGTTTTGTTAATAATCTGAACTGCAATGAAATAATTTCAACATGATTTTCACATGTGGGACGAGTGTGTCCATTTTTGCGTAACTACCGAATTGATAACAGTAGTTTTGTGCGTACGATTTGTTGAGATGAAAATCTTAGTATTGAAAACTTTTGTGAAAGATTTTGTTGATTGGCATATTTGTTAAATAATTCGCTTGAAAACCTTGAACTCGTTAGGACCTTGGAATGGGTAAGTAACCCAGTTAAGGGTGAGTGCGCGTAGCACTTCGACGGTGGAAGGTTGAGAATTCCACGCGTGTTGGTACCGTAGACCGAATGGTATCGGCTAAGGGACGATGCCCTTTCTAATTAAGAGAATAAATGCGCAGTAACCTATTTTGAGGTAGGTGGTATAATTGAGTGTCGACTGTTGGGCTTGAGGCTAAGCATCGTTAATGTAATCGGGAATTGTAGTCCGATTTTAAAAGAATGATGGTAATGGGGGTAGTAACCGTAAGATGCTCATTTGTGACGAGTGGTTTTGGTGGAATAACCTTCGTGCATGGTTACAGAACCTGTCGGTTTGATGTTTGATGTTGGGATGGATTATTGGAGTCTATTAGAACTCGTTGGATGTAGATGGCAACTAATGATAGGAATAATCAGAATCGATGATTCCGTTGGGTTCGTTAGCGAGCAAACCTTGGATTGACTTAAAGTCGGAAATTGAAATCGGGATGTATGGAACATCTAAGGTTGGGAGACAACCGAAGTCGTCTAACCAAGAGATATTCCAATTGTCGGAGTGTTCTCCCGGACATAAGTACAATGTACTTGAAGGGGCTTTGTTGATAAGCAATTGTTCGAGGAATTGTCTTGATAGACTGTGTGTGGGGGAATTTAGATTCCAGTTAAGAACTGATAAATTATAATCGGTGTTGAATTGGACACCCTTGGGTTGTAAAGGATATAGATTTCGAGGATGAAATCATTTTTAAGGTTGGGAGGATTGTAACACCCGTAATTTCGGTAAACAAATACCACCCAATGTTTTGCATCTTGAAAATGGTGGGATTTATGTTTGGAAGACATTACGTAAAGTCTCTAAGAGTATCGGGAGTTTTGGCGTTGAAAAGTTGAGTTTCGGGGTTCGGTACGTCTTGTGCGACTATGACCAGCGACAATGACCATGTCATTGTCGCGGTGTCATTGTCGCGATGGAGGGGCAAATCGAGAAATCAAACAGAAAGGTGACAGGGGGTCGCGACAATGCCCCAGCGACAATGCCAAGGGCATTGTCGCCCTGTCAATGTCGCGCCGGGGGGCTTGATGGCTGTTTCAGATCGGGTTTTAAAGGGGTTCAGCTAACTTCTTTCTCATTTATCATCCATGACCGATTTCCTCTCATCTCTCTCTCTAAAAATCGGTTTCTCTCACTAGAAACCCTAGAACTCCTCTCCTCTCCTCTTCATCTTCTCTACCCAACATAACCCATTTCCTCCATTGTTGTACACTTGAAGGTTTGAAGCTTTTTGGGAGTTTAGGAGCCAACTTTTGGAGGAGTCAAGTGTTAAAGGTAAGCTCTTCCTATCCAAATGTGTTATTGTTGTTGATTTCATCTTCTTTATACCTTGTGGTGTTGTGGGACGAATTTGATGATGAATGGTCAAAGAAACCTTGTTTTCTTCATCACCAAGAACTAGGGTTTGGTATAATTTGGGGGTTTTAGATGGAAATGTTTGAGGAATGATTCCTTATGGTTAGACTTTGGTATTAATGGTTGGAAACTCATAAATCTAGGTTTTGGAAGTTTTGGCTTGAAGATGCAAACTTCATCAAAGGAGCATACGTTGGAGAAACCCTAGATTTAGCTGGGATTCTTGGCTAGAGAAAGGTTCTGTGACATGGACGCCCAGCCCAACTCGGTCGGTCGGTTGGCCCACCTAAGATATTAAAAAATTATCGATCGATTTGATCAAATTTGAAAAAGTCTTTCTCACTATTCAGAACAGTGGAGCTTTCGATCAAGATGTTCTCGCCTCCCCCGTTTGGGCTCTCGCTCGAATCGGAACCTTTATGCGTAATCTAGCAAGGTGAGTTCAAGTTACTTTGCGAAAACTTTGTACATGCCAAAATGTTATTTTTCCAAGCAATTATGTGTTATGTTGAGTCATTTGGTGGATTTTACCTTTTAAGGTATTAATGGTGGTAAACATTGTAAAACACTATGTTTGGATATTTTGGAAAAATGTGATAGATAAATCTTATATGAAAATGGGTTATTGATTTATATGAAATATGGAGTCTAATTGTTATGAAAATGCATCTTTGGGTATTTAGAAATATGCATATAGTACATCATGAGATGTTTTGAAATGTAAAGGTTGAGTCCTCTTTGGAAATGAGGGTTATCCCGATCCCAGTTTTATTTCGGGTTTTCATGGAACTGAAGTATTTATCGGCAAACGGTGTGCGTTGTCATATTTGATGTCATTTTATGACTTTCATAAACTACCGTTTTGAAGTTAGTGGAGCTTGTGGCTCGGTATTGAATTTTATTAAGTATTGGGGACATTTGTCCAGTTTTGGTAACTCAAGGGTGAGTTTTGTTAACGGATTATGTTATTGGGGGAATTGCACGTTTTGAATACATTTATTAATTCACTTGGAGTCGTGTAATATTTAGACCTTGTTAGCCATGGATCCATAGGCATTTGAGTTCCCTTAGTCTCGCGGGTAAGAGGTCGGACTTGATTGAGCTCAGTTTACGAGACGTTAGTTTATGTTTGTAGCACGGGATAGGCATCGGGATCCATGATAAGTAAGGTGTGGACCTAGATGGTCGGGCGTCGTCTCATGGGCAGTAAGGTGTAATCCCTAATGTGCTGTTGTGGATTTGATGACCCAATGTATAGACTTGGAGTGGTTGAAGTTGGGGGCATCCTAGTCTCGTGAGCAATAGATCTGGAGTGATTGAGCTCAGTTTTACGAGAGTAATCCACGTGGGTGTTTTTATTACATAGTAAGTGACCCACTTTGGTGTTCCGTCACGTGCGATGTATACGGGTCTCCCCCGTCACCGAAAGGTGTTGTTTTGGGTATTTGTTATTACTCATGTTTTCGGTGACGTGTTCTATTTATATGGATTGTCTTCCATGGTACGCAAGTTGTGGTTTATATTTCATCCGTGTATGAGGTTTTGGGTAATTGTGTTACCTCCACCTTCAACGGATACGGGCCTTCCCCGTTTATGGTATTTGATCTTTTTACCTTTTTCGGTCGCCTTAGTATCGCTTCGTATTGTGTTTTAATAAAGAGTAATATTTAACGGATGGTTTTCCATGTTTTATGGGTTGAGTATGTATTGTCAACCGTAATTGAAGGTTTTGCCTAAACTAAACTTATTCACGTATTTGAGTGAGTTGGAAATGTAATTCATTTTGGAAAACGTATTATACTTGTCGGGAACTTTTCCATAGAAGTGCGTGAGTGGAAAAAAATGAATGAATTGTTTTAAAGAAAACTCTTTTGGGATCATGATTAAAACTATTACTCTATGATTTATGTTTTTATATAGTCATGATAAAATGCTCGAACTCACTAGGCGTAAGCCTAACCCTTTTTATTTGTCGGCATGTGCAACAGGCTCAGGTTGGGGTAACTCTAGCTACATTATGAAGTGGCGAGTGCTAGTAAAGTGCACGAGAGGTGATTTGTTTAGTAAAGTCTTCCGCAAGCTTTGGGAATTAGTAATTTGTATTCTATTAAGTGACAACTTTTAGGTTCGATTTATTTGTGAAATTTATGATGAATAGATTGTGAGGTATTTTGAGATATGAATTGTAGTATTGATTCTAATGGATATGAATGTGTTATTGAAAATTTAAGTTAGTTGCTCGGTTAAATTTGAGGGTGTTACAGTTCATATAACAGTCATATATGAACGTTCATATATGAACGTTCATATATAAACAGTCATATATGAACGTTCATAAATGAACGTTCATATAACAGTCATATCTGAACGTTCATATGAACGTTCATATATGACTGTTTATATATGAACGTTCATATATGAACGGTCCCGTGTTTTTTTACTTCTCTATTTCTCTAAATATTTGCACTTCTCTATTGAACCTAAGGCTATATATATATATACATATATATATATATATATATATATATATATATATATATATATATATATATATATATATATATATATAGAGAGGAAGGTTCATGTGAGGAGCGCGTCAAAACGTGAGAACGTGAGGAGCACTCCCATGCTTCTGATCACATATGATTTACAACGCTAAAAAATCGGAACTTTCTCGAAAATTCGCGCAAAAGTGGCGCGAGGCGTGGCGCGATGCTGCAGGTCGCGGATCACATGTGATTCAACACTGTAAATCATTAATGATTCATAACTGTCAATTCGAGTCCAGATCAGTTGTGAATCACATGTGATCCACAACTGTGAATCACATGTGATTCATAACTGTCAATTGCTCCTCACGTTCTCTTAAATTGGTACGCTCCTCGTTTGAACCCGCCTCTCTATATATATATATACATATATATATATATATATATATATATATATATATATATATATATATATATATATATATATATATGGTGCGTTTCATTTACAAACCAAATAGATTGTATAAACCCTGAAAACCACTATATTAGGAAACAAATATATATATATATATATATATATATATCAATATAACTTAAAAGGAAATTACAATTAGGTTCTTAATTGTAACATCCTCAAAATAGAAAAGAGCAACTAAATAAAATTTTCGATAAAATAACCAAATAAGGATAAATTTCCTTCTACAAAATCATCCATGAAATTACCTCAACATTAAAAAACATAATAATTTCAACATTTAAACCTAAGTCATACGCCAAAGCCACAAAAGGTCGGGTGTTACTCAACCCAATATCAAGTTGCTATTCCCCAAATGGGAAAGACTTCACCAAGCCACTTACTTCTTGGGCACACAACTAGCTCTCCACTCTTCACAGTGTCACTAGAACTAATCCCAACCGAAACCTGTTGCACATGCCGACAAATAAAAAGGTTAGACTAACGTCTAATGAGTTCAAGAGTTTTTACCAAGGTTATATAGTTTGTAAGATGAGAGAGATGCAATTTAAATCATAAGTTCAAAAGGATTTACTTTAAAGGCAAACCAACCATTTTCCAACGCACACAAATCCCGTTGCGAAAGCTATAATATAAAATGATTCTAAAAAATGGACTCAACTCAAAACCCACTTGAAAAGTGATATAGTAATTAATTTCCAAAATTACAAAGACATGAATAAATCGTTATTATTCAAAACATCCCAACACGGATGAGGCGTACATCACAACCCATGAAATATGAAAAACAATCCATATAAATAAAACACGTCACCGAAAACATAGATAAAAAAATACCCAAACAACACCTTTCGGTGACGGGGGAGACCCGATTCCATGGTATATGGCGGAACACAAAGTTAAGCCGCATAACCATGTTATTGAACTACACCTCAGATCGTGACCCTATTGTCTGCTTTAATAAGCTCCAACTCAAGTCAGACTTTATTGCCTGCTAGCTAAGCTACACCTCAAGTCCCCACCTCAACAACGGGTGGCACCACCATGTCCCTCGGTGCATGTTGTGCCCAACTACACCTCAAGGATACACGATCTTATTGCATGTTCAGTCTCTAGTAAGTTACCCCTCTGTAAAGCCCGTATTTTAGTAGGTATTTTCTGTTATTATCTATTTTCCCTTAAATTTATTTAAGTGTGATTTTTTTTGTTAGCGGGGTTAGAAGAGTCGAACCTAACTGTAAAATTTTTTCTGGTAGGGAGCTTAGGGAACTATTATGGGTTCTCGAGGGACCAAATCTGTTTTGGGCTAAGTTGGCATGGGTGGGGCCGGCCCATGCAAGTAAACCAAACACTTTTGTGTTTTTGGAATTGTTTTTGAGGATAGCAAATCATACGTGTCCGGGAAGTAAACCCACATTTGTGTTTTGGAGTTAGTATTTGGAGAATAGCAAAATCATACAAAAAAAGGGAATTAAGTTTGAAATTTTTTGAAACCGAGAGAGAAAAGTGAGAGGTCCCTCCTACCGCCGGTGACCCCTTCCCCTACCCCTTTTTCTGTTTTGTCGACTTGGTTTCTGGCCGCATCATCAAGAGGGAGAGAGAGCAGTATACGAGAGAGAGAGAGAGAGCATAATCGAGAGAGATAGAAGTGATCGAGAGAAAGAGACGCCGAAACTGCTGCTACCTCGCCGGAAAATTGCTGCTGCTTCGCCGGAGCAGTTGTTGTGTCGCCGGAATTGTGCTGTGCCGCCGGAGTTCTGGCTGTTGTCGCCGGGAAGAGAGAGAGAGCAGAGGTTCGGGGTGTGGCGGTGGCGATCGCGAGAGGTAAGCGTTTCTTTCTTTTTCTTTTTTGTGGTCGTTCCGATCGCCATCAACGGCGGTGGTTACCGCCGCCGCCTGCCACCACTGCCGGAGGCGGCAGTGGGTGGTGTTTGGGGGTTGTATCGTAGTCTTTAACGCTTGTTAGTTAAACCGTAACTCGGATCGTTTAAATCAAACGCGTAGACCGTTTTTCTTTAGATCGTCATTTTATGTGAATATTAGCTTCCTGATCAGTTTTGTCTCGCGCGTAACTTTTCCATCATAACTCCGATTGAGCCGAAACTGGCGTCCACGCTTCGAGCTCGGGACCGGGCACGTTTTCTGTGTTTTAGCGGAAAACTGGTTCGGCCTCGAGCTAGGAGAAAAAGTGGCCGCAAGTTCAGCGGTTCGTCATTTCATGTGAAGGATTCTGGAATCTGCCCTGTTCTTGCGTAGCTTATAACTTTTTACTCGTAGCTCGGTTTGGGGTGAAATTGGTGCCAAAAGTTCCCTTTTCGAGTCTAGCAACTTTTCTGTGTTTTGTGCAAAACCCAGTTCGGACTGTAAATAGGGTCGAATTGCTGTTTTATATCGAACAGTGCGGTTTTTCGCTGTGCAGTTAACCGGACTTGTAAAATCTATAATAAATTGTAGAAAAATCGTTAGAGCGCGTGCGATATGTCCTTGGAACCGTAACTCAGAGCACTTTCTGGTGATGTAAAATGTTTGAGGATTTTCTGGGTTTAAGGGGGGTCGAATCAGGTCCCGAACAGACCCGTTTAGTTAGGTGAAAAAGTCATTTTAGTGACGGTTGTAGCGTGCGTCGCGTCTTTAGGTCCGGGTCTCGTATTAATGCATGTTAACGTTCGTTTAGGTATTGGGAAGTGATGTTTGGATTGTGGAGCTTGGACTTTTGATTGCGAGCTAGACGCGCTTTTGAGGTGAGTTCTTTCACCGCGTAGTTAGGAATTTCATGTATGTTGTTTTTGTGTTATTGGTTGTTACGTGTAATTATGTGGTTGCATGAGATAATTGGTATGTGGTAACTGTTAATGATTGGCGATTTGTATATTTATATTTTGCTCACTCGGTGGGACCGAGGGCTTGGTGGGACTAAGCTTATTTGTATTGTTTACTCGGTGGGACCGAGGGCTTAGTGGGACTAAGCTTAGTTATATTTTGTTTTACTCGGTGGGACCGGGGGCTCGGTGGGACTGAGCTTATAATTAATTTATCTAGTTGCTCGGTGGGACTGAGCTTATAATTAATTTATCTAGTTGCTCGGTGGGACCGAGGTTTGTCTTTATATGATAATTGATTGTGGCTGTATTCAAGGTGATAGTGATGTGGCCTACTTGCGAGTAGGGGCGATATACGTGGATTACTACCTACGTGTGTGTTTGAATTCACTAAGCTTCAGCTTACCCTTTTCCCTTATGTTGTGATCTCAGGTGCGAGGGGCAGACAGGCTTGACGGTACACACAAGCGCGGGGTGATGATGATGTTTTTTTATTTTTACTTTTAAACCTCTAGACTTTGTTTATAACATTTTCCGCTGCATAACTTTTTGGATGGTTGGTAAACGAAGTATTTCAATTTGGTTTGCAAATTATTAGATTGGGGGAATTTTTATAATGAAATGTATGTTTTAAATTTTCTTAAATTCCTTGTAAATTTTGGGACGTTACACCCTCAAGGTTACATTGAACCTTTATTGCTTACTTACTAGCATTCAAGAATTGGAGTCTCGGCTCCTTACTTGATAACCCAAGATGTTCAACCCTCGTGCACAAGAGTTAGAACATCAATTATAAACCCAACAATCCCGGAGTACAACCCAATACGGCTCCTCTCCACAACGTCGGGACACAAAATGCCAAAATGGTGTATGTCCCAAAGTGAGAATACTAAGACTCTCCACTTATAAAGATATGACCGACTCATATGCCTATGGATCCAATGCATTACGGTCTAAAAGTACATGACCCCACTTTAACGACACACGCACTCAAAACAATTTCGTGTGAAATGTACATGACCCCACTTTAACGACACATGCATTAAGTGAAATGTGCTCCATAGACTCGAATTACTCAACGGGGATAAAGAAAGTCTCAACAAAGTTTGCAACCACATGCAATAAAACAATTTCTTGTGTGTTTAAAATCATGGTTTAAAATCTTGTGCGCATTAAACGTCTTTCCAAAAATTCATAATACCACCCGCACAACAATGTGGGAAGGTATGAAATACTTTATGCAAATTATTTTAGAAGTGCATTTTGTGCATGACTTTTGTCGAGTCTCAAAGTCTTAGAACTAAGCTCACCAAGTTCACCGGTCACACTACCACCATCCGGATACCCAAAGTCTTAAGGTAATGATCGGGGGCTAAATTGGTCAACCTCGCAATTTCTTCTCAAGCAGAGTCTGTTGATAAACCTATGGCTCTAATTCAACACATAGCTCCAACCCAAGATGGTCAACTTAGTGTATTCATCATGCTTAGCTTTCACCCGAAGTGACAATCCTATAAACATCAACTTCTTCTAATGAATACTCACTAGAAGTTTATTCACTACCCCATCGGTTATCACAGAAGGGTGATTCAAGCACACCCATGTAACACGTAGGTTCATCATGGCACCGGCAGGTGCAATCATAAACATACTGTACATGCAGATCCTTGCTACCCTCGCTATGATTCCCGATTCTAGTGATTCCATCGACCTCAAATTATCCTATCTTAAAGTCTCTTATCGTACATTTTTCACTTTCAATTACTTACAAAAACGCTAGTTTGAGTATCTTAAACTTATGCTCGGATACCATCTTGTAACACCCTCGAATTTGGAAAGAGCAACTAAATAAAAACTTCGATAAAATTCCTTCTACAAAACCATCAATGGAAATACCTCAACTTTAAAAACATAAAAAAATTACTCCAACATTCAATAATTTAAATCACACCAAAACTAAGTAAGGTCGGGTGTTACTTAACCCAACTACAAATTGCTATTCCCATATATAAATGAGGAAGACTTCACGAAGCTAAACGTTCCTCGAGCACACAACTAGCACTCAAACTATTCACAATGTCGCTAGCACTATTCCCCAACCGAAACCTGATGCACATGCTTACAAATAAAAAGGTTAGGCTAACGCCTAGTGAGTTCAAGAGTTTATATCATGAGCAAAATAATTCGTTAAACGAAAAGATCACAATTTAAATCATGATTTTACAAAAAAGTTTATATAAATATGCAAACAACTCATTTTCCAACGCACACAATTTCAGTAACGAAAGCTCTAATATATAACGGTTTCCAAAATGAAATCAATTCCATAACTTACTCAAAATGCGGATACATATTTAATTTTCAAATAATATAAACATAAATAGAACTCTATTATTCAAAACATCCAAACACGGATGATGCATAATACACCGCCCACAAATCATGGAAAACAATCCATATAAATATAAAACGTCACCGAAAACATGGATAGAGATAAATACCCAAAACAACACCTTTCGGTGACGGGGGAGACCCGGTTCCATCGAATGTGGCGCCACACAAAGTTAAGCCACTTATCAACGTTCTTGGATTATAATCATAAGACATATCAAGATCAGTACCTTTAAGCGTACACTTGTGGAGTATCAACTTCAACCTCTCTAGGTCTGTACATTGAGTTATCCAAATCCAAGGGAATATATTAGCACATAGGTCTTACACCTTACCTCGATGCCTAAATGTTCCTCAATGTGGAAAACTAGCGTCCCGTCATTGGCATAATACCCAAGTGCAAGGACATCAAGTTCAACCACCAACGATCTATACCTCTAGTCCTTCGCAAAGGGTCTTTCGGTCTACGAGTTCAACCACCCACGATCTATACCTCGCTCCCGCTAACCAAAATTATTTCCAAATCCAAAACAGGGATAAAGTTCCCATTAAACCAAATGACTGACTCATATGCCTATGGATCGAATGCATTACAATCTAAAACGTTACATGACTCCAACGAATGAACTAATGCATTCAAAACATGCAACTCACAAATGAAATGCATTTAAGTGCATAACACGTCAAAGGCTCCTTATCGAGCTACTAAAATTGGGCAAATACCCCAAAGACTCATTTGAGTATAAATCAAGCCCAAAATGGCATAATAAACATTTGACTAAAATACGTGAGCCAATATAGTTACATAGACCAAAATGCATCTTTATCCAAACCTTTGTTTCTCAAATCAAAATTGGCCTTCGGCCCAAAACCAACAAGATTTACAATTTCTAAAATAGTCACAAGGTCGAGAATGACCAAAATCCAATAAATAACATGTTTATGATTTCAAAACGTTCCATACCACGATTTATGCATATTTCCAAAATATGCACTAAAAGTGCATTTCTTTCCAAGTAATCTCCATTTATAATATAAATTATCAAAACATTTTCACTCATGATTTATTTGTCAAAATACCCAAAAATCCCAAATATGGGTGCTTTACAAGATTTATAAAGTTAAATACTTCAAATAATTAAAATCTACCAAATAACTAAACAAAGGATAATTTCATGTAAACACATAAACACTTTAAAATGGACATTTTGGCATGTACAACGTTTTCACAAATCAACTTGAACTCACCTTGCTAGATTTAGGCTAAATCTAGAATCCAAACTCATTTATAGCTTCCAAAATGGTGAAGGCTTTAGATCCACAAACATCCGTCACTAGAACTTTGTCTAAGCCACTTACAAGCCTAAAATACACCAAGAATAATCCCCATAATCAGATCTATACAATCTTGGTAAAAAATTCAAATCACCCAAAACTCAAAACCACTCTTCCAACATGAAAATCCTCAGAGGGATATTGAACAAAATTTCTAGATCAACAAGGTAAAACGATTTAATCTTCAAAACAAAACTAGATTACATCCCAAAAATGGTTTTCCACCATAAAATCTATCATTTTCTCAACCATGAACCTTTTACATCAAAACCCCCAAAACATTTGAAAACGAGTGAATTGCATTTTTGGTCCATGTGGTTATATGATTTCTTTGAAAGAGGGACTTGTACTTCATTATCTCAAGAAGTGGTCCCTCAGTTTTAAATTTTACTCCAAAAGGAGGACCTATACACTAACCCCATCTATTTGGTCCATTAGTGTCAGGGGCAAAATCGTCTAACCATGTTTTTGTCCTCTTTTTATAAATTTTCTAGCTTTTCCTTTATGATGTTTTAAAACCACATAAATATAAGTACCAAATATATAATTATATATATATATATATATATATATATATATATATATATATATATATATATCATGAACCAACCCTCACAAGGACCACCGGCGTATCATCGGCGTCCCTGCCCCCTCCTGTCTCCGATATCCTCCTACCAAAAAACACATACACAGGGTGAGAGATGTGAGAAACCTGTTGACGCGTTGAAAAATATACCTGGTAACGATAAGTGATTCATCAACTCTCAAATCCAATTTTCGCAACCCTATTTGCGTCGGCATCACCTGTTCCCTTCCCAAAGGTACTCCACTTCTCCCCCCCTCTCTCTCTCATAGATTATATTTGGATGCTTTAATTTGGGATTCTTGATCTGGAATCATGTTAGATGTTGATTATTGATTATTTGATTTTGGGTTGATTTTATGGAATTCAGTTGTGTAAGTCAACCCAGACAAGTCATCCGTGCTTGTCATTAGGTCAAACTGGGACTGGGTTTGCAATTATCACGCCAAACAGATTGCGTTTTCATCTTCAATTGATATTGATTTCAAGAATTTTGAGGAAGAACAAATGCAGGTTTCGATCGAAGACCAACAACACCAGAACCTACTGCAAGTCTTATTCTTCTCTCTTTCTATCTCTAAAGTTCCATTCCATCAAACCTCCGATTTATAACTCCAATAAAGCAAATCTGAGACCAACTGATTTGAATCATTTCATGTGGAAGATACAGTTGATATTTTGGATGGAGGCTTGAAACCTACAACGATGTCGAGATCTATTGTTAGTGACGTGGGTTTGCATTTCTTGATTGTGTTCTAGATTCTTGTACACTTCTTGAACCCAAATGAGCATGATCATGTAGGGATACCATTTTCATTTTCAGTTTCAAGAAATTTGTTTATAGAATTTGCTTCTAAAACATACAGATGGATTGTTAGGTCTCAATGTTAGTTGAATAGAAGTTCACGGACCTTTTATGCTATTTCTTGTAACTATTCCTTATGGGATATAAATAGTTTGCTTTGTTTTAGAATTAGGGTTAATGACCTAATTACTAGTTTGCTAATTACCTTGTACGGCTACTCAATATTCATCTTTTATGCATATTCAATCAAGTGAGATTTATGACGTTAATATACTATTGTGTTGATTCATTGCATTGCACTTGTTAATCTGGGATCCACAATTGATATCAGAGCAGAAAGACGATTGATTCAAAGGTAATATCTCTCAATTTAGAGTAATTCCAGTTTGTTCGACTGTTTCATTGAAAAAGCTTATTCCTTGTTTTTGATTTGTGTGTTAAAAATTGAAATTGATGCTTAAGAAAGTCTTCTTCTTGTGTTTCTAGAGTCGTATCAATTTTTGAACACTTTTGGTTAAGTCTTTGATCATCAATTTTAAGTTTTTTCAATTCTGGGTTTTGCACTCTGTTTCTTGAAAAACTCTCAATTTTTGCTCAAAAGTGGCTTAAAATTGATTTGGTGAGTTGTTTGTGTCTTCTTTAGTTGTTGGTAGTGTTACTAAAGTGTTTGTAGAAGTCCCTCGAAGCGTTTCAGTCCAAAAAGCAATCTTCTGCACTTCCAGGTACGTTTTTCTTCCGAACTGTGTTTGAATACGGGACTTAAATTTTGAGTCCCGGATTCTTGTGAGTTTCCCGCACTCGGACACCGGATCCCGGCTCAATATCGGGTCTGTCTTTGATCCCGGTGGCATACCGGGTCCGTGTTATACTGGAACTCCTTCTGGTTCCGGACGAGTCCCGGTTCCGGTGTGATAGTTCCGGACTTAGTCCCGATTTCGATTCCGGATCTTGCCCCAATTTCCTTCCGGTTCCGGATCTCTTCGGTTCCGGAACCTATCTTTTCTGGATCTCTCATATGCACAATTTGGTAATCTTTTTCTTTGTCTGTTTGATTTCCTTTCCTACGTTTCTATGTTTGCTTCCTTTATTTAACTCTAGTTAAGCTACTCCTTAGCTTAGGATCTGCTTAGTTCTCTCTCCCTTAGGTTTTTGCGTTAGATCACTCCTTTTACCTTTGAATCACTCAAATCGTCTTACGATCACACAAGTGCCCGAATCATGAATACTCAAGACGCGTTAGCCATAGGACCTGAACTCAAGCCGTTGATCCTGTACCGATGGGAGTATAATGTATGGAAAGATCGTTTCATGTGCTTTATCGAGACCAAGCCCCTCTATGAGGAGATTCTCCGATCGTTGACCCACAGACCAATTGCTCCTCCAATGATGGATATTCAAGCGCAAGAAGGCGGACCCCCAGCTCAACGGGTGGTCAAACCATATGACAAGCTGACTCCTGAAGAAAAGAGGCAAGTAGATGGCGATAGACTGTCTAAGACGTACCTCATCTACAGTCTTCCAAATAATATCTACTGCAGCATCGACAGTCAGAAAGACACGACCAAAGGAATGTGGGATCAACTGACGAAGATTATGCAAGGTAGTCGCGAGGGGAACCAGCTGAAATAACCAACTGCCTCACTCGATATGAAGCGTTTAGGGCCAAACAGGGGGAATCACTAACCTAGAGTTACGAAATATTCTGCACGCTCATCAACGATCTTCATAAAAACAACATCTTTAAGACGAACACTGAGAACAACATCAAGTTCTTGAACAACCTTCAACTTGAATGGAAGGGATGTGTCCTCCATGTTCGTCACAATCGCTCTTTAGAGAATGTTCCGCTGCACGAGCTCTATGAAATGCTGTTACAAGATAAAGATGATGTTCGTGAACTCATGGGAGATCAGAAGTCTAGCGAGAAGAACAAAGAAGACCCTCTTGCTCTCATATCTCACAAAAAGGACAATCACGTTCAACGAAGTTCACATCGAGAAGAACCCCATAGTGAGACTGAGCATGAAGATGAAGAACCTGAAAGTGATTCTGACCCTGAGCTTGATGGAATCAAGAAAGATGTTGCCCTACTTACCAGAGAGTACGTGTAACACCCCAAAAATTGGAGAACCAAAATTGGAGTCTCGAACGTCCGCGAGAAGCATGTCAGACGTCCGCATGGCGCAAAAGTCCGCATGTCGTCCGCGGAAGCAACAGGGATGTGGGAAGGAACTATTCGGTTGAAGTCGAACGTCCGCGAGAGAACATGCGGACGTCCGCGATGCGTCTGATGGTATTTTGTTTTAAGAGATACCTGTTCCCTCTCTCTTCCCTCATTTTCATTCCAACCCTAACTCGGCCCTCTCTCTCCCTCTCTCAGCCAATTTATCCAAATAAAACCTCAAACCCTTCCTTTTCTCATTCATCTTCTCCACTCAAACTAAACCCCTTTCCACCATCTTGAAGCTTTTGTGGGTGATTAGGAGCTTTTGCTTGGAGATTCAAGGGATAAAGGTATTATTCCTCTACCCAAAAGCTAGGTAGTTGTTGTTTCCATCTTCTTTCTATTTTGGGGTATTGTTGGATGATTTTGGTGATGTTTGGTTAAGGTAATATTATATTCTCTTCATTTATGAAGATTAGGGTTTTGATATATTTGGGATTTTTGAATACAAAATGTTTGGGGAATGATTCTACATGTTTGGATCTGAATATTTATGAGTGGAAACTTTTGGATCTAGGTTTTTGGAAGATTTGGCCTAAGGATTCGGATTGCATCAAAGGAGCTTACGTTTGGGGAAAAATCTAGATTTAGCCTAAATCTAGCAAGGTGAGTTCAAGTTGCTTTGTGAAAACTTTGTACATGCCAAAATGTTATTTTTCCAAGTACTTATGTGTTTTTACATGAAAACTATCAATGGTTGAACTATTTGGTGGGTTTTAACCCTTTGAAGTATTTATGGTTGTAAATATTGTAAAACCCTTATATTTGGAGTTTTTGGGAAAATGTGATAGATAAATCATACATGAAAATGGGTTATTGATTTATGTTATAAATGGAGTCTACTTGTTATGAAAATGCATTCTGTGTATAATTTGGAATCATGCATTTAGTACATTATGGGACGATTTGGAAATGTACGGTGTGGGTCTTTGGAAAAGAGGGTTGTCCCAACAAAAGGTTCTATTTCGGGTTTTCATGGATTTGAAATATTATTAGCAAAAGTGTGTATTGCTACGTTTAATCTCATGTTATGACCTTTCATGAATTATCTTTTGAGTCAGTTGAGTTTATGGCTTGGTATTGGATTTTGTTAAGTCTTGAGGACAATTGTCCAGTTTTGATAGCTCAGAGTTGAGTTTTGATCATGGTTTACGTTATTGGGGAATTGCATGTTTTGAATGCACTGGTTTATTCTTTTGGGGTCGTGTAATGTTTTAGACCTTGTAGCTATGGATCCATAGGCATTTGAGTTTTCCAAGTCTCGCGGGCAAGAGATCAGGATTGATTGAGCTCAATTTACGAGACGTTAGTTTCTCTTTTGTAGCATGGAATAGGCATCGAGTTCCATGATAAGTAAAGTGTGGACATATATGGTCGGGCGTCGTCTCATGGGCAGTAAGGTGTAATCCGAAATGTGTTGTCGTAGATTTGGAGTGACCCAATGTATAGACCTGGAGTGGTTGAAGTTGGGGGCTCCCTAGTCTCGCGGGCAATAGATCTGGAGTGATTGAGCTCAGTTTACAAGAGTAATCCACGTGTGTGTTTTATTGCATAGTAGGTGACCCACTTTTGTGTTCCGTCACGTGCAATGTATGCGGGCCTCCCCCGTCACTGAAAGGTGTTGTTTTGGGTATTTGTTTTTATCCATGTTTTCGGTGACGTATCATATTTATATGCATTGTTTCCACATTATGTGAGTTATGGGTTATGTTTCATCCATGTTCGGGATGTTTTGGAATAATGGTGATTTATTTATGAAATCAATCGTTTTGGGAATTAAATGCTATTTCACCTTACACGTTGGTTTTGGGATGAGTCCATTTTGGGGATCATTTTATATTAAAGCTTTCAGCACGGGATTTGTGTGAGTTGGAAAATGGGTGATTTACATCTAAAGTATATTCTTTTGAACTCATGACTTGAATTGCAATTCTCACGATTTATGAAATTATATGGTCATGATAAAACTCTTGAACTCACTAGGCGTTAGCCTAACCCTTTTTATTTGTCGGCATGTGAAACAGGCTCAGGTTGGGAGTAGCTTTAGCTACACCGTGATGTGACGAGTGCTATTAGAGTGCACAAGAAGTGATTTTGATTAGTGAAGTCTTCCGCACTTATTTGGGATTAGCAACTTGTGTTGTGTTAAGTAACGCCCGTCTTAAGTTATTAATTGTGAGAATTATGATGTTTAAATTCCGAAGTATTTTCAGGGATGATCTGTAGAAATTATTTTATCCTCTTTTGGTTATTGTATTGAAATTAAAGTTAGTTGCTCGTTCCAATTTTGAGGGTATTACAAGTTGGTATCAGAGCCAGGTTTGAGAGAATTAGGTGTTGATTTTGAATACCTAGACTCAAACTAGCATTTTTTTTAGTGAGTGAAAGTGAAATTGCACTATTAAGCACATTAAGATAGGATGTTTTGAGGTCGATGGAGTCGTTAGAAACGAGAATCGCATCAAGAGTAGCAAGGATAATCATGTACGACACGTTTATAATTACACCTGGCCAGTGTTATGTTGAACTTGCTAGTTACATGTGCATACTTGAACTACTTTAATGTGATGACCGTTGGGGTAGTGAAGAAGTTTCTAAGCGAGTAGTCGTTGAAATAGATGGACGATTTTAGCGTTAGTCACTCGGAGTGACGATAAGCATGATAGTGGTATTAAGCGGACCATTTCGGGTCAAAGTTGATGGTTGGATTAGGACCACGGACTTATTGAATCGACCTTAATTCGAGGAGTAATTGTAAGGGGAATCGATCTAATTCCCAAATTTGCCTTAAGAGGTTTGAATATCCGGATAACGGTAGTGTGACCGGAGGGATTTGGAGGAGTATGGTTTGGGATGTTGAGTGCCGATAAGATTTATGCACAAAAGTTATTTTATAAATAAAATTGCATCAGTTATTTCTTGTGTTTCAAATCCTTATATGGATCGTGTTACAAAATCTCGGAAAACGTTTAGCACACACAAGATTTAAATCATGGTTTTGAATATGCATGAAATTGTTTTACTGCGAGGAGTTGCAAACTCTGTCGGGGCTTGCTTTATTTTGCTATTGTTCAACGTTACTTTTAGATATAGTGATATCCATATTTTGATGTGGTTTAAGATGTTGGACAAGTAACTACGGCTTATTGCTTTAACATTGGATCTCCTTCACATATGTTAAGGTTTGGACGGAAAGTTATCTTCCATTATGTCTATGTCGAGTTTTATTGGAAAACTTTATTTAATGCAAGTTTTGTCGAAAAGTGTTGTTTACATTGTATTACAACAAAAGGGGAATTTTGGAAGTTTGGCATTTTAGTCATGACTTTGCGATATGCAATTTGATTTTTGGAAGGGAAAGGTTTGGCATCACTTGGTAGAGTTGAGGCAATTGAGCCATGGAGTTTTACGGAGTTTCGTTTTACGACATGTTGTGTCGTGTGAGTGCAATTTTGTAAGATGCATACTTCGGTTATTGCATGTGTTAATTTTGGATTATATTGGGCATTTTGTCTCGTTCGGGTTTTGATGAGAAGTGCTATTTATGCTGTAAGGCGACCAAACGGAATGTTTTTGGAACCTTGATGTCGCGTAATTTCTCTTTCAAAGATTTGTGTTAGCACGTTTTGTTGCAATTTATTCAATTGTACGGATTGATTTATACGTGGCGTGAGTAGTGCATGAAAGAACATACTAATTGTATTTCTTAACAATTTGCTTTGTACGCTTTTAATTAAATGATTATTTTATTATCATTTCGCGCGAATGCATGGTATTGATCTAAGGGGATGCATAACTTGGTAGTCACTAACCCTCGAACGCTTTGATAAATAAATGACGTGTTTTAATGAGTTATTGCATAAGTGAGGGTCATTTGGTCAAAGGTACGTTTTAAGATTATGGGGTTTATGCACGGTTTACGATACGGTACATTTTGAAAACACGAATGTGTGAGTCATTGAATTTCGGTCAACATTGATTTGATGAGCATTTTGGAAAATTGTAAACCTTTTTGGTTTTGGAGAAAATGGGTATTTTGAGTATCCTAACGAGTAAACTTGAAACATTGTCATTTCAACGTTTTATATTGCAAGTGTAAACTTTGGTGTAAATGCTCCGTGATGGGGATTTTGGAAGATTATTTGTCCTAACCTAGAGTGCGTGAGATTGCTTAAAATTTTGGAACATTAATACACGTTGTTTGTACGATTCAAAATTGAAGTCGAATTAAACTCTTTTGATATCAACCAATTACAAACGCTTATTTTCTCCTAAGTTTTGGGGAAGCACATTAATGTGTGGGTATGGTCAAAAATGTTTTACTCTTATGTCGTTATGGGACTAGATGAGCAAATTTTGAATATTGATTTAAAGAATTTCATCTTTTGAAATTTTATTATGAATGATTTGATACATGTGATTTCGTTTCAAGAAAACTACTTAGAGAGTGTTACAAGTTCGCGTGCATACTCCAATTTGAGATTTCTTCTTGACATTTTAGTCAATATCTTCGAATGATGAACACGTAGTGATTTTGTTTTAGACTTGGAACTGGCACAAATCATTTTATGTTTTAACTCAAGTATATTTAGGGAATTGTTTCACCGTCTTTGTGAGATAAACTGACGTGTACAAACTTTGTTGGTGAATTTTGTTTCATGCTATTTCATGATTTGAAAGAGGAATTTTTGGAATCGGGTGGCATTCAAAATCCTTTTGAAGTACGTACAAATCTTTTGTTGCACACTATTTAAAGTATGAGAATTTCTTTACGTGCATGACTTAGATAAATCTATGCTAAGACCGTGGCGGTCCATTTCATAAGGTTGTTGAGCATACTTTTACGCCTTGTTGATAACTTGAATTTTGGTGAAATGGTTTTCAAGATGATTTTCATATGTGGGACGAGTGTGTTCATTTTTACGCAACTACCTAACTGATAGTAGTAGTTTTTATGCGTGCGGTTAACTTGATATGAAAATCTTTGTGTTGAAAATTTCTATAAAAGTTTTCGATTGGCATATTTGTTAAATAATGCACTTGAGAGCCTTGAACTCATTAGGACCCTGGGAAGGTCAAGTAACCCCGGTTAAAAGTAAGTGTGAGTAGAACTTCGTAAGTGGAAGGCTGAGTATTTTAATGTGTGTTGGTACCGTAGGCCAAGTAGCGCTGTTTGTAGAATCGACATATTTTGTAACTGAAGGGTTAGATTCGTGGTATCTTATTTTGAGTTTGGTTGCAACCGTCTTGTTGGCAAGTTTGTTTTTTTGGTCTTAGCCAATTTTCACATAAAGGGACGTGTAGGACCTTGTGGACACCATATTGATAACCTTGATTTTGTAAGAATGCTCGACGAGTGAAACTCGGGTGTTGAGTCTGTTGTGATTCAAAGTTTGGTGGTATAACTAAGTGTCAACTTTTGGGCTTAAGGCCAAGCACCGTTAGTGTAATCGGAGGATTATAGTCCAATTTTAAAGGAATGATGGTAATGATTGTAGTGATCTTAAGATGATCAATTGTGATAAGTGAATTTGGTGGGATAACCTTCCTTGTGTGGTAAAAGAATCTGTCGGTTGGATAATTGGTAATTGGAAGTATCCTTAGAGTTGTGTAATTGATGGGTCAGTGATGGCCGTCGGTGTTAGAGTTTAATGGAAATCGTTAAGAGTAAATGTTAGTTCGGTAGCGGGAACATTTGGGATTCAGAGGTTTTGATTGATCTCGGTAGTGATTAAACCTTGGACTGATTTGGAAAAGAAAATTTAAGAACATGTAGATGTGGAGTGATTGGGGAGTTCGAATCTGTCGTTGGGAAAGTATGGATCACTTAAGGTTGGGAGGCAACTTAAGTCTGGTGGTCGGAAGCCACTCTAGTAAATTAGGCCTTCAATTGGATGTAAGTGTTTTATGCCTAAGCGGGGATTCGTTGTGAGTAACACCAAGAATCCGTTATGGGAAATTCTGTGGGAAATAAATTTGAACCGGTTGAAACCGAGGGAACTTGGAGTGTGTTGGGCGCGGTGGCTATTAATTGTGTGAGAACTAGATTTCGAGGACGAAATCTCTTTAAGGTTGAGAGGATTGTAACACCCCGAAAATTGGAGAACCAAAATTGGAGTCTCGGACGTCCGCGAGAAGCATTTCGGACGTCCGCTTGGCGCAGAAGTCCGCATGTCATCCGCGAAAGCAACATGGATGTGGGAAGGAACTATTCGGCTGAAGTCGGACGTCCGCGAGAGACCATGCAGACGTCCGCGATGCGTCTGATGGTATTTTGTTTTAAGATAGACCTTTTCCCTCTCTATTCCCTCATTTTCATTCCAACCCTAACTCAGCCCTCTCTCAGCCGATTTATCCCAATAAAACCTCAAACCCTTCCTTCTCTCATTCATCTTCTCCACTCAAACTAAACCCATTTCCACCATTGATGAAGATATGGAAGCTTGAAGCTTTTGTGGGTGATTAGAAGCTTTTGCTTGGAGATTCAAGTGATAAAGGTATTATTCCTCTACCCAAAAGCTAGGTGGTTGTTGTTTCCATCTTCTTTCTATTTTGGGGTATTGTTGGATGATTTTGGTGATGTTTGGTTAAGGTAATATTATATTCTCTTCATTTATGAAGATTAGGGTTTTGATATATTTGGGATTTTTGAATACAAAATGTTTGGGGAATGATTCTACATGTTTGGATCTGAATATTTATGAGTGGAAACTTATGGATCTAGGTTTTTGGAAGATTTGGCCTAAGGATTCGGATTGCATCAAAGGAGCTTACGTTTGGGGAAAAATCTAGATTTAGCCTAAATCTAGCAAGGTGAGTTCAAGTTGTTTTGTGAAAACTTTGTACATGCCAAAATGTTATTTTTCCAAGTACTTATGTGTTTTTACATGAAAATTATCAATGGTTGAACTATTTGGTGGGTTTTAACCCTTTGAAGTATTTATGGTTGTAAATATTGTAAAACCCTTATATTTGGAGTTTTTGGGAAAATGTGATAGATAAATCATACATGAAAATGGGTTATTGATTTATGTTATAAATGGAGTCTACTTGTTATGAAAATGCATTCTGTGTATAATTTGGAATCATGCATTTAGTACATTATGGGACGATTTGGAAATGTACGGTGTGAGTTTTTTGGAAAAGAGGGTTGTCCCAACCCAAGGTTCTATTTCGGGTTTTCATGGATTTGAAATATTATTAGCAAAAGTGTGTGTTGCTACGTTTAATCTCATGTTATGACCTTTCATGAATTATCTTTTGAGTCAGTTGAGTTTATGGCTCGGTATTGGATTTTGTTAAGTCTTGAGGACAATTGTCCAGTTTTGGTAGCTCAGAGTTGAGTTTTGATCATGGTTTAAGTTATTGGGGAATTGCATGTTTTGAATGCACTGGTTTATTCTTTTGGGGTCGTGTAATGTTTTAGACCTTGTAGCTATGGATCCATAGGCATTTGAGTTTTCCAAGTCTCGCGGGCAAGAGATCAGGATTGATTGAGCTCAATTTACGAGACGTTAGTTTCTCTTTTGTTGCACGGAATAGGCATCGAGTTCCATGATAAGTAAGGCGTGGACATATATGGTCGGGCGTCGTCTCATGGGCAGTAAGGTGTAACCCCAAATGTGTTGTCGTGGATTTGGAGTGACCCAATGTATAGACCTAGAGTGGTTGAAGTTGGGGGCTCCCTAGTCTCGCGGGCAATAGATCTGGAGTGATTGAGCTAAGTTTACGAGAGTAATCCACGTGTGTGTTTTATTGCATAGTAGGTGACCCACTTTTGTGTTCCGTCACGTGCAATATATGCGGGCCTCCCCCGTCACCGAAAGGTGTTGTTTTGGGTATTTGTTTTTATCCATATTTTCGGTGACGTATCATATTTAAATGCATTGTTTCCATGTTATGTGAGTTATGGGTTATGTTTCATCCATGTTCGGGATGTTTTGGAATAATGGTGATTTATTTATGAAGTCAATCGTTTTGGGAATTAAATGCTATTTCACCTTACACGATGGTTTTGGGATGAGTCCATTTTAGGGATCATTTTATATTAAAGCTTTCAGCACGGGATTTGTGTGAGTTGGAAAATGGGTGATTTGCATCTAAAGTAAATTCTTTTGAACTCGTGACTTGAATTGCAATTCTCACAATTTATGAAAGTATATGGTCATGATAAAACTCTTGAACTCACTAGGCGTTAGCCTAACCCTTTTTATTTGTCGGCATGTGCAACAGGCTCAGGTTGGGAGTAGCTTTAGCTACACCGTGATGTGACGAGTGCTAGTAGAGTGCACAAGAGGTGATTTTGATTAGTGAAGTCTTCCGCACTTATTTGGGATTAGCAACTTGTGTTGTGTTAAGTAACGGCCGTCTTAAGTTATTAATTGTGAGAATTATGATGTTTAAATTCCGAATTATTTTCAGGGATGATCTGTAGAAATGATTTTATCCTCTTTTGGTTATTGTATTGAAATTAAAGTTAGTTGCTCGTTCCAATTTTGAGGGTGTTACAGTACGCAAGGAAGAAATTCTTCAAGAAGCCATCTAACAACAACCAGCATTACTCTACCAACACGAAGCGCCGAGACTACCGAGACAAGTATGACGGGAAGAGAAAGTCTGATGAAGGAAGAAAGAAGAATGATGAAGGCAAGAAGTCATAAGGGAAGTCAGACGACCGAGATGATGATGAACCGGTGAAGTGTTACAACTGCGGAAAACGAGGACACTTTGCCAGAGACTGCCGGAAACCTGTAGTGCGCAATGTTGAGTACTACAAGAACAAAATGTTGTTGGCAAGGCAGAAAGAAACAGGTAAAGCGTTGATGGCAGAAGACGATCACTGGCTCGTCTTGACTGAAGATGAATAGGAAGAAGTTGAAGCTCATATGTGCTACACTGGCACTCAGCCTGAAGAATCTGACACTGAAGATGAACCCTCCAGTAAGAAAAAGGAGAAAGCCGAATGCCAGGTATGTGTTTCCTCTAATGATAAACTTATCGATCAGATGCAAGTCATGGTGCATACTTTAGATTCTTTTAAACAAAAGCTTAAAGCTAAAGACGCCCAAATCACTAAGCTAGAAGCCTAGGCTAAAATTAAATATGACACCATAGGTAAACTAGCTATTGAAAAGGCTGAAAATAAGTGCATGATAGAAAACTATCAATCCGAATGCTCAGCCATTTCAAAAAGAGCAGAATCCCTAGAGACCCAACTATCTGAATTCACCCAAAAGTTAGAAAAGTCTCAGGAGGAGTATTCAAAGAGCGTTGTTCTTCAAGAAAATGTTCAAAAACAAAATGAGTTGTTGACTACTAAGCTAAAGGATCTAGAATCCAAACTTTATAAACTTGGTCAATCGGAACAAACCATTCATCTGAATAGACCAAAGGAATTCAAGTATTACAACTCTCAATGGGGATTCGGATATGATAATCCGTGTTACCTTAAGAAAATCATATCAAAGGTTCCCACCCTTTATGAGTTCAACTTTTTGGGCCTAGATAATAAATATCATGAGTATAAGATCAAGTGGACTAAACCGTCACAGGAGGATGAGGAAAAGGAAGACCTTAAAAGAAAAACAGGAATTCCTCTACCAAAAGTAGGGGAAAAGCCTGAAAATGTTGACAACAAATCGGAAGATGAGCTACCTAGAAAGAACATAAATGTACAAGTACCTTTCGTGTACGAAACCCTTAATGCATCTTATTTGAAAACCAAAACACCTTACCTCTCAAATGATTACTTCGACATCTATTCTCTTGCTAAAACTGTGGAAACTCCAATTCCAGTTATGGCAACACCAGATGTAGGATCTAACGATAAATCAGAGTTCAAACGATATGTTCCACCTCTGATTTTGGAAAACATCATTTTCAAACTCGAAGAATCAATTGTGAGGGACAAGGTTATTTTTGACACCGAAAGAATTGTACTTTTATCCACTATCGACAAGCTCAAACAGAACAAAATCGAGTCATTATCCGAATCAGAAAGAGCGAGTTATAATACCGAGATTGCAAAATTGACTTCTCAAATGTCCGCCTTGGCGGCAGAGGATTTAACAGGAAGAATGTCTAAGGAAAGTCCAGTGGATACTCCAATGAAGCCTGCCTCTCCTGAAACCATCTCGGTTGACCCGTCACCTACTTGTTCAGATAGTTCCTCGTGTAAAGCTTTTCTAGGAGTGTCTCATGACACCAATGATAAGAATTTGAGTTACCAAGATAAAGGTAAGGCGGTTCAAACCGATTCTGTTCAAAGGAATCTTTTTCCAAATTTTAATAATCCCTTTGCGGATGATTCCTCATCCGACTCTAATGGTGAAACCCCACTTGACTCTGCACGACGGTTTTCTGAGTTTATGAATTCCTCTGTTTGTCATGATGATGATGTTTCTAAAATTGATTTTGCTCCAAAGCTTGCAAGTCACACTCAATTTTTAGAGAAAATGCCCACACCGGTTAATTTTGAAAAAAGAGAGTGTTCTAACTCCAAAAACGTTTCTGAGACCATTTCTTCAAAATCTAAATCTAAACGTCGGTCCAAGAAACGATCTAAAACCGGTAAGAGTTCTAAAAGACAACCCTATTACTCCAGCTTCTCTGACAATAACTCTAATGTCATTTCAGATAGAACGGGTCGGGGGAGAGCTGTTCAACAAGCGTGGGTAGAGAAGAAGCCTAAGTTACGCCACGAGAAGACTAAATCTTTTAATTCAGTTTTACATATTAGGAAGAACAATAACAATCATGATTTTGCTTTTAATAAGTCTGTTGAACATGGTTTTCAATTTCTGTTTAAACTTAATTCAGCTCAGCAATTGATTCAGATTTAGCGTGATTATGTTTGTTGTTCTTTATGTGGAATGAATGATTTTGTCGATTCTAAACATGCATCTGATTGGTTTGGTACATATCATGTATTTAATTCGCATTCTTTGAAATCCCGAAAAGGACCCAAATCTAAACAGGCCCCGAGAAAAGGTTTTGCACCTAACGTATCAGGACCCATTTATAAATGGGTAACTAAGAATCCCTAATTTCTGTTTTGCAGCCCGGTCATGTGTGGTTTCTTGATTCTGGTTGCTCCAAACACATGACTGGTAAAAGGGAGCTGCTCTCCAACTTCAAGGAGAAGTATTGCGGTGACGTTCGTTTCGGGAATGACAATGTAGCCCCGATCATGGGCTATGGCGATCTAGTTCACGACAACCTTACCATTAAGCGAGTGTCCTACGTCGAAGGCTTGGGTCAAAACCTCTTCAGCATCGGCCAATTCTGCGACAAGAATCTTGAAGTCAATTTCAAGGCGAAGCGGTGCAGTATTCGTAACAAAGACGGGACGGAGATCCTCGTTGGGACTCGAAGAACGAATTTGTACACAATCAACCTCGCCTCTCTGAAGACTGATAAATCCGTGTGCCTCCTGTCCAAAGCAACCACTCAACAGAACTGGTTGTGGCATCAACGGCTTTCCCATCTTAACTTCAAGCATATAAACAAGTTGGTGCTCGGTGGACTCGTCAAAGCTAAGAATGCCAGAACTACGATTCGAGAAAGAACATCTCTGCTCCGCATGTGAGATGGGTAAGATGAAGAAGATGTCTCACAAACCGAAGGCGGTTCCTAGCACGTCTAGGCCATTGGAGCTTATTCACATGGATCTCTGCAGCCCTATGCGCGTTCAAAGCATAAATCACAAGAAGTATGTACTGGTGATGTGGACGACTTCTCGAGATACACCTGGGTCAAATTTCTCCGCTCAAAGGATGAGACTCTGATAGGTGGGTTACACCCCCCCTAAATCTAACCGCAAGTGTACGGTGTCGAAATCAAGTAATAGTACAAAAGTACGAGTATCGAACACAGGGAACTAGGAACTAAGTATCACAATGACTATAAGATCTATTAACTGAACGATCACAATTTTGAGTTGTGGTTTATAACTTGTTTTAAAAACTAAATAAAAACGAAAATCGATTAACGGAAGGTTTTGAAAGAACTTTGATAAAGAAAAGGTTGAGGGTTGGACTTCCTATGGTTATACTACTGATGAACGAATACCCGAACAATGATTATTACCGATTATTTCTATGAACCCTAGTTTGTAAAAGTCACTTTATTCTTTCTCAAGCAATAACAGATTTTATTTCAAGACTCGTAGGTTTTATCTCTCGATCTACACCTAGGGGTTTAAAATACATTAGGTTAAACTATTCTGAGCAGAAAGTGATTCGGCTATCTCTACCCGAATCTCCTTTCCGGCACTTGATTACTTGATCTAGCCTTTAATTAATTGTCTCAACTTAATCAAAAACCATAAAAGTCAATTGGAGGTGATCAAGCTACAATTGATAATGAAAACTGTTGGGTCATCACAGATTTGAAGTTTACTCAATTAAACCCACTTAGATACTTAGAATAATTTTGGATCCTTTTGTGTAACTTGTACTCTTATATCAATTGTTCGGTAAAGTCGAAGATCAACCGAAACCAAGTGCGAAGACTATCTCATTACGGAAGTGAAAAAATCGGCAGCAACTTTCTACAAGTTACATCACCACCGATATGCTTGTGCTATCGGTGGACACACATCACCGAATTGAAGAAATTCGGTGAGAAGCTCAAGAAGACTTCCACCGATATTTGTTCAGAAATCGGTGGGAGTTCAAGAAGACTGCACCGAAATATTATACACTTCGGTGAAACTCTTTCTTTTCTAAAGAAGTGAGATTTCGAATTGGTGCAGTTTCCAATACAGGAGGTCGGTAGCCTTATTCTCTAAAGACAAAAGAGAAGATCATTTATTATGAGACAATATCCTATTGTCAGATAAAAGTGGTATTTTGTCATTTTTATCTATTCTCAGATAAGGTCTTTTTCTGGTACGACTGTCCTCCTGGTTCCTTGGATAAGTTAAAAAGGAGATATCAGCTTTTCAGAAGTCAACCTCTACAATGAATGGAAGAGTGACAAGTGTCCCAAGCATTAAATGATGCATGGACTATAAATAGAGGTGAAGACTCTCCATGCAAACCACGGCTTCTGAAGATAACTAAGTGCAGCTCCTTCCTTACTGAAATTGCATCTTGTGTCTAAGTGTCCAATTTGTTCTAAGTGTTTTCAGTTTACTTTGTGTTAGATTGTTAGAATTGTTTAACTGTTCTTTTCCGCAACAATCTTTTGTTTTCTATGTGTAATTCTTATTGAAAGATTTTCAATATATTGAATTAAAACTTGTGAAAAATCTGAGTATTGTATTCAACCCCCCTTCTACAATACTTGTTGAGCCATTTTGGGACCAACAAGTGGTATCAGAGCAGAAAGTTTAATTCATAAACTTGATCCGCAATGGCTGCCTCATCTTCATCCCCAACTGTTGAAAACACTGGTCAAAACAATTTTGCTGAAAATGGTTCCATTTCAAAACCTCCCAAGTTTAATCCTAACAAATTTTCTCTATGGAAAAGTCGTATGATGCTATTTATGGAAGGAGTGGATACTAGATATCCAACCATTCTCAAGGAGGGACCTATCATCCCGAGAGTTTGGGCTCGCTATGAAAAGTAGAGGCCTGGTAAGGAACCAGTTGATAAGTCAAGTGACTCTGATGATTCTGAACCTTCCGACATAGAGAAAGCAAAGACTACTGGTCGTTACATTCTCAAAAACCCAAAGGAATATACTGATGAGGAAAAACGATTGGTGTCTCTGGATTCTAGGCTTAGAGTAATCATTGCTCTCTCACTTCCTGAAGAAGTCTATCACTCTCTTGTTAATTTCGGTACTGCTAAAGAGATGTGGACTACATTGTGTGTACTTTATGAGGGTACAGAGGAAGTGAAGAAAAGCAAAAAGATTGGCCTCATTCGAAAATATGAGCTCTTTGCCTATGAAAAGGGAGAATCTCTTCCAAGCTTTTATAACCGATTCAACTCTCTTTTAAATGATTTAAAGTTACTAGGTAGAGTTTATGATAATGAGGAAGTTCTATGCAAGTTTATGGATTGTCTTCCTGACTTTTGGGAAAACATTTGCACTTGCATTAAAACTACCAAGGATTTGGAATACATGCCTTTAACTGTTTTGTATGGAACTCTGTTCAACTTTGAACAAACCAAGCTTCATAGGAAAACCATCTTCAAAGAGATAAAAAGCTCTTCAATAGCTCTTATCTGTGAAAGTTCCAAGAAAAGTCAAAATGTTCCTTGTATCATATATCCCTCATCAGACTCTGACACCGAAAATCAGAACAACCGTTCTCACCAAACGGAGGCATATCTGAGTGATGCCGATGATGAAGGTGATGAAATTTCGGTAGACCGAATGTCTGATGAAATGGCTATGATGGCTGGTTTTAAAAATAAATCTCTAAATTTCAACAAACCCAGAAGTTTCAGAAAACCATCCTTTACAAAAATGTCTTCTTCTGACAAGACAAATGAAGAATGTTTCAACTGTGGTAAGAAAGGACACTTTGCAGCTGAGTGCAGAAGCAAGCGTGTGTCAAAAGTCAATTCTATGTCCTCTGACAAATATCCTTCAAAATTTGATAAATCCAAAGACAAATCCTATTTCAAGAAAGATTCTCAATCCTCCTCACTCTCACATCAGGAACGTGCTGAAAAGTACAAAGCTAAGTACAAGAAGGAAAAAGGCCAAGTCTCCAATGGCAGAGGCTCATGATTGGGAAGAAGGCCAAGTCTCCAATGGCAGAGGCTCATGATGGCAGAGGCTCATGATTGGGAAGAAGAAGAAACCTCTGACAGTGATTCTCCAAATATGTGCTTTATGGCCATATCAGAAGAGGTGGAAGAAGAAAAGGCCAAGTCTCCAATGGCATTAGTTTCAACTGAATGCTCATCATCATACTCTCAGGTACATCCCTTTAATGACATGACTGATATTGAAAAGATAAATGCTTATGAATCTTTAACTCAAGACTTTTACACTGTCAAAGATAGCAAGAAAAGAAAATCTGCTCAAGTTAAAATTCTCACATCTCAACTTGAATCTTGCATGTCTAAACTTGAAAAGTTTGAGGAAATCAAAGCTGAGCTTGAAAATCTAAAAGTCATAAATCATGTAATTGAAAAGGAAAAAAATAAACTGTTCAAGAAGTTAAAGAAAGAACAGGAAGTTGTCAGAAAATGGACAAACTCTTCAAGGAATCTTGAACAAATCTTTCAAAATCAAATCGGTGGTGATAACAAGTTTGGGTTAGGATATGAAAAATCCATGCTTGAAAAATCTTCCCATGCACTTGTTCCCATCACCGATACATGGGATGATGACTCTGAGTCAAACTCTTGTGATTCCATTTCTCTAAATTCTGTTGATCTTAGTGAAGCCTTAAAATATGTAATGTTTATAAAAGCCAAAGAAGCTTCATCAGATCAAACCCATAAAGTGCAAGAATTGAAGGATGCTGTTAAACCCATTCATGATGTGTTCAAAGATTTAACCATTGATAACAACTCCTCAAATCTTTCAAAATCACAAGTGCTCAAAGAAAAACACACCACCGAAAAATCCATCACCGATTTTGTCCAAAAGGGAAAGACCAAAGTTTTCTCAAGAAAGACCCCTGACCATGCTTCAACCTCAAGAACCGAACTTTTTAGAGGTCCTCGCAATCCCCTTTTCGGTCCAAAGATTAAGATTGATATAATTGGAAAGGGAAAAGGAAAGGAACAAAAACCCAAAAGAACTTTCATCTACCGAAAATGTTATAATTGTGGTGATACCTTTCATCTTGCTAAGGACTGTCCAAAGGAAAGAATTGACAGATCTAAACCCAAGGTCTCTCACATTTCTAACCCAAAAGGACCCATTACCAAATGGGTACCTAAGAACTGACTTGATGTTGTCTGCAGGTTTTTGAGCACCAACAAGTTTGGTATTTAGATAGTGGGTGCTCACGTCACATGACTGGAAACAAACATCTTCTTGTAAACTATGTGTCAGAAAAGGGTCCTTCTGTAACCGTTGGGGACAACTCCAGAGGTCACACTAAAGGGTATGGAACTCTCACAAATGGAACCATTACCTTCAATAAAGTGGCATTGGTTGAAGGTCTCATGCATAATCTCCTAAGTATTAGCCAACTGTGTGATCTTGGATACAAAGTTATCTTTGAACTGCATATCTGCACTGTTGTTGACAAGAATATGAAGGTTGTTCTCTCTGGAAGAAGGTTAGATAATGTGTATATCATTGTGTTGATCCAAACCCTCAGTGATTTGATAATGACCCTCTCTTATATACTTAGTGAAAATTGTAAGTAAACAATATGTATCAGAGTTTCACTATCGCTAATAAGTACTAAGATCTTACAGTACCGCTGATAGGAACTCTCGCTCTTTAAATTAAACATTCAGCGAACACTGTTCACCATTAATGCTCTGAGTCTGTTCAGTCATTATGATGATCGCTGATAAGTTAGTTGTTTACTTATGATCCCTGAAGACAAGTTTCACGTCAACATAGGTTCTACGCTGAAGTCGAAGATCAAGCTCAAGAACCAGCGACAAGTCTCCTAATGAACTGATGCGGATCAGCGAAGACTCAGATTTGTCCACTCAACGTGAAGTATCAAGTACAAGACTTCAGCTATCGCTGAACTTTATCATTCGCTGAATAGATAATGATAATGCTCTGAATCAACGAAAGCTGATCATGAAGTCCTCCGTACAAAGTACTTTTGTCTTAACCTCCCTTGCACGACTCCGTACGAAATGTCAGAAAAGAACCTCCGAATGTCTGAAATTGTACAACCACTCTGATACTACACTGTTCATCCATGCGGCTACTAAGGTTGTAAACCAAGGTCAATGACATGCAACCAACCAGCTGATGACACGTGTAAAGTGTATACTGACTTGCATTAAATGCATGCAGTATATAAAGAGATGAACCCACTTCATTTGAAGTAACTTGCTAACTCTGGACAAGTTCAATCTCTTATCTCAAGATAGGTTATTATTAGTAATTTCCTTATCTCTCTTAGTGCAAGAAACCTTAGTGTTCCAACTTGTTTAGATTTAGGTTTATCCTTAATCTTGTTTCCGCAACAAGCTGTAAATTGTTAATGATTTATCAATAAACAATTTAGAAAAGTAAAATCTGTGTGTTTGTATTCAACCCCCCCCCCCCCTTCTACAAACTTGTATAGGCCTTCAGGACCAACAAGTGGTATCAGAGCGGATTTGTTTAATCTCATAAACAAGATCTAATCTAAGATATTTCTCTTCCTTGCTATTATCTGAAAATGGCCACCAACACAAACACAAATTATATAGACAATGGTTCTCTTGCTAAACCCCCTAGATTTTCCAGAGATAACTTCAACTTATGGAAAAATAGGATGACACTCTTCTTAGAAGGTGTAGACCCTACTATGCCTTACTATCTCGAGAATGGTCCATTCATCCCTGTAAGAATTGATGATGCTGTTCCAGCCGCTGAGAATAGACCTGCTATTCCAGAAAGGCTGGTCCCTAAGGAAATCTTTCAATGGACCGACGAAGATAAGAAGAAAGTGGTTATAGATACAAAAGCCAGATCCATACTATCCATGGCTCTTCCTGACGAAGTCTACCATTCCGTCATGAATCTGAAAACATCAAAAGCCATGTGGGACACAATATGTGTTCAGTATGAAGGAACGTCTGAAGTTCAGGACTCAAGAAAGATCAACCTGGTAAGACAATACGAAAGCTTCATTTCTGGTAAGAATGAATCTCTCTATGAAGTTCACCAACGTTTTAATTGTTTAATTATAGATCTGAAAACAGTTGGTAAGGAATATTCTAACTTTGAAGTTCTGACAAAGTTTCTAGAATGTTTACCTGAAAGCTGGGACAATTATTCTATGTGTCTCAAGCTGTCAAAGGATCTAAAATCAATGACCCTTTCAACCTTATATGGCACGTTGCTGAATCATGAGCAATCGAGCCATCTTAAGAAGAATCTTGTAAAAGATTCCAAAAGCACCCCTGTTGCTTTAATCTCAGAGGAACCTTCTACTCAGCGACCCTCGGTCACTATCACTGAGTTAGAGAGTAACTCTGAAAGGTCATCAGATTTTGATTCTTCAGATGATGATGAATCTTTGGCTCTCTTAACTTAAAAGTTCAGGAGATTTGCCAAAAAGAAAATGTTTAAGAAGAACAAACCTCTTTCCATAACTGACAAGCCTAGATCATCAGCTTTTGTTGATAAGGCTACGGCTACTTGTTTTAACTGCGAAAAGACAGGACATTTCGCTAACGAGTGCAGGTCTAAGAAAGTTTCTAGACCCTCAGCTTTTACAAAGAAATCCTTTGTTCCAAGGAATAAAGATGACAAATATTCAAAGCTGAAAGAAAAATATGCTAAGCTGAAAAGCTTTAAGAAGAAGAGTAAAGGCCTGATGGCTAACTATGATTGGGATGCTTCTGATGAAGAAGCATCATCGTCTGACTCTGAAGATGATGAAGCAAATCTATGTCTTATGGCCAAGATTGAAGAAGAGGAAGAAAGTTCAGACATTCCCTCCACTTCAACCTCTGCTATTCAGGTATCACCTTCCTTCTTTACCAATATTGCAAATATTGATGAAGCTGATAGTCTCCGTAAGATCGATCTCTTGACTAGAAGTTTATACGAAGCCATGAACGGCAAAACTGTGGTTGAAAACCAAAACCTTGATCTCGCTGAAAAGCTTAAAAACTGCCACCTTCAATAGAAAAGCTTTCTAAAATTGAAGAAGATTTTAAAGATCAAGTATATTTAAATCAGCTAGTCAAAATCGAACGAGCAGAAGCCGTCGCTGCATTAAAAGCTGAAAAAGCTACTGTTGAAGGATGGTGTAATTCTTCAACAAAGATCACTGAGATAATAAAGTCTCAGATTCCCCTAAGTGATAAACGTGGTCTGGGTTACAAATATGATACTCCAAAACCAACCACTAAGCGTTCAATGCTTAAATTTGGAACGTTCGTATCCTCAGTCGCTGATACTTCATCTTCTCAGTGCTCCTCGTCAAATACACCAATCCCTGAGGAAACTCCTACCTCCTCAAAAGGCAAGGAGAAAATAGTTTATTCAAAGCCTACCTCTGTCTCTAAAGACAAAGGTAAAGGAATTGTTATTTACCAGAATCCTCAGAAGGGTACCTTAGTACCAAAGCTGAATGCTTCTAAAGCTTCAGTGACTCATCCCTCTGGATCAAGGAAGCAGATCTCTGGATCTATTCAGCGATCTACTCCTAGACTCAGAGTGGATGTCCTTGGTAAGAAATCTGAAGAACTGAATGTTCGTCCAATTTCTAAAGCCAATAGTTTACTTGGTGCTGGCACTTCTAATTCGAAATCAAAAGCTCAGCATTCAAATGGTCCTAGAACTACTTTTAGTTATAGGAAATGTTATCACTGTGGACTTACCGATCATATTGCTAGTAAGTGCCCCACAGCCACCAAAGCTGAGAAGATAGCTAAGGTGAAGATTGTCCCCAATGCAAAGAAGACCAACCCTGGTGCAAATCAGGTCAAGGTGAATCCTACCACTGAGGTTAAGAAATTAACCAAAGTGAAGAAAGACAAAGCTGAATCTTTAAATGCTGCGAAGACTGCTGAATCTTCCATTCCAACTACTTCCACTGACAAATGTATATACATGGTTAAGTGGGTACCCAAGAAAAACTAATCTTCCTTTGTATTGCAGGTTAAGAAGGGTATCTGGTATCTCGATAGCGGATGCTCTAGACACATGACTGGAAAGAAAAGCCTGCTCGCTGAATACAAGGAAGAGAAGGGTCCCTCTGTGACTTTCGGTGGAAATGGAAAAGGACATACCCGAGGGTATGGTGTACTTTCAAATGGTACAACCTCCTTCAGAAGAGTCGCATATGTTGAAGGGCTGAAGCATAATCTTCTAAGCATCAGTCAGCTTTGCGACATGGATAACAAAGTAATCTTTACTAAGGAATCCTGCTTTGTCGCTGACAAAAGGAGAAGATAGCTCTCAGCGGTTATCGTTTGGAAAATGTTTATGTAATAAACATGGACTCAACAACCACTGAGAACTCCTGTTTCTTCTCAAAGGCCTCATCTGATGTCAACTGGCTATGGCATAAGAGGCTATCTCATCTAAATTTCAAGACACTGAACACTCTTTCTTCAAAAGAGTTAGTCACTGGTCTACCTCAGCATTCATACGCCAAAGAGTCTTTATGTTCAGCGTGTGAAAAAGGGAAGCAGACCAAAGCAAGCTTTAAATCAAAGCAAGTTTCATTAGTGTCATCTCCTCTACAACTACTCCATATGGATTTGTTTGGCCCTGTTAACAAACAATCCATCGCTGGAAAGAAATATACGCTGGTCATAGTTGATGAATTCTCTCGCTTCACTTGGGTAATGTTTCTCCGTTCTAAGAGTGACACCCCTGAAGAACTCATCACCTTTGTTCGGAAGATGGAAACCCTGAACAATCTGACCGTTCGCTCAATAAGGAGTGATCATGGGACTGAATTAAAAATCAGTTCTCTTGATTCCTTCCTTGAGAGTAAGGGTATTTCTCACAACTTCTCTTCAGTGAGAACACCGCAACAAAATGGAGTCGCTGAAAGAAGAAATAGAACAATTATTGAAGCTGCACGTTCAATGCTCAGCGATTCTCACCTGCCTACTCAGTTTTGGGCAGAAGCTGTCAACACTGCGTGTTTTACGCAAAACAGGTCGCTGATAGTTAAAAGATTCAAAAAGACAGCCTATCAACTCTTTCATGGGAGAAAGCCTTCAATCAGCTTTCTTCACATCTTTGGATGTCAGTGTTTCATACTGAACAACAGAGATGCTCTTGGAAAGTTTGATCCTAAGGCTGATGATGGAATCTTTCTTGGATACTCCTCAGTTTCCAAAGCCTTCAGAGTCTTCAATCGTAGAAGACAAACTGTAGAAGAAACTATTCACGTCACGTTTGACGAATCCCGTTCAGCGAACTATAAACCGTCTGCTGATACTGAAGAACTGAATCAATGGATGTTTTATCATCTTGGTGATTCAGAAGATATTCCCACTCCTCATGCTCATCCAGTAGAAGATGATAGTCCTCCTATCATTCCAAACATGCAGAATAGTGAAGCTGAAACATCATGGGTCTCAGCTGTTCCTATAAACACTATACCTACCGCTGAACCAAATGCCTCAGACATTCCATCTATCTCTCAGCAATCAGTAAATGAAATGACAAATGCAAGTATTCCTCTCTTAGCTGAAACTCCAGAAGTAGCTGAAGCCTCATCTTCAGCTCCTCCAGTTCAAGATGAGTCAGCGACTTATGCTCCGGCTCAACGATGGACCGTAAATCATCCAATTGACCAAATTCTTGGTGATCCAAACGCTGGTGTTCAGACTCGACGAAGTGCAGGTAATATTTGTTTATTTGTTAACTTTATTTCTCTAACTGAACCAAAGAAAATAGATGATGCCCTCAAAGATCCAAACTGGGTCAGCGCAATGCAAGAAGAGCTGACTGAATTCGAAAGAAACAAAGTTTGGAAACTTGTTCGGAGACCAACTGATAAAACAGTAATAGGCACTAAATGGGTCTATCGAAACAAGTTGGACGAACATGGTACTGTAACCCGCAACAAAGCTCGTCTTGTTGCTCAGGGATACAGACAAGAGGAAGGTATAGATTATGACGAAACATTTGCTCCAGTAGCAAGACTTGAATCTATTCGTCTATTCTTAGCATATGTTGTACACAAAAACTTCAAAGTACATCAGATGGATGTTAAGTCAGCGTTTCTGAATGGAAAGCTGAATGAAGAAGTGTATGTGGAACAACCTCCAGGATTCTCAGATTCTAAGCGTCCAGGTTATGTCTATAAACTGGATAAGGCACTTTATGGCTTGAAGCAAGATCCTCGTGCATGGTATGACACTCTTTCTACTTATCTCCATATTGAAAAATTTGAGCGAGGTAAGATTGACAAAACTCTATTTTTTAGAAAAGTGAAAGGTCATATCATTCTAGTTCAAATATATGTTGATGACATTATATTTGGTTCTACTAACCCTGAGCTTTGTACTCGTTTCGCTGATAGAATGAAAGAAGAGTATAAAATGAGCATGATGGGTGAACTAACATATTTCCTTGGTCTTCAGATTAAGCAAACTAAAAAAGGAACGTTTATAATACAGGGAAAGTATGTTAAAGATATGCTGAAGAAATTTGATTTAACTCATAGTTCAGCTATGAAAACCCCTATGGCACCACCGCTGACACTTGGCAAGGATTCAAAGGGAATACCTGTTAATGTCACGCTGTACCGTGGGATGATCGACTCTCTCTTGTATCTTACAGCTAGCCGACCCGATATTATGTATGCAACATGTTTGTGTGCACGATATCAAGCTGAACCTATGCTATCTCATATGAAAGCTGTAAAGATAATTTTTCGATACCTTAAGGGTACATGGAACCTAGGTCTTTGGTATCCCAAAGATTCAGGATTCGATCTAACCGCCTATTCAGATAGTGATTTTGCAGGTTGCAAATTGGATAGGAAAAGCACCACAGGAGGATGTCAGCTCCTGGGTGGAAAGCTGGTTTGTCAGGTACACTAAACATCTCTCACTCCATCCCTCCTTTATCATACACTATCAGTTCTACTACCCAAGCCTATACACTTGAACAAATTTTCTCTCTCTGATTCTACCCAAGTTCTTACTTGTAAGATCGTTGTGTTTCAGCTAGTCCTCTCCCCTGTTTGAGGATATCGCTGAAGGTTCCACAACTGCGACTTCACCAATAATACCAGCTGCTGCTGAAGAAATAATCCCAGTCTTGGATTTAATCTCTGAGACTGAAGAACCTGAAGAACAACTACTCTCGCACAGACGCAGACCTTCCTTAGCTCCTCAAAGGCTAAGTGAAGAGGATCAGAAAAGAAGAGAATAGATAATAAAGCAATTCGAGGATCAACGAATCATTCTGAGGCGTGATCAACTTCCTTCAGTTCCTCAAAAGTTCAGAATTTCCCAAAAGGAATACAAGGATCACCTCAGAGCTGAAAGATTAATCGCTGAAAGAAAGGAAGCTGAAGAAAAGGACAGAGAATACGCCATCCAGCTTTCTAAACGATCAGTGAAAGACCCCAAGCTGAAAAGAGTTCCTATTGAAGTTCAACGTCAGCTCTGGGAAGACGCCAAGAAGATAACTGAAGAAAAGAGAACTGTGTCTCAGTCCACTTTAGCCTGGTGCAAAGAAAAGGTCAACTACAGACTCTCTCCTGCCAAAATCAACAAGGTATTCATCTCTGGAAGAACAACCCTTGTTTCAATCGCTGAAGTCGAGATATTCAGAGAAGATAAGAAGTACGAAAAATTCTATGCTGAAGCCATAACGAAGTACGGTCTCTCTGAATGGTTGGAGGTCAGGTTAGCCATCCAGAAGTCCAAGTCGAAGTACAAGGAACATGTTGAAAAGCTGATCAACAAACAAATCGACTTAGTCTACTCCTGTGTGGATATTCCTCCTCCTCCTCTCGAAAGTCAGAAAAGAAAGGCCTCAACAAAGAAGAAGAAGAAATCTATATCTTCAATTGATGGCCCTGTCATACGAAATGAAACAGGTATTGGTTTTTCACGTGCTAAAGTCCTTGGTCCCGATCCTGATCTTTCCATGCTTGACACATCTATTCCTCCTGGTGAGACTTTCATCCCTAGCAAAGTCATAAGCGAACCCTACAGGATATTTTTTCCATGACTACGATGGTGGAAAGCATTTTCAACGCATCTCTGAACTTCACATCACTCCCATCGAACAGCTGAGAGATCTCATCTACTGGTGTGACTTCAGGAATGACCCTCAGGCACGACATCTGAAACCCTTGATTTTTGAAGAAGCGTTGATCAAAAGAAAACAAGGTGTAACCGTTCCTAACTGGATGATTCCCACCACATCAATGACCCTTAATGAACTTCTCATTAAGGAAGAACCCTTTACAAACTGATATGATCGCCTATTTCTCTATTGTATCAGTTATTCTTTTGTACTTGTAATTTATTTCGCTTGTACTTGTAATCTTTCCATTTCTCTTTGTAACCTGATTCAAAGTTTTAAAGGAAGATTTCAGCGAATGTACTTTACTCCATCAGTACTGAAAAGATCCCAGAAAACAGTAAAAGGGACAAATATTTTATCAGTTCTTTTTATCCTTATGTTTTCATTAAATAGCAATTTTCTTTGTTGCTATGTCATAATCAAATAGGGGGAGATTGTTGATCCAAACCCTCAGTGATTTGATAATGACCCTCTCTTATATACTTAGTGAAAATTGTAAGTAAACAATATGTATCAGAGTTTCACTATCGATGATAAGTACTAAGATCTTACAGTACCGCTGATAGGAACTCTCGCTCTTTAAATTAAACATTCAGCGAACACTGTTCACCATTAATGCTCTGAGTCTGTTCAGTCATTATGATGATCGCTGATAAGTTAGTTGTTTACTTATGATCCCTGAAGACAAGTTTCACGTCAACATAGGTTCTACGCTGAAGTCGAAGATCAAGCTCAAGAACCAGCGACAAGTCTCCTAATGAACTGATGCGGATCAGCGAAGACTCAGATTTGTCCACTCAACGTGAAGTATCAAGTACAAGACTTCAGCTATCGCTGAACTTTATCATTCGCTGAATAGATAATGATAATGCTCTGAATCAACGAAAGCTGATCATGAAGTCCTTCGTACAAAGTACTTTTGTCTTAACCTCCCTTGCACGACTCCGTACGAAATGTCAGAAAAGAACCTCCGACTGTCTGAAATCGTACAACCACTCTGATACTACACTGTTCATCCATGCGGCTACTAAGGTTGTCAACCAAGGTCAATGACATGCAACCAACCAACTGATGACACGTTTAAAGTGTATACTGACTTGCATTAAATGCATGCAGTATATAAAGAGATGAACCCACTTTATTTGAAGTAACTTGCTAACTCTGGACAAGTTCAATCTCTTATCTCAAGATAGGTTATTATTAGTAATTTCCTTATCTCTCTTAGTGCAAGAAACCTTAGTGTTCCAACTTGTTTAGATTTAGGTTTATCCTTAATATTGTTTCCGCAACAAGCTGTAAATTGTTAATGATTTATCAATAAACAATTTAGAAAAGTAAAATTTGTGTGTTTGTATTCAACCCCCCCCCCCCCCTTCTACAAACTTGTATAGGCCTTTGGGACCAACACATTGATATGAGTCAAAACAACTCTTCAAATGTCTGCTTTGTGTCTGACGATACAGTCAAAAGAAACTGGTTGTGGCATAAACGTTTGTCTCATCTTAACTTCAAAACCCTTCATAAATTATCAAACAAAGAGCTGGTGACTGGCATGCCTAAGCTGAACTTTGTCAAAGAAAAGCTGTGTGATGCATGTGAAAAAGGGAAGCTCACCAAATCTTCTTTCAAAACCAAGCAATGCTCTTCCATCAATCTTCCACTTCAGATGCTGCATATGGATCTATGTGGACCAGTCAGCACTCCCAGTCTAGGAGGAAGAAGGTACATTCTTGTTATTGTTGATGAATTCTCTAGATATACTTGGGTGTCTTTTCTCAGGTACAAAAGTGATGCAACTGAAGAAATCATCAACTTTGTCAAAAAGAATGAAATTCTGAATGGTCAGCTTGTCAGATCAGTAAGAAGTGACAATGGCACTGAATTCAGAAACAGTGGTTTAGAAGACTTCTTCAATGAGAAAGGAATCTCTCAAAACTTCTCTGCTGTCAGAACTCCACAACAAAATGGTGTTGTGGAAAGAAGAAACATAACTCTATGTGAAGCAGCAAGGTCTATGCTGAGTGAAGCAAAACTGCCAACCTATTTTTGGGCCGAAGCTGTCAACACTGCCTGTTTCACTCAAAACAGGTCGGTGATAACAAAAAGACATGAGAAAACCCCGTATGAAGTCTTTCATGGAAGAAAGCCAAACATTGGTTTCCTTCATGTCTTTGGCTGTGTGTGCTTTATCCTAAATGACAGGGAAAATCTTGGGAAATTTGATCCTAAGGCAGATGAAGGAATCTTTGTGGGATATTCCTTGACCTCCAAAGCCTACCGAGTTTATAATCTTCGGAGAGAATGCATTGATGAATCTATCCATGTAAAGTGTGATGATTCAAGATCATCTTCTATGACAAATGATGATGAAGAACTACATAGGTGGATATCACCATGCATTGGGGAATCTCCCATTTCAACCTCCACCGATCCACCTTGTATTCCAAATATTCCCTCTATTCCAAACAATCAAGTTGGGTCATCATCTTTATCACCTGAAACCCCCTCTGCCGAAATTACCTCCACCAAACCCAATCCATCATCCACCGAAATTAACCCCATCACTGAATCTCTTCCTGCCGATAATCCCTCTGACGACCCACCTTCATCACATCCTGCCAACACTCCAGCCTCGAACTTTCCTTCCTCTTCAATTGTTCCTCCACCAATGCCCCCTGCTCTTAAATGGACCAAAGATCATCCCATTGATCAAATCATCGGTGATCAGCAAGTTGGTGTTCAAACAAGGAGAGGCACCAGTAACATTTGTCTCTATGTGAATTTCCTATCTCTTGTTGAACCTAAAAAGATTGAAGAAGCCCTAAGTGACCCATGTTGGGTTTCGGCCATGCAAGAAGAACTCTCCCAATTTCAAAGAAACAAAGTCTGGAGACTTGTGCCTAGACCTTCAAGGAAAACAATCATCGGCACAAAATGGGTCTTTAGAAACAAAATGGATGAAGATGGTACTGTCATCAGAAACAAAGCCAGACTCGTAGCTCAAGGATACCGACAGGAAGAGGGTATTGACTATGATGAAACATTTGCTCCAGTTGCCAGACTTGAAGCTATCAGGATCTTTCTTGCTCATGCTGCTCACAAGAACTTCAGGGTATTTCAAATGGATGTGAAAAGTGTTTTTCTGAATAGAGAACTAGCTGAGGAAGTCTATGTGAAGCAACCTCCAGGCTTTGAAGACTCCACACATCCAAACTATGTGTACCGACTTGACAAAGCTCTGTATGGGCTCAACCAGGCTCCTCGAGCCTGGTATGACACTCTTGCCATCTTTCTACTCAAGCATGGCTATACTAGAGGTACAATTGATAACACCCTCTTCCACAAGCAAACTTCAGGTAATCTCATTCTTGTTCAAATCTATGTGGACAACATTATTTTCGGTGCCACCGATGAGTCTCTGTGTGATGACTTTGCCTCTCTCATGAAAAGTGAATATGAGATGAGCATGATGGGGGAGCTAACTTTTTTCTTAGGTCTTCAAGTGAAACAAATTTCAGAAGGAATTTTCATAAACCAAAGCAAGTACATTAAAGACCTTCTGAAGAAATTTGGCTTTGAAAACTCCTCTCCCATGAAAACTCCCATGGCACCACCTTTGAAACTTGATGCCGATTTAAATGGTGAATCTGTGGATGTTGTTTGTGCAATATGTCTTCAAGGTTTAAATTTAGAAAGGTCAAAGTCAAAGTCAATGTAATGTGTTTTGTATAAATAGCCTTTGTGTAGGTTAGTTTAGAAAAACACTCTTAGAAACATTCTGATAATTCACATTAATATCTTAGAGAGAGAAAGTGCAGAACTCCTATCTTGTATACAGTGTTTTTGATCAATGAGATGACAAATTCACATCTTCTCTATCTTGATTGATCCTTAGGGTTTAACAATTGGTATCAGAGCAGGATCTTAGATTCAGAGAGTGTTTCTGTGATCATATACAATTTTTTGTGAAGATTATCAAGAAAATTTGATCGATTTCTTGAATTTTTTTTCAAGAAATCTCGTTTTCTTGAGATTTTTTCAAAAATTCTTTGTTTGTGATCGAATTGCTTCAAGATTGTGCTCAGTAGATTCGTCATCTGTTTTGGAACATCGTTAAAGAAGGATTCGAAGGCTGATTTCAAGATTTGAGGCTTCAATTTCGAGATTTTGTCAGATTTTGGGTTTTTTGGTTCGAAGTTACTGTTCGATCGGAATTTTGTAGATTCAGTGGTTTTCAGAGGTTTTTGTTCAGAGATAAAGTGTTCAGACATCGATTTCGAGCATCTCTGTGAAGGATTTTTCAGAGTTCCTAGCCTTTTCAGTGATTTTTGGTCGTATATTGGAAAATCTCGCAAGATTCGAAAATTTCGCAAGTTCTTCATGAAACTCGCAAGTTCTTCACAAAGTTCGCAAGTTTCTTCTACTTTGAAGGTTTTCGAGTGTTAAGTGGGTTTCTCGCAACCCTCAGTTACGAAATTCAGATTTCTTGCTTCTTTCATTCGCGAACTTCAGAGATCATTTTTTCGTCATTGTTCTAACACCTGAAATTCACAACTGTTCATAGCGAATTTCATTTTTCTCGCAACCATCTTTTACGAACTTTACATTTTTCGCTTCTGATCCCTGCGAATTTCGCTGTTTCTCGCAATAGTGCATTGCGAACTTTGACACTTAGTCAAAAAAAATTTATGTTTGTGTTCTAACTTTTTGTGATCTGTTCTGTTTAAGCATTTTTTTTAGATCACGATGGTTTATCAAGTTTCAGTTAATTGTCCTCCGGTGCTAATCAAAGATTCAGATTTTGATCAATGGACGATTTCTTTTATTGATTTTATTTCGAGGAGAGAAAACGGAGATTATATGATAAAATCTTTCACCGACGGTCCGTTGATCATACATAAAAGGGCGGAAGATTTTACTGAAGATGAGATTAAACGGAAGAAAGCAGACAAGGATGCTTCGTCAAACTTACTCTTTGCTATTCTCAAAATGTCGCCTCACATCTACAAACAGGTTGACGTGTATAAAAATTACCCTTTGCAGATGTGGAACGAGTTGTCGAAGCTATTGCATAAATCAAAGGTTGATTTCAAGGTAAAGGAACAAAAGAAAGCTGAAAGGGAGGATGCAAATCAGAAAACATCAGACTCTGAAAATCACAAAGAAGATCATTCAGATGCGGAAGAAAAGAAAGTTGAAAGGGAAGATGATAAAGAGAAGATTATCAAGCTTACAAGGAAATTGCAACAGATGGAAAATCTTTTGATTATGGAAAGAGAAGACTTCAAGAAAGAAAGAGTGGGTCTTGTTAAAAGGGTTTCAGAACTTGAAATGGTTTTGAAGACAAAGACTAAAGAAATTGAAGACAAGAAAGATGTTGAACTCAAATGTCTAAGACTTTCCAAGCAGAACTCAGATTTTCAGAAAGCCTTATTTTTAGAGAAAGAAAGGTTAGAAAAGGAAAGAGTTGTGTTTGAAGGTAAAAGGAAAGATTTTGATGCTAAGAATAGGAAGTTGTCAGAGAAAATTTCTGAACTTCAAGAGGAGTTAGATTTAGAAAGAGAAGAGCTAGAAAAGCGGAAGAAAGCTGAATTTCAGGCAAAGAGCGTCAAAGATGATTTTTCTATTGAGAGGAAGATATTTCAGCAAGAGATTCAGAAACTCACGAAGAATTTGGCTGGTTTATCTACAGATATCATGAAGGAAAAGAGGGTGAATTGTGATATTCGGAAGAAGCTCGAGTTGATGACAAAGGAACGAAATGCCTTAAAAGACAAAGTGAGGTCGTTCAACAACTCCGAGTGTTTTTCAGAATGTCCGATGCGTCCTTCTAACATTTTCTACGAGCATTCTGTGGATATGTCTTCCAAATACTATGCTGATCTTTCTTCCTACAAAAGAGTCAACATGCAATGGAAGGTAAAAGGTAAATTTCCTGGAAAAGATGTACCAAAATCATCATTTCCAAATAAGAATTTTATAACGAAAGTTAATTCTTTTGTTAATTCTTATTGCGGAAATAATGATTTTGTTAATAATAATTATGTTCAATATTGGTATGGTACTTACCATTTTCCTTCTTATAGAGCTCCGCTTAACGTGTCAGGACCCAAGACACGTTGGGTACCAAAATCAACTTAATCTGTTTTGCAGATTTAGAGGCAAGCGTTGAACTCTCGGAAGATGAAGTACTTGTGCATTCAAAGTTTATATTGAACATCACATAATTTCAGGGAGTTTTCTATCTTTTTATATATACATGTGAGAATTGATAAATCTTTCGGTATATTGTAGGGGGAGAGAGATACACGACAATGGCTATTGAACACATCAGTTCAAAACCCGCACTTCAACGGTAATGGCTTCTGAACAAATCAGTTCAGAACCCGTACTTCAAAGGCTATGACTTCTAAACAAATCTTATCAGGTGATATCCTTTCACTGTCATATCCTTCTATTTTTAGGACATGTGCTTAAAGGTATCATTGTGTTATATTTTATGTCTACTAACGTTGAAAGGTTGAACCTTCACAAATTTAATTCAATGAAGTGAAATTCTTCAATTTTTCATTCAATGAATAAAATGTGTGTTAAGGATGATTTTACTAGCATTTTTGTATCGTCGGAGTTATATTTGTTTCTACTTTCTCTTCTGAAATAAGTCGAAAGGTCAGCGAAACATGTTTGAGATTTTGATATAAGCGCAAAATTGTGTAAATCTAGACTTATACAGAATACAATGCTCACAAAGCCTATTCGTCTTAATCATGAATGGAAACGAAAATATGGGGGAAGCACTACGTTTTTGAACCAAGTGATTGAGATGCTATAATAAAAAAATATATATATTATATATATATAATAAAATCATTCAGTTTGATAGTCTGTGCCTGTGGCCTATCTGGTTTGGGAGATTAAGTCCCAAGGGGTACTCGTTACCTAGCTCCTAAGATCAACTGATCTGGGATTGGCTGACCCAAATCCTGCTATAGAACCAGGTAGAAAGCCATGTTCTACTGGTACAGATGGGATTAAGGTATATCGATGTAGCCTTTCTGGTTCGGGAGAGTAAGTTCCAAGGGGTGCTTGTCACCTAGCCCCTAAGACCATCTGGTCTGGGATCGGCTGACCCAAATCCTGCTATAGGACCAGTTAGAAAGTTACGTTTACGGTGTATCTTAGTCTTAATAAACTGTTTGATTATAAAAGATGCCAATGAGCACATAATAAAAGTTGCCAATGTGCACAATATGAAAAGATGCCTAAGAGCACACATCTCTTGAAACTTGGGGAAAATACAAAGTCGCGATAAACCTGTAAATTTGTGAAAATTCTGGTGTTGGACAAATAGTGTGAGTAAGAGCAAAGTATTCTTATAGGTTTTAGAGGTACATTTGCTTGTTGCTAATCATATTTCGCATGCTAGTCCACCAAATAGATTTTATAAAGGGGTTGAAATTGAACTTTTGTAACTCGATATGCGATGATGTCTTGTTTTTTAATCCAAACGCATGCATTTGATTTCACTTGATGGAAATATCTGTTACATTTCATAAAGTTGAATTTCTTTTGTTTGGTGTTCAAATGATTAAATGTTAGTAGTTATAAAATGTTGTTCAATGAATTCTATTTTCTTTATATAAGTTTGTTAAAATGTGCGCTTATATGATTTTTATGCAAATTTTCAGGGGGAGAAAATCATCTTGCTCTACAATTCTTATTTTTAGGGGGAGCAAGATCTTTCGTTTATGGGGAGATTGTTTGTGTTTTTCAAGGGGAAGAAATGTTTTTGAAGAGGGAGATTGTTCGTGACTGAAATTGAAAAGATTTTCGATGCTCGTGATGCTCACTTTCATCGAAAAAGGGGGAGATTGTCTACATCAATTTCATGTCAAAGAAAGTTTAAAATCAAAGATTCGTTTTAATGTCAACGGGGAGATTTGTAGAAAGAAGACGTCGTTTCAAGAAAGGATAGGGGGAGTTTTATTCTTCAAGAGTTTTTAAGAAATCGATTGATCCTTTCTGTGATCTCTTTCTTTTGAACTCGCGCGTTTATGAAGATCGACACTGAAGAATGAAATTCTCAAGTTAATGGAAATGGGGAGAATTCTTCAAGATTTTGAGGAAAATCGATTGATCCATTCAATGATCTCTTTTTCTTGAACTTGTGCTTCTTGTATTAAAAAGCTTTGTGTGAAGATTCATATTCTCCTGTTCGAAGAAAGAAGTTCGTTATTTGCCGTTTGAAGATTGGATGACGTTTTGACTTTGACAAGCTTTGATGAAGTCCGAAGATTCAAGAAAGCTAAAGCTTGCTGATCGCATTTGTTTAAACCTTGAATCCAAGGGGGAGATTGTTTGTGCAATATGTCTTCAAGGTTTAAATTTAGAAAGGTCAAAGTCAAAGTCAATGTAATGTAATGTGTTTTGTATAAATAGCCTTTGTGTAGGTTAGTTTAGAAAAACACTCTTAGAAACATTCTGATAATTCACATTAATATCTTAGAGAGAGAAAGTGCAGAACTCCTATCTTGTATACAGTGTTTTTGATCAATGAGATGACAAATTCACATCTTCTCTATCTTGATTGATCCTTAGGGTTTAACAGATGTTACCCATTATAGGGGCATGATTGGTTCTTTGCTTTATTTAACTGCTAGCAGACCAGATATCATGTTTGCTACTTGTCTCTGTGCCCGTTATCAAGCAAATCCAAAGAAATCTCATTTGGATGCTGTGAAACGGGTTTTCAGGTATCTAAAGGGTACCATGCATCTGGGTCTTTGGTATCCCAAAGACTCAGGTTTTGAACTCATGGGGTATTCAGATTCTGACTTTGCAGGTTCTAAAATTGATAGAAAAAGCACAACAGGCAGTTATCAACTTCTTGGTGGGAAATTGGTGAGCTGGTCCAGCAAAAAGCAAAATTCAGTGTCAACATCCACTGCCGAGGCTGAATATGTTGCTGCTGGAAGTTGCTGCGCACAAATTCTATGGATGAAAAACCAGTTGAGAGACTACAATCAGTTCTACTCCAAGATACCCATCCTATGTGATAATTCAAGTGCAATTGCAATTGCAATTGCAAACAATCATGTTCTTCACTCAAGGTCCAAACACATCGATATCCGATATCATTTCATCAGGGACCATATCTCCAAAGGTGACATTGAGCTACATTTTATTCCAACTGATCTTCAACTTGCAGATTTGTTTACTAAACCTTTGGATGAGGCCAGATTCACCTTTCTCATCGGTGAACTTGGCATGTTGTATTTAAAATAGGTTTAAAAAAAATCGGTCTGATAATTCTCGGTGGCAACAAGATCCCCTTTCGGCATGAATATCCTAAGTGAGCTTTTCGGTGATCCATCTCTCGGTGGATCGCCTCGGTGCGCATATCTGCCCTCTTCAGTGTCTCAACGCCTCGGTGGATCTCTTCGGTAAGCAAATCCTCACTGATTCCATCTCGGCATACCTTTCACCACCGATGTCCACCGATAATCTCTTCATATTCCTCACCGATGTCCACCGATTTTCAATCCTATCCACACGTCACCCCCATAACCCTAGCCTGTCAGATCCTTTCACCTCCCCGTTTCGTGAAACGAATTCCTGACCACGATTCCCAAAGTGGTCATGATTGCCATTTCTATTTTATCTTATTTTATTTTACTTTATCTTATTTTATTTTATTTAAATCGTTCCCCCCATATTTTTTCTCGACAACCCTATATATACTCGACCCTTCACTTTCATTTTTCCTTTACTATTCCTTCTTCTTCTTCTCCGTTCTCTCTCTATAACCTGCAACCTAATCTCTTCTTCGAGCTCTCTCTCGATCATCAATGGCGTCCTCAAAGAACATCCCCCCTACGTGTTTTGCTGATCTCAAGTTCAACCCATGCAATCACGTTGCTAGATTTGAACCCGACCCCTCCCATCCTGAATTCAATCACGTAATCAAGTTCTTCACTCGCTCTCCCCTTCTTCATGCCTTCACCTGTAATCCCAAAATGAGCAAAATGCTCATTGGGAATTTCTGGCTTACCTGTGTGTATGACACCTCCAATGATGCGATCCATGCATCCATCCTTTCTGAAGACGAGGGTGATCACGACCTCACTTTTGGGGTCGATGACGTTCGCACTGCCCTTAAAATCGATGCTTTCGATTCCTATAGCGAATGGCATTCAGATACCGTTCTCGAAGATGTCCTTAGTGCAATAGTTACGTGGTAGATGACAACTCCAAAAGCTCCAAAGGCCCTGGAACTCTTCTTCGAAGTCACATGGGTGGTGTATGGAACTTCTTCTTTGCCCATGTGATCCACTGCCTCTCCCGAAAGACGAGCGGCCATGATCAATCCCCTTCATACATCACCAAACTTGCCCATGCCCTAATCTTTCAACGCCGAGTTGATTTCGCCCAGTACTTCTTCACCGAATTGGTGGAAGTGATCACACATCCAAAGAAGTGCCACGTTGCCTACCCCCGATTCATCTCTATGATCATCCATCACAAACTTGGAATCGCTCTGGACGAAGACCGCAAGTCCCAAACTCCCAGATTCACTTATGACTGGTCTCCACCGATCGTCGGCAGCAAAACTCTCTACGTCGGTGTTCTCGACACCGATCGTCCTTTACGCCGAGGTATGATCACTTTAGCCATCTCTCCAGATCTTCAATGGGGTGATTATGAAATTCCAGGGTTTCAACACCCCGATATCCCCGAGGTCCTTCCTACTGTTGTGACCTCTTCCCCCCGTCCCAGAGTAAAATCGGTCGGTGCGAAGAAGAGATCGGCCGCCGACACCTCCGCCGCTGCTTCCAGGACCATGACACCGATTAACCCATAGGTGGCTTCCCCGGTACACCCCTTCCAAATCATTTTTGTTCACCACCGACCATTTGGTTATCCCTAAGGCATCCCTAAATTTACCTCCTCCAACTCGTTCTTTGAGTGAACACGCAGGCTCTCCCACCGAAAGTCTAGACTCTCCCTCCGAAAGTCTGGACCTTGCACTGCACGGCCTTTCACCCGGTCATTTCTTGATCGATGATGATGCACAACCCGTTCAGGGTTCCCCCCCATGACTTCTTTGCAGGTCTCTTTGACGACAATGGTTCTCCCCGAACCTCCCCGTCGGTCGGAGCGATCCTTATTGAGTCCTCTTCCCCCTCACCAACAAGGTCACCTTTGAACCAAACTTCTCCCCGAAGTTCTCCCCGGGTTCGAACTCCCCAAAGATCGCCTACGCCACATCGATCACCCTCCCCGGGTCAAGAATCACACCGACGATCTCCCACTCCGCCACCGAGACCACTATTTCATGATGAAATGTTATATCCCAGCAACATTCCCATTTCGGCGGAGGATCCCCATCGCATCCGCTACATAGTTCCTGGGGATGTCGGGGGTGAAACCACTGTTCAAGCGCCCTCTTTGATTGAAGACTTACAAGAGAGTGCTCGACAATGTCGGCTTGTCGGCACCCAATTTGAATCTTACAAACAGGCCACTCTTGCAATGATCGTCATGACGGGTTCCCGAATGTCCACTATCGAGTCTCGCCTGCCGCAGATCCTTTCAGATGCTATTACCGATGCTCTACGGCCCTTTACCACCGACATCTCCTCTTTGGTTTCCAAGGTGGAATCTTTGTCACAATCTCATAGGGATCTTGCCTTCTCCTTTGGTGCTTTCAAGGCAGCCTCCACCGTCAAGGATTCTGAACTTCAGAGGATGCTTCAAGAAGCTAAGTCTCATCAAGACTTCAGCCAGGCCACTGCCAACTCTCTTCGTGACATTCATGCCCAACTTCAAGAATTCAGCCATCTGGAGATGGATCTCGGTGACTTCACCATGGTTTCTGAAGAGGTACCGAAACAACTTTCTTTTCTTCATGAGAAATTTGACTACATTTTCAGACAGATGGGTATGAAGATTCTGGCTGGTGCTGAGGGGGAGAAAAAGACAACCCAACCCAAGTTGCCATCTCTTAAACAGTCGGTCATCCCCAAGCCTCCATCTTCCACCGATGACATTCCTGAAACCACCGAAACTCACGCTGAAACCGCCGACGCTGAGGGGGAGCATCTCTCTAAAGAAAAAGAGTTGGAGTTGGAAGACAAAGCAACAACTGAGGGGGAGCAACCTTCTGAGGCCGAAACAGACAAGGGAAAGAAAAGTCTTACTGCCGAACAATTGGCCGAACAAGAAAGAATAGAGAAAGAAAAGATGAAGTATGGGACTCGTCCCACCGATGCAGACAAACTCAAACTTAAACCTCCTTCATCACATCTGCAGGAACCCAATCTCGGTCTGACTCCTCAAGAAATTGAGGAAGCCAGATTAGCCCAAAAAGCCCTTGATGATACCAAGGCCCTCTCTTTAAAAGTTGCAGAGGAAGAAGCCAAGAAAGCCATGTCCACCGATGCCGTGTCGGCACAGAAATCGGTGCTGAGTGAATTTGAACAAGAGAGAAATGAAGAAGTTAGCTGGTATAAGAAGAAGATGCACCACCGATCCGACAGAACCCAGATCTCAGGTGTCAAGATCACAATCTCCAGAGCCAACCCAAAAGACATCAGGCTTATCATTGATCGGGAAGATGGCTCCTTGAAAAGCGTGAAAGATTACCAACTCAAAACCTACGGTCTCCCCGAATGGTACGAGATCTCTCGACACTTGGCCAAAAATCCAAACCCAAAGAAGGACATCTTTGTCAAATACATTGATGGTCTAATGGCAAAGATGAAGGAGATCAAAAAGAAGTATAGCATCATGCTGACCACCGATGAAAGATCGAAACTGCAATCCTTGAAGGAAGAAGTGCGCCTTCCCAAAGTTCAGAATCCCCCCGACACTGTCTTCAAGGATATGGCAAAGGAAGGAAAGATACCGAATGTAAGTAACTTAAGTCTTTCCCTTCCCACTTCGGCATCATATCCCACGACAACTCTGGGCCTGTCACCGATTCCAGGACTGTATTTCAACGATGGTTTCGGCAAACGAGCCTTCTTCAGATTCTCTCAAATCCCCGTTGCCGACACCATGTTTCTTGAAGGCCTCCACAACTTGTTCCCTCACATCCCCGACGCTCAACCCTACTACCGAATCCTAATGGATGAGTCAAGCGCCGACAATCGTCAAAGAAGTAGGATTTCATTTTACCTATCGGTAGTTTTGATAATCTTTTGCTTCCTTTCCTTACCGATGTATGAGAATGACTTATGCAATTCAAGTGCTTCTCTTGTTTATATTTTGCTGTACATACCTTTTATTTCCTTGCTTTATATATATTGTATAGATATACTCAAAGAAACATAGTTCAAAAAAAAGGTCTATGTGAAAAGAACCCAAAAGAGTAAAAAGGGTCAAAATGCACTTATTTTCATTTGCTCTTTAATATTCTAAGGATAGAGATCAAATTCAAATAGGGGGAGATTGTTGGGTCATCACAGATTTGAAGTTGACTCAATTAAACCCACTTAGATACTTAGAGTATTTTTTGATCCTTTTGTGTAACTTGTACTCTTATATCAATTGTTCGGTAAAGTCGAAGATCAACCGAAACCAAGTGCGAAGACTATCTCATTGCGGAAGTGAGAAAATCGGCAGCAACTTTCTACAAGTTACATCACCACCGATATGCTTGTGCTATCGGTGGACACGCATCACCGAATTGAAGAAATTCGGTGAGAAGCTCAAGAAGACTTCCACCGATATTTGTTCAGAAATCGGTGGGAGTTCAAGAAGACTGCACCGAAATATTATACACTTCGGTGAAACTCTTTCTTTTCTAAAGAAGTGAGATTTCGAATTGGTGCAGTTTCCAATACAGGAGGTCGGTAGCCTTATTCTCTAAAGACAAAAGAGAAGATCATTTATTATGAGACAATATCCTATTGTCAGATAAAAGTGGCATTTTGTCATTTTTATCTATTCCCAGATAAGGTCTTTTTCTGGTACGACTGTCCTCCTGGTTCCTTGGATAAGTTAAAAAGGAGATATCAGCTTTTCAGAAGTCAACCTCTACAATGAATGGAAGAGTGACAAGTGTCCCAAGCATTAAATGATGCATGGACTATAAATAGAGGTGAAGACTCTCCATGCAAACCACGGCTGCTGAAGATAACTAAGTGCAAGCTCCTTCCTTACTGAAATTGCATCTTGTGTCTAAGTGTACAATTTGTTCTAAGTGTTTTTCAGTTTACTTTGTGTTAGATTGTTAGAATAGTTTAACTGTTCTTTTCCGCAACAATCTTTTGTTTTCTATGTGTAATTCTTATTGAAAGATTTTCAATATATTGAATTAAAACTTGTGAAAAATCTGAGTATTGTATTCAACCCCCCCTTCTACAATACTTGTTGAGCCATTTTGGGACCAACAAAAACCGAATTCAAATGCTTTCATAGATCAAATCAGGTAAAAATAATCCTTCGGTTACACGTCATCCATCATAAAATCCATAGTTGTTCCAACCCCCAACATCTAAAGATTAGTTCATGTTGGGGTGGATAAAAACACAAGAATCAGGGTAGAAAGTGGTGTGTGTAAACATAGTGATCGTAAACGTGAAGAATGTACGATGAAAATCCCTTCTCTCGACTCTAATCCGCTTCGCGTGGTGAACTCTCTTCAATCAATCCTCTATCGTGGCTCCAAAGTACGTGAAATAGCTCTGAAAATCGTCCTCTCGCTGCCTACCATCGCACGTGTCGAAGTGATGACCTAATTCCGGAAAAACACCAACTATAGAAAAATCGAGCAGGGACTTACGCGGTTTGTCCCGCGGCTTCAGGCCACGAGGAAAGCCGCACGCTTTCCTGAAGTATCCTGGTCAGTCTGGTTCATGGATCTGGGTACGGTTCTTGGGCTTGGATCTCGGGCTTCCGTTGGGCTTCGTTTTGGACTCTCTTTTGGCTCTTTTTCGCTGCTTTTCTCGACGCTTGTCTTCTTTCGGATTACCTGCATATTTCACTCGATAAACCATAAAATTCCGCCTTTTTGCTTCAACACAAGCCAATCTCATTGGTTTGTGGCCTGAAAATAACGCCAAAAAGTGGCGGTATCAACAACCCCAAACCGAGTGTTGCTTGTCCTCAAGCAAATTAGCGATAAAATAGAATAAAAGCATATATCAGTGAAATAATAACAGCACAACTCTCAATCGATACCACGTAATGCACTGGTGATTTCCCATACCCGTTAATGCTTATCTCACCCTCTCCTCATCCTTATTCTGTTTGATCTATGGCCTTCCATTGTGAGTTGAACTCGTGACTGCTCCGATTACATTAAGGTCGTACTAGGTCCAAACATACTAGGGAAAACATTTCGCCTCGACCCTACCTCACGGGATACTCTCATTTCACTCGAACCTAGGTTGTCGCACATGTTGTCATATATAAGGAAGTTATGTACAATGATACTCAAGAATTACATGACAAATCTAATGGAAGACGCACAAATGTCCAAAGAGTCGATCTCAGAAAGGAATCAAGTAGCAAGACAGGGAATATTGGTAAAAGTGGTCGCATACCCTAATCACATTTTCCAGAAGATCATCCAGGTCTTTACAAGGGTTGTAACGGGGCTAGGGTCATGGCTGAGAAATGAAAGGTAAGTGGATCAAAGATCCTCGGTGTGTCAACCATTAGCAGTTCTGGACTTCTTGACTTCACTTTCTATCACTTGGCCCTCTTTGTCACTACTGGAGTCGCTTTGACTCTCTTATGTAGCTACTATAAATACTATCTAACTAACTGTATTTATTTATTTTTATTTATTTTTATTATTTTGTTGTGGGGCATCATTGGCCCTCTTTATTTGATTGGGGCTGCATTGGCCCTTTTTTCTAGCTCTTGGGTTAGAATGACCCAATGCATTTTCATGACTGGCCTGCACTCTTTCTTTTCTGCTCTATCTTCCGCTATTCATTACCGCCTCTGATTGACACACTTTTGGATAAGGGTTGGCTAAGGCTTTTGGTTCGGGTTTAATGGTGGGTTTGAAATGAATAGGGTGAGTGTTTGGCTGCAAAATGGGTTATGGATACACACATAAGGGGTCAAAAGGGATGATAGAAAAAACTGGGTTAAAAGTGCACACAATGCCTGGAATCATCTCTTAAGGTCCACACGATATGGTTGATGACTAATTTGTTGTACCCTTTTAAAAGTATATTATATTATAGCCAAGAACGTGGTGTTTATCAGACCAAATCTTTCAATAAATAAACCAAGATGCAAGTATACATCTCAATCCATTATCGTCTCAATCAAGTAATAATGGTACAAAAGTACCAGATATCGAACCCACAGGGAAGCGTGGAAAAGTTTCTCTTTTAAAGTCTAGTTCGTAAAAGCGAGTTTCAGATGGCGAATTCGAAAACAATATTTTGGAGGTTTGATTAACAACTAATGACAGAAATCAGTTATAAAAAGAAGCACAGGGTATAAAGATCTGTTGGGATGATCCTAATAATTAAATATAGCGATGAGACCGCATTCCTTAGTTATCTCATACGTCGACTATTTCATGATACAACGAACCGGGTGTCAATTGGTCAATTGTTTTTACACCACAAAATATAACATTGATTTAAATAACCTCGGACAATCATGCAGTATGCGACACCTTTCAATTTAACTATTAGTCCCGGTCCCAACTTCAATTTATACCCTGAACTAGGACGCTTAGCCCATCATTGTTCGGTTTCTAATTATAAAGGATGAGTAAATTTGGAAAGCAAATAATGGAGATGAACAATACATAAACAATAATAAAAGTACGTAACTTGTTATGCAAGTAACGATGGATTAATCTAATGAGAAGTTAACGACTGCTTGGAATTCAAGTGGAAAATCTTGTTTTAAATGTAAAACTTAAAATAAAAGAACCTTTAAGTGAACCACCACCGGTTATGTTTTGAATGAATTCCAAACGTTAAGCTATGGATTTGATTACTTAAAAAGCTCGGAAATTAACTAACTAAACTGCGAGTTTAAGGGAAGAGAAATTATGCTTGTATTAAAACTAACACAGTGATTGTCGAAAGGAAACAAGGTTAGTAGCAAATAACAAAGCCGTAGACAATTAAAGAAAGTTGATGGCAACGAGATTATAAAAACCGTAAACAAATGGTGGAACCACAAGGTTCGAACCATGAGCTAGAGCCACGGTTTAACAACTGGCTCTAATGCTCACTTTCTAGCTTAATTAACCAAACTATAATTACCTAACAATACATTGTATCAAGAACCAAGTAACTAATGGTGTCTCGGTGTTCACTGCATTACAAACATATATATAGCAAGGAGAAGTCTTGGAGAGGAGGACAACGGATTGAGATCCATGGGCCGAAGGGTGAATGGATCGGTCCTTGAGGCCCATCCGAGAAATACTCCAAGCCTAACAAAAAATGTAGTTTTGCAAGCTATAAATATTTGGCCCAAGTGTTTGTAAACGGCCGGCCCAAAAAGTCTTCAAAAATCAGCCCGATGAGGAATTCTTCACAAAAATAAAAGCCCGGTCTTCAAAAATTGGAGTTGTCAGTTTCGTTCCATAACTGCTATCTTCTTGATTTGTGACTCCAAAAGACCGTCTTATGCTACCTGTAATACGCAGAATTAGAAATAAGCGATTTTGGGCGTTTTTCATGCATTTTTAGACGTTTTTGGCCAACTTTATACACAAAGGTCCAACTTATTTGTTTTACGCTAAAGTTACTATAATTAACTAAATGGGATGACAAAATGGCTCAAAAATTGGAATTATATGGCTAAAATAGGGTTAAATAAATAACCTTATCACAACCGCAAATTCGAACTGTTGCTTGTCCTCAAGCAACTTTATTAAAAACACAATTTTTGAGCAAGATAATGTTGTGTCAATATGGAAAGTGACGATTAAGCTAAATTCTCAAGAATCCCACAAACATGCATTTGTATTCAACACAATGAAACAATCACTAACTTTTGCTTAGTTGAAAAAAAATAGCCCTTTATAATTCGATGTTCCTCAACTCATTCTTTAAAACACATCAACCATAAGCTAGCCGAACAACTCAATGCCTAATTGGAAAAAAAAATTGCACATGTCTTGAATGGTTTGGCAATTGCCTTTGTACCACTTTCAACATATGGCAATATTTGCCATCTTCTCATTTTGAGGAATTGCATTCGGACACATTGGTCCGAATAAGTGTCTTTGACACTTGACAAGTATGCATGGAAAACATATGTAGAGCTTTGCTCTTTTTTTTAGTGTGTTTGTGTTTTCACGTTTTGTGCATTTTTGAATGTGTGGGTGTGTACATGGGTATGCATGGAGATATGTGCAAAAATTGATATGGTATGAATAATAACCATATCTCCTCCCCAAAACTTTGAATGGTTCAATGTCCTCATTGAACATTGAAGAAAAATCGAACCAATTGTTGGTAAGATTTGTGTATCAGTGTATGGTGTATGCAAAAAACTTTTTCCAACAAAAATTGGTAAGAACAAGAAGTTAGACGACTAGTTCTAGTGATGTGTGAAAAGAATGAAATTACGAAAACAAAGAAATTATTTGAGGCTATGGAACAACTAAATAAAAAGAGCAATGAATCTTGCATGGAATACGTGTGCATGGAATGCATGAATTCATGAGACTATTGGTAACAATACTTTCCACAAATAGCAACAAAATGATTCCCATACTTTTTAAATTAAAATTACACTAAACAGGAAATATAAAGACATAAAATAAAGGGATGATAGGAATAACCTGGCCTACTCGGAAGGAGTAGGGTGCTGCCCCACGGGATGTCATAACAACTGCATCGGGAATGGGGGCAGTGTCTTCAAAATATCCGGGTGCTCATGACTCCATATCAAACGCATGGCGTCATCCTTTGACTTCTCATATCGTAGCCATGTGTTTCTCTCCTCTCTGTCCTCTCTACGCCATCTTTTTAGAGTGTTCCACTGGTCGTCTGGGATGCGAGTGATATGTGCGGTGATAAAGCGTTGTTGTTCTCTTAGTGCCACCCTAATTTCCTTTTTAAAGGAGCGAAGGGTTGCCTCTAAGGAAGCTAAGCTGTCACTTTCGCTCTTCGGTTGCAAGTGTGTGTTATTGCGTAACAACCGATCGACGTTCATTTTATCCATGACCAACTTATCTTTCGAGAAGTGATCAGTGGATAAAATGGGTACCTTTGATTGGCTCATGAGAGAGTGTATTATGGTGGGATGTGGCATTCTTGCATTGGCCCTATCCGCACCTCCAAGGATGTTGTTGGAGATGAGCCGACCGACATCAATTTTATGTCCCTCCATAATACAGTATAGAATGATAACTCTAATCATGCATAATCTAGTGTCGTGCGACGTAGGAAACAACGTGTGTCTTAAAAAGTAAAACCAGACATTGGCTTCCGGTTTTAGACAGTGAGTTCGTAAAGTACGTGTGGTTCCTTGAAAATCCCATTGTGACCCGTCATGAGCAATCCTTTTGAGGATTGCCTCGAAGTCAGCATCAGTCGCATGACTACAAAGCCTCTGAAACTCAGATGAGTAAGGGGGTGGCACCAATCCCAACATTTTATTGATTTGAAAAGCTGACAAACAAACTGGGGTTTGTCGGACAGTGATTTCTATTCCATTCGTTACAGAAAGTTCAGAATAAAAATCATGTACCCAATCTATATTATAAGGACGAGGGACACTACAAAGTAGTTCCCATCCTAGTTTGGTGATTGTGTGCTGAAAATGTGGGTGTGCTAGTAAAATGCGATGATCAAATCCTTTTGGAGAATGTCCTAATTTACGTGCAAAAGATTTGTGACGGATCAAAGCCTCATGACAACTAAACATATGCATGTGAGTAATACGGAGATTAGAGATGTTACCCACTTTCTTTTTACCCTTATCCTTTTGTATGGCAGACTGTGGAAGCATTGTAGTCTGTTCTTCCATTTCTACATCATCATCTGAATCATCGTTGGAGTCACTGATCTCACCCTCTTCTCTTTCTCAGATGACCACACCCGTATCACTGATTTTTCTCTTTTTGACGGGTGTGTCATTAGGTATGGTCACTGCCTTGTTTCTACGCGTGTACTGGATAGGGGGTTTTGATTCGGCGGTGGGTTTAGTGAGAGGTGAGGTAAGTGGTGGTGTTGCAGAGATGGGGTTTGGTGAAGAGGTAGGTGCGATGGTAGTTGGGTTAGTGAGGGTGGTTGTCTGCGATGGTGGTAGAGTGAGTGTGGGGAAAGTGATTGAGGTTGCGGGAATATTGGCTCGGTGGTCGATAGGGACAGCATTGGGTGCGATGGGGGGATATTCTAGGTTTAGTCGGGGTTATCGACGGACCAGGCGAAATGCCGATGGTCTGGTCAAAATAGGATCGCCATTTGAATCCAGTACAACCGCAGACGCGAGGGGTTGGGTTGCGAGAGAAAATGATCGAGATTGAGAGAGTTGAGACTCATACCTAGCAGTAGGGAAGCCCGGCGGATGTGGTGGTGGTGCGGTGGCTCGGCGATTTTAAATCAAGAATTGCTGTATCTCAGGTGGAGCTCGGTGGAACTGAGGTGGTAGGTTATCTAAACCAAGAAAATCACGAGTGATTATTGTGGTTTGATTTAGGGATGGGTTCGGTGATCGATGGGTACCGGAGGTAGAACCGAAGAAATATGGGAGGTTAGGGTTTCGATTCTCCATTTGGGGTGATGATCGGTGATGGAGGTGGGGTTCGTCGAAATCTGTTATGTGCATGGAAGACACCAGAAAAGCGTAATAATGGAATCGCAACTTCTGCTGGTGTTTGCTTTCGACGGTGGTCGTGCGAAAAGAAAAGGGGGTTTAGGTGAGTGGTTTGTAGAAATGGGTATTCCCCTCCACTGAGATGATCTAGTATAAGAAGAAGAAGGAGATGAGGGGCTGAGGGTCTTCATTGGGAACGTTAGATGGTGACAGAACTGACTAGTGGCAGTGGTGGTTTGTCAGCGCCGGCGATGACGTAAGCGGCGTGAGTGGTCGAGAGAGACGAGTGCAAAGAGATAGAGGGATTTTGTTTGTTCAGTACGATGAAGTACTCTTTGTTTCTCTGCACTGTTCATTTTCTAGACACTGAGATAAAATCTACAGTGTACTCTCCCAATCCACCAACCAAATCCAAGTTTAGTTAGAAACCAACCAGATTAGCTGTCAAACCATTTTCCTAATTCAGTTTTTAAATATCCATATGGGCCGAAAAATTTAATTGGGTTTGACACTAGACATGGGCCGAGATTATGAAATCTTGAGATTGGGCCGAGACTAATATCAAACAAATCAGATTTTTGGGCCACGGTAAAATGAATCGTAAATTGTTCTTCCCAATTGCAACGTTTTAATCTCGAAAGATTATTTTACCGCTTATGTCTGAATTATCCTTCTTGTTAAAACCCAAAAGAACCTTTTATAAAAAATTTGGCCATGGGTCGAAAAATTTCTATTTCCTTCATTAAAAATGTAGTTCCTCGTTCTTCCTTTTCTTTTAAACTAACAAACTGGACATGAATTAAAAACAAAATATAAGAAAATATTTCTCTTTCTTTTTAAAATGTATTTACAATCTCTTGGATCATGAAAAATCCAAGAGCTTTCGAATTGTTGCTCAATTCAGGAGATGGACAACCTCGAGAGGTTGTTGTGTCAGTACAGTAGGCTCGATGAAAGGTTTTACCCTTTGACCATTTACTTTGAAAGTGTCTCCCTTTTCTGGGTTGATTAATTCGATAACACCATAGGGATAGACTTTTGCAATCTGATACGGTCCAGTCCACCTAGAATTTAATTTCCCAGGAAATAACCTGAGTCTAGAATTAAACAATAAAACTTGCTGACCCTCAAAGAACTCTTTTGGAACTATTTTCTTGTCATGCCATTTTTTGGTATTTTCTTTGTAAAGTTTGGTGTTTTCGTAAGAAAAATTCATGTGTTCTTCCAGTTCACAAAGTTGTAGAGTTCTCTTTTTTCCATCTTCATCTAGACTCATGTTAAGTTCCTTAACAGTCCAGTAGGCTTTGTGCTCTAATTCAACAGGTAGGTGACAGGCCTTCCCAAAAACCAATTTATAGGGGGACATTCCAATGGGTGTCTTATAGGCGGTTCGGTAGGCCCACAGGGCGTCATCCAATTTGGAGGCCCAGTCTTTTCTGTGTGGCTTAACTACCTTGGCCAAAATACCCTTGATTTCCCTGTTGGACAGTTCAGCCAAACCATTGGTTTGCGGGTGATAAGCAGTTGCCACCCTGTGCTGAATGTTGTATTTGTCCAGGACTTCCTCTAATAAATTGTTAATGAAGTGAGTGCCTTCATCACTGATTAAGGCACGAGGTGTACCAAATCTAGTGAATATGTCCTTATGAAGAAATTTGACAACAGTCTTAGCATCATTGGCATGGCAGACCATAGCCTCCACCCATTTGGACACGTAGTCTACAGCTACCAAGATATAGGCACAGTTATTGGACAGTGGAAAAGGTCCCATGAAGTCAATGCCCCAAACATCAAATAATTCTACTTCTAAAATTCCATTTAAGGGCATTTCATTCCGGTGAGAGATGTTTCCACTTCTCTAACACTCACCACAACTTTTTGCAAAATTGTGAGCATCATTGTTCAAGGTAGGCCAATAGAGTCCTGATTGTAGGACTTTTACAGCTGTCCTTTGTCCACTAAAATGACCACCACATGGTCCTGTGTGGCAGTGATGTAAGATGGATGTCACTTCTTCTTTTGGAATGCACCTTCGTATCACCTGATCTGCACAAATTTTAAACAAATATGGATCATCCCACAGGAACTGTTTAGAATCACAAACAAGTTTCTTTCTTTGATGTTTGTTGAGTTCCTTGGGAATGATCCCACATGCCAAATAGTTAACAATATCTGCAAACCAAGGTAATGCAGTATGTTGTACAACTAAAATTCTCTCATCGGGAAAAACCTCACAGATATCACTTATGTGTTCCTTTGTGTCCTGTTTTTCCAGTCTTGACAAGTGGTCAGCCACTTGGTTATTTATACCCTTCCTATCAACAATCTCCAAATCAAATTCTTGTAGCAACAAGACCCACCTGATCAACCTAGGTTTTGCATCTTTTTTAGAAATATGATACTTGATGGCTGCATGATCAGTGTGCACAGTTACTTTGGCACCCATCAAGTATGATCTAAATTTTTCAAAAGCAAAAACCACAGCTAATAACTCTTTTTCAGTGGTGGTGTAATTGATTTGAGCTTCGTTGAGGGTTTTACTAGCATAATATATGGAGTGAAAAACTTTATTCTTCTTTTGTCCTAAAACGGCTCCAACAGCCCAATCACTAGCATCACTCATGATTTCAAACGGTAAGGACCAGTCAGGTGCCATTATTACAGGGGCGGTGACCAATGCTTCTTTTATGATTTTAAAAGCTTTTTTACAATCTTCGTCAAAGTTGAAAGCATGGTCATGCTGTAATAGTGAGCATAGAGGTTTGGATATTTTAGAAAAAACTTTTATGAACCTCCGATAGAAACTTGCATGTCCTAAAAACTTCTGATCCCTTTCACAGTGGTTGGTTCAGGCAAATTTGTAATTACTTCCAACTTTGCCTTATCAACCTCAATACCTCTATTGGAAATGAGATGTCCTAACATAATGCCCTCTTTAACCATAAAGTGACATTTTTCCCAGTTTAAAACCAAATCTGTTTCGTCACATCTTTTCAGACTTTTTTCAAGGTTTTCTAAACACATATCATATGATGTACCATAGACGGAGAAATCATCCATGAAAACTTCCATGGACTGTTCAAGTATATCTGAAAATATAGACATCATACATCTTTGGAAAGTGGCAGGAGCATTACAAAGTCCAAAAGGCATTCTTCTAAACGCAAAAGTGCCATAAGGGCAGGTGAAAGTGGTTTTCTCTTGGTCTTCTGGTGCAATGGCAATTTGGTTATAACCAGAGTAACCATCTAAGAAACAATAAAACTCCTTACCAGCTAGTCTGTCCAACATTTGGTCTATAAAGGGTAATGGAAAATGGTCTTTTTGGGTAGCTTGGTTAAGCTTCCTGTAGTCCATACATATCCTCCAACCTGACACTATTCTAGTGGGTATAAGTTCATTCTTCTCATTTGTTATTACAGTTACTCCACCCTTTTTGGGTACACATTGCACTGGACTGACACACGTACTACTAGCAATAGGATAGATTATGCCAGCATCAAGCCATTTTAGAATCTCTTTTTCACAACCTCTTTCATCATGGGATTGAGTCTTCTTTGAGGCTCAACATAGGTAAAATCTTTGTTTTCTAAAATGATTTTATGTTGACAAATGGTAGGGCTTATGCCCTTCAAATCAGCTATGGTCCATCCTATGGCTTTTATGTGTAGTTTTAACATACTAACCAACTTTTCCTCTTGATCAGATTCTAAAGATGCTGAAATAATGACTGGCAACTTCCCTGGTTCTCCTAAAAAGACATATTTCAAATGCGAGGGAAGTTGTTTTAACTCTAAATCAGGAGCACATTCTAAAGAAGGGATAAGGGTTTTCCTATCCTTATTTTCTAATACTTCAATAGCAGAGGTGACATGTATGTCTTCTAAGTCATCAAACTCTGCTATATCATCTTCACTATCAGATTCTCCAATTCCCATAGCCTCCCCAAAACTTTGGTCTTGACACCAAGATTCAATCAAACCTAAGGTAGAACATTCCTCTCTTTCTTCAGGGTATTTAAGGGAGTCCAACACATTAAATGTTAACTGTTGGTCTTGTACTCTCATGGTCAGCTCACCTTTTGTTACATCTATTAGAGTTCTGCTTGTAGCTAGGAAAGGTCTTCCTAAGATAATAGGAATGTCTTTGTCAGCTTCAAAGTCTAGGATGATAAAATCTGCAGGGAAAATAAACTTATCAACCTGAACAAGGACATCTTCAATCTTACCCTTAGGCCAAGCTATGGACTTATCTGCTAATAAGAGTGAAACAGCTGTTGGTCTAGCTTCACCTATGTCTAAAGTGTTAAAAACAGATAAGGGCATAAGGTTTACACTGGCTCCTAAGTCACACAAAGCTTGTCCTACTTCTTTTCCTCTTATGGAACATGGTATTGTAAAACTCCCCGGATCTTTCATCTTTGGAGGGATTTTGTTGGACAACATAGCACTACAACCTTCAGTCAGGGCTACAGTCTCATACTCATTCAACTTTTTCTTTTTGCTCAAAATGTCTTTCAAAAACTTTGCATAGGTTGGCATTTGTTCAATTGCTTCAACCAAAGGAATGTTTATATGCAATTGTTTAAAAACATCTAAAAACTTTTTGAATTGTAACTGCTCTTTCGCATTTCTCGTTCTTTGTGGATAAGGAATGTAAAGAGGAACTGTAGTAGGAGGTGTAGTCTTTTGAAGAGTAGGTGCTGGTGTTGTTGGTAAGGGATTGTCTTTCCTAACATCACTAGGGACTGTGGGACTGTCACCAGCTTGTGACACATCCACTATAGGCTTTTCCTTGGTTTGTGAATCTTTCTTGGGTTCATCGGGGATTAACAGTGGGAAAATAGGAATGGTAGTAGAATTATTGGACACAGTGATGTTATTTGTTCCAATATTTCCACTAGATTAAGCAGAGCTTGGGACTGTGTTTTTCTTTTCTGGCTCTGCTTTGTCTGGGTTTTTAAAATCTTTTTGTACATTTTCTGGTAAATCCTTACCACTCCTCAAAGTTACAGCTTTCACATGCTCTTTTCCGATTCTTGGAGGTGTTTCAGTATCACTAGGTAATGAACCGGGAGGACGTTTCCTCAATTCCAAAGCCATTTGACCCATTTGGGTCTCCAGATTCTTAATGGATGCTTGGGTTTGGGACATGAATCCCTTTATCATAGCTTCCAAGGAAATAGATGACTCGGCATGATGGTTGGACTTTTGAAAAGCATGTTGATTATTTTGAGAATTTGCGTGCTGATTATTTTGAGGTCTGTGCTGAAACTGCTCGTTTTGACCTTGCAATTTTGGTGGTGGTGGATTCAAAGATGGATTGTGCCATGAAAAGTTAGGATGGTTCCTCCACTCAGGATTGTAAGTTTGAGAGAAGGGACCTCCTTTGTTATTGTTATTATTATTATTATGACTATTATTACCAACGTAGTTAACGTACTCAGGATTTTCAGGACAATGATCAAAATTATGGCCATCACCACAGTATGTACATTGTATAGACTGGACAGTAGAAGGTGGTGCAACCGGGTTGAGTGTCACAGCATTAAGGTTTTTAATCAAAGATGCCATGTCACTTAACTGAGTAGATATTAATGCGTAAGCATCGGGATCTTGCACTCCTGCTGTTCTTCTAACTGGTAATGCACGTGGATCAGCCCACTGACCATTGTTGTTGGAAATTCTTTCAAGGATGTCATATCCTTCATTATAGGTACAATATGTGAAATCTCCGTTTGCAGTAGCGTCGAGCATTTGTTTTGCAGTAATATTCAAACCACTGTAAAATGTCTCTAACTGTATGCAGTACGGAATGCCATGGTGAGGGAATTTTCTCAAAAGCTCCTTGTACCTATCCCATGCATCAGGAACTGCTTCATCATCCATTTGTCTAAAAGTACAGATTGCATTTCTGGACTTAGCATTCCTCGTGGGTGGAAAATATTTTTTTAAAAATTTCTCAGCCATTTGGGCCCATGTAACTATAGAATCTGGCTTCAAGGAGTTGTACCAAGATCTTGCACTGTCTCTTAAAGATATGGAAAAAGTTTTAATTTTAGTGCATCATCTTCAACTCCAGGAATTTTAAAAGAATCTGTAATTTCCATGAAGGACCGTAAGTGAGAATGAGGATCTTCTGTTGCCATACCAACGTATTGACCGTTGGTTTGTAACATATGAAACATTATTGGTTTCAACTCAAAGTGGTGGGTTTGCAAAATTGGTTTCAAAATTCCTGAGTGTAACTAAGTTAAAACAGGAATGGCATAAGACATAATACCACCATCTTTAGAGTTAGCTAACCGAAAGATGTTTTGTTCCTCATCATCAACATTATTAACTGGCCGGTTTTCTGGTATTTCACCATTATTATTAGGACGCTCATGGGGACCAAACTGTTGATTTTCCTCCTCATCATCTGACGAAGAAGAATAACGTTCAGACATCTCGGGAGAATTTAAGACTGTGTTAGCTCTTTGGATTCTTCTTCGTTGTTTAAACGTTCTTTCAATGTCAGGATCAAATTCGAAAAGTTCACCGTGAGGTAACCTTGGCATACACTATATTTTTGTGGTTTTCTAAAAGATGGTAGAAAAACTTGCTTTTAAAAATTTTACTTTGAACAAAAGAAAAACTTCTAGCGTGCTTCCCCGGCAACGGCTCCAAAAACTTGATGACTAATTTGGTGTACCCTTTTAAAAGTATATTATATTATAGCCAAGAACGTGGTGTTTATCAGACCAAATCTTTCAATAAATAAACCAAGATGCAAGTATACATCTCAATCCATTATCGTCTCAATCAAGTAATAATGGTACAAAAGTACCGGATATCGAACCCACAGGGAAGCGTGGAAAAGTTTCTCTTTTAAAGTCTAGTTCGTAAAAGCGAGTTTCAGATGGCGAATTCGAAAACAATATTTTGGAGGTTTGATTAACAACTAATGACAGAAATCAGTTATAAAAAGAAGCACAGGGTATAAAGATCTGTTGGGATGATCCTAATAATTAAATATAGCGATGAGACCGCATTCCTTAGTTATCTCAGACGTCGACTATTTCATGATACAACGAACCGGGTGTCAATTGGTCAATTGTTTTTACACCACAACATATAACATTGATTTAAATAACCTCGGACAATCATGTAGTACGCGACACCTTTCAATTTAACTATTAGTCTCGGTCCCAACTTCACTTTATACCCCAAACTAGGACGCTTAGCCCATCATTGTTCGGTTTCTAATTATAAAGGATGAGTAAATTTGGAAAGCAAATAATGGAGATGAACAATACATAAACAATAATAAAAGTACGTAACTTGTTATGCAAGTAACGATGGATTAATCTAATGAGAAGTTAACGACAGCTTGGAATTCAAGTGGAAAATCTTGTTTTAAATGTAAAACTTAAAATAAAAGAACCTTTAAGTGAACCACCACCGGTTACGTTTGGAATTGAATTCCAAACGTTAAGCTATGGATTTGATTACTTAAAAAGCTCGGAAATTAACTAACTAAACTGCGAGTTTAAGGGAAGAGAAATTATGCTTGTATTAAAACTAACACAGTGATTATCAAAAGGAAACAAGGTTAGTAGCAAGTAACAAAGCCGTAGACAATTAAAGAAAGTTGATGGCAACGAGATTATAAAAACCGTAAACAAGAGAGAAGATGATTAGTGACAAACTACAACTTTAAGTAACAAGAGAGTAGGAAATTGATGGCAAATAACAACTAAAATCGTAAATATCAAGAGTAAGCAAGATTAAGAGTAAACTACTAAAAGCTGTAAACAATGGAAATGGTTAGCACCGAGATTATGAGCTGCAGAAAACAACCGTGAGTAAGCAAGTAAATACCGAATGTAATGAAATCGATGAAACCGTAAGAAAGCAAAGCAATATGACAATATTGTAACAAAACCGTAAGTAAGGGGATTAGAAACAAGATTAAGGCAACAAAGAGAGATTATTAGATGATGAAACGGGTCACAAACGAGTGCCAACGAGAGAGTCTTCAATACATTAATCGAACCGAACCAAATGGTGGAACCACAAGGTTCGAATCGTGAGCTAGAGCCACGGTTTAACAACCGGCTCTAATGCCCACTTACTAGCTTAATTAACCAAACTATAATTACCTAACAATACATTGTATCAAGAACCAAGTAACTAATGGTGTCTCGGTGTTCACTGCATTACAAACATATATATAGCAAGGAGAAGTCTTGGAGAGGAGTACAACCATGGGTCATACCCATGGATTGAGATCCATGGGCCGAAGGGTGAATGGATCTGTCCTTGAGGCCCATCCGAGAAACACTCCAAGCCCAACAAAAAATGTAGTTTTGCATGCTATAAATATTCGGCCCAAGTGTTTGTAAACGGCCGGCCCAAAAAGTCTTCAAAAATCAGCCCGATGAGGAATTCTTCACAAAAATAAAAGCCCGGTCTTCAAAAATTGTGAGTTGTCAGTTTCGTTCCATAACTGCTATCTTCTTGATTTGTGACTCCAAAAGACCGTCTTATGCTACCTGTAATACGCAGAATTAGAAATAAGCGATTTTGGGCGTTTTTCATGCATTTTTAGACGTTTTTGGCCAACTTTATACACAAAGGTCCAACTTATTTGTTTTACGCTAAAGTTACTATAATTAACTATAATTAACTAAATGGGATGACAAAATGGCTCAAAAATTGGAATTATATGGCTAAAATAGGGTTAAATAAATAACCCTATCAATGGTCTACTACACCCTTACCCAATATCCCGATGGCCGTCTTTGCTACTCAATGTGATATTATAGCGAGATCACTCTATAATCACGACAAGGAATTCGAAAAAGTGTATATGAATCTCGTGTTTAAATCCCTCGAAATGAAGTATGTCTTTTAGGCTCAAATCTCGCTATTGGGTGGTCTCCACTAATGTCCCTAGTCATGTCTTTCCCCGGTCCTTCCCTAATGGTCACGTTACTATCACAAGATTCTCCCCACAATGGTCGGTCTCAATCATCCAAAACAAAAAAATATTAGCTAAAATGATTTAACCATTCAGAAGTGTGGGACATCAACGTGCATAAACGGGGGCCCGATTGGCCACCCCAAACCTTGCCCACACATTGTCCCCAATGTGCAGGTAAGTGGTACAAGAAGTGACAAATATTGTTGTGCGTTATTACAGTCATCCGACAGAAACAAATAAAACAGTACAGCATCAAGAACATATCAAAACAAAAGAGCACGGAAAACAAACCCAACTATTGGTGAGATGAAGATGATGCGCCCCCCGACTGTCGGCCCCTTACTCTCCTTCGGCCTTGGGGCGGCGCTGGTGGTGGTTGTGGTGGTTGTGGTGATGGTGGAAAGCCAGCGTGGGTGAGACGCGCGTCGAAGCCATCCATGCGTAGGTTCATGTTTTGGAACCCAAGATCTATCCGCTCATCCACTCTCCTCATCCCGGCTGTCACATGATCAACAAATCGGCGCATATAAGGAGGCGTATCGCCGCCGTGCTCGGCCGCCTCCGCCGGTGGTGCATCCGGGTCGTAATTGGGATCACTATCTGAGGCACTCTCGGACGAGTCATGGACCGGCATGGCGAGTCGCCGCCTCTAGTAATCTGGATCCGCTCGCCTTCTCGCCTCTAATTTTCCTGCCGCCGTGATTTGGTGATTATATTGCGTCTTTCGGAAGTCCCCTTTCGATGCGGTAAGGTGTCCTATCGGGACACCGGCTTCCCTGCAAAAATGTGTTATAAGGCAAGGGAACGGTAAGATACCGTCAAGGGTCATACCTGCATCCAGAATCTCCATCCATATAATGTGCCCGATGTCCATAGGGAGGTTGTTGTGCAAGGAGTAGAGGACTTCCGCCACTTGGCTGTCGGCGGTGGTGTTGTGGGAAGAAGGCTTTAGGGAGGCCTTGACGAAAAGCATGAGGAAAGCAATGTCAGTGTGCATCTCACTCTTCAAAATGTATTGATCCGTCTTGTCCCATCCCATACGCCCGTCCCGCCGAAGTGATCCGGCGATGGATGGACTTAATCTCACCCGGAAGGCCGGGTTAGGAGATAATCCGTAGGTCGCGCTCAATCCGGGCCGGCGGGGAGCATGGTGGTAAGCACATATGTCATCCGGTGAGATCCGGACCTCCTTGACACCCATCTTTACCACGTATCGGTCGTGGTATACAGCCGGTATCATACACGCATAAAAATCCTTGACTGTTTCAATACAGTACATGGGAGGGGTTTGGATGAACCTCTCCCATGAGTGCTGGCGTATGATGACCGGCACCCTTGATCCGGTCGGTAAGTCATCAAGCATAATACCCCTTTCGCCGAAGGGGTGACACCCGTTTGCTATCATTTGTGCGTGCCGATTGTCCTTATCCGGGTTTTCGTGATCAAACATTTGTCCTCGGTTGTTTGGATGAATGCGCTCGTATTCCGGGAAGGATAGGTAAGTGCTTGGATGGGTCCTCATTATCTGCAAAAATAAGTGAACTCAAGTGAGTTATCACGCTCATAGCCACCCTGTAAAACCCTAAAGATCAATCAAGATAGAGAAGATATGAATTCGTCATCCAATTCTCTCAAGAACACTGTTACAAGCTCTCTAAGGATATGAGTTATGAGTTATGAGAGACTTTCTAAGAGTCTTCTAAACTAACACACAACAAAACCTATTTATACTAAACACATTACAAGGTGTAAACAACACAATACAACTCAATACATTGATTTTGACTTTGACCTTTCTATATTTAAACCTTGAAGACATATTGCACTAACAATCTCCCCCTTGGATTCAAGGTTTAAACAAATGCGATCAGCAAGCTTTAGCTTTCTTGAATCTTCGGACTTCATCAAAGCTTGTCAAAGTCAAAACGTCATCCAATCTTCAAACGGCAAATAACGAACTTCTTTCTTCGAGCAGGAGAATATGAATCTTCACACAAAGCTTTTTAATACAAATAAGCACAAGTTCAAGAAAAAGAGATCACAGAATGATCAATCGATTTTCCTCAAACTCTTGAAGAATTCTCCCCATTTCCATTGACTTGAGAATTTCATTCTTCAGTGTCGATCTTCATAAACGCGCGAGTTCAAAAGAAAGAGATCACTGAAAGGATCAATCGATTTCTTAAAAACTCTTGAAGAATAAAACTCCCCCTATCATTTCTTGAAACGACGTCTTCTTTCTACAAATCTCCCCGTTGACATTAAAAACGAATCTTTGATTTTAAACTTTCTTTGACATGAAATTGATGTAGACATTCTCCCCCTTTTTCGATGAAAGTGAGCATCACGAGCATCGAAAATCTTTTCAATTTCAGTCACGGACAATCTTCCTCTTCAAAAACATTTCTTCCCCTTGAAAAACACGAACAATCTCCCCATAAGCGAAAGATCTTGCTCCCCCTAAAAATAAGAATTGTAGAGCAAGTTGATTTTATCCCCCTGAAAATTTGCATAAAAAACATATAAGCGCACATTTTAACAAACTTATATAAAGAAAATAGAATTCATTGAACAACATTTTATAACTACTAACATTTAATCATTTGAACACCAAACAAAAGAAATTCAACTTAATGAAATATAACAGATATTTCCATCAAGTGAAATCAAATGCATGCGTTTGGATTCAGAAACAAGACATCATCGCATATCGAGTAACAAAAGTTCAATTTCAACCCCTTTATAAAATCTATTTGGTGGACTAGCATGCGAAATATGATTAGCAACAAGAAAATGCACCTCTAAAACCTATAAGAATACTTTGCTCTTACTCACACTATTTGTCCAAAAACAGAATTTTCACAAATTTACAGGTTTATCGCGACTTTGTATTTTCCCCAAGTTTCAAGAGATGTGTGCTCTTAGGCATCTTTTCATATTGTGCACATTGGCAACTTTTATTATGTGCTCATTGGCATCTTTTATAATCAAACAGTTTATTAAGACTAAGATACACCGTAAACGTAACTTTCTAACTGGTCCTATAGCAGGATTTGGGTCAGCCGATCCCAGACCAGTTGGCCTTAGGGGCTAGGTGACAAGCACCCCTTGGAACTTACTCTCCCGAACCAGAAAGGCTACATCGATATACCTTAATCCCATCTGTACCAGTAGAACATGGCTTTCTACCGGTTCTATAGCAGGATTTGGGTCAGCCAATCCCAGATCAGTTGATCTTAGGGGCTAGGTAACGAGTACCCCTTGGGACTTAATCTCCCAAACCAGATAGGCCACAGGCACAGACTATCAAACTGAATGATTTTATTATATATATATATATATATATATATATATATATATATTTTTATAGCATCTCAATCACTTGGTTCAAAAACGTAGTGCTTCCCCCATATTTTCGTTTCCATTCATGATTAAGACGAATAGGCTTTGTGAGCATTGTATTCTGTATAAGTCTAGATTTACACAATTTTGCGCTTATATCAAAATCTCAAACATGTTTCGCTGACCTTTCGACTTATTTCAGAAGCGAAAGTAGAAACAAATATAACTCCGACAATACAAAAATGCTCGTAAAATCATCCTTAACACACATTTTATTCATTGAATGAAAAAAAAATTGAAGAATTTCACTTCATTGAATTAAATTTGTGAAGGTTCAAACTTTCAACGTTAGTAGACATAAAATATAACACTATGTTACCTTTAAGCACATGTCCTAAAAATAGAAAGATATGACAGTGAAAGGATATCACCTGATAAGTACGAGTTCTAAACTGATATGTTTAGAAGTCATAGTCTTTGAAGTACGGGTTCTAAACTGATTTGTTTAGAAGCCTTTACCGTTGAAGTGCGGGTTTTGAACTTATGTGTTCAAAAACCATAGTCGTTGAAGCACGGGTTTTGAACTGATATGTTCAAAAGCCATTACCGTTGAAGTGCGGGTTTTGAACTGATGTGTTCAAAAGCCATAGTCTTTTATCTCACTCTCTCTCCCCCTACAAAATACCAAAAGATTTATCAAATCGCACATGTATATATAAAAAAAATAGAAAACTCCCTGAAAATATGTGATGTTCAATGTCTTCTTTGAAAGCACAAGTACTTCATCTTCCGAGAGTTCAACGCTTGTCTCTAAATCTGCAAAACAGATTAAGTAGATTTTGGTACCCAACGAGTCTTGGGTCCTGACACGTTAAGCGGAGCTCTATAAGAAGGAAAATGGTAAGTACCATACCAATATTGAACATAATTATTATTAACAAAATTATTATTTCCGCAATAAGAATTAACAAAAGAATTAACTTTCGTTGTAAAATTCTTATTTGGAAATGATGATTTTGGTACATCTTTTCCAGGAAATTTACCTTTTACCTTCCATTGCATGTTGACTCTTTTGTAGGAAGGAAGATCAGCATAGTATTTGGAAGACATATCCACAGAATGCTCGTAAAAAATGTTAGAAGGACGCATCGGACATTCTGAAAAATACTCGGAGTTGTTGAACGACCTCACTTTGTCTTTTAAGGCATTTCGTTCCTTTGTCATCAACTCGAGCTTCTTCTGAATATCACAATTCACCCTCTTTTCCTTCATGATATCTGTAGATAAACCCGCCAAGTTCTTCGTGAGTTTCTGAATTTCTTGCTGAAATATCTTCCGTTCTACAGAAAAATCATCCTTTACGCTCCTTGCTTGAAACTCAGCTTTCTTTCTCTTTTCTAACTCACTTCTTTCCAAATCCAACTCCTCTTGCAGTTCAGAAATTTTCTCTGAAAGCTTCCCATTCTTCACTTCAAACTCTTTCCTTTTAACCTCAAACTCGGCTCTTTCCTTCTCCACCTTTTGCTTCTCTAAAAATAATACTTTCTGAAAATCTGAGTTCTGCTTGGAAAGTCTTTGGAATTGGAGTTCAAAAGCTTTGTTATCTTCAAAAGCTTTAGTCTTCATCTTCAATTCCTTTTCAAGATCCGAAATTCTTAGAGTTAGACCCTCTCTTTCTTTCTTATGTTCTTCTCTTTCATCTTTTATTAATTTTTCTAAATCTGATAGTCTCTTTGTAAGCTCAGTAATCTTCTCAGAATCTTCTATCACATCCTTCATGTCTTCCTTTTTCTCTAAATCAACTTTCTTTTCTTCCACTTTTGACGATTCCTCTTTGTGAATTTCTGATGTTGTCTGATTTGTATCCTCCTTATCAGCATTCTTCACTTTCTTTACCCTGAAATCAACATACGATCCATGCATTAGCTTCGTTAATTTCTTCCAACACAACATTTCTAAGTTTTGAAAGAGATTAAAAAATTCACAAAACCCAAGTTGAAGTTCTGAAAGTTCTGAAAGTTCAAAAAAATTCACAAAACCCAAGTTGCAAAATTTCGTTGCAAAATTCTAAGTTTTGAAAGAGATTTCATGTCTAATCTAAGCTTAAGCTGAGAAGGAACAACAGCTTAACAATGTGCAGAGCTTAACAGACAAGCTGCTATTCCATTCAAATCAGAAAAGTGAATTCAAAGCTTAACAGATTCATGTCAATTTTTGTGCAGACTTGAGTCATCAGAACTTCATCAAGGCTGTGCAGACATCAAGCTTTGCTGATTCAGAGTTTGTATCTGTAATTAAGAAGTTTTATGCAGACATAACAGTTCTCAGTGTTTATTTTGTCAATATCTGCTACTGCTATGTTTGATGCCTCTAGTTGATGCTTATCGATCTTAAAAGTGTGCTATATCTTATTTTAAATGGATGCTTAATCTGCTGCTGTTCATGCTTAATCTGCTGGTTAAGCTGCTGCTATATGTTGTGTGAAAACAGGAACACATCAGAAGATCTGATTGGGCTCAATCAAAACTCATATCAGAATGTGTACAGCTATTTGATCAAAATCTGACTCTGTACAAATTTTAATTGCTTGTACAGCTGCTGTGTAGAATAGGATTAATACAGAAACAACTCACATCTTTGCTTAATCTGATGTCAAGTGCTTAATCATACCTCATTTTCTACTTCAAACTCTAAATTAGCTTTTTCATGTGAATCTGATCAGGTTTTGCTTTCAAACAGATCGGAGAATGCTCAAATATGCTAATCTGTGTGCTATCATTAACTTTCAGACTTTTAAGACCAGAAACATGTTGTGCTGATTTCTTAAAAGCTTAACAGCTTAATGAGTTTAACCTATCAGCTGCTGTTCAAAAGTCTAAGAAAGTTGATCTAGCTGCTGCTGTTTGAGCTTATTGTACACACTTCTTAATCCATCCAAACTAAGCAGGCCTCTATAAGCTGATTGATGTTAAGTAGCTGAATAAGCAGCTATGAAATTGTTTGCTGCTGCTGATTTTTTTTTTTTGTCTGCTTATGCTGTATCCAAATAGTCCAGATGAGCAGAATTTTGAAAAATTGCAGCAAAGTGTTTCTTTTTAAGCCTGGTTCAGAAGTCTCAAAAGTGCAGCAGATTAAGATCAAGAGTGCTGAACTCAAATCGTTGTTGATTAAGCTCGGATTAAGTTGCTGCTTCTGTTAAGCACAGCTGCTGCTGCTGCTGTTAATCGTTGCCGCTGCTATTAAGCACACCTGATGCTGCTGCTGTTAAGCACTATTGATGCTGTTAGGTGATGCTGTTGTTTTAGAGAAGCTGCACATTTGTCCAACATAAGTGGATTGACTATCTGCTGATCAAACTAGCTGCTTGATGCACAGATCAGAAGTGGATTAATCAACTGTCAGAAGGAAAGGAGCTGCTGAGTTGTTTTTCAAAACAGAAACCTCATAGTTGCTGTCAAAAATAGAAAAATCTCGATCAGAAAACCATTATAGATGCTGGTGATGCTGCTGCTGAACGTACTAAAACTGCAGCATTGAAGGAGCAGAAGTCTGCCGCAGTTAGAGAGAAAATTATTGGTTCTGCAAAGTTATAGGACAGAATACTCTATGCTGTCGATATTGTTTTTGTGCAGAGATTATATGGAATTCTTCAACCTGTCCAGAGCTTGATCAGACTATGCAGAACTACCTCTGTAAATCTAGAATGCAATGTCAAAAGGTAGTGCAAATTTTATACAGAGCCTCTGTAAGGCTCTGCAGAAGCAGTCGTAGTCCAGAAGTGCACAGAAAGCAATCCAAAAAGTTCAGAATCTATGCACGCCTATTATGACGTGTTCTCTGCTGCATACAGTGGCTGCACAGAGCCTCTGTGACTGTTTATTGGCTGTCCAGAAGCAATCCAGCAGAAGCAGAGCACATAAGATGTCAAGAAGCTGATCCAAAGCTTCTGTAAGGTTGTGTAGAGGCTCTGCAGAGGCAGTACAGAGGATGTGCAGCACGATATCGAAGTTCAGATCTGTGTATTTGGTAGAATTTTGGCAGAGGTTACTCTTCAACACATTGTAACATCTTTGGCACGACTTCGATAGTGGTTAAGAGGCCGTCGTGGACTGTTATCCATAGCTATTGCTACTGTCCATCTGCTGCTTTGGCAGAGGAAATGCAGAGTCTCAGAGAGGCTGGTTCAGAAGCTCTGCTGGTCAAAGAAGCTCTCCATATTGACAGAAGATCTGAAGTTGTTAATCTGGGATCCACATGGATTATATTTAAAGATCCAAATTTGTTATGTTTTATGAAATAAGAACAAAAGGATGTTTTTATAAAGAAGAACATAAGGATGCTCTGCACTAGATGGAGCAGGGAGAGAGAATGTGGAGTTCGAGAAAAAAATGGGGGTTTATTGGAAATGGAGGAAGGAGTGAGATCTGTGGTCGGTGCTGGAGTTTGGCTGGAGTTTTGAAGGCAGGGACGATGGTGGTGTTGGGTTCACCTGAGATTTGAAGGGCAGGGACGTCAGCGGTCGCTCCCCTTATATCAGCAGCATATAAAAGCAGCTCAGGACCGACAGAAGAGTTATGCTGACCCGAAAAGGAGACCAAAGGAATTTCAAGTTGGGGAGCGCGTGATGCTTAAAGTGTCCCCATGGAAGGGTGTGATAAGGTTTGGTAAACGCGGGAAGTTAAGTCCTCGTTTTCTAGGACCTTTCACTATCACTAAAAGGATTGGTTTACAAGCATATCAGTTGGATCTTCCACCAGAGTTGGAAGGGGTTCATAATACCTTTCATGTTTGTTATCTTCGGAAGCGTTTAGCCGAAGAAGAGGATGTGATACCACTCACTGATGTGAGAGTAGATGAAAAGAGTCGCTGTGTGGAAGAACCAGAGGCAATTTTGGAAAGATCGGTTAGAAAGCTATGTAGTGGCAAGGAAGTAGCTATGTTGAAAGTACAGTGGAAACACCATCGAGGTACTAATGTGACTTTAGAGTCAGAAGAAAGTATGAAAGATAAGTATCCTCATTTGTTTACTTGATTTTGATTTCGGGGACGAAATCATTTTTAAGTTGGGGAGTATTGTAACATCCTAAATTTTCGTTATTAGTATTTTAATAAGAATTAGGATGTATTTGTATTTGTTGTAACCTTGGGATTGTATGGGAATTTTATAATCCAATTTAAGGTTGAAATGCAAAAGATGAAAGTTTAGTGTAACTTTTGGAAAGATTAAACTTGGTGGTAGTTTAGTCATTTTCCTATTAGTTGTTGGATAAAACATCTGAGATAAGTAAAAATATCTCATTCTTATTCTGTTGAGTCGGTCATTAAGCAGAAAGAAGGAATAGAGAGAAGAAAAGAAAGAAAGCAGAATTTGTCATCAATTTGGTAAGAAATCGTTGTTGGTTTTGGAGAGATTGGTTGTACAAATCAGTGTTTTTAAGTTATACTAACCTTAATATAGATGTATAAATTGATTGAGGAATGAATGGAATACATAGATTGAACTGATTTCACAAGTTAAGTCGATTTGTGGACTTGTTGAAATAAACTGTACGTAGTCCCGGTACATGAAAGCCCTGGTACTGAATTGTCCCGGTGCAGTCCCGGTAGAGGCAAATCCCGGTACTTATGAGTTCCGGTGAAGTCCCGGTACATGTGTTGACTACCGGGAGTTGGGGATACCGGGAGTTGGGAATACCGGGAGTTGAATAAAAAGAGTCGGTTTACAGATTTTGGTAATAGATCTTGGATATGAACTTAAGAATATAATAGTTAAGGTATCTAGAGACTTTGTATTATCTGTACTATTCTAGAAATTGGAAAGTATAGTTTCGTTAATCGTGGAAAGGTGCGATTTAAGAATTGACATATATTTTATGTTACTTGAACATATGTACTTTAAATAGTAGTATGTTAGGTTTATAGACTGCGCTAGTATGATGCTAGGCAGGAATGTGTTAAGTGTAATGGATCCATAGGCACTAAAGTTTGGTAATCACATGGAATAGGCGTGTGGTATTACTCGTTTAATCGTTATTCCAGTGTGTGTGTGGGAAATCATGGAATAGGCGTGTGGTATTAATCGTTATTCCTGATTTCTAAGGAAGAGAGTGAGGTTGACATAAGTACTTGTAATCTCTGCTTCCTTACTGATAAATGGGCGTGTGTAATCGCGATTTATTGGTGGAGAGCATTGATCTAGAATCTGTGAAGATTCGTAGTGTGGCTCTGGGGTATGATATGCTGATGGAATTGTTGCCAGTCATGGGAGTGGATAAAATCGTGTAATGGAATAGAGTTATACGTACGGTAAGAAAAGGAGTAACCAGGTTTGTTATAACTTGTTTACATTGATTTTTGCAAATGTTATTATTGAAATGAATGTTCTCACTAGGCGTTGGCCTAATCGTTTCATATGATGTTTTCTTACCAGGTTCAGGCTCAGACAAATAAAGGGTTGTGGGACGAGTGTTTTTTTTGGAATAGCAGAAGTGGCAATTAACAAAGAGGAGATTTTTGAAGGATAGCTTAGATAACTCAATTAATTTGATTATAGTGACATGATTAGATTGATAGGTTGTTCGAAGTATCCCGTATTGTAAATACATTCTTGATGGTTAATTCCTTTGCTATCTATATAAGTTGTAGTTTTTATTGTAATAACCTGTTGTAACTTGAGGTTTAATTTAGCCCGGATTTTGGGGCGTTTCATTATGAAACCTGCTGCTGCATTGAAACCGTTCATGTAATTAAACTTGTTTCTGCAGTGAAACCTGTTTCTGCAATGAAACCTGTTTCTGCAACTGATGAAACTAATTTCTTCAAAACTGATTTCTTCAAAACCCGACACCCACTCTGAACAATATAGTATAAATCTTTGTTTAATAATCAGATAACAATTCCACTGGAGATATGGTCGATCATTGCTTAATTCCAAAAGAGATAGTGTCGATCCTTCCAAAACCAAAACCCACTAACTGATATGTATGATAACCAATTTTTTATTCCATAAAAGTAGGGATTTCAGTTGATTAAAAATCTAATATAATAATTAATTATAATTTATTCAGTTTCCATAATTAAAGAGATAAAATGAAAATGTAACAACCCGTATTCTTGTAAGCTGAAAGTTAGTGTCTAATTTAGAAAGAAGGAAACTTAGCATAAGGGGTTGTTTTGTAATTAGTGGTTGTATAAAAGGGACCAGAATTCTAGGGTTGATGATTACTGATCATTCTCTATTATTCTCTGGCGGCTGAGAAAGGAAGACGAGAGAAAGGTGTGCAGAGAGAAAGGCAAGCAATTCGAGTAGGACTCCTTTGGTAAGTAAACATTCAATCTGCATGTATTTCCTTTCACTGTAAATAACTAGATAAGTGGGCTCTTAGTTATTCTTCATGTTGTCTGGGATTTTGTCATTAGAGCACGTTGAAAACTCTAGTCCTCTTTAATTGGATTAATAGTTGTTAAGAATCGAATTAACTTTAAGGACCATGTTATACATAAGTTTTATTTAAGTAAACTGCGTTAAAAGCCTTGTTCATCGAAGTAATTAGAAAGAAATCGAGTAATGAAACGTATAGGGTTCGTCCCTGTTCGCAAGCCCGAAGTATCGGGATTTTGGGGTACCGGGAGTCGGGGTACCGGGAGTCGGGTACCGGGAGTTCGGATACCGAGATTTCGGGGGTACCGGGAGTCGGGTACCGAGAGTCGGGTACCGGGAGTCGGGTACCGGGAGTCGGGTACCGGGAGTTCGGATACCGGGAGTCGGGTACCGGGAGTCGGGTACCGGGAGTTCGGATACCGGGAGTCGGGTACCGGGATTTGGATCACAGGAACCCCGATTCGGGTTAGACCGACTTGTTCGGATTGGGCCGAGAAGTGCCTTAAGCTTTTTGGACTTAGCATTATGTTGGGCTTAGGGATTTAAAGTCTAAATAATGTTAAGGGCCTAGTTGTATTTGATAGTTTTAATTGTCTAGGTAAGGTCGGGTTAAGTTGAGAACTGAGAGTCAGTAATCGAGTTGCATCTAATTGATTTATAAATTAATTATTAGGTGTACTAGCGTAACGAGACAAGAGGCTAAGAAGAAGGTTGCTTTTCAGGTGAGTTCCCTAAACCCCTTTTTACGCAAAGTGACTAATGATTTCTTTTACTGATTATGGTTTCTCCAGCATGAAATGTTATAAAATGGATTGCATGGTTTTCATGAATATACTTCATTTATTCAAGAGATGTTTAGCATGACAAGATGTAAATCATGATTTATGAGCAACACATTTTACATGTTTGCATGAACGTATGTGTACACTATGTGGAGTCGGTCTGCGCTGTGGGATCAGAGAGAGGTTTTCGGGGTCTTAGGACTCTTGGTTATGTACGATAGACCTGTAGGTTGGAATTCGTTTCCTTCTTATTCGGTAGAGGGGAGTCCGTGGGGACTCCAAGCGGAGAGAAGGGAGTCTGCTGGGGCCCTGATCGCAAGATGATTATGTGATCCACTACACAGTGCAGTACCATGATTGATGTTAATTATGGTTTATTGATAAATGATCTTTTTAAATGCTTTTACATGTTGTTTCGGATGGAATTCACTAGACCTTTTGGTCTAACCCTCGCTTTCAAAACTAAACCATTTCCAGGTAAGCAAGTAGAAGAAGGCTCAGGTTAGTGAGCAAGCGCAAGATAGAGCACAGATGCAGCAGTTAGATTATTCTCAGTTGTGTATAGGTTGTTTCCGCCAACTTAAGTTTTAGACTGATGTTGTGTCATGTTTGGGACCCAGATCTGTAATTATTATGATTTAATGATATTTATGACGTACTGCGTTTTTGGGATGTTACAAATGGTATCAGAGCCATAGTTTAAGGGATTTAGGTGACCGGACGGGCCTAGACTTAAACTTTGGAGTAGAAATCACAACTGAGAATAGGAAATGCATTAGGAGGGCACTATTGTAGATACAGAAAATGCGTTAGGAGGACACTATTGTAGAGATAGGACTAATGGGGTACTGAGGAGTGTCATGTAAGGTAAGTTTGAAATTCCACCTGGCCAGTGTAATTACGAACTTACAGGTACATGTATGTGCTTAATCTGCCTTATTATTCCGAAGTGATAGTCAGAAGATAATGTTTATGTCAGGTTTCTATAACCTAGAATGTCAGCAAGACCCTGATGGGGAAGCATCGTAAGAGATCATTTAAGAGGTGATGTATGAATACATCGTAGAGAAGAAATGTTGCATAGAATGTTATGAATTATCTAGAAGTAGCTCTTCGTAGATTCGGAGAGGATAAATGATTGAATTTGAGTAAGACTCATGTTTCTGGAAAAATCTCTGTCCTAGAACTCGTGCGATAAGACCAGCTAGTTGGTAAGGATTATCAGTGTTGAAATCTTGAATGTATCAATAGAACCCTGACTTTTAGTCGAGCTTTTCAAAGGCAGGGTAAATGAAATAAGATACCTATAGTGAAATGAAAGCATGTAGAAGTAGAAAATGAGATAGTGATTAAAACGAAATAGTATGAAAGGGGTTGAGTAAGTGAGAGGTGAAAAGTGTGTTCGGTAAGTTGTGCATGACCAAGAGGGCGACCACTGGTCGCAGGTAAAGTGTCAAGAGTAAACTGTGGGAGTAAAGAGATTGACCTTAGTTGAGAGAGTAGCCTTCGGTTGCAAGTAGAGTCTCATGCCTGACGTTCTTTGATGTAACATAAAATTTTCACGATTTAAGTTAAATGTGTAAATATCAATTTTGATCGAAAATGAGTCAGAATGTGCGAGCGTATGTTTAAAGAAAAGGTTATTTCATTCACATTGCACAATGAAATTTTGAGCTTAACGATTTGCAAAGTATTTCGCACTTCCCATGATAAGTTAAATTGTTACAAAAAGGTCGAGAAAACATTTGCTAGCAAAACTTTTAAAAATCAAAATGAGTTTTGACCTGTTGATATCGTATAAAAGGGTGTGAGAACCGACTGGTTTACTTTGTGTCGGTAATCCCTTTCAGGATTGTGTCGTATGAAAAGACTTTCATTCAATATATTACTGTCGTAATAACTTCGTTCGAATTGAGTAAGATTGAGATTCACGGGAAGGTGCATGCAAACGATCCTCGAATCGTTGTGCAGTGCATTGAAGTTATAAGAGTAATGGGGTCATGTGTACCCAAGTTGTTTTCAAATGTGTTTATTTAAAATGATAAAATGTACGAAATGATTTATTTAATGTGTTGTCCTGCATGGAGGCTATGAACTCACTTGGTCATAGAGTATTACATTTTAAGCTAAGGAAGAACTTCAAGAGTGGAAAAGTGTCAGTCAAATCAGGAAAGAATGTTGTAGCTTTAATGATTTATGTTTAAGAGGAAAGGTGAACAGTGGTAGAGTCGGAAGTGGATTATAGTATCGGTTGTAGGAGGGCTTGCATCCTTGTTCGGTAACTGGAAGTACGGTTGTTAAGGGATGGTTGTGTCCGGAGGAAGGACTTGAAGCCTTCAAGGTGATGGTTTTAGCAACTCGTTATGAGTAGTGTGGTGAGGAAGAATGAAATGTCTATGGCGTGGGAGTATGAGTTTCGAGGTGAGCTTGTAATGTTGATGTTGCGTGAGTAGGTTTCGAAAAGAGGAAGATAGATCATGAAGTTGATTATGATATGTGGAAGGATTAGGTTCCGTAAGGAACCCCTGTTATAGAATAAGTTACGAAGGTAGTTACAGGTTGTCAGTTGATGTAGAAGTCGACGGTTGTGTAAGATGGTTGAGGCCGAAGACTTAAACCAGAAGGTTAAAAGTTGATAGAACACCTGGTAGGGGTGCTAAGAGGATGAGAAGTTATTGTTTTGATTAAGCGTTCTATTTACGAAGTATGGAGGGTTCGTAGAATGATGAGGTATGTAACACGAGCGAAGCAAGTGTGTAGATTCTGTCATCCAGTGAGGGACTGTGTCCAGCTTTTGTAAGGCCTCGGATCGTAAAGAACGAGCAAGAACGATTACATTTGAGCTAATTGGGAACTAGGGAGTTATAGTTCAGCTAGAGTGAGAAAGGACAAAGTAGCGAGATAGACTCGATCGTGTATGCGAGGAAATGTAAAGGCAAGTTCAAATTGTGTACGAATGATCATGAGAGACTTGGTCGGTAGTGCGATGATAGGAGTGGTGGATGTACGAGCGAATAGTAGCTTCAATTGCCAAGATATCGGTGTCAGTTGGTGATGTAGTAAGGCGATGTTAGAAATATGAAGGATTAGAAGGAAGTCCTTTTGAGATCTCGGGTAAAGTGTACGTTTTGCAATCCCAATTGTTGAAGTACGTGGTTTGTAAGTTGGTGTTTATTTTTGACTGTTACCGGAATGGAATGTCGGGGCAGAATTGGGTGATTGCCCAGCTGTGAGACCAAGCTTTGTGGTTATGTATGTTGTTAAGTATATTCTTGAAGGCAGAGTAAGTTTAAAGAAGATGATGAATAGATTAGTCAAGCTGTAGTATAGTAGATGGGAAATCGTTAAAGAATGAAAAATTTTCCTTATGCGTGAGGGAATGATCCTAGAAGGAAATAGTTGGAAATTTTGGTTATGTTTAAGGAACGACATGATGATGATTGTGGGTCGGAGTGGTAGTATAATCATTAGTTGATTTGAAATGTCATGATAGAGGATGTGTTACAATTCTTGGGGAAGTGTTATTGAGATTAACAAATTGATTGTTAAAGAATTATTTAAGGTAAATCTAAGTAAGAAAGTAGGGATGACGGTATATATACATACATCTGTCTATTTTTATGACCATGGTGGTTAATCGAAAGAATTGTGGAACCCGAGTTTCGGGGTGTTCCTGAGTTAATAGATCCGTTTGTAATAGGGAATCCAAAGGGGTGGATTATTAGAGTGAATAGAGGACGTTACTAAGAAACACATTTTGGGATCATTGGAGGGTTAGGGAAGATGATGGGGGTGTTAGTCAAATATGTGGAATAGATGCGAAATCCTTAAGGAATGTGAGCCGTTGTCTATGTGTGAAAGAATTGTCGGAGAAAGTAAAAGTTGGAGATTAAAGAGTGTAGTGACGTCGAACATTAGTGTCATTTCAAGATGACTCGGTGGAATGCCTTAAGTTAGGATTTGGGTGCAACTGTTTGGTTATGTAGGTAATGAGAAAGTGATATCAGCATGTAGAAAGGTCGGGAGAGAGGGGCAAGTAATGTTCGGTGGGCAATGCTCCACGCTAACGTGGAGAGGTGAAGATAGCGTGTCGGAATAAGTGAGTAAATTGGAAGTAGTAAACTTGACAGTAATGCCGAAAGGTGAAGGATTGTGCAGATGGTTATTGATAAGTGTGCGAACCGTTAGAAAGGATATTGAGGAAGGAAAGTGTGTATGATTGTTGTGCAGGAAGGTAGTGGATAAGACAACTGAATGATTAAGTTAGTAACTGTGTGAGAAGGTTTAAACGATTGGTCGTGTAGTGATTAAGCTAGTGAGAACGGTGGTGTGACCATGGTTACTCCTCCCAGTTGAGTGAGGATAACCGGAGTTACGTTTTATATAAATGAACGAACGTGGCAATCAACGAGGAATTAATGTGTTTCAGGATAAGTTTAATTCGAGTAGGTGAACACTTCAACGACGGGTTTGAAGGTTCCTACCCTTGGTTACATATAAGTATGGGGTGGTGAAGCAGTAAGGATGGGAGAGATGATGACGAGCTGTGGTCTAGGTGATCCGAGGAAAAGGGGAATGTTATAGGCATAGACGATTGTTGGGAGGTGCAAGGTTGTGAGTTGTGATGCGATGAAGGAACTCCGGGTTATGATTTGTTGGGACGTACGGGTTGGCCATGTGCCAAGCTGTCAAGTATGCGTTTTTCTTTTGGTAAGTGGATCATATATTGTGACGGGGACTTAGCCAAGTTCCTCCTTAAGGGAAGTATAGATGATGGAGAAGCCTTAGTTAATCTCGGTTGTCAAGACCGTTCGGGTAGGAGCAGTAGCCTACGAGTTAGAAGTACCGTAAGAGCTGAAGGAATGCACCCAATGTTCCATGTTTCGAGTTTAGTGGAGTGGTTGACTGAGTCTGAAGTGGCATTACCATGAGGAAGTGTCAGTTGTGGTGTGGGCATGATACCCGCGTCTCTTCCAATGAGGAATTCCGGGGACGGAATTCTTTTAAGGGGGGAGTGTTGTAACAACCCGTATTCTTGTAAGCTGAAAAGTTAGTGTCTAATTTAGAAAGAAGGAAACTTAGCATAAGGGGTTGTTTTGTAATTAGTGATTGTATAAAAGGGACCAGAATTCTAGGGTTGATGATTACTGATCATTCTCTATTATTCTCTGGCGGCTGAGAAAGGAAGACGAGAGAAAGGTGTGCAGAGAGAAAGGCAAGCAATTCGAGTAGGACTCCTTTGGTAAGTAAACATTCAATCTGCATGTATTTCCTTTCACTGTAAATAACTAGATAAGTGGGCTCTTAGTTATTCTTCATTTTGTCTGGGATTTTGTCATTAGAGCACGTTGAAAACTCTAGTCCTCTTTAATTGGATTAATAGTTGTTAAGAATCGAATTAACTTTAAGGACCATGTTATACATAAGTTTTATGTAAGTAAACTGTGTTAAAAGCCTTGTTCATCGAAGTAATTAGAAAGAAATCGAGTAATGAAACGTATAGGGTTCGTCCCTGTTCGCAAGCCCGAAGTATCGGGATTTCGGGGTCCGGGAGTCGGGGTACCGGGAGTCGGGTACCGGGAGTTCGGATACCGAGATTTCGGGGGTACCGGGAGTCGGGTACCGAGAGTCGGGTACCGGGAGTTCGGATACCGGGAGTCGGGTACCGGGAGTCGGGTACCGGGAGTTCGGATACCGGGAGTCGGGTACGGGAGTCGGGTACCGGGATTTGGATCACAGGAACCCTGATTCGGGTTAGACCGACTTGTTCGGATTGGGCCGAGAAGTGCCTTAAGCCCTTTGGACTTAGCATTATGTTGGGCTTAGGGATTTAAAGTCTAAATAATGTTAAGGGCCTAGTTGTATTTGATAGTTTTAATTGTCTAGGCAAGGTCGGGTTAAGAGGAGAACTGAGAGTCAGTAATCGAGTTGCATCTAATTGATTTATAAATTAATTATTAGGTGTACTAGCGTAACGAGACAAGAGGCTAAGAAGAAGGTTGCTTTTCAGGTGAGTTCCCTAAACCCCTTTTTACGCAAAGTGACTAATGTTTTCTTTTACTGATTATGGTTTCTCCAGCATGAAATGTTATAAAATGGATTGCATGGTTTTCATGAATATACTTCATTTATTCAAGAGATGTTTAGCATGACAAGATGTAAATCATGATTTATGAGCAACACATTTTACATGTTTGCATGAACGTATGTGTACACTATGTGGAGTCGGTCTGCGCTGTGGGATCAGAGAGAGGTTCTCGGGGTCTTAGGACTCTTGGTTATGTACGATAGACCGGTAGGTTGGAATTCGTTTCCTTCTTATTCGGTAGAGGGGAGTCCGTGGGGACTCCAAGCGGCGAGAAGGGAGTCTGCTGGGGCCCTGATCGCAAGATGATTATGTGATCCACTACACAGTGCAGTACCATGATTGATGTTAATTATGGTTTATTGATAAATGATCTTTTTAAATGCTTTTACATGTTGTTTCGGAGGGAATTCACTAGACCTTTTGGTCTAACCCTCGCTTTCAAAACTAAACCATTTTCGGGTAAGCAAGTAGAAGAAGGCTCAGGTTAGTGAGCAAGCGCAAGATAGAGCACAGATGCAGCAGTTAGATTATTCCCAGTTGTGTATAGGTTGTTTCCGCCAACTTAAGTTTTAGACTGATGTTGTGTCATGTTTGGGACCCAGATCTGTAATTATTATGATTTAATGATATTTATGACGTACTGCGTTTTTGGGATGTTACAGAAAAAGACTGCATTACCCTTTATAATTAACTTAAAATTAAAAGGCTAAAAAAAATCTGATTGGTTAATTGAGGTTTGTAAAGTTTGCAAATTAATAGTGGTTTTCACATGATCCCTCCTCTATATATATATATATATATAAGTTAAGGGTTGAGTTCATTTGTTAACCTCTTATTTTGTGTTAACTTTATTAACTTCATTCAACCAATAGGAATCCATTTTAGTTGGTGGTTTCAAATTTATATATAGCCATTAAATAGGGGCATGGATGGAATTCCATGTTTTTGTTTTATTACATTGATTTATTAAGGGTGTTACAAAAATCAAAATCTCCTTGATTCTAGCAATATTATTATTTCTCAAATATCTTGTAGTCTTTTCTATCAAGTTAGTGTTTGAATTCCTATTGTTGCATCATGAACATGAGTGATCAAGGTGTTTTCAACGACGTTGATGAGAGAGTAGACGTAGATGTTCATTTGAACATGAACAAATATAACAAATATATATTGTTCATATAGGTTCACTTAGGCTTATATTTCATCCTTGTTCATGCATAGCCTTAATATTTGCACATCATACATGATGTGACATCAATATTACATGCTCTAAATGGAATAGTAATTAACTAGTAACTAACACCATGTAATTTCGAAGTAATCGAACATGAATGAACATATAGTTGCTCATATATGAACATATAGTTGCTCATATATGAACATATAATTGCTCATATATGAACAATCTGTTGTTTGCATATAACTGAACAATTATGAACATATAATTGAACAATTAGGAACATTGGATTGAACATAGGAACAATATGTTCAACTATAGGAACATTAATTACACGACTTAATTAATGAAAAAAAGTAGGTTGTGTCAAATTCCAAAATTACCCTCTTCATTTGTGTTCAATGGAAGAATTAATTACACGACTTAATTTCTTAATTAATTAATAAATGGTTTTAATCTCAACCATTAAAAAGAAAATGAATGGCTAAGATGAAGTTAATAAAGTTAATACAAAATGGGTAGTTAACAAATGAACCTCCCTCTAAAAGTTAATTACTATATATATAAGTTAATTACATATATATAAGTTAATTACATATAGGCTCCTATAATTTCATGGTTTTTACAAAAACTAAAACATACAAAAAAATTACAAAAAATAAGAAAACATGGATGGACGAAAATACCCTGGCTCAAACGGAGCTTTTTAACGAAGTTAGTGACCAGGTCCTCCTTTCGGAGTAAAATTCAAACCTGAGGGACCACAAGTTGAGATATTGAAGTACAAGTTCCTCTTTCAAAGAAATCATATAACCACATGGACCAAAAATGCAATTCACTCTTTGAAAATCCTAGAAAATAATGAACTCTTAAAAAATGGAGAAATTAGAGCTACAAGAATAGAAGAATCATATATCTCAAAATGATTTAGGAGAGATCCACCATTGATGTTTGAAGAAAAGAAAGAAAAGATGGAGAAGTTTCATGGTGGGTGAAGAGAAATCGTGAGAGAAAAGAGAGAAGGTAAGAAAGAGCGAAATAAAGAAAAAAAAAGAGAAAGAAATAAAGAGAATAGAGAAATCAGGGAGAAGAAAAGGAGTAGGTGAGAGAGGTGGTGAGAGACATAAATATGTAGCATTCTTTTGGAGAAGAAAAGAGTGGATGAGAGAGTAGGTTGAGATGATTGTTGGCAACTTAACTCACACACACATATATTTATATATATAAAAATATATCTACCCATATATATATATATATATATATATATTTACCTTACAATCTATAAAATGCAAAGTAGGTTACAACTGTGATAAAACACTTATGTGACCTAAAGTTTTATTTACCTAGGATTTTTCGGGTGTTACAAAATGGCTACTTGCTCTAAAGCAGATAAAAAGAGTGAAAACTTTCAAGTTTAGAAAACTTCTCAAAAATATTACCACGAAAGAAATAATGTTTTATTATATTCTCACTGATGAGCAACTTGAACATGCTTAGAAGATAAAAATACTATTTTATTAAATCTATGAAATATTTGAATAAGCTATATACTATATTATAAAACATTTGAGAAAAACCCTTAAAAACAAATTTTTATCAAGTAATGTTTATTGGTGTATATTACTTAAAATTCAAGATTACATGTAATTGATGTGTAAGTACAGTTTTTTAAAGTTTTATGTTTGAATTTATAACTAACTGATAAACATGATCAAATATAGGATAAACATCTTATTTGAAATATAAATATTCTAAAGTATAATTAGGATAATCATTAAATTCTAACATAATAATTAATTATTTATTTATAAAAGCATTACATTATTAAACCTAAAATAAATTACATCATTACCAAAGAGCCTTTGGCCTAGCGATATCGGGAGTCTTTGGCCTCCTAGGAGGTCAGAGGTTCAAACTTCACCAAAGATGAGAAGAGTGTATGAGTTCATTTGTTTCATTTGCCATATATAAATAATATATTTCAAAAAAAATTACATCTATTAAACCTTAACTGACAAAACCGTACTATAAAATCGACAAAGACGAAATAAAATAAAATGTAACATTAAAATCGAGATGTATCTTGCTCATTGCGCGAGTACACTTCTAATATAATTAATGTTGTAATCTTCATGAAGTTCTTGGGATAATTGTAATTCTATTTGAAAATTTTGAATTTTGATTCTCCATTTTGGATTATCCGTTGAAGAATTAAGTTTAAGGGGCCGTTTACAAAACGCTTACCTGGGTAAGTGCTTACCAAGTCACATTAGCTTACCGGATGAATATGGCAAGGACTAAGAATTTTACCCGGTAAGAACGGAAGCAAGGACTGAGAATCTTACCCGGTAAGTGAGTGCGATAGCTCTTACTACGGTTAGTGCTTATCGGCTAAATTGTTGCATACGATGCCATTTTGGTGGACTAAAATCTTACCGGGGAAATAAGTGATAGTGTTGAATTTTACAGGTAAGCACTTAGCCGGGTAAGTGATTAGGTAAACGGCCCCTAAGTTATACTTTTAATGATCGTGTTTGATGTAAAGCGAAAATGAGAGATCAATGATTATATGAAATGAACGGTTTTCGCATGTTTATCTCGTAATTAATAATAAATCTATATATATATATAAGCAAAATGTGAAGTTGCTTAGGTGGCATAATGAGAAGCCACCATTTTCCCTTTCCTAATTTCTCCTAATTTTGAATTTCTTTTAAATAAAAAATTAGCTTCTCATTAAATTACTTTAACTTTTCATTTAACATCTAATTTTCTTTGTATTTTATTATTATATTTATTATACACAAAGACATCAACAAATATAATTTTTATCTATCTTACATTTATTATTTGACATATAATTTTTTTATTTATAATTATTATAATTTGCACAACACAACGACATCAACAAATATAATTTCTATTTACCTTACACTAATTTAATCAAACATTTATTAAATGAATCCACCATCTTTTAATTAAATTTATAGTATTATAATTTATTTACCTTACATTTTTTATTTAACATTTAATTTTGTTTATTATTTTATAATTATCTTTATTTGCACAACATAAAAACATCAACAAATATAATTTCTATTTATCTTACACTAATTTAATCAAACATTTTATTAAATGACCACCATTTTTTAATTAAATTCATAGGATTATAGTCTATCTATATAACAGAGAATCTTCAAAAGATGATATGATTTCTTGAAAAAACTGGAAACATTAGTTCTTATTTTCTTCAGTTTTTGAGTTTAGCATGAAATGAATGAACATTTCATTTCTTTTTACAAGTTTCTAGATTTTTTTATTATATAAATATATAGCCTAATTTACATAATAAATCTATATAAATATATAAGTTAATCAATATTAGACTAATTTACATAATAAATCTATATAAATGAGAATTGTCAAAAAATAATGTAACATCTTGGCAATGTTTATATCCAAAAAATGAGGTTTTAAATAGATGATATGACACATTCTAATACATAGAATGTATTCTATTTTTTCTTATCAATTTTTTGATTTTTAAAATATAGAATATATTAAAGATTTTTCCATTCTCATATGTAAATTATATTTTTATTATAAATGAGGGTCTTTAATAGTAATTCTATATATCCATGGCAATTTATGTTATTAACCATTTGTTTTTCTCTTTTTATGTTATTAATTAGTTTCCATTATTTATTTTGATTAATGATTCAATTTATTGTAATTATGTAAACTGACTTTATATTTTCCTTTCTTTATGTTACCAATCATTCATTTTCCTTTCTTTATTTTAATTAGTCATTCATTTATCTTATTTAAACACAAGTGTTTTCTTTTGTTATGTTATTGGTGTTTTAACCATTTGTCATTCAACAAACTAACTTTCACTTTCTCCCTCTAACACATTTCTCTCCTAATTTTGTAATGTTAAAAGATTAATCTTTGTTATCGATATTTGTTCATTGTTGAGTTATTTGTTATTGTATTGACTTCAAGTGTCTTTTATGTTGTATTTTTTTGTAGTAAGTGACAAGGGAAAGAAGCTATCTACGTATGTCGAAGAACATCAAAGTTTTATCATCAAAGCACATATATTATTATTACATGTAAGTATTTCATTTGAGTACTACACTACTACTTCAAGTACAATGTATTATTGATTTTTTCTATTTTGTAGTTTCGTGATTTATTGCTACCTTAATTCTCATTTTTATGTCACTTTTTCGGAATGTAACCCACAATGCTAAAAAACATTTGAGTATTGATTATTTTGATATTACATTATTACTCGCATGGGACAACAAATCTTCGTTTTTATATTCGTTTCTTGATTTGATTCGAGTGTTCATTTGAAAAATCCATGTTCTACTTAAACGTAAACTGACTAACATTCTTCGAATTTGTTTTCTTGACCTCCAGTTAATTTGAATTATGTTAAAAGTTAGGTCGATTTCATTTTGTGATTTTTTTTGCTTCATTAACTTATAAGTTTAAACATCAACTTTTTGTTACAATTTAACGAGATCGATACCACTGTTAACAATGTATCCAAGACAATCAATTTAGAAAATGAAGTTGATGAATCACATTTAAAAAAGAAAGTGAAAACAGATTGACAATGCTATGTAATCGTGTTCACGTGACTCATGCATCAATACAAACTTTTGACCCAAACTACCAAAAAATTAAGGAATTGATCATAAAGGAGAAAAAAAATATTGGAAGAAAAGTCAATGACTAAACAAAAAAATGTGGATTCTTGATTAAAAAGATATCTTAAAATCTAAAGAATTCTACGTTTTTTGTTATAACAATTTAATAATATTGATAAATATACACACTTTATTACACTTTTCACGTATTGTCATATTTTTTTTAAAAGATGATTACAATTGTTGAAATAATCATATTATTTGTTTTTTTATATAAAGATTCTTTAAATTACCTATTTTAATGATAATACAAAAATTTAATAATGTAATTTTATTTGGTAATTGTTGAAACAATTTGTATGTGTGTTGTTTCCGTTTAAATAAGTATAGAATATTTATTCTAAATCTAAATGTTTTTAATTTTTATTTATTGTAGTCTCGAGCTTTGGTTATCTGATATCTTCTACTACTTTGTATTTTGTTTTATTTTTCAATTTATGTTATTTTTTGTAATGATTTATTTTAAACGACGTTCATTAATGTTATATAAATATTTAAATTTTAGTTATTACAAATAATTTATCTCACACATCCAACATATTTCATAATTCTATTAACTAAATAATTTTAAAGTCAATCAATATTTAAAATAAATCATTGTATATGTATTTGCAACATATTCCATATCTATGAAAATAATAACAACAATTTTCATAGTTTTGTTAACATAAAATTTGATCACCGTGCAACACGCGATGTCAAACACTAGTAATAATAATAAAAAGATGATTATTTCATTATACTCCAACTTCGAAACTCATTAACATCATGCTATTTATACTTTACTAGGAAATTGCACCTTTTGATCGTGAGCCTTTCGCTTATGAAATCGGTTGACTAGTGATTAAGGGTATTTTCAAGAGCTATGTTATATTCAGGGTTGTTCTTGAGATTTTGAAGGTCTTGTATGAAAAATTAGATGACTCCATATTATTTATTTAAATTTTTATTAATTTATTTTTACTACATGTCAACATTTATTTGATAATAAATCGACGAATAACCCATCTTTGACTTTGACAAATTGTTCATCTTTTCTTCTTTTCGACACTAAATTTTAATTTTTAACGTTATTATGTTACTGTGGATTCAAAATTTATAGTTTTTTTATACATGCTAGTAGGGATGAGATCGAGACCGGACCGGTACCGAACCGGTTGGTACCGAATTTTTTTGGGACTAAAAACTGGTACCGAAAACCGAACCGTATGTACCGGTACGGTACCGGTTCGGTTTCAGTTTCGAGACGGGAAAATCGGTACTAGGACCACTTAGGTCCGAAAATTTTAAAATGTATCAAATGTGTATCAAAACCAATCGCAAACCAAAATGCCTTCATAATGTTTCAAATGTGTTTCAAAACCAATCACAAAGTTCAACAATCTTCGGTATTTTTTTACGATTTTCGTTTTTCCATTTTGTTCATTATCAACTCTTCAATCTCTATATATACATCTAGAAACAATAATAATTAATGTTAACAACAATCAAGATAAACTTTATTTAGGAGATGATATGCATAATTAAAAATTTTAAAAATTTCGGTTCGGTTTCAGTTTTTTCGGGAAAATCTCGGTACCGAATACCGATTTTGAGGAATGTTTGGAACAGAATACTGGACAGAATATATGGTACCGGTTCGGGTTTGGTCCGGTCCCGGTTCAGTTTGGGAAAACGGTCTTCGATGCTCATCCCTACATGCTAGTGTTTTTTAAATTTTATAACCTCTCCTACAAGGTGTCCCAAAAAGAGGTAGATAGTAAGAAATAACATGTATGTGAGTGAAGAGGGTGTATGAATAGTAATCTCCTTTATATAAAACTAGTATGAGAACTGCGCGTTGCGCGGTGGCATACTTAAATTGGGTATTAATATATAAATTGTGCATATAAATATGTTACATGTTAAATATAATAATGAGTAAATTGTTTTCAAATGGTTTGTTAAAAATAGTAGAACTTAAATAGCAGGAGATGCATATATAAAATAAGCAACATTAACGATCGGCCTATATATAATTTACGAATTATTTGTATAACTAATGCCTTTACATATATATTTTTTTAAAGAAGACAGCGTGCATCTGTTGATTTTATTAAGCAACTTGTTTGCCTAATAATAATGAGCTCTTAGAAAGTAATATAAAACTGACTCGACAATTAGACATTTATAAATAAAAGTGGGAAATTTAATACAATGATGTATCATCAAATAAAATTTAAAAATTCGACCATACTTTACAAAAAAATAAAAATAAAAATAATCTAACCAACCTTATTAGTGGAAGATTGCCTTTATGGTTACAATGCAAAATATAAGTCAATATTTAGTTTTATGCTCTAATATCTAAAACCACAAACAATACACGAACTTAACAACAAAGATAATACACCAACTTTTATTAGGTTTTAAAATAAAATAAGTAAATCTCAAGTGAGGATTGAAAGAACCCTTCGGCAAAGCTTCAATTAAACCCTAAGACGGAAAACAATCAGATCATATCACTTTGAGAAAAAAATGCTAACATATTTGCAATTTCTTTATGTTGGAGACCTTTTGAGGCACTATATTACCAATTGTCATCAATACATCGATCATCAAGGCTTCAATATAAAATCAATAAGAAAAACTTTTCAAAGTTCATAAAATGGAACAAACTTAGTTCACGATTCACCATAAGAAAAAACTTCAATTTTAATTTATCAAACAAATACTCGATTCTTGAAATCTGAAAAAATATAATAAATCTAGAATAGACAATATATTTGTTCTTATAAATGTTGTTAAAGTTGTGACATGTGGGGATAAAGATCTTTCATCGCAATCTGAAACTTGTTTTCAAGTAGGAACCACTTTGATCATACCACTTTGATCATAGCCCTATGTAACATATATATGTATATAATACAACACCAAACTACTTTTTAAATAAACAAAAGTTACATCATATGAAAGCAATATATTTATGTCTTCAACTATAGAAACAAAATGGTTCTCCTAATTTGTACATTTTTATTTGGTTCAAATTGAAAGTGTTCATTAAATAATTAACCCCTTAGTTTTCTATATTATGTTTTATTTATATAACTATTATTTATACAACATTTAATATAATTAAAAACTTTTATTTATATTTACCTTGTATTTTATTAGTTTAACATTTTTTTTACAAATTCATATTAATTTCATTTTGGCAATTCTTTTACGACCTTGTTCCTAAATGAGCATGGGGAAATTGACACAAATAGCCATCCCAACAAACCAACTTGAGAAAATAGCCAAAATCTCTCCCGTATTACGAAAATGGCCATGGGTCCGCACTCGGATCCAGTGCGGACCGCACTCGCACCCAAAACGACGTCGTTTTGAATAAAAATGTGTTTTTTGATTTTGTCGGATCCGGCACCGCAAGTGCGGACCTGGTGGTGAGCAAGTGCGGATGCGTACCTCACTCAGACTAAATTGTGAATTGAAATTTCCAATTTACACTTTTAACCCCTATACTTATTTACTTACTTTACTTTATACCTTTTAGTTTCATAATTTAATTTTACATTTAACACATATAATCGTTTATTAACTAAAATACGTTAAAAAAACACGTTTTAATTTTAACAAGTTACACCATTGTAATCGTCTTTTCGATACGTTCGAAATGAGCCCAATATTAAATTTTTTGGATTTATATATTTTAATATATATCATATACACTACATAAAAAATATTTTTTATATTTAAAATTCATTTTTTAACTTATTTTCAATTTTGTTTTACACTCCTATCGCATTAACAGAATAATCATATATGATATATATTAAAATATTTTTTATTAAAATTATTTGTTAAAAATTATTTTTTAACTTATTTTTATATAGTGTATATGATATATTAAAATATATAAATCAAAAAAATTCAATATTGGGCTCATTTCGAACGTATCGAAAAGACGATTACAATGGTGTAACTTGTTAAAATTAAAACGTATTTTTTTAACGTATTTTAGTTAATAAACGATTATATGTGTTAAATGTAAAATTAAATTATGAAACTAAAAGGTATAAAGTAAAGTAAGTAAATAAGTATAGGGGTTAAAAGTGTAAATTAGAAATTCAATTCACAATTTAGTCTGAGTGAGGTACGCATCCGCACTTGCTCACCACCAGGTCCGCACTTGCGGTGCCGGATCCGACAAAATCAAAAAACCCATTTTTATTCAAAACGACGTCGTTTTGGGTACGAGTGCGGACCCATGGCCATTTTCGTAATACGGGAGAGATTTTGGCTATTTTCTCAATTGGGTTCGTTGGAATGGCTATTTTCGTCAATTAGTTTAACATTTTTTTTACAAATTCATATTAATTTCATTTTGGCAATTCTTTTACGACCTTGTTCCTAAATGAGCATGTTGCAAAAGAAACTATTTGAACATGGAAAGTGAACTACTTCATGAAACTTTTGCCAACACTTAAATAACACTTTTACAAAACTTAATATAACCCATTTGGGGTTGCAGAAAGTTTATGTTAAGTTAAAAAAATACGAATTTTAAAACACAAAAGAACATCACAATTTGAATAGGTATGTACCTGATAGTATAATATAGTAAAAGAAACGTCACCTAAACGAACATAGTTGTAAAATAAACTTCCGCCATGAAGTAGTCGCGGTTGAACGTGGATGCGTGTAAATGTTTTCAAAAACATAATCGATTGTTTATTGATATCAATCATGCCAAAACTAATTGAAGAGGAATAGATTAAGAAAAAAATTAAAATATTTATATATTTAAATCATCCTTAAAAAAATAAAGAATCTTAGAATTTTGTATATTTAACTAGACTCAAAAACTTTTGTAATAAATATATTTAATTAGACTCAAAAAACTTTTGTATTAAAACAAAAATGACTAGTGTTAGGCCCGCGCGTTGCGCGGTAATAAAAAAATATTGTAAAGATAATCAATTGAGTTAAAATAAAACGTAAGTCATCATTATATATATATATATGTGTGTGTGTGTGTGTGTGTGTGCGCGCGCATTAGATCAGGTGAGAAGTGTAATTTTTGGTGAGAAGTACTTTTAAACCGTTGATCATTTTTAATCAAATACTCTCCCATGAATTGTGGCTTAAAAGAAAATTTATCCGGTGCATCTTATCTTGCTGCATCTCATCCTAATGTTCGTCTATTTCTCATCCAACGGTTGATAACCACTTCTCACGTTTCTCACCAAATTTGGCACTTAGTATTCACCATTTACACTATAATATTTACCATTTGGTTGGCTTTGATTCCAACCATGGTTATAGATTTCAAACCTTCTATCTCTTTTCTAATCCTAATCATATTCTTCCAAGCTATCATATTCTCACCAATGTATGATGATAAAACTCAACTTTACTTTAAGATTTAAGAAACAAAAAAATCTCATAGTTCCAAGTCATCATCCTTGGTTCACTTTAAATTTTGCACTATTTTTCTTTACATTTGTTTGGTTATGATTCCAATCATGGTTATGATTCCAATCATGGTTATGATTCCAATCATTGTTATGAATTTCAAAATCTTCCGGAATCCGATACCCAAATCCGGAAGTACCGGAAAAGTCATCTTCCGGACTTCGTGCGATTTCCAGTCTGATTACTTACACTTCCTACTCTATTCTTTAAATCACATGTACATAGGTTCAATAAAACAAATTCCAATTTAGCAAATCACTTTTGATATGTAAAAACATACTTTTTAATAAGAATGAACTCACCTGATTGAGAGTTCGTACTCAGAGTCTGCCAAGCTCAATCGATTCATAAATCCAATCTTTCACACCATCGAATAGTCCAAACTTCTCTTTCTCTTTCTCTCTCGATTTTCTCTGGAAACCGACTTCAAAAATCGGCAATTGAGATAAAAATCTCAATTCAACCGCCTCTCCCTTTAAATATCCAAAACTATCAACAAATAACAAAACCAACCCCAAAGTTTCAATATCACAAATAGGTTAAACTTTGGTCAATTACACTTTAAATCCTTCGATATCAAATTATAACATAACTTTGATCATGGAAATTCAGGGTGTTACATAATTGATTGGGATAATGTAAAATGAGTGAACTTTATTAGTTATCACAAAAATATTATTTTAATTATTTGTTATATATATATATACACATTTTTTTTGCAAAAATAAGGTAGACTAAATTGAACCAATCACATGAGTATTGAGTAGACACGAAAACAATCACCCCTTATTTCTTATACACACTTCATGCTTCAAAACTTTCATCTTGTAACCAATTGGGATGATGCAAAAGTAGGGTAAGCCAAATTGAGCCAACCACGTTAATTGACACAAAAAAACATTCACCCTTCATTTCTTATAGCCACTTGCTACTTCAAAATTTTCATTTCTTCACCAATGTGGGATGATGAAACTCAACCACATTTCAAGATTTGAGGATTACTCAAATCCCATGGTTCCAAGTCACTTTTTGTGGTTGTTCTTTTAAGGTTATGATTCCAATCATGGTTATAGATTTCAAAATCTTATGTCATTATTTTATATTGGCTTTTACTCCAACAATGGTAATAGATTTCAAAACCTCACATCTCTATTTTTATACCATAATTTTCTTTCAAACTATCATATTACCAACAAAGGAAAATGATAAACCTTAACCTTATTAAAAAATTTGAGAAATACTCAAACCTCATGGTCCCAATTCACCAACATTGGTTTATATTTTAATTTTGCACTATATTTTTACCATTTGGTATATTATGATTCTAACCACGATTATCGATTTCAAAACCTTTCATCATTCTTTTATATATCTTCACTACCTTCTTCCAAATAATAATCTTCCCACCAATGATGAAACTTAACCATATTTAAAGATTTGAGGATACTCAAACCTCATGGTGCCAAGTCACTCTTTGTAGTTGTTCCTTAAATATATATATATATATATATTGATATATTAATTTATTGGGGTAGTGTAAAATGAAACTTTATTAGTTATCACAAAAATATTATTTTAATTATTTGTTATATATATAAAATTTGTTTTGCAAAAATAAGGTAGACTAAATTGAGCCAACCACATGAGTTGACACAAAAACATTCACCTTTTATTTCATATACACACTTCATACTTTAGAACTTGCATCTTCTCATCAGTGTGGGATGATGCAAATGTAGGGTAAGCTAAATGAGCCAACCACATGAGTTGACACAAAAGTATCCACTCCACCTTTCTTATAGCCACTTCATAGTTCAAAACTTTCATCTTTCCACCAATGTGGGATGATGAAACTCAACCACAATTCAAGAAATGAGGAATTCTCAAATCTTAGGATGCCACGTCATCTTTTGTGGTTTTCTCTTTTAATATATATATTGATATATTGATTGATATTGATGATTATGTTGGGTCACCAAAGATTTGAAATTGACTCACCGATGTTTTCCCTAAAATCTCTACTTAGAATATTTTAGTTTGGTTCTTTAAATGACTTGTACAAAATAGCAACTGTTCGGTGAAGTCGAAGATCAACCGAAACCAAGCTTGAAGATTCTCTACTTGTGGAAAATAGAAGATTCTTCTCAACTAAAATACAAGTCATTGTTCACCGAAATTGTGATGGACACATCTCTCCACCGAAATTCTTCTATATTTCGGCCAAGAAGTTCCCACAATTGAAAGTCTATATTTGGTGGGAACTCCTACAAAGTCTCAAAGATGTTTACTTGGAAGATGTGTCAACAAAAGTTTTCAAAGATGCTTCTTGGAAGATGTGTCATCTTTGAAAGACAAATGCTTGGAAAATATGTCATCTTTGAAAGTTTCTCAAGTTTCCATCGGTGGTGCTTTTCTTGAAAGAAAATTTGAGAAGCAAAAGAAGACAAAAATGAGAGACATAATAAGACAAAATGAGAAGCAATTTCATTTTGTCTTGGAAGAAATCTTACAACCTTTCTTCGGTGGTGCATTTGTTGAAAGAGATTTTGAGAAGCAAAAGAAGACAAAAATGAGAGACATAATAAGACAAAATGAGAAAGAAATTTGTTTTGTGACAAAACAAATTTGTCAAGATTTCTACCGAAGATATTTGTTTAAATTCGGTGGACTTGTTTTTCAAATGCTTTCTTTGAAGAAATATTTCAAGTCTCAAGAAACTTTGTCTTGGAAGACACATCAAGAAAGATCAGCTATTATGGGAAAATATCTATTGCCAGATAAAAGTGACCATCTGTCATTTTATCTATATTCAGCTAAAGTCTTCCTCAGCATGGTTTCCATACCTTATTTCAAGGAAAAGGTGATAGTGACAGATCAACTTTTCAGAAGTCAACAAATATGGTGATGACAAGTGTCCCAAGCATTTAATGCTTGGTACACCCATTATCACTATATAAAGAAGAAGAAGACTTCTTGCAAAGGAGACTTTTGGGTGATCTCTCTAAGTGCAGACGTTATACCTGGAATCCCTTGAATCTCTTGAAGACATCTATGTGTTCAAGATATTCTGTTCATCTCTCTCTTTAAACTTTACAGCTTTCTATCTTTGTGTTTTAGAAGTTATTTAGTTTTCAGTATTACTTTGTGAAGATTGTTAGAATAGATTTTATCTGTTCTTTTCCGCAACAGTCTTAAGTTTCTATGTGTAATTCTTGTTGAAAGATTTTCAATATAAAGAATTAAAATTGTGAAAAATTTTGTGTATTGTATTCAACCCCCCCTTCTACAATACCTGTTCTTGTTCTTGTAAGCCATCTGGGACTAACAAGTGGTATCAGAGCAGAAAGTTTAATTCCATAAACTTGATCTGCGATGGCTGCCTCCTCTCTCTCTACTGTTGAAAACTTTTTTCAAAATAATTTTTCTGAAAATGGGTCCATTTCAAAACCTCCTAAGTTTAATGCCAACAACTTCTCTTTGTGGAAAAGCCGCATGATGTTGTTCATGGAAGGAGTGGATACTAGATATCCAACCATTCTCAAAGAGGGACCTATCATCCCCAGAGTTTGGGCTCGCTATGAAACGCAGAGGCCTGGTAAAGAAACCATGGAAAAAGATAATTCTGATGATTCCTCTGATGAAGAAAAATCTGCTGCTACTGGTCGTTACATTCTTAAAAATCCTAAGAAATATACTGATGAGGAAAAACGACTTGTGTCTCTTGATTCTAAAGTTAGAACTATCATTGCTCTCTCTCTTCCTGATGAAGTGTACCACTCTCTGGTAAATCTCTCTACTGCCAAAGAGATGTGGTCCACTCTGTGTGTTTTGTACGAAGGTACAAATGAAGTTAAAAAGAGCAGAAAGATTGCTCTTGTTAGAAATTATGAACTCTTTGCTTTTGAGAAAGGAGAATCTCTATCCAACTACTATAATCGCTTTAACAATCTTCTTAATGACTTAAAGCTGTTAGGTAGAGTGTATGACAATGAGGAAGTCCTGTGCAAATTTATGGACTGTCTTCCCGATTTTTGGGAAAATATCTGTACTTGTATAAAGACAACCAAGGATCTTGTTCATATGCCTCTTACTGTTCTTTATGGTACTCTTTTCAACTATGAGCAGACGATACTGCATAAGTTTTTAAAGAACTCTTCTCTAGCTCTCCTAAGTGACTCTTCCAAAAAGACTAAGTGTTTTCCAAAAATCATCTATCCATCTGATTCTGACCATGATAGTCAAGAAGATCCCAATGATCATTCAGAAGCATATCTTAGTGATGCTAAGGATGAATGTGAGGAAACTTCAGTTGATAAATTATCTGATGAAATGGCCATGTTGGATGGGTACTCTAAATCCAAATCTCATCTCTCTTCTGGAAAATCTAAGTTTGATAGAAATTCATCCTCTTCTCTCTCCAAACACTCTCCTTTGGATAAATCTAATGAGGAATGTTTTAACTGTGGTAAAAAGGGTCATTTTGCTTCTGAGTGTAAGAGTAAACAGTTTGAAAGACCCAGAACTGCTTCCTCAGGCCGATTTTCCTCAAAATCGGAAAGATCCAAATATGATTCCCAAAAGTTCAGCCAACACCTCTCTTCTGCAGATTTTGACCGGGCTGAAAGATACAAGGAAAAATACAAGAGAGAAAAGGAAAGAAATGAAAGACTTATCAGAAGAGGAAAGGGTCTGCCTGCTAAATCTTATGATTTGGCAGATGAACCCACATCTGAAAGCGAATGACTCCTCAACTGCTCTTGTATCAGCTAAGTGCTTCTTCTACTCTTCACAGGTACATACTATGTGTTTTATCTATCTTTTATGAATTCTCTTATTTCAAACTCCTTTGCTATGTGTCCATAATTTCTGCCATCACATCTGAAAACATAAATTTTGGAAATTTTATTTGGCTAGTCTCTGGGTGTTGTTTCTTTCTTAAAAAGAAATCCTCCAAAATTTTTCCAAAAATAACTTTATGACTTCTCCTACCGATTTTCTTCCCCAATCTGTGTGTCTCAAAATGTCCAATTCAAAAGAAAAGATTTATGTCCTCCCAAATTTTGAAAAAGGAATTTTAGGTGTTGCACCCCAATTCTTTGTTACCTCATCAAATTCTTTGAGCAAAAGTAAGAAAAAATGTCAATTCTAAAAGGATCTTTCTTTATAGAAAATGCTATCTCTGTGGTGATACTTCTCATGTTGCCAAAAGACTGTCCAATTCTTTTCCGTCTAACCCAAAAGGACCCACCTTCAAAATGGGTACCTAGAAAATAAATTCTTTGTGATTGTAGATTTTGAGCTGGACAGATGAATCTATGTGGACAAGTGAGAAAGTTGACAAAATCTTCTAGATCATCATGCAAAATTGGAGTGTCAAATGATGAACTTCCAGATCCTTTGTATTGAAAATCTTTTCCATTGGCACACTCAATAGTGTCAACCTCTTTCTACCGACATATCTCATCTACCATCAATCTTTCCAAAATCATAACTCACCATCCACTCCACTCATTTCCACCATATTCTTTTCTAAACCTCACCACCGAAATTTTCCTTAACCACCGAACCAAAAAATCATCATCTTCCACCAAATATTCTTTTTCACCACCTTTTCTCTCTCCTCCATCAATCACTCCAAGACAATAACAATCCATCTTTTTGTGATGACACCCATCTCCACCGAAATCCCAAACCATGCAATCACCACCTCCTCTTTTCTATATTTTTCTTCCACAATTTCTCTATCTTGCTGCCGACACAAACCAAAACCGTATCCCACCATACTTTACTTCCCATCATATGTTTTGCCTCCTCGATCGGTGGTACCCCTCAAATTCGGTGGAACCCTTCAAATTCGGTGGTGAAACCCTTCTAAATTCGGTACAATCCTTCAAACTCCTCGGTGGAATCCTCACACCGATCCACCACCGAGTCTACACCGACCCACACCGATTCCACACCGAATCTCCACCGATCCACCACCTCAAATCCCTTCACCGATCCACCACCTCAAATCCCTCCACCGATCCACCACCTCAAATCTCACCACCAAATCCCTGGTATCAACCCCACCGATCTCTCCTCCTCAATAAGAATCTTTTTGACTCATGCTACCTACAGAAATTTCAGTCTTTCAAATGAATGTCAAAAGTGCCTTCCTCAATGAGGAACTTGCAGAGGAAGTCTATGTGAAACAACCTCCTGGCTTTGAAGACCCAACTCATCCAGACTATGTGTACCGACTAGACAAAGCTCTCTATGGTCTCAAGCAAGCTCTACGTGCTTGGTATGACACTCTTGCCAATTTTCTCTTAAAGAATGGATATTCCAGAGGAAGCTGCCAACTTCTTGGTGGCAAATTGATCAAAGCACAAAGATATCAGATATCATTATCAGATATCATTTCATCAGGGACCACATCTCCAAAGGTGACTTTGAGCTTCACTTCATTCCTATAGATCTTCAGCTTGCCGACTTGTTCACCAAACCTCTAGATGAAACCAGGTTTAATTTCCTCATAAATGAACTTGGCATGTGTAATCTTCAATAACTATGTGTCCTAAGTTTCCACCGAATTCTCATTGGTGGACACTATTCTTCTCTCACAAATCTCCTTTCCTATCTAGAAACATAGGAAAGAACCCCTCCATATGATGTCATCCCATGCATGGTAGACACCTTTTTTTCTTTAATGATGTCATCACCATGATCTCTTCTCACCAAAGTTGTAGACCTCTACCATTTCCTCTACCGATTCTCTCCCCACCAATTTTATCTAGCTTCTCATATACTCTTCCTCTCACCTAACCCAACTTCCTATGTGTCATCTCCTCATCCCATCCCTTTTTCCATCTTTTTCACTCTTGGTTTGCAACCCATCTCTCCTTTCATAAAATCCACCCACTACAAACTCTTCTACAGATGTCACCCCAAATCCTCAAACTCAATCTTTTTGGGTCATCAAAATTGGAAGATGAAATTCCAATCTTTTCTTCACTTTGAAGATTTTCTCCATAATGTCTTAGAAGTTTTCCGTCAACCTCTTCAAGAAATTACACCGAATTTTTGTCTAACTCTTGCAAATTTTCGGTGGGAATGATTTTTTTCTCAAAAAAAAAAAAAAAAAAAAAAAATCCTACCGATTTTCCACCGAAAATCCTACCGAAAATAGCCTATTTTCGGTGGATACTCCTTCATTTTCGGTGGAAAAGCAAAAAAAAAAAAATTACTACTGATTTTCCACCGAAAATCCTACCGAAAATAGCCAATTTTCGGTGGATTCTCCTTAATTTTCGGTGGAAAGGCAAAAAAAAAAAAAAAAAAAAAAAAAAATTCTACTGATTTTCCACCGAAAATCCTACCGAAAATTGCCAAGTTTCGGTGGGATCTCCTTAATTTTCGGTGGGAAAGTTAAAAAAAAAAAAAAAATTACTGATTTTCCACCGAAAATTGCCAATTTTCGGTGGGATCTCCTTAATTTTCGGTGGGAATGCAAAAAAAAAAAAAATAGTCTTGGTTCTGGCCGATCTTTTCGTTTTCTCTTGGTGTTTTTCCTACGTCGGCCGCTGAGGGGGAGAATTCATCTGAGGGGGAGCAACATAAACCCTCAGTACTCATATACAGCGACCAACTTGAAAAAATGAGGAAATCGACGGACCGGTCAAGGGGGAGCACTTCAGTCCGGGCGGATCTAACTGAGGGGGAGAAACACAAAGACCGACTGATCTAACTGAGGGGGAGCAAAAAAAGACAAAGGATGCTGATGCTAAACAGGAAAAGCTGAAGATGCCAAGATGCAACAGATGGGCAGAAGTATCCTAAGGCTGCTGATCAAAATGAAGAATCCTCAAGCCAGACACAAGTTTCAACTCTCCTCTTCACAGATACAAGTAACATTTGTTTTGTTCATATTGTCTATACTTCCTTCCATTTTTTCATTCATTTGTACAGCTATATTGTTTTATTTTCTTCTCACTTGTAAATATTGTACATAGTATACACACTCATACAAAAAAAAAAAAGATACATACTCATACAAAAAGAAAAAGATCAAAAAGAACAAAAAGAATGGTCTATGTGAAAAGAACCCAAAAAGAGTAAAAAGGGTCAAAATGCATTTTATTTTATTTACTCTTAAATATTCTAAGAAATGAGCTCAAATTCAAATAGGGGGAGATTGTTGGGTCACCAAAGATTTGAAATTGACTCACCGATGTTTTCCCTAAAATCTCTACTTAGAATATTTTAGTTTGGTTCTTTAAATGACTTGTACAAAATAGCAACTGTTCGGTGAAGTCGAAGATCAACCGAAACCAAGCTTGAAGATTCTCTACTTGTGGAAAATAGAAGATTCTTCTCAACTAAAATACAAGTCATTGTTCACCGAAATTGTGATGGACACATCTCTCCACCGAAATTCTTCTATATTTCGGCCAAGAAGTTCCCACAATTGAAAGTCTATATTTGGTGGGAACTCCTACAAAGTCTCAAAGATGTTTACTTGGAAGATGTGTCAACAAAAGTTTTCAAAGATGCTTCTTGGAAGATGTGTCATCTTTGAAAGACAAATGCTTGGAAAATATGTCATCTTTGAAAGTTTCTCAAGTTTCCATCGGTGGTGCTTTTCTTGAAAGAAAATTTGAGAAGCAAAAGAAGACAAAAATGAGAGACATAATAAGACAAAATGAGAAGCAAATTCATTTTGTCTTGGAAGAAATCTTACAACCTTTCTTCGGTGGTGCATTTGTTGAAAGAGATTTTGAGAAGCAAAAGAAGACAAAAATGAGAGACATAATAAGACAAAATGAGAAAGAAATTTGTTTTGTGACAAAACAAATTTGTCAAGATTTCTACCGAAGATATTTGTTTAAATTCGGTGGACTTGTTTATCAAATGCTTTCTTTGAAGAAATATTTCAAGTCTCAAGAAACTTTGTCTTGGAAGACACATCAAGAAAGATCAGCTATTATGGGAAAATATCTATTGCCAGATAAAAGTGACCATCTGTCATTTTATCTATATTCAGCTAAAGTCTTCCTCAGCATGGTTTCCATACCTTATTTCAAGGAAAAGGTGATAGTGACAGATCAACTTTTCAGAAGTCAACAAATATGGTGATGACAAGTGTCCCAAGCATTTAATGCTTGGTACACCCATTATCACTATATAAAGAAGAAGAAGACTTCTTGCAAAGGAGACTTTTGGGTGATCTCTCTAAGTGCAGACGTTATACCTGGAATCCCTTGAATCTCTTGAAGACATCTATGTGTTCAAGATATTCTGTTCATCTCTCTCTTTAAACTTTACAGCTTTCTATCTTTGTGTTTTAGAAGTTATTTAGTTTTCAGTATTACTTTGTGAAGATTGTTAGAATAGATTTTATCTGTTCTTTTCCGCAACAGTCTTAAGTTTCTATGTGTAATTCTTGTTGAAAGATTTTCAATATAAAGAATTAAAATTGTGAAAATTTTTGTGTATTGTATTCAACCCCCCCCCCCCCTTCTACAATACCTGTTCTTGTTCTTGTAAGCCATCTGGGACTAACAGATTATATATAAAGTTTGTTTTGCAAAAATAAGGTAGACTAAATTGAGCCAACCACATGAGTTGACACAAAAACATTCACCTCTTATTTCATATACACACTTCATACTTTAGAACTTGCATCTTCTCATCAATGTGGGATGATGCAAATGTAGGGTAAGCTAAATGAGCCAACCACTTGAGTTGACATAAAAGTATCCACTCCTCCATTCTTATAGTCACCTCATGGTTCAAAACTTTCATCTTTCCATCAATGTGGGATGATGAAACTCAACCACAATTCAAGAAATGCGGAATTCTCAAATCTTAGGATGCCACATCAAAGAATTGGCTTTTACTCCAACAATGGTAATAGATTTCAAAACCTTACATCTCTATTTTTATACCATAATTTTCTTTCAAACTATCATATTACCAACAAAGGAAAATGATAAACCTTAACCTTATTAAAAATTTTGAGAAATACTCAAACCTCATGGTCCCAATTCACCAACATTGGTTTATATTTTAATTTTGCACTATATTTTTACCATTTGGTATATTATGATTCTAACCACGATTATCGATTTCAAAACCTTTCATCATTCTTTTATATATCTTTACTACCTTCTTCCAAATAATAATCTTCCCACCAATGATGAAACTCAACCATATTTAAAGATTTGAGGATACTCAAATCTCATGGTGCCAAGTCACTCTTTGTAGTTGTTCCTTAAAATATATATATATATATATATATATATATATTGATATATTAATTTATTGGGGTAGTGTACGGTAAAATGAAACTTTATTAGTTATCACAAAAATATTATTTTAATTATTTGTTATATATATAAAGTTTGTTTTGCAAAAATAAGGTAAACTAAATTGAGCCAACCACATGAGTTGACACAAAAACATTCATCCCTTATTTCATATACACACTTCATACTTTAGAACTTTCATCTTCTCATCAACGTGGGATGATGCAAATGTAGGGTAAGCTAAATGAGTCAACCACATGAGTTGACACAAAAGTATCCACTCCTCCTTTCTTATAGCCACTTCATAGTTCAAAACTTTCATCTTTCCACCATGTTTTTGTGTCAACTCATGTGGTTGGCTCAATTTAGTCTACCTTATTTTTGCAAAACAAACTTTATATATATAATCATCAATATCAATCAATATATCAAAACTTTCATCTTTCCACCAATGTGGGATGATGAAACTCAACCACAATTCAAGAAATGAGGAATTCTCAAATCTTAGGATGTCACATCATCTTTTGTGGTTTTCTCTTTTAATATATATATTGATATATTGATTGATATTGATGATTATATATATAAAGTTTGTTTTGCAAAAATAAGGTAGACTAAATTGAGCCAACCACATGAGTTGACACAAAAACATTCACCCCTTATTTCATATACACACTTCATACTTTAGAACTTGCATCTTCTCATCAATGTGGGATGATGCAAATGTAGGGTAAGCTAAATGAGTCAACCACTTGAGTTGACACAAAAGTATCCACTCCTCCTTTCTTATAGCCACCTCATGGTTCAAAACTTTCATCTTTCCACCAATGTGGGATGATGAAACTCAACCACAATTCAAGAAATGGGGAATTCTCAAATCTTAGGATGCCACATCATCTTTTGTGGTTTTCTCTTTTAATATATATATTGATTTAAGACAAAAAAGTAAATGAAGAGGCATTCACATGAGTAGAAAACTACACATCTCAAACCGTTTCCACTACGCTACCAATCACTTTGCTTAAATATTTGAATTAACTAATTTTTAAACCAATATTGATACAGGTAAAAAATTAAAAAATATTCGGAGGCCCTGTGCGGTAGAACACTTTGGCACACCCCTAAGCACGAGTCTTGTTATATTTTTTTAAAATAGAGTATTAAAAGTCAAAATCTCAAAAAAAATTACTTCCAACTCCAACAGTTATGCTATTTAGATATTGTATTATTAATTAAAATATTAAAATATTAAAATAATCAATACATTAATAAAATGTTTTTTCTCTCTCTTTAACCTTTTACTTCAATGTCTCTTATTGATGGAAAGGATAAATATTATTTCTCTTTCATCTTTTCTCTAATTTTAGCATACAAGAAAATTTCTCTAAATTTGAAGATTTTTACCTTCTCTCTCACATTTTCTTTAGTTTAGCAGACAAGATAGCATAGTCGTTGAAACAAAAATTGCTAAAATCCCTCTTTTTCTATTTTAGCATAGCTGTTGGAGATGTTCTAATGACATATACATTTGATTAAGAAGACAATTACAAACTTGACACATGAATATTTATGATAGAGAAAAAAAAACTTTGGTTTGTTTTTATAAAGAACTTAGGGGCCGTTTACCTAATCACTTACCCGGGTAAGTGCTTACCAGAAAATTTAACAATATCACTTTCTTCCCGGGTAAGATTTTAGTCCACCAAAATGATATCGTATGCAACAATTTAGCCGGTAATCGTCACACTCACTTACCAGGTAAGACACTCGGTCCTTGCTTTCGACTCTCGGTCCTTGCTTCCGCTCTTACCGGGTAAGATTCTTGGTCCTTGCCATATTCATCCGGTAAGCTAATGTGACTTGGTAAGTACTTACCCGGGTAAGCGTTTTATAAACAGCCCCTTAGTCTCATATCATAACAAGCTCGTATGCAACAACACATAAAAAGACACAAGTAATAAGTAGCAAAGTCTATGCAGTAAAGGAGTATTTAAGTATTTAAGCAATAATGCACACAAAACAAAACTTATTGGATGTTTAAGACCATACATAGCTTCTGCTTTCGAGCAGGTTTTGGAATATGCTTATGGACGGTCTATCTACAATTTTGCAATATTTAAACCATACCAACAATCATGAAAATTTGCAACTTCTAACATGCCTAGTTAGTCGTCAAGGAAGCAATTTCTCAATGACTTAGGTCATATTTGAAACTATAAGTTAGCTTATAAGTTAACTCACTTTTAAAACTGATTGTAAAAAAAACTCGTTTGATAAGTCATAAACTAACTTATAAGCTAGATTTTTGGAAGGTTTTTTCAAGGCGTCTCGGTCTCAATAAAATTTTGTCCTTATATTTTTTCAGTTAATTTTTAACATGTATTTTTGAGTTATTTTACATTGTCATTTAATTTATCAATCTACTTTTTGTCAAATGTGACTAGTTTGTGTTTTTTTTAATTACATTTTTGGTCACTCACCATCAAGTTTAGTTCCTCTTTTAAAACTAAATACAGTTTTGGGTCACCGTGGACCGGAGATGGCCAAAATACCGGGCCGGGCCGAACCTCACTCCAAACCGGTCCGAAACACCATTCCAAAGCCCAACTTTTTTGGGGGTCGGGCCGGGCAGCCGGGCTTGAGCACAAAATACCAGGCCCACTTAGGCTTTTATAAATCCGGGCCTTTAACCGGGTCGGGACCGGGCCTTCACAAAAAAATATATATATATATTTTTTAAACTTATAAATGTTATTCTAATTATCTAATACACTTAAAAATACGTAATCGGGTCGCTCAAATATACTTAAAATACGTTTTATTATAGTTTCGATTGAACAATATATTAAAAAAATACATTGAATTATAAAGAAAATACATTTGATGCATCACTGTCGACCATTTTGAGCGAAAGATGGAAGAATTGAGAGATTGAGAAGTTGCGAAAAACGAACACGAGGTAGCGAGAAATCGAGAATTGTGAGCGAGAATTGCATTTTGTAACTTGGTATGTAACCCCATACACCAACTATCCTATTTATAGTGTTGAGGAATGATTAAAAACAAAAAAACGATCACAAAACTCAAAAAACGGTTATATAGCCGTTTTCTAACGATCAAGTTTTTTGAAATGGAAACGGGCCGGGCCGGGCTTGGATTCGGGCCGCAATCGGACTTCGGGCGGGCCGAGTCGGCGAAACTGCCAAATACATGGCCCGGTTGTAACCGACGTGCTTAGAATCGGGCTTTGGGCGGGTTGGGCTTCGGGCTTCTGGCGGGCCGGGCCGGATCCGAGCCCAAATGGCTCTATTGTGGACTGTGGCTGTCATTTTGTTTCACTTTTGACACCTCTGACTAACTCTAATTAACAAGGTTGGTTAATTTTATGTGTGTTTTTCTTTTTTGTTTTATTAGATCATAGAGTAAATTATGATTTTTATCCATGCGGTTTGTCTTTTACCATTTTTGGCTTTCCTGCCATTTCATATTTCATTTTTCATTTTTCATTTTTAAACCCTTATTTGTATTAATTAATCAATGATAATCTTAATTAAAAATACATTAAAATGCGTATTTTATTTTGTAAAATACACTTTTAAATAAGTTTTGTTAACACCTTTAAAATGAGTTGAGTATTAAAAAAATTCAAATTTTTATGTAATTCATCCGATATATACCAGCAAGCCCCCTATGCATTAATCCAAAAAAATATTTTTATTTTAAGTTGGGTTCAAAAACTGTATCGTTTTTTCTTATTTACATAAGATAAAAATTAACCACAAGAGTTGTGGCGTACTGATTAAGGTCCTGGGGGATGTGGTGGAATGTCCCATCTATCCAGGGTTCGAATCCAGACGTACACAACAATTGTGGCCACTGAGGTTTAATCAGGGTTGATGTCTTACAGTCATAATTTGCCAAGGGATTAGTCTAGGCATAACCTAGGACACCCTTCCAAAAAAAAATCAAAGTTTATCTATGTCTATTAAAATAATGTATCGTTTTCAGATGTTTAATTTAATTAAACTTTTTTAAACGTGTATCAAATAAATTTATTTATATAATTGTAACTTTTGAGTAAATTGCAAATTTCGTCCATGTGGTTTGGAGAAAATTTGGCTTGAATCTAAGTAAAGTAATTACGAGGATGGTCATTGTGGTTTCACTTTTACTAGTGTGTGGCACCGTGCTCGCGCGGTGGCGAGAAAGTTCTATAAGCACCATAAATTTATAATATGAAATTAAATAAGTTTATTTCAATTCTTTTCAAAAAGTAGTAGTCATTTTCCATTAAACACTTGAATCATTATGAGATTTGAGTCTTAATCAAATCGTGAAATGTTGTGTCTTGACGAAATGGAATAATGATGTGATTATTTAAAAGAAGGTACAAAAAGAAGGTTCTTATAAGAACCTCCATTGAAGATGCTCTTAATTGTAATGCAATATATACTATATATTCAACATGAAGAAAATTTGCAACTAAAATTAACTCTTTTAATCCAAAAGGGATTAAAATAAATCATAAGTCATGTAATAAAAGTTGGCATTATTGTCCTTTTATAATCAACTTCATGTTCTAACATTTCAACTTTTTATCAATGTAGGATAGCCAAAGCACAATTCAATATTTGAGAAATCTCAATCCACATTGTGCCATGTCATTTTTCATGGTTTTTGCTTTTATATGTATAAAGATTGAGATTGAAATGAGGTGACACCAAAAATGACAAAAAAAAAGGTTCTTATAAGAACCTCCATTGGAGATGCTCTTAATTGTAATGCAATATATACTATATATTCAACATGAAGAAAATTTTCAACTAAAATTAACTCTTTAATCTAAAAGGGATTAAAATAAATCACAAGTCATGTAAAAAAAGTTGGCATTATTGTCCTTTTATAATCAACTTCATGTTTCAACATTTTAACTTTTTATTAATGTGGGATAGCCAAAGTAAACCACAATTCAATATTTGAGAAATCTCAATCCACATTGTGCCATGTCATTTTTCATGGTTTTTGCTTTTATATATATAAAGATTAAGATGGAAATGAGGTGACACCAAAAAGTACAAAAAGAAGGTTCTTATAAGAACCTCCATTGGAGATGCTCTTAATTGTAATGCAATATATACTATATATTCAACATGAATTTTTTTTAACTAAAATTAACTCTTTAATCCAAAAGAGATTAAAATAAATCATAAGTCATGTAAAAAAAGTTGGCATTATTGTCTTTTTATAATCAAATTCATGTTCCAACATTTCAGCTTTTTATCAATGTGGGATAGCCAAAGTAAACCACAATTCAATATTTGAGAAATCTCAATCCACATTGTGCCATGTCATTTTTCATAGTTTTTGCTTTTATATATACAAAGATTGAGATGGAAATGAGGCGACACCAAAAAGTACAAAAAAATGTTCTTATAAGAACCTCCATTGGAGATGCTCTTAATTGTAATGCAATATATACTATATATTCAACATGAATAAAATTTGCAACTAAAATTAACTCTTTAATCCAAAATGGATTAAAATAAATCATAAGTCATGTAAAAAAAGTTGGCATTATTGTCCTTTTATAATCAACTTCATGTTCCAACATTTCAATTTTTTATCAATGTGGGATAGCTAAAGTAAACCACAATTCAATATTTGAGAAATCTCAATCCACATTGTGCCATTCATTTTTCATGGTTTTTGTTTTTATATATATAAAGATTGAGATGGAAATGAGGTGACACCAAAAAGTACAAAAAGAAGGTTCTTATAAGAACCTCCATTGGAGATGCTCTTAATTGTAATGCAATATATACTATATATTCAACATGAAGACACTAAAATTAACTTTTTAATCCAAAAGGGATTAAAATAAATCACAAGTCATGTAAAAAAAGTTGGCATTATTGTCTTTTTATAATCAACTTCATGTTCCAACATTTCAACTTTTTATCAATGTGGGATAGCCAAAGCACAATTCAATATTTGAGAAATCTCAATCCATATTGTGCCATGTCAATTTTCATGGTTTTTGTTTTTATATATATAAAGATTGAGATGGAAATAAGGTGACACCAAAAAGTACAAAAAGAAGGTTCTTATAAGAACCTCCATGGGAGATGCTCTTAATTGTAATGCAATATATACTATATATTCAACATGAAGAAACTAAAATTAACTCTTTAATCCAAAAGGGATTAAAATAAATCATAAGTCATGTAAAAAAAGTTGGCATTATTGTCTTTTTATAATCAACTTCATGTTCCAACATTTCAATTTTTTATCAATGTGGGATAGCCAAAGTAAACCATAATTCAATATTTGAGAAATCTCAATCCACATTGTGTCATGTCATTTTTCATGGTTTTTGTTTTTATATATATAAAGATTATGGATCAGGTCCCTTATGTTAATGGTCATTTAAATCCATTAACTTAAAAGTATTTTCATGTTTTAAATGTATTTATGAAATTTGTAATTATTTAAAGGGCTTGTTTTGCCAATTTCTAAAACTCGATAAAAATAATTAATAATAAAAAGGGAAAACAAAAACAAAAACAAAAATCTATTTGATGAAGAAATTGATCAATCTCCCTCGCCTCACCTCTGGACCTTTGTTATGGATCCGGTGAAGAAATCGATCACTCTCCTTCATCTCACCTCACGTTCGACCATGTTTTGTTATGGATTTGGTGAAGAAATCGATCACTCTCCCTCACCTTACCTTACCTCTAGGCTCCAACCATGTTCTGTTATGTATATAGTGGAGAAATTGACCTGTTTTATTATAGATTAGGTGAACCCCAATCCCTCTCCCTTATCCGATCTGGTGAAGAAATCGATTTGGTGAAGAAGTCAACCTAGTGCATCCTTTGGTTGAAAAAGTCGAAGGAAGCATTCAAAAATCGCCAAAAATTGGAGGGTCGGCATAATCTGGTCGTTTCTTCTAGTGAATCCTTTGGTTGAAAAAAATCGAAGGAAGCATTCAAAAATCGCCAAAAATTGGAGGGTCTTCATATGCTTTAGTGTTCTAAACAAGATCTAGAAAATGATTTTGCAGTAGGGCTTAACATACCGATGGATGATGTTATCGAGTTGGATATGTTTTGATTTTAGGTATTGTTTTTGGGTTTGATTTTTGTCATGGGAATATAGGGATGAGATAAAGAGAGATTGGCAAAACATGTATAGGTTTTGGGTTTAGAAATTGGCAAAACAGGTGTGGGTTTAGAAGAGAATCAAGAGATAAAAAAGGTAGGAATTTGTGTTTGGTTCTTGAGTTTTAAAAATAGGCAAAACAAGTCCTTGAAACAATTACGAGCTCATAACACAGCGAAATATGAAACTATCTCTAAGTTAATGGATATATTAAATGGTTGTCAACATGAGGTACCTGATCCTTAACAAAAATGAAACCACAATGACAATCCTTGTAATTATTTCATTTAAGGGATCGATCCAAATTTTCACCAAACCATGGGGACGAAAGTTGTAATTTACTTCTAACTTTTTTAAAAATATCAACTTACATTTTTCGCAATGAAAGTTAGATAACCAATTAACAACCGCACATTCATAGGGTAACACCACCCCCTATTCATAGAGACAAAGAAAGAAATGTTTAGTGTATTCGGGGATGGAGAGACGGAGAGATCAAGAATAGAGACAATAGGATCTGAATGTGTGTTGGATCTCACAATAGATCAAATAGGGAGATGAGATCGTTGGATATTACATGCCATAGTCTGTGTTTGCAGATAACACACTTTCTTTTTTGTTTCTTTTTTTGTTTAAATGGACATCACGGATCTATGATATGTTCTTTTTATTTTGGATTTCGGTTAAGTTTTGGTGATCAGGTTTTGGATGTTGGTTGAGTTTTTGTGATTAAGGTTTGAATTTGTATTAATTGTGTGTGTTGGGGGGGATGTTTTTGATGTATGGTGGTTGGAGATGGAACATTGGCCAATAAAGATAACCGGAGACGAGTTCTTTGC